>OZ038386.1:15574328-16206137 GCA_964036045.1 Eutreptiella sp. 'Long Island Sound 2002'
GGGCAGCGGCAGGGGCAGGGGCAGGGGCAGCGGAAGTGGCAGGGGGGTCAGGGGCAGTGGCAGTAGCAGGGGCAGGGGCAGGGGCAGGGGCAGGGGCCTTGGCAGTGGCAGGGGCAGGGGCAGGGGCAGAAGCAGGGGCAGGGGGGGCAGGGGCAGGGGCAGGGGCAGTGGCAGGGGCAGGGGCAGGGGCAGGGGCAGGGGCTTGGGCAAGGGCAGAGCCAGGGGCAGTGGCAGTGGCAGGGGCAGGGGCAGGGGCAGAGGCAGGGGCAGGGAGGCAGGGGCAGGGGCAGGGGCAGTGGCAGGGGCAGGGGCAGGGGCAGCGGCAGGAGCAGACGCAGTGGCATGGGCAGGCGCAGGGGCGGGGGCAGTGGTTAAGGCAGGGGCAGGGGCATGGGCAGATGCAGGGGCAGGAGCAGGGGGAGTCGGAGGGGCAAGAGCAGTGGTAGGGGCAGTGGCTGGGGCAGGGGCAGTGGCAGGGGCAGTGGCAGGGGCAGGGGCAGGGGCAGGGGCTTGGGCAGTGGCAGGAGCAGGGGCAGTTGCAGGGGCAGGGGCAGGGTCAGGGGCCGTGGTAGGGGCAGGGGCAGACGCAGTGGCAGGGGCAGGGGCAGTGGCAGGGGCAGGGGCAGTGGCAAAGGCAGGGGCAGTGGCAGTGGCTGTGGCAGGGGCAGGGGCAGGGGCAGGGGCAGGGGCAGGGGCAGGGGCAGGGGCAGGGGCAGGGGCAGGGATAGTGGCAGGGGCAGTGGCAGTGGCAAAGGCAGGGGCAGTGGCAGTGGCTGTGGCAGGGGCAGGGGCAGGGGCAGGGGCAGGGGCAGGGGCAGGGGCCGGAGCAGGGGCAGTGGCAGTGGCAGGGGCAGGGGTAGGGGCAGGGGCAGGGGCAGGGGCAGGGGCAGAGGCAGGGGCAAGGGCAGGGGCAAGGGCAGGGGCAGGGGCAGGGGCAGGGGCAGGCACTTGGGCAGGGGCAGAGGCAGGGGCGGTGGCAGGGGCAGGGGCAGGGGCAGAGTTAGGGGCAGGGGGGGCAGGGGCAGGGGCAGGGGCAGTGGCAGGGGCAGGCAGGGGCAGGGGCAGGGGCAGTGGCAGGAGCCGGGGCAGTGGGAGGGGTAAGGGCAGTGGCAGGGGCAGGGGCCGGGGCAGGGGCAGGGGCAGGGGCAGGGGCAGTGGCAGGGGCAGGGGCTGGGTCAGGGGCAGGGGCAGGGGCAGGGGCAGTGGCAGGGGCAGGGGCAGGGACAGGGCCAGTGGCAGGAGCAGGGGCAGTGACAAGGGCAGGGGCAGGGGTAGGAGCAGGGGCAGGGGCAGGGGCCGGGGCAGTAGCAGGGGCACAGGCAAAGGCAGATGCAGGGGCAGGTGCAGGAGCAGTGGCAGGGGCAGTCGAACTTACCAAAATGTAATGCAGAGGAAGGAAGAGGGGGCGAGGCGAAAGCACAGCACAAGACACATACTGGGGCAGTGGCAGGAGCAGGGGCAGGGGCGGGGGCAGGGGCAGTGGCAGTAGCTGGTGCAGGGGCAGGGGCAGGGGCAGGGGCTGTGGCAGTGGCAGAGGCAGTGGCAGGGGCAGAGGCGGGGGCAGGGGGGGCAGGGGCAGGGGCAGTGGCAGTGGCAGGGGCAGGGGCAGAGGCAGGGGCAGGGAGGGCAGGGGCAGGGGCAGGGGCAGAGGCAGGGGTAGGGGGGGCAGGGGCAGGGGCAGGGGCAGTGGCAGGAGCAGGGGCAGGGGCACGGGCAGGGGCCGGGGCAGTGGCAGGAGCAGGGGCAGTGAGAGGGGCAAGGGCAGTGGCAGGGGCAGAGGCTGGGGCTGGGGCAGGGGCAGGGGCAGGGGCAGTGGCAGGGGCGAGGGCAGGGGCAGGGGCAGGGGCAGTGGCAGGAGCAGGGGCAGTGGCAGGGGCAGGGGCAGGGGCAGGGGCAGGGGCAGGGGCAGGGGCAGGGGCAGGGGCAGGCGCGGGGGCAGCGGCAGGGGCAGGGGCAGGGGCAGCGGAAGTGGCAGGGGGGTCAGGGGCAGTGGCAGTAGCAGGGGCAGGGGCAGGGACAGGGGCAGGGGCAGTGGCAGTGGCAGGGGCAGGGGCAGGGGCAGAAGCAGGGGCAGGGGGGGCAGGGGCAGGGGCAGGGGCAGTGGCAGGGGCAGGGGCAGGGGCAGGGGCAGGGGCAGTGGTATGGGCAGTGGCAGGGGGTAGTGGGTGGGGCAGGGGCAGTGGCAGGGGTAGGGGCAGGGGCAGGGGCAGGGGCGAGGGCAGGGGCAGGGGCTGTGGGTGGTGCAGGCACAGGGGCTGTGGGAGGTGCAGGGGCAGTGGCAAAGGCAGGGGCAGATGCAGGCGCAGGGGCAGGGGCAGGGGCTGGGGCAGGGGCAGAGGCAGGGGCACGGGCCGGGGCAGGGGCAGGGATAGGGACGGTGGCAGGGGCAGGGGCAGGGGCAATAGCAGGGGCAGAGGCAAGGGCAGGGGCAGTGGTAGAGGCAGGGGCAGGGGCAGTGGCAGGGGCAGTGGCAGTGGCAGGGGCAGGGGCGGGGGCAGTAGCAGGGGCAGGGGCAGTGGCAGTGGCAGGGGCAGGGGCAGAGGCAGGGGCAGGGAGGGCAGGGGCAGGGGCAGGGGCAGAGGCAGGGGTAGGGGGGGCAGGGGCAGGGGCAGGGGCAGTGGCAGGAGCAGGGGCAGGGGCAGGGGCAGGGGCCGGGGCAGTGGCAGGAGCAGGGGCAGTGAGAGGGGCAAGGGCAGTGGCAGGGGCAGAGGCTGGGGCTGGGGCAGGGGCAGGGGCAGGGGCAGTGCTAGGGGCAGGGGCAGGGGCAGGGGCAGGGGCAGTGGCAGGAGCAGGGGCAGTGGCAGGGGCAGGGGCAGGGGCAGGGGCAGGGGCAGGGGCAGGGGCAGGGGCAGGGGCTGTGGCAGTGGCAGAGGCAGTGGCAGGGGCAGAGGCGGGGGCAGGGGGGGCAGGGGCAGGGGCAGTGGCAGTGGCAGGGGCAGGGGCAGAGGCAGGGGCAGGGAGGGCAGGGGCAGGGGCAGGGGCAGAGGCAGGGGTAGGGGGGGCAGGGGCAGGGGCAGGGGCAGTGGCAGGAGCAGGGGCAGGGGCACGGGCAGGGGCCGGGGCAGTGGCAGGAGCAGGGGCAGTGAGAGGGGCAAGGGCAGTGGCAGGGGCAGAGGCTGGGGCTGGGGCAGGGGCAGGGGCAGGGGCAGTGGCAGGGGCGAGGGCAGGGGCAGGGGCAGGGGCAGTGGCAGGAGCAGGGGCAGTGGCAGGGGCAGGGGCAGGGGCAGGGGCAGGGGCAGGGGCAGGGGCAGGGGCAGGGGCAGGCGCGGGGGCAGCGGCAGGGGCAGGGGCAGGGGCAGCGGAAGTGGCAGGGGGGTCAGGGGCAGTGGCAGTAGCAGGGGCAGGGGCAGGGACAGGGGCAGGGGCAGTGGCAGTGGCAGGGGCAGGGGCAGGGGCAGAAGCAGGGGCAGGGGGGGCAGGGGCAGGGGCAGGGGCAGTGGCAGGGGCAGGGGCAGGGGCAGGGGCAGGGGCAGTGGTATGGGCAGTGGCAGGGGGTAGTGGGTGGGGCAGGGGCAGTGGCAGGGGTAGGGGCAGGGGCAGGGGCAGGGGCGAGGGCAGGGGCAGGGGCTGTGGGTGGTGCAGGCACAGGGGCTGTGGGAGGTGCAGGGGCAGTGGCAAAGGCAGGGGCAGATGCAGGCGCAGGGGCAGGGGCAGGGGCTGGGGCAGGGGCAGAGGCAGGGGCACGGGCCGGGGCAGGGGCAGGGATAGGGACGGTGGCAGGGGCAGGGGCAGGGGCAATAGCAGGGGCAGAGGCAAGGGCAGGGGCAGTGGTAGAGGCAGGGGCAGGGGCAGTGGCAGGGGCAGTGGCAGTGGCAGGGGCAGGGGCGGGGGCAGTAGCAGGGGCAGGGGCAGTGGCAGTGGCAGGGGCAGGGGCAGAGGCAGGGGCAGGGAGGGCAGGGGCAGGGGCAGGGGCAGAGGCAGGGGTAGGGGGGGCAGGGGCAGGGGCAGGGGCAGTGGCAGGAGCAGGGGCAGGGGCAGGGGCAGGGGCCGGGGCAGTGGCAGGAGCAGGGGCAGTGAGAGGGGCAAGGGCAGTGGCAGGGGCAGAGGCTGGGGCTGGGGCAGGGGCAGGGGCAGGGGCAGTGCTAGGGGCAGGGGCAGGGGCAGGGGCAGGGGCAGTGGCAGGAGCAGGGGCAGTGGCAGGGGCAGGGGCAGGGGCAGGGGCAGGGGCAGGGGCAGGGGCAGGGGCAGGGGCAGGAGCAGGGGCAGTGAGAGGGGCAAGGGCAGTGGCAGGGGCAGAGGCTGGGGCTGGGGCAGGGGCAGGGGCAGGGGCAGTGCTAGGGGCAGGGGCAGGGGCAGGGGCAGGGGCAGTGGCAGGAGCAGGGGCAGTGGCAGGGGCAGGGGCAGGGGCAGGGGCAGGGGCAGGGGCAGGGGCAGGGGCAGGGGCAGGCGCGGGGGCAGCGGCAGGGGCAGGGGCAGGGGCAGCGGAAGTGGCAGGGGGGTCAGGGGCAGTGGCAGTAGCAGGGGCAGGGGCAGGGACAGGGGCAGGGGCCTTGGCAGTGGCAGGGGCAGGGGCAGGGGCAGAAGCAGGGGCAGGGGGGGCAGGGGCAGGGGCAGGGGCAGTGGCAGGGGCAGGGGCAGGGGCAGGGGCAGGGGCTGGGGCAGAGCAGTGGCAGGAGCAGGGGCAGTGGGAGTGGCAGGGGCAGTGGGAGGGGTAGGGGCAGGGGCAGGGGCAGGGGCAGGGGCAGCAGGAGGTGCAGGAACAGTGGCGGGGGCAGGGGCACGGGCAGTTGCAGGGGCAGGGGCAGGGGCAGGGGCTTGGGCAAGGGCAGAGCCAGGGGCAGTGGCAGTGGCAGGGGCAGGGGCAGGGGCAGAGGCAGGGGCAGGGGGGCAGGGGCAGGGGCAGGGGCAGTGGCAGGGGCAGGGGCAGGGGCAGCGGCAGGAGCAGACGCAGTGGCATGGGCAGGCGCAGGGGCGGGGGCAGTGGTTAAGGCAGGGGCAGGGGCATGGGCAGTTGCAGGGGCAGGAGCAGGGGGAGTCGGAGGGGCAAGAGCAGTGGTAGGGGCAGTGGCTGGGGCAGGGGCAGTGGCAGGGGCAGTGGCAGGGGCAGGGGCAGGGGCAGGGGCTTGGGCAGTGGCAGGAGCAGGGGCAGTTGCAGGGGCAGGGGCAGGGTCAGGGGCCGTGGTAGGGGCAGGGGCAGACGCAGTGGCAGGGGCAGGGGCAGGGGCAGGGGTAGTGGCAGGGGCAGGGGCAGTGGCAAAGGCAGGGGCAGTGGCAGTGGCTGTGGCAGGGGCAGGGGCAGGGGCAGGGGCAGGGGCAGGGGCAGGGGCAGGGGCAGGGGCAGGGGCAGGGATAGTGGCAGGGGCAGTGGCACTGGCAAAGGCAGGGGCAGTGGCAGTGGCTGTGGCAGGGGCAGGGGCAGGGGCAGGGGCAGGGGCAGGGGCAGGGGCCGGAGCAGGGGCAGTGGCAGTGGCAGGGGCAGGGGTAGGGGCAGGGGCAGGGGCAGGGGCAGAGGCAGGGGCAAGGGCAGGGGCAAGGGCAGGGGCAGGGGCAGGGGCAGGGGCAGGCACTTGGGCAGGGGCAGAGGCAGGGGCGGTGGCAGGGGCAGGGGCAGGGGCAGAGTTAGGGGCAGGGGGGGCAGGGGCAGGGGCAGGGGCAGTGGCAGGGGCAGGCAGGGGCAGGGGCAGGGGCAGTGGCAGGAGCCGGGGCAGTGGGAGGGGTAAGGGCAGTGGCAGGGGCAGGGGCCGGGGCAGGGGCAGGGGCAGGGGCAGGGGCAGTGGCAGGGGCAGGGGCTGGGTCAGGGGCAGGGGCAGGGGCAGGGGCAGTGGCAGGGGCAGGGGCAGGGACAGGGCCAGTGGCAGGAGCAGGGGCAGTCGCAAGGGCAGGGGCAGGGGTAGGAGCAGGGGCAGGGGCAGGGGCCGGGGCAGTAGCAGGGGCACAGGCAAAGGCAGATGCAGGGGCAGGGGCAGGAGCAGTGGCAGGGGCAGTCGAACTTACCAAAATGTAATGCAGAGGAAGGAAGAGGGGGCGAGGCGAAAGCACAGCACAAGACACATACTGGGGCAGTGGCAGGAGCAGGGGCAGGGGCGGGGGCAGGGGCAGTGGCAGTAGCTGGTGCAGGGGCAGGGGCAGGGGCAGGGGCCGTGGCAGTGGCAGAGGCAGTGGCAGGGGCAGAGGCGGGGGCAGGGGGGGCAGGGGCAGGGGCAGGGGCAGTGGCAGGGGCAGGGGCAGGGGCTGGGGCTGGGGCATGGGCTGTGGCAGGAGCAGGGGCAGTGGGCGGGGCAGGGGCAGTGGCAGGGGCTGGGGCAGGGGCAGGGGCAGGGGCAGTTCTAGGCACAGGGGCAGTGGCAAGGGCAGGGGCACGGGCAGTTGCAGGGGCAGGGGCAGGGGCAGTGGCTGGGGCAGGGGCAGAGCCAGGGGCAGTGGCAGTGACAGGGGCAGGGGCAGGGGCAAAGGCAGGGGCAGGAGGGCAGGGACAGGGGCAGAGGCAGTGGCAGGGGCAGGGGCAGGGCAGGGGCAGTCGTAGGGGCAGCGGCAGGGGCACGGGCAGTTGCAGGGGCAGTGGGAGGGGCAAGGGCAGTGGTAGGGGCGAGGGCAGGGACAGGGGCAGGGGCAGGGGCAGTGGCTGGGGCAGGGGCAGTGGCAGGGGCAGTGGCAGGGCCAGGGGCAGGGGCAGGGGCCGTGGTGGCAGGGGCAGGGGCATGGGCAGGGGCCGGGGCAGGGGTAGGGGCAGGGGTAGAGGCAGTGGCAGGGGCAGGGGCAGGGGCGGGGGCATGGGCAGTGGCAGGGGCAGTGGCATTGGCAGGGGCAGGAGCAGGGGCAGCGGGAGGGGCAAGGGCAGTGGTAGGGGCAGGGGCAGGGGCAGGGGCAGGGGCAGGGGCAGTGGCTGGGGCAGGGGCGTGGCTGGGGCAGTGGCAGGGGCAGGGGCAGGGGCAAGGGCAGGGGCAGTGGCAGGAGCAGGGGCAGTTGCAGGGGCAGGGGCAGGGTCAGGGGCCGTGGTAGGGGCAGGGGCAGGGGCATGGGCGGGGGCTGGGGCAGGGGTAGGGGCAGGGGTAGAGGCAGTGGCAGGGGCAGGGGCAGGGGCAGTGGTAGTGGCAGTAGCAGGGGCACGGGCAGGGGCAGGGGCAGTGGCAGTAGCAGGGGCAGTAGCAGTGGCAGGGGCGGGGGAGTGGCAGTGGCAGAGGCAGGGGCAGGGGCAGGGGTAGAAGCAGGGGCAGGGGGGGCAGGGGCAGGGGCAGTGGCAGGAGCCGGGGCAGTGGGAGCGGCAAGGGCAGTGGCAGGGGCAGGGGCCAGAGCAGGGGCAGTGGCAGGGGCAGGGGCAGGGGCAGGGGTAGGGGCTGGGGCAGGGGCAGGTGCAGGGGCAGGGGCAGGGACAGTGGCAGGGACAAGGGCAGGGGCAGGGGCAGGGGCAGTGGCAACGGCAGTGTCAGGGGCAGGGGCTGGGCCAGTGGCAGGGGCAGTTGCAGTGGCAGGGGCAGGGGCACTGGCAGTAGCAGTAGCAGGGGCAGGGGCAGGGGCAGGGGCAGTGGCAGTAGCAGGGGCAGTGGCAGAGGCAGGGGCAGGGGCCGTGGCAGTGGCAGGGGCAGGGGCAGAGGCAGGGGCAGGGGCAGTGGCAGGAGCAGGGGCAGTTGCAGGGGCAGGGGCAGGGTCAGGGGCCGTGGTAGGGGCAGGGGCAAGGGCATGGGCAGGTGGATTAGCAGGGGCAGAGGCAGGGGCCGGGGCAGGGACAGGGGCAGGGGCAGGGGCAGTGGCAGGGGCAGTGGCAGTGGCAGGGGCAGGGGCAGTGGCAGTGGCAGTAGCAGGGTCAGGGGCAGGTGCAGGGGCAGTGGCAGTAGCAGGGGCGGGGGCAGGGGCAGGGGCAGTGGCAGTGGCAGGGGCAGGGGCACGGGTAGAAGGAGGGGCAGGGGGGGCAGGGGCAGGAGCAGAGGCAGGGGCAGGGGCAGGGGCAGGGGCAGTGGCAGGAGCCGGGGCAGTGGGAGGGGCAAGGGCAGGGGCAGGGGCAGGGGCCGGCGCAGGGGCAGTGGCAGGGGCCGGGGCAGGGGCAGGGGCACGGGTAGGGGCAGGGGCAGGGGCAGGTGCAGGGGCAGGGGCAGGGGCAGAGGCAGGGGCAAGGGCAGGGGCAGGGGCAGTGGCAACGGCAGTGGCAGGGGCAGGGGCTGAGCCAGTGGCAGGGGCAGTGGCAGTGGCAGGGGCAGGGGCAGGGGCAGTGGCAGTAGCAGTAGCAGGGGCAGGGGCAGGGGCAGGAGCAGTGGCAGTAGCAGGGGCAGTGGCAGGGGCAGGGGCAGGGGCCGTGGCAGTGGCAGGGGCAGGACCAGGGGCAGAGGCAGGGGCAGTGGCAGGAGCAGGGGCAGGGGCAGGGGCTGGGGCAGGGGCAGGGGCAGGGGCAGGAGCAGGGGCACTGGGAGGAGCAGGGGCAGGGGCAGTGGCAGGGGCAGGGGCAGGGGAAGGGGCATGGGCAGGGGGTGTGGGAGGTGCAAGGGCAGTGGCAGGGGCAGGGGTAAGGGCAGTTGCAAGGGGAGGGGCAGGGGCAGGGGCCGGGCAGGGGCAGAGGCAGGGGCAGTGGCAGTGGCAGGGGCAGGGGCAGGGGGCGAGGCAGGGGCAGGGGCAGGGGCAGGGGCAGGGGCAGGGGCAGTGGCAGGGGCAGTGGCAGGGGAAGGGGCAGGGGCAGTGGCAGGGGCAGTGGCGCTGGCAGGGGCAGGGGCCGGGGCAGTGGCAGTAGCAGGGGCAGGGGCAGGCGCAGGGGCAGTGGCAGTAGCAGGGGCAGGGGCAGTGGCAGGGGCAGGGGCAGGGGCAGAGGCTTGGGCAGGGGGGGCAGGGGCAAGGGCAGGGGAAGTGGCAGGAGCAGGGGCAGAGGCAGGGGCAGGGGCAGGGGCAGGAACAGGGGCAGGGGCAGGGGCTGGGGCAGGGGCAGTGCCAGCGGCAGGGGCAGCGGCATAGGCAGGGACAGGGGCAGGGGCAGGGGCAGGGGCTGGGGCAGGGGCAGTAGCAGGGGCAGAGGCAGGGGCAGGGGTAGGGGCAGGGGCAGTAGCAGGGGCAGTGGCAGGGGCAGGGGCCGGGGCAGTGGCAGGGGCAGTGGCAGTGTCAGGGGCAGGGGCAGGGGCAGTGGCTGTAGCAGGGGCAGGGGCAGGCGCAGTGGCTTTGGCTTTGGCTTTGGCTTTGCTTCTCCGCTGGGTCGGTGCGGGTGAACCGTCCCGCCCCTTAACACGCTTTGTTACCCCTGCATCACCGTGCTATTCCTTTACCTACGCTTGTTTGGTCCTTGTGTTTTCCTGCTCTTTCGTCTTTGTTTATACGTCGGCGTTCTGCCTTTTCTTTGTTTGTTTGTTTGTTTGTTTGTTTTTTCTTCCTTATGGTGTGCTTGCTTCCTGTTTGTTTGGTGGCTGTTTCCGTCGGTGCATCTGCCTGTTCCTGCTTCTCCTTGTTGACTCTCCTTGTCACTGGTTTGTTTCCTCTGCACCGAAAAGCGCCAAAATGCTGAAAACGCTGAAAATGCTAGGACAAGACACCCGCTCCCTTCACTCACAAGCAAAGCCATCCAAAGCAAAGCCCGTGATGTCAGCTCCAATGCCTGAGGCGTCGTGTGCTGGCCGGCATGGCACTGCCATGCGGGCACCTCTCGGCGTATGCCCCTACGGTGCGGTTGTGCTGCTGGCCTCCTTACTTTATGACGCCCCGTGTGGCGGGCTCCCGCCCGCGACGGCTCGTGCCTCTGCTCTTCGCTGGTGCCCTCGTCGCTCTTCGCTGGTGCCCTCGTCGTTGTACGCCGCTTGTGCGACTGACCCGATCGGCCTTCGCGTATCTTCGTCGCCTCGTTTACCGACGGTCCCATCGACGACCGCTTCCGTAGCCCCGATCGTGTGGACGTGGATCTTGCCGGTCGTAACCTCCGCGTCCTTTGCCTGCGACCCCTTCGTGGCGTGGTCGATACCGGGCCCGATTGCCGCCTCCCGGTGCTCCTGTACACACAAGCAGCAATGCGCACGTCGTCTCTTGCCGGTCCCTCCATACCACACACACTGCACTGGCCCGCACCAAGATCACAGCATCGCCGCCCATGCCTCCCAGCGCGGCATCCGATACTCCACTGGACCTGCCGCATCGCACAGGAGGCTCCAGTCCTTGCGACGCACTCGTTTGACACCTTGCATCACCATCCTTGCCAGGCCTTTCTCCACGTTCGTCGCTCCGTCGCGGCAGAGTAGGAGCAACACTCCTGGCTCGCCCCGCCGCTCACGTTCACCCCACGCGCGGATCAGTACCTCGATTTGTGTTGCACTGCCCACCGTGCCACACCATGTGACCCGATCAGCAGCCACTTGGGCCTGCTGGACGGGGATGCCACCTGCTCCATCTGGACTCCACCCACCATGCGGGATGCGCCACCGCTCATCCAATCGACAATACCTGGTGTGCATCATGGCCCAGTGCAGGACATCCGCGGGCACCCTGATCATGGCGCTGTGCTGCGGCGCGTAGTCGCGCGGGTCCCATAGCGGTATGGCATGCTCCCGCTGCATGCCCATGGGGACCCAGTGGACCCGCGTCGCTTTCGGGTCACGGCCTTCACGCTGGATCCTGTACAGGGTCCTCATGCACTGCAGGACCAGCAGCCTGCTGTCCCTGTTTACCAGGCGTTGGAGATGCTGCACATACGCAGCCGACGGTACACTGCCCAGATACATGTGCCACACTCGGTCACCCACTGCCAGTGTCCGTCTCCAGGGCTTCACCCACAGGAACTCCACTGTCTCTTCCCCTGCTCTCAGCTGAATGCCTTGCCATACCCTGCGGGTGTGCACTGTGGGTGGCACACTGCGTCGCAGCACCGCTTCAATTTCAGCCATCTCATACTTGCAGTTCCCTGTGACCACCGGACACCGGTGCACCAAATGCGCCCTGAGATAATGCGCCTGCATGCCACATTTGCGGCATTCCCCTGCGACCTCCTCACTGGCCACAAAGGCGTCCAGATCTTCGTAGAACGCCGACATGAGGATGGCAGCCGCGTCTTCAGGACAATATGGCGAGAGTCGGTCCCATGCCTTGAGCAGCTGACCATCAGCGGCATCATCTGGCCTAGCCACTGGCTCCAGCACCTCGACACTGTCAGCGCGCGCCTTGGCGCCCCACTCGTACTGCTGTTTGCTCTGTCTGCGGACATCACAAACCACGTGCCCATTCCACGTGAACAACATGGTCTCGCCATCACACCAGCATGCTGGGCATAGCCACTGCTCTTCAGACAACTGCATGAGACGTACCTCTTCAGCCTCCGCATCGCTGACCTTGTTCACCACCGAGACCACGTCGCTGCACCCCGTGTCATGCTGCGCCGGCGCCCATCCCGTCAGGATACCATCAGTCCACTGAAGCTCATCGTGCGCCTCAATACGCTGCAAGAGGTCGGTGTGCGATGACTCCATTCTGCGGTGCTGCAGCTTGATGGCGGCTGACTGGTTGTCAACCCAGCGACTGATTTGCATGCGGAGCCTTTGACGCTGTAGCTGCCTCAGCACTGCCGCTGTCCCCTCATGGACAGCTGTCATCTCAAAGAGCGTGGTGGACGCGCTGGCCGCCCGCATCCACGCCCGGGCCTGCCACAGGACTACACCGTGCACATCAGCTACCGTCACCCCTACGCCCCACACACGTTGCGCCGCGTCTGCACTGGCATCACCCACTAAGATCAGCAGGCCGTGTGGCGCACCGCTCAGGTCGGCTCCGCATTCCCATCGGTCTCCCGCATCTGGCCCACGTCTATAAAGCACGCTCCAGCCATTAGCCGTGCCCCACCGAGCCAGCTTGTCGAAGTCGGTACCCAGATCGTCGGCCAGTGTGCCCCCTGCACCGCACCTCTGAAAGCCACACTGCACCTCCCATTGTGTGACGCGTTTCGTCAGAGGGTGCACAGAGCACATGGCACTGTACATTTCCGCCACAAACCTGACCCACAGACAGCGCGCAGGATGTGGCACTGCCAGGCCTCCTTCGTGCAGGGCTCCAAATATGAAGCGCCAGGGAGTCTTGTATGGCAGCCGCAGCACCTTGCGCACGACATTGGCAACTGACGCCGTCGCGGACGCCACCTGGTGCTTGTCTGCTATCCACGTCAGGCAATCCACCGGCATCTTCACTATTTTGGTGTGGGTCCATGCGTTTATCAGTATCCCCTGTACGAGGACCCTCATCAGAACCAGGCCAGGAACATGGAACCGCATGCGACCCAGTAGCTGTTTACACTTGGACGCAGTGGCGGTAGCTGGGGCACGGGGCAGGGACAGGGGCAGTGGCAGTGGCAGGGGCAGGGGCAGGGGTAGAGGCAGGAGCATGGGGGGCATGGGCAGGGGCAGGGGCAGTGGCAGGAGCAGGGGCAGGGGCAGGGGCTGGGGCAGGGGCCGGGGCAGTGGCAGGAGCAGGGGCAGTGGGAGGGGCAGAGGCATGGGCAGTGGCAGTGGCAGGTGCACGGGCAGGGGCAGAGGCAGGGGCAGGGGGGGCAGGGGCAGGGGCAGGGGCAGTGGCAGGGGCAGGGGCAGGGGCAGTGGCAGGGGCAGGAGCAGGGGCAGTGGCAGGAGCATGGGCAGTGGGAGGGGCAAGGGCATTGGCAGGGGCAGGGGCAGAGGCAGTGGCTGTGGCAGGGGCAGGGGCAGCGGCAGGGGCAGGGGGAGGGGCAGGGGCAGGGGCAGGGGCAGGGGCATTGGGAGATGTAGGGGCAGTGGCAGGGGCAGGGGCAGGGGCAGTTGCAGGGGCAAGGGCAGGGGCAGGCACTGGGGCAGGGGCACAGGCAGGGGCAGTTGCAGTGGCAGGGGCACGGGCTTGGGCAGAGGCAGGGGCAGGGGGGGCAGGGGCAGATTCTGGTTCTGGTTCTGGATGACCCGCCCGAGGCTTCAGCAAAGCCGGAGGGGGACCCAGAAAATGAGGGGCTCCCAACCGCCACAGGACGGTTTACTCGGTCCCGCCCAAAGGGGTCGAAGCGGGCGGCCCGTGGCAGCACCCCGAGCCACTGGGGGCCGACACTTGCCGGGTTTCATGGCGCTGGGGGGAGGGGGGGTATCGCGTCTGTCGGGGGTGGGGGCGCTGGTGGTGCGGCGTGTAAGTCCAAAGGCAGACTCGGGCTGCGCAGGGGCGCAGACTGGGGCTGCGCAGGAGGGCAGACTGGGGCTGCACATGAGCGGAGACTGGGGCGGCGCATGGGCGCAGACTGGGGCTGCGCATGGGCGTAGACTGGGGCTGCGCAGTGGCGCCCACTGGGGCTGCGCACGAGCGCAGCATGGGGCTGCGCAGGGGCGCAGACTGGGGCTGCGCATGGGTGCGGACTGGGGCTGCGCATGGGCGCAGACTGGGGCTGCGCAGGGGCGCAGACTGGGGCTGTGCAGGGGCGCAGACGGGGGCTGCGCATGGGCGCAGACTGGGGCTGCGCATGCACGCAGACTGGGGCTGCGCAGGTGCGCCGACTGGGGCTGCGCACGAGCGCAGCATGGGGCTGCGCAGGGGCGCAGACTGGGGCTGCGCATGGGTGCGGACCCGGGCTGCGCATGGGCGCAGAATGGGGCTGCGCAGGGGCGCATACTTGGGCTGTGCAGGGGCGCAAACTGGGGCTGCGCATGGGCGCAGACTGGGGCTGCGCAGGGGCGCAGACTGGGGCTGCGCAGGAGCGCAGACGGGGGATGCGCAGGGGCGCAGACTGGGTCTGCGCAGGGGCGCAGACTGGGGCTGCGCAGGGGCGCAGACTGGGGCTGCGCATGAGCGCAGACTGGGGCGGCGCATGGGCGCAGACAGGGGGTGCACAGGAGCGCAGACTGGGGCTGCGCATGGGCGCAGACTGGGGCTCGGCATGAGCGCAGACTGGGGCTGCGCAGGGGCGCAGACTGGGGCTGCGCATGAGCGCAGACTAAGGGTGCGCACGGGCGCAGTCTGCGCAGTGGCGCAGACTGGGGCTGTGCAGGGGCGCAGACTGGGGCTACGCAGGGGCGCAGACTGGGGCTGCGCAGGGGCGCAGGCTGGGGCTGCGCAGGAGCGCATACGGGGGCTGCGCGGGGCGCGCAGACTAGGGCTGCGCAGGGGCGCAGACTGGGGCTGCGCTGGGGCGCAGACTGGGGCTGCGCATGAGCGCAGACTGGGGCTGTGCATGGGCGCAGACTGGGGCTGCGCAGGGGCGCTGACTGGGGCTGCGCAGGAGCGCAGACTGGGGCTGCGCATGGGCGCAGACTGGGGCTGCGCATGGGCGCAGACTGGGACTGCACATGGGCGCAGACTGGGGCTGCGCGTGGGCGCAGACTGGGGCTGCGCATGAGCGCAGACTGGGGCTGCACAGAGGCGCAGACTGGGGCTGCGAAGGGGCGCAGACTGGGGCTGCGCACGGGCGCAGTCTGCGCAGGGGCGCAGACTGGGGCTGCGCAGGGGCGCAGCCTGGGGCTGCGCATGGGCGCAGACTGGGGCGGCGCATGGGCGCAGACTGGGGCTGCGCATGGGCGCAGACTGGGGCTGCGCAGGGGCGCCGACTGGGGCTGCGCACCAGCGCAGCATGGGGCTGCGCAGGGGCGCAGACTGGGGCTGCGCAGGGGCGCAGACTGGGGCTGCGCATGGGTGCGGACCCGGGCTGCGCATGGGCGCAGAATGAGGCTGCGCAGGGGCGCATACTTGGGCTGTGCAGGGGCGCAAACTGGGGCTGCGCATGGGCGCAGACTGGGGCTGCGCAGGGGCGCAGACTGGGGCTGCGCAGGAGCGCAGACGGGGGCTGCGCAGGGGCGCAGACTGGGTCTGCGCAGGGGCGCAGACTGGGGCTGCGCAGGGGCGCAGACTGGGGCTGCGCATGAGCGTAGACTGGGGCGGCGCATGGGCGCAGACTGGGGCTGCGCAGGAGCGCAGACTGGGGCTGCGCATGGGCGCAGACTGGGGCTGCGCATGAGCGCAGACTGGGGCTGCGCAGGGGCGCAGACTGGCGCTGCGCATGAGCGCAGACTGGGGGTGCGCACGGGCGCAGTCTGCGCAGTGGCGCAGACTGGGGGTGTGCATGGGGCGCAGACTGGGGCTACGCAGGGGCGCAGACTGGGGCTGCTCAGGGGCGCAGGCTGCGGCTGCGCAGGAGGGCAGACTGGGGCTGCGCAGGCGCGCAGACTGGGGCTGCGCAGGGGCGCAGACTGGGGCTGCGCTTGGGCGCAGACTGGGGCTGCGCATGAGCGCAGACTGGGGCTGTGCATGGGCGCAGACTGGGGCTGCGCAGGGGCGCTGACTGGGGCTGCGCAGGAGCGCAGACTGGGGCTGCGCATGGGCGCAGACTGGGGCTGCGCATGGGCGCAGACTGGGACTGCACATGGGCGCAGACTGGGGCTGCGCGTGGGCGCAGACTGGGGCTGCGCATGAGCGCAGACTGGGGCTGCACAGGGGCGCAGACTGGGGCTGCGAGGGGCGCAGACTGGGGCTGCGCACAGGCGCAGTCTGCGCGGTGGCGCAGACTGGGGCTGTGCAGGGGCGCAGACTGGGGCTGCGCAGGGGCGCAGGCTGGGGCTGCGCAGGAGCGCAGACTGGGGCTGCGCAGGCGTGCAGACTGGGGCTGCGCAGGGGCGCAGACTGGGGCTGCGACTGGGGCTGAGCAGGGGCGCAGACCGGGGCTGCGCAGGGGCGCAGACCGGGGCTGCGCAGGGGTGCAGACTGGGGCTGCGCACAGGCGCAGTCTGCGCGGTGGCGCAGACTGGGGCTGTGCAGGGGCGCAGACTGGGGCTGCGCAGGGGCGCAGGCTGGGGCTGCGCAGGAGCGCAGACTGGGGCTGCGCAGGCGTGCAGACTGGGGCTGCGCAGGGGCGCAGACTGGGGCTGCGACTGGGGCTGAGCAGGGGCGCAGACCGGGGCTGCGCAGGGGCGCAGACCGGGGCTGCGCAGGGGTGCTGGGGGGGGGGGGGGGGGCGCCTCACCACAGGCTCTTGGCGCCACCCCCTGGGGCTGGGTCCCTCACCATGAGGCTGTTGGGGCCTGGGCTGGCGGGTCTCACCACAGGCTTTTGGCCGCACCCTCTGGGGGGGAGCATCTGGTGCCCACAGGGCATCCTGATGGGGCGGGGCTCTGCTGTAGGTGACCACAGGTCACTGGGAGCTGATTTAAATGGGGGCTCATGTTAATTCATGGCCCAAGGCGCATGGGGGAGGGTCCCAACTCTCGCCCCCGGAGGTTCTTGACTGCTGTTTGGGGGGGGGGGGGGGGGTTCGCGGTGTTTCGTGTTTTGGGAGGTGAGCTGCCTCCCACGGCAAAACCCAGGCGGCCTCTTCGCTCTGGGGAACCTCCATGTGTACGGGCAGGGGCAGAGGCAGGGGTAGGGGCAGGGGCAGGGGCAGGGGCAGGGGCAGGGGCAGGGGCAGGGGCAGGAGCAGGGGCAGGAGCAGGAGCAGGGGCAGGGGTAGGAGCAGGGGCAGAGGCAGGGGCAGGGGCAGTGGGAGGGGCAGGGGCAGGGGCAGGGGCAGGGGCAGGGGGAGGGGCAGGGGCAGTGTCAGAAGCAGGAGCAATGGGAGGGGCAGGGGCAGTGGCAGGGGCAGGGGCAGGGGCTGGGGCAGGGGCAGGGGCATTGGGAGGTGCAGGGGCAGTGGCAGCGGCAGGGGCAGGGTCAGTAGCAGGGGCAGGGGCTGGGGCAGGGGCAGAGGCATGGGCAGTGGCAGTGGCAGGTGCACGGGCAGGGGCAGAGGCAGGGGCAGGGGGGGCAGGGGCAGGGGCAGGGGCAGTGGCAGGGGCAGGGGCAGGGGCAGTGGCAGGAACAGGAGCAGGGGCAGTGGCAGGAGCATGGGCAGTGGGAGGGGCAAGGGCATTGGCAGGGGCAGGCGCAGAGGCAGTGGCTGTGGCAGGGGCACGGGCAGGGGCAGTGGCAGGGGCAGGGGCAGGGGCAGGGGCAGGAGGAGGGGCAGGGGCAGTGTCAGGAGCACGTGCAATGGGAGGGGCAGGGGCAGTGGCAGGGGCAGGGGCAGGGGCTGGGGCAGGGGCAGGGGCATTGGGAGGTGCAGAGGCAGTGGCAGCGGCAGGGGCAGGGTCAGTAGCAGGGGCAGGGGCTGGGGCAGGGGCAGAGGCATGGGCAGTGGCAGTGGCAGGTGCACGGGCAGGGGCAGAGGCAGGGGCAGGGGGGGCAGGGGCAGGGGCAGGGGCAGTGGCAGGGGCAGGGGCAGGGGCAGTGGCAGGAACAGGAGTAGGGGCAGTGGCAGGAGCATGGGCAGTGGGAGGGGCAAGGGCATTGGCAGGGGCAGGGGCAGAGGCAATGGCTGTGGCAGGGGCACGGGCAGGGGCAGTGGCAGGGGCAGGGGCAGGGGCAGGGGCAGGGGGAGGGGCAGGGGCAGTGTCAGGAGCACGGGCAATGGGAGGGGCAGGGGCAGTGGCAGGGGCAGGGGCAGGGGCTGGGGCAGGGGCAGGGGCATTGGGAGGTGCAGAGGCAGTGGCAGCGGCAGGGGCAGGGTCAGTAGCAGGGGCAGGGGCTGGTGAAGGGGCAGGGGCAGAGGCATGGGCAGTGGCAGTGGCAGGTGCACGGGCAGGGGCAGAGGCAGGGGCAGGGGGGGCAGGGGCAGGGGCAGGGGCAGTGGCAGGGGCAGGGGCAGTGGCAGGGGCAGGGGCAGGGGCAGGGGCAGTGGCAGGAGCATGGGCAGCGGGAGGGGCAAGGGCATTGGCAGGGGCAGGGGCAGAGAAAGTGGCTGTGGCAGGGGCAGGGGCAGGGGCAGGGACAGGGGCAGGGGTAGTGGCAGGAGCAGGGGCAGTGGCAGGGGCAGGGGCAGGGGCAGGGGCAGGGGCCGGGGCAGGGGCAAGGGCAGTGGCAGTGACATGTGTACGGGCAGGGGCAGAGGCAGGGGTAGGGGCAGGAGCAGAGGCTGGGGTAGGGGCAGGGGCAGAGGCAGGGGCAGTGGCAGGGGCTGTGGCAGGGGCTGATGCGAGGGCAGGGGCTGGGGCAGGGACAGAGGCAAGGGCAGTGGCAGTGGCATGTGTACGGGCAGGGGCAGAGAGAGGGGTAGGGGCAGGGGCAGGGGCAGGGGCCGGGGCAGGGGCGGGGGCAGGGGCAGGGGCAGGGGCAGTGGCAGGGGCCGGGGCAGGGGCAGGGGCAGGGGCAGGGGCGGGGGCAGGGGCAGAGGCTGGGGTAGGGGCAGGGGCAGTGGCAGGGGCCGTGGCAGGGGCAGGGGCCGCGGCAGGGGCAGGGGCAGGGGCTGATGCAGGGGCAGGGGCTTGGGCAGGGACAGAGGCAAGGGCAGTGGCAGTGGCATGTGTACGGGCAGGGGCAGAGGCAGGGGTAGGGGCAGGGGCAGGTGCAGGAGCCGGGGCAGGGGCGGGGGCAGGGGCAGGGGCAGGGGAAGGGGCTTCGGCTTTGGCTTGGGCTTTGCTTCTCCGCTGGGTCGGTGCGGGTGAACCGTCCCGCCCCTTAACACGCTTTGTTACCCCTGCATCACCGTGCTATTCCTTTACCTACGCTTGTTTGGTCCTTGTGTTTTCCCGCTTTTTCTTTTTTTCTATACGTCGGCGTTCTGCCTTTTCTTTGTTTGTTTGTTTGTTTGTTTGTTTTTTCTTCCTTATCGTGTGCTTGCTTCCTGTTTGTTTGGTGGCTGTTTCCGTTGGTGTTTCTGCCTGTTCCTGCTTCTCCTTGTTGACTCTCCTTGCCACTGGTTTGTTTCCTCTGCACCGAAAAGCGCCAAAATGCTGAAAATGCTGAAAATGCAAGGACAAGACACCCGCTCCCTTCACCCACAAGCAAAGCCATCCAAAGCAAAGCCCGTAATGTCAGCTCCAATGCCTGAGGCGTCGTGTGCTGGCCGGCATGACACTGCCATGCGGGCACCTCTCGGCGTATGCCCCTACGGTGCGGTTGTGCTGCTGGCCTCCTTACTTTATGACGCCCCGTGTGGCGGGCTCCCGCCCGCGACGGCTCTTGCCTCTGCTCTTCGCTGGTGCCCTCGTCGCTCTTCGCTGGTGCCCTCGTCGTTGTACGCCGCTTGTGCGACTGGCCCAATCGGCCGTCGCGTATCTTCGTCGCCTCGTTTACCAACGGTCCCATCGACGACCGCTTCCGTAGCCCCGATCGTGTGGACGTGGATCTTGCCGGTCGTAACCTCCGCGTCCTTTGCCTGCGACCCCTTCGTGGCGTGGTCGATACCGGGCCCGATTGCCGCCTCCCAGTGCTCCTGTACACACAAGCAGCAATGCGCCCGTTGTCTCTTGCTGGTCCCTCCATACCTCACACACTGCACTGGCCCGCACCAAGATCACAGCATCGCCGCCCATGCCTCCCAGCGCGGCATCCGATACTCCACCGGACCTGCCGCATCGCACAGGAGGCTCCAGTCCTTGCGACGCACTCGTTTGACACCTTGCATCACCATCCTTGCCAGGCCTTTCTCCACGTTCGTCGCTCCGTCGCGGCAGAGCAGGAGCAACACTCCTGGCTCGCCCCGCCGCACACGTTCACCCCACGCGCGGATCAGTACCTCGATTTGTGTTGCACTGCCCACCGTGCCACACCATGTGACCCGATCAGCAGCCAGCTGGGCCTGCTGGACGGGGATGCCACCTGCTCCATCAGGACTCCACCCACCATGCGGGATGCGCCACCGCTCATCCAAGCGACAATACCTGGTGTGCATCATGGCCCAGTGCAGGACATACGCGGGCACCCTGATCATGGCGCTGTGCTGCGGCGCGTAGTCGCGCGGGTCCCATAGCGGTATGGCATGCTCCCGCTGCATGCCCATGGGGACCCAGTGGACCCGCGTCGCTTTCGGGTCACGGCCTTCACGCTGGATCCTGTACAGGGTCCTCATGCACTGCAGGACCAGCAGCCTGCTGTCCCTGTTTACCAGGCGTTGGAGATGCTGCACATACGCAGAGGCTGGGGTAGGGGCAGGAGCAGTGGCAGGGGCCGTGGCAGGGGCAGGGGCAGTGGCAGGGGCATGGGCAGGGGCTGTTGCAGGGGCAGGGGCTGGGGCAGGGCCAGAGGCAAGGGCAGTGGCGGTGGCAGGTGTACGGGCAGGGGTAGAGGCAGGGGCAGGGGCAGGGGCAGGGGCAGGGGCAGTGGCAGGGGCAGGGGCAGGGGCAGTGGCAGGGGCAGGAGCAGGGGCAGTGGCGGGAGCATGGGCAGTGGCAATGGCAAGGGCATTGGCAGGGGCAGGGGCAGAGGCAGTCGCTGGGGCAGGGGCAGGGGCAGGGGCAGGGGCAGGGGCAGCAGTAGTGGCAGGAGCAGGGGCAGTGGCAGGGGCAGGGGCAGGGGCAGGGGCAGGGGCGGAGGCTGGCGTAGGGGCAGGGGCAGTAGCAGGGGCCGTGGCAGGGGCAGGGGCAGGGGCAGTGGCAGGGGCAGTGGCAGTGGCAGGGGTAGGGGCAGGGGCAGAGGGAGGGGCAGGGGGGGCAGGGGCAGGGGCAGGGGCAGTGGCAGGGGCAGGGGCAGGGGCAGTGGCAGAGGCAGTGGCTGGGGCTGGGGCCGGGGCAGGGGCAGTGGCAGGAGCAGGGGCAGTGGTAGGGGCAGGGGCAGGGGCAGGGGCAGGGGCAGGGGCAGTGGCAGGGGCAGGGGCAGGTACAGGTACAGGGGCAGGGGCAGTGGCGGGGACAGGGGCAGCGGCAGTGGCAGGGGCAGTGGCAGGGGCAGGGGCAGGAGCAGGGGGGATGGCAGTAGCAGGGGCAGGGGCAGGGGCAGTGGCAGTGGCAGGGGCTGGGGCAGGGGGGGCAGGGGCAGGGGCAGGGGCAGGGGCAGGGGCAGAAGCAGGGGCAGGGGGAGGGGCAAGGCCAGTGGCAGGGGCAGGGGCAGGGGCAGTGGCAGAGGCAGTGGCTGGGGCTGGGGCCGGGGCAGGGGCAGTGGCAGGAGCAGGGGCAGTGGTAGGGGCAGGGGCAGGGGCAGGGGCAGGGGCAGGGGCAGTGGCAGGGGCAGGGGCAGGTACAGGTACAGGGGCAGGGGCAGTGGCGGGGACAGGGGCAGCGGCAGTGGCAGGGGCAGTGGCAGGGGCAGGGGCAGGAGCAGGGGGGATGGCAGTAGCAGGGGCAGGGGCAGGGGCAGTGGCAGTGGCAGGGGCTGGGGCAGGGGGGGCAGGGGCAGGGGCAGGGGCAGGGGCAGGGGCAGAGGCAGTGGCAGTAGCAGGGGCAGGGGCAATGGCAGAAGCAGGGGCAGGGGGAGGGGCAAGGCCAGTGGCAGGGGCAGGGGCCGGGGCCGGGGCAGGGGCAGGGGCAGGGGCAGTGGCAGGGGCAGTGGCAGGGGCAGGGGCAGAGGCAGGGGCAGAGGCAGTAGCTGGGGCTGGGGCCAGGGCAGGGGCAGTGGCAGGAGCAGGGGCAGTGGTAGGGGCAGGGGCAGGGGCAGGGGCAGTGGCAGGGGCAGGGGCAGGTACAGGGGCAGGGGCAGGGGCAGTGGCAGGGGCAGTGGCAGTGGCAGGGGCAGGGGCAGGGGGAGTGGCAGTAGCAGCGGCAGGGGCAGGGGCAGTGGCAGTGGCAGGGGCTGGGGCAGGGGGGGCAGGGGCAGGGGCAGGGGCAGGGGCAGGGGCAGAGGCAGTGGCTGGGGCTGGGGCCGGGGCAGGGGCAGTGGCGGGAGCAGGGGCAGTGGGAGGAGCAAGGGCAGTGGCAGGGGCAGGGGCCAGGGCAGGGGCAGGGGCAGGGGTAGGGGCAGTGGCAGGGTCAGGGGCAGGGGCAGGGGCGGGGGCAGGGGCAGTGGCAGGAGCGGGGGCAGTGGCAGGGGCAGGGGCAGGGGCAGGGGCAGGGGCAGTGGCAGGGGCGTTCACCTTTTTTCGTTTCTCCTTCTGGTTCGGTTCCGTACTATCGGCTTCTTCCCCGGATGTTCAAGTCCAGGGCATCTGTCCGCATTCCCCCGGATGCTCCAGTCCAGGGGGCGGCGTTTCTTGTCTCCGCGGCCCCCCGGATGTTCCAGTCCAGGGGGCCGCCATCTTGCTCCTTGGCCTCACCCCGGATGTTCCAGTCCAGGAACGTTGGCTGGCCCGCCGGATGTCCCAGTCCAGGGGCCGCCATCTTGCTTCTTGGCCAGGCCCCAGATGTTCCAGTCCAGGGCAGTTGGCTGGCCCCCCGGATGTTCCAGTCCAGGGGGCCGGGCCGCCATCTTGCTTCTTGGCCTCCTTCGGTCCGCAGCCCCCCGGATGCTGCAGTCCAGGGGGCCGTTACCTTGCTTCTTGGCCACGCCCCGGATGTTCCAGTCCAGGGCCGTTGTGGCTCACCCTGTGGTCCTCTCTCCTTCGGTCCGCAGCCCCCCGGATGCTCCAGTCCAGGGCGCGGTTCATTTTGTCTTCGCGGGGCAGTGGCAGGGGCGGGCAGGGGCAGGGGCAGTTGCAGGGGCAGGGGCAGTGGCAGGGGCTGGGGCAGGGGCAGAGGCAGGGGCAGTGGCAGTGGCAGGGCCAGGGGGTGGGGCAGAGGCTGGGGCAGGGGGGGCAGGGGCAGGGGCAGGGGCAGTGGCAGGGGCAGGGGCAGGGGTAGGGGCAGGGGCAGGAGCAGGGGCAGTGGCAGGGGCAGGGGCAGGGGCGAGGGCAGTGGCTGGAGCAGGGGCAGTGGCAGTGGCAGGGGCAGTGGGAGGGGCAAGTGCAGTGGCAGGGGCAGGGGAACCAGGGCAGGGGCAGGGGCAGGGGCAGGGGCAGTGGCAGAGGCAGGGACAGGGGCAGGGGCAGGAACAGGGGTAGGGACAGGGGCAGGGGCAGCGGCAGGAGCAGGAACAGTGGCAGGGGCAGGGGGAGGGGCAGGGGCAGGAGTAGGGGCAGGGGCAGGGGCAGGGGCGGGGGCAGTAGCAGGGGCAGAGGCAGGGGCAGAGGCTCGGGCAGTGGCAGGGGCAGTGGCAGGGGCAGGGGCAGGGGCAGTGGCAGGGGCAGTGGCAGTGGCAGGGGCAGGGGCAGCGGCAGTGGCAGTAGCTTAGGGCAGGGGCGGGGGCAGGGGCAGGGGCAGTGGCAGTAGCAGGGGCACGGGCAGGGGCAGGGGCAGTGGCTGCGGCAGGGGCAAGGGCAGGGGCAGAGGTAGGGGCAGGGGGGGCAGGGGCAGGGGCTGGGGCAGTGGCATGAGCAGGGGCAGGGGCAGGGGCTGGGGCAGGGGCAGTGGCAGGGGCAGGGGCAGTGGCAGGGGTAGGGGCAGGGCCAGGGGCAGGGGCTGTGTGGGGTGCAGGGGCAGTGACAGGGGCAGGGGCAGGGGCAGATGCCAGGGCAGGGGCAGGGGCAGGGGGTGCCTTAGGGGCTGAGGCAGGGGCACGGGCAGGGGCAGGGGCAGGGGCAAGGGCAGGGGCAGGGGCAGTAGCAGGGGTAGGGGCAGGGGCAGGGTCAGGGGCAGGGGCAGGGGCAGTGGCAGGGGCAGGGGCAGTGGCAGTGGCAGTGGCAGGGGCAGGGGCAGGGGAAGTGGCGGTAGCAGGGGCAGGGGCAGGGGCAGGGGCAGGGGCAGTGGCAGTAGCAGGGGCACGTTGTCCTTTGTTCGCTCGTCCTTCTTGTTCCGTTCCGGGGCAGGGGCAGGGGCAGGGGCAGTGGCAGTAGCAGGGGCACATTGTCCTTTGTTCGCTCCTCCTTTTTGTTCGGTTCCGGGGCAGGGGCAGGGGCAGTGGCAGGGGCAGGGGCAGGTCTAGGGGCAGGGGCAGGGGCAGTTGCAGGAACAGGGGCAGTGGCAGAGCCGTTCGCCTTTTTTCGCTCCTCCTTCGTGTTCGGTTCGGGTTTATCGGCTTCTTCCCCGGATGTTCCAGTCCAGGGCGTCTGTCTGCATCCCCCCGGATGTTCCAGTCCAGGGGGCGGCGTTTCTTGTCTTCGCGGCCCCCCGGATGTTCTGTTCCAGGGGCCGCCATCTTGGTTCTTGGCCACGCCCCGAATGTTCCAGTCCAGGGCTGTTGGCTGGCCCCCCGGATGTTCCAGTCCAGTGGGCTCGGCCGCCATCTTGCTTCTTGGCCTCCTTCGATCCGCAGATCCCCCGGATGCTCCAGTCCAGGGGGCCGTTTTCTTGCTTCTTGGCCACGCCCCGGATGTTCCAGTCCAGGGCCGTTGTGGCTCATCATGTGGTCCTCTCTCCTTCGGTCCGCAGCCCCCCGGTTGCTCCACTCTAGGGGGCAATTCATCTTCTCTTCGCGAGGCAGTGGCAGGGGCTGAGGATTCGTTGGACGCGGGTGAGTAGGCGAGTCATCTTATTGCACTCATGACGTATGCTATTTAATTATGGCTCCTGTCCACCTACGCGCTCGCTCTGTGTGCTGTGCTGCGTGCGCGGTGTCCGGGGCCTCTTGACTCCTGTTCACCGGTGTGCGCGCTCGGTGTGCTGTGCCGCGTGTGCGGTGTCCGGGGCCACTGGGCCCCTGCTCACCGGTGTGCTCTCTCGGTGTGCTCTGCTGCGTGTGCGGTGTCCGGGGCCACTTGGCTCCTGGTCACCTGTGTGCTCGCTCGGTGTGCTGTGTTGCGTGTGCGGTGTCCGGGGCCTCTTGGCTCCTGTTCACCGGTGTGCTCGCTCGGTGCGCTGTGCTGTGTGTGCGGTGTCTGCGGCCACTGGGCTCCTGTTCACCGGTGTGCATGTCCGTCGTGTGTTGTTGTGCGTGTGGCGCGTTGTGTGTGCGGTGTCCGGGGCCTCTCTGCTCCCGTTCGCCGGTGTGGTCGTTCGGTGTGTCGTGCTGCGTGTGCGGCGTCCGGGGCCGCTTGGCTCCCGTTCACCGGTGTGCTCTCTCGGTGTGTTGTGTTGCGTGTGCGGTGTCCGGGGCCTCTTGGCTCCTGTGCTCCGGTGTGCACGCTGGTTGTGTTGCGTTGCGCGTGCGGTGTTCCGGGCCTCTTGGCTCCTGTTCACCGGTGTGCGTGCTCTGTGTCTTGTGTTGCGCTTGTGGCGTGTTGTGTGTGCGGTGTGCGCCCTCGTGTATGCATGCTGCCTTTATGCATTCATGTCATGTCACTTTGTTGTGTTGCGTGTGCGGTGTCCGGGGCCTCTTGGCTCCTGTTCACCGGTGTGCTTGTGCGGTAGTGTTGTGTGGTGTGTGCGGTGTCCTGGGCTACTTGGCTCCTGTTCACCGGTGTGCCCGCGTGGTGTGTGTTGTGTTGCGTGTGCGGTGTCCTGGGCCTCGTGGCTCCTGTTCACCGGTGTGCTGTGCGCTTGTTCGGTGTGTTGTGTGTTGTGTGCGGTCTCCTGGGCCACATGGCTCCTGTTCACCGGTGTGGCTGCTCGGTGTGTTGCGTGGTGTGTGTGGTGTGGGTGTGGGTGTGTGCTCGCGTGTGCCATACCGCCCTCGTTGCAGTTTTCGTCGCGCCCAAGAGTAGGCGCCGTCGGCGTACTCCTCTTGGGTTCTTGTGTGCATTCATGACATGTGCTATTTGGTCCCTTCGTTGCGGACTCCTTCTTTTGAGTGACGCCCAAGAGTAAGCGTGCCTTAATGTACGTATGGCGGCATATGCTATTTACTCGTTCGTTTGTGGACTCTTTGTTTTTTGCGACGCCCAAGAGTAGGCGTGTTTGCTTAGGGCCTTCATGACCCATGCTACTTATTCTTTCCGTCATGGACTCTTTGTTTTTGGCAACGCCCAAGAGTAAGCATGTCTTAATGCATGCATGGCGGGGTATGCTATTTACTCAATGGTGTGTGGACTCTTTGTATTTTGCGACGCCCAAGAGCAGGCGTGTTTGCCCAATGCAATCGTGACACCTGCTACTTATTCTTTGTGAAAAGCAATTAACTGGTCCATTTTCCTTTATTTTCAACAAAACCGACTGCCCGGGAAAATATTTTATTTCCACAAAAATGAAGTTCTTTTTTGGGGAAACCACGACTTTTTGTTTCCTCTACCACTTATGCTTTGCAATAAAAAGACCCATGAGCTTTCAATCTTTTGGAAAACCAGTTTTCGAAAACCATGTTGCACGCAGCACCACAAGAAGCATTTTTTGGCACCCCTTCTTTGCGCGAGGCCTCGCGCAAACACCAACACAACAGCGAAATAAAATGCATCACAGAGAAAAATGTGCCGCACAAGGTGACAGCATAAAGGTCGTCGAAGAGGAATGCATAGCGCGAGCCCTCGCGCATAACATATCAGAACAAGCGAAGAAATTACTTTTTCTTCGGAACAGTTTGCATCTTAGAACCCAATGCCTTAGCAACGGACGTCTTACCCTTAGGCGGTGGCTTTGCGGGCTCGCTTCTTGGTTGGGACTGACGGGCTGGCTGCTTGAATGGAGCTCGGGCCCTGGTTTCCTCGGACCTCGGCTTCGCTGCCACTTTCTTCGCTGCCTTGCCTTGGGAGACCTGCGCTTCCTCCTCCTCTTCTTCCTCCCTCTCCTCCTCTTCATCCCCATTGCTCTCGTCGGATTCTGCAGCGGTAACCGACTTCGCTGCCTGAGGCTTGGATGCAGTCTTCTTCTTCTTGGGGGCTGGTTCTGCACCAGTAGACTTCCGCTTTGCAGGGGCCAGTGCTTCTGCAGCTTGACCTTTCTCAACACTCTCTTCCTCCTTCAGCAACAACGCATCAGAACCCACCTTGTCATCGCGAACCCAAAGGGGAATACCACGGTTTGACCAGTTGGCCTGCTGGTCCCAATCACCAGACGCGTCCAGTTTCGACCCTTGTGTCAAGACGTGGTTCAACTGAGTCTGCACTCTGTTGACCCAATCAGAGAGATTGTCGGAGGTAACACCAAGAAGGTACATGCGAGAATCCGGCTCGATGGACGCGATCTTGCACACCACATCCGGCTGATGATCAATGAACACAAACGCAGGCTTGAAGCTCTTATCCTGCTTCAGGTAAAAGAGGTGAGTGTCAAAATACCACATAACCGTCGTTATCAGAAGGTGACCGCCAAATTCAACAGGATTCATCTCCTCTACTTGAGTAGGTCCAAACGTCAGATAATTCGGAATCTGCAATGAGGGAGAAGTTATTGCGCGAGGCCTCGCGCAAATAGCGGATGTAATTAGGGAATTATACCTTTCTCGACCAGCTATCCGGTGACGAAATCAGCAACCAGCGAACGTCAAACGTTGTAGGATCCCCTGCAGGCTTGGGTTTGACTGGCCAACTAAAAATGGGAACACGCAACATGTTAGCCATGCGCGGCGCGTTGAAATCTTCGTTGAGACGCCTCTCTGTTTCCGTTTCCAGCACGTCGATCATGTTGTCAACAACAGTTTGAGAGCCGCAGATAAGGGTATCGGCACGCGCCATCTCTTCATACAGCCAGGCTGGGCACATCATCTCAGGAGCAAGATGTTCAAATATGTCGCCGTTGATGACAATCAGGTTCTTGTCAATCTCAATAAACCGCCTCCAGGGATCGTGGGCCACCGCTGCAATTCGGGTCGCCTTAATTGTGATAGTTTGACTTGCCAGTAATGGATCCTGCTGTTCCACTGTCTTGAAGTCACCAGTAACGCCAGCAGCTGGGGGGACCACACGGCTCTTGGTAGGCTCTTGACGCAGGAGTTTTTGGACGTTGAGGATTTTCAGGGAGGCGGGTTTGCCTTTCTCTGCCACCTGCCATAGTGGTGCGCGAATCATGGATTTCCATGCCGGCCATGGACCGCGACTTTTGCCTTGAGGTTCCCGCCAATAGCCCCATGTACCAAGTGTCACCTTCAGGGCAGGCCTTCCAAGTGCAGCAACCTCTTTGCGGGTGCGCATGTCTTTGGCTACAGAACAGAAATGGAGAAAGTGCGGTGCACCAATGCAGAAACGGAACCAACGTCGCGTCGATGGTACACACCTTTCTCAGGTCGAACGTACTGGCCGTTGTGCGGGTGGTCCAGATGGATTGAGACCCACTGGTCAAGAATGATGTCGTCAAACGAATTCTGCAAGTATTTAAGAGTTTTTTTTTCTTCCTGCATCACTTCTGCCACTTTCTTGTAGAACTCCGGCAAGAGGATCCCGTCCAGTTTCTTCAGCGCGTTCTTCGTGACTTTCTCCCCTTTGTCGTGGAACTTCTGCAAACCTTTCACAGCTTCCGGACCAGCATAGTAGGCAAACGTCATATAATCTTTCCACAATTTTTACGTTTTGTCCTGAAAGCGACAACCTTATGCGCGAGGCCTCGCGCAACGAACAGCATCGAAACAACAATTAATGAACATACGAAGTGGTAAGGCTGCTTCAGTTCAGCGGTTGGAACCAGGGCACTCATCTGCACAGCATCCACAATGGCGATGTTGAGATTGCTGTACGTGTCAGCCAGGCCTCGCCGCCGCTGATCTTCAACACATCGAATGAGGTTATCTGCTGCCTCATACAGCGGTATTGGCTCAACGTCTTGTGCGCTTCCTTGTGCTTGTCCCGCCAGCTTTGCACGGAAGGCCCACGGTGTCGTAGGCTTCAGAATATCGGCGATGCATGTAGTATGCCACTGCTGCAGATCCAGAGACGCTGTGCGTCGCTTCTCCCGAATCTTCGCAATCGCTTCCACGCTGGGCTGTCCAGATACACACCAATAATCGCCATCTGCAAATATGAGACACGTCTATGTGCGACGGCTCGCGCAACGAGAAGAGGGAACAGTCGGTTGGCAACATACTATTAACTTCCCAGAGAACGACGTGTAATGGGCCTGTTGGCGGTGCTGCTTCGAGTGACTCAATACGCTTCTGCAGTAACTTCGTATCTTTCCGTCTGATCTGCCCCGTTGTCTTCTCCTGGTCGATTATCACGTTGTCCAGCTCAACCTCCACCTGCCTCCCATCCGGCTTCAGGTGGTCCTCGATGTCAGTACCCAAGGTTAGGGTAGGATCTGGTGTTTCCTTCTTCTTACGCCCCTTCTTTGGTGTTCCAGCCTCCAATCCTGAGGTCCCAGGGTCATAGTCGGTATCTTCTCGTTCCTCGGCTGTTTTTTTGGCGGGGGTTGTCATTCTGCGATAAGGAGAAAGCCTGTATTGAAGAAAACGAAACATTGAAAAGGGTTAAAATCGTCGTCGATAATGCATATGTGAGGCGCTTTTAGCGAATACGAGTACAGTATGGTTGAGAATGCAAAACTGAAGGGGCTTGGCACTGTTTTTGACTGTCAACCTTGCGCGAGGCCTCGCGCAAGAGAGGGGGTGTACCAACCTGTTGTTTCATGCTGTTTGCGCGAGGCCTCGCGCATCACTGCATGTTCTCCAATCTTCTTCGAACGTTTCGCAGCGTGTCGGCCTCTGTCTGTTCCTCCAACACACTGCGTTGGGGGATCAGCTCCGACAGTTTTCGGTTAAAACCAGCCTTAAGCGGCCCCTGCTGTGTTAGCACCAACAACACAGACACAAGGACTTGTTTGTAGTGGATAGAACCCTTTGGAATTAGAAGAGACGGTGGAAAGTTAGGTACACCCCTGTGCGGCCAATGCGCCTGAATTGTACAAGTAGGCTCAGCACACCACCTAACCCAAGGCACATATACACGCTCTGCGTTCAAGTAAGCAGTTAACCGCTGACGCACGGAATTGACAAAGGAATTGGGGATTTTGCAGACGTTCACCCTGTGACCTTCTTTGCGGATAGTGATTAGATGATACAGATCGTCAACACCTTCAATGGTCACCGCACCTCTGTTTTGGCATTTCTTTGTCACAAGGCTGGAAAGCAGACTTTCACAAAACTCCTCGGCAAAGGCCTGTCCAGGCATGGCTGTGTGCCATGCAGTGTGGCACAATAGCGCAGTTGCAACAGTGCGTTCGTATTTTAAAAGTGTGTCCCCCATGTTCAAACGGTCTAACAGACACATAACAATCTGCAATCCCTCATAAGCAAAAACACCCGTGTTGGCCCTCTCCCCGGCCCAACTGCACTGTCTAACGAGGTGACCTAGGTATAGCAACATAGGACAGTATTGTGTTAACAGAACCTGCATGGCCTTACACACAGCGTAACGGAGCAGCCTCGCTGATTTACAGGACGTGCCAGCCCAAGGGAATGACATTTTCTGTTAAGGCGCCGTATGTGGGGGCCCATACCCAACAGCAGTGCGCCAACAGTTATCTCCATTGTGATCAGCTTGGGAAAACAGGGGACTGTGTCACCGCTGCGCAACAAACCTTTACGGAAGCAAGTCACGATCGGCCAGAATGAGTGAAATGTTTGTGTAACGCAAAACTTGTACGCGTGCCAGAAACCATACAATATAGGGTGTGACCGCAAGAAAAGCCGGACATTCCAACCCGTTGTTTTTTCACCGTACATCATCTTACAAATGCGGTAATGGATTTTCTCATCACATTAAACAGGCACAACTGGGCGAGTGTGCTGCGCCAAGTCCCTAGTGAATTGCAGTAGATTAAGCAGCAAGACGTTGCCGCTCACCTTTTCTTGGCTTAGACAAAGGGGTCGCCAATGTGGTCTCTTGGCAGGTACAGGGCGAATAATGTCAGGCGGTGCCGTAATGTCTCGAACAACAGGCCGCGTGCTTGCAAATCCTAGATCACGCAGGATACGTGCAAATGTTCCCTCGGTGTTCCCCAGCATGCGTGCAACAACCGGAACACGCCGTTCAAGCTCTTCCAGGCTAGTATGACCATGCCAGTAGTGCGGTGCATCCTTCAGTAGCAACACAGCCAACGCTATTGCGTTAAGGCTTTTGTCGTTCTTGTCAGGATTTGTGGTAAACTGTTTGTTGTACCACTTGTCCAGCCATAACACAACCCACTGCTGGTGTATTTTGTTCCATGTAGTCTGTAACCTGACTGCGGCCTTCTCCTTCAGCGAAGGTGCGCTGTATTGAAGCAGATTCGGTAGGTGTGGCGTCATCCTTCTGATTCTGTCTTTCCACTTTGGACCTTTTCGCTTACTCAGATTGCTTTCACTTGAGAAATCCCTTGGAGCTTTTTCAAAAATCCTCAGTAGATCTACTTGAATCATCCAACATGGCCTTTGGCTCTCCGAATCTTTGCCTGCACTGCACCACTGGTTGCTCTTTTGCACCACTGCTGTTTTGATAATAAAACTTTTATCATAAAATCCTGCTTGCTTGTTGCACGGATCTCAGAGCACAGCAGCAGCACAAATCAACAGAGGTCCAACCTTTTCGAAAGTTTCTTCGGTACTTTCATAGGCTGCGACCTTCAGGCACTCTTGGTGCTCAGCTCCACGATGCTGCAGGAAGCTCCGGCAGCGAGGGACTGATCCTTGTTGGCGTTCTCGATGCCACTGGCGAAGTCCAGCGACGAGTAACGCTTATGGCGGCGACTCACGATGCCGCTGGCAAAGCCCAGCGACGAGGAGCGCTGATGACAGCGCTAGCTGTGCTTAAATAAATCCATGGGCCTTGCATGGCCCCAAGCCAAACGGCCTACATGCCTGAGATGCATACATGTAACGTGGATTTGGCGCCGAACCACCGGGCGCTCTGCACTGTCATCCATCAATATCCTAAATTTATAATATAATAAAGTGTCGAAACAAATCTCAAAGAAAACACCAAATTAACTCTGCAGCAGGCTTTAATGGCCCACTGCAGACGCCAGCATGACCGCGGCGACGGTTTGCGAAACTCCAGCGCGCTATTCTCTGAGACCTGCAGGACATCAACGATGCAGCGATGGGCACAGGCCTGCCCATTCTGCAACACGCCCCTCCCAAGAGGATAGCGTGCTTCCAGCGTCGACAACGGCACTGCTTGGACGGCGGGGAGCGCCTGTACTGCCCTCAAGGACGACGTCCTTCTTCTCCTGCTTGCGCCGCAGCCGCACGCTTCAGTGACACTCTCATCCTCGCGTCCACTTCGTCTGGCACGATGTTCAGCGTGGGGCACACACAAGTGGCTCTGCCATAGGTGACAGAGCGCTCTGGATTTATTTTGAAGCAGATTCGGTAGGTGTGGCGTCATCCTTCTGATTCTGTCTTTCCACTTTGGACCTTTTCGCTTACTCAGATTGCTTTCACTTGAGAAATCCCTTGAAGCTTTTTCAAAAATCCTCAGTAGATCTACTTGAATCATCCAACATGGCCTTTGGCTCTCCGAATCTTTGCCTGCACTGCACCACTGGTTGCTCTTTTGCACCACTGCTGTTTTGATAATAAAACTTTTATCATAAAATCCTGCTTGCTTGTTGCACGGATCTCAGAGCACAGCAGCAGCACAAATCAACAGAGGTCCAACCTTTTCGAACGTTTCTTCAGTACTTTCATAGGCTGAGACCTTCAGGCACTCTTGGTGCTCAGCTCCACGATGCTGCAGGAAGCTCCGGCAGCGAGGGACTGATCCTTGTTGGCGTTCTCGATGCCACTGGCGAAGTCCACCGACGAGGAACGCTTATGGCGGCGACTCACGATGCCGCTGGCAAAGCCCAGCGACGAGGAGCGCTGATGACAGCGCTAGCTGTGCTTAAATAAATCCACGGGCCTTGCATGGCCCCAAGCCAAACGGCCTACATGCCTGAGATGCATACATGTAACGTGGATTTGGCGCCGAACCACCGGGCGCTTCTGCACTGTCATCCATCAATATCCTAAATTTATAATATAATAAAGTGTCGAAACAAATCTCAAAGAAAACACCAAATTAACTCTGCAGCAGGCTTTAATGGCCCACTGCAGACGCCAGCATGACCGCGGCGACGGTTTGCGAAACTCCAGCGCGCTCTTCTCTGAACGATGCAGCGATGGGCACAGGCCTGCCCATTCTGCAACAGTATCGCGCCAGACCTGACCTTGCTAAAATGCGACACTGCGCCCTACTTCCCTCTACCGCAACAACTGACTTTGGTTTTCCCTGGTATGGAACTGCGCGGTGGCGCATCAGCAAATAGAGGCGCCAGGCCTCCTCTATTAAAACACCAACCCATCTCTTGCCTTCTGCCGCAATCGCCTTCTCAACGCTGCAATGCGTCCGTACATTTTTGCGCAGACGCAGAAAAAACACAAACAACAATCGCCCGCCCTCGTCCCCCTGTTTTAGCCCTTCCCACAGTTCTTCTGCCGTGTGGTACGGTGGTTCCTCTGAGCAGACATTGCGGAAAACTCCAGATGCTGCGGCCACTGTCTTCTCAAGGTCCACCTCTTTTCGCAGGGGCATTGTTGCTCTGAAGAATAATTGCGTAACTGTATCTACGTAAAAATCGCTGTTTGAAAAACTTTCTTGATTTGAAACATCAACGTGTCACACAGTTTTCGCGCCACCAATTATTCTGTGATTTTCTTGTCGCATGCACCATTTTTGGTTAACTGTAACTGTCTGGTGATCCGTCATTTGACTAGTCAATCCTGATTGCGGTAGCCAGTTGCGGCGCGCTACCATCGCTGTTGGGCAGTGATGCCAGCGGTGACCACAGTATGAAAACTGGAGATGCCGGCGGGACCTGTGTGGGCGCCCATGCAGCAGCGCCGCATCAAGGGAATGCACATGCTGTGTAGTTGGTGGATCTTTTGCATTTTCAATTTCTATGAGCGCTTATGAGATCCATTGCACGAGGCCTCGCACAATGATCACCAAAACTTCAATGTTTCTCATGCGCCGTTCCATGCGCGAGGCCTCGCGCTTGAAACTGCAGTTTGGTCCGGAACATTTATACTTTTCAAGATTCTTGGGTACACCATTGTTGAAGTTTATTCGTGAATAGATCCGTCTCTATCACGCAATCCTGATAATGGTACTAAGTTACTTGTACAAATACGACAGGGTTCCATTTTTCGACAACCTGCCTAATGCGACGTGCTGTAGTACATTAATCTGACAGAAATGAACGTCTTTGCGCGAGGCCTCGCGCAAAGAATGGTCACAAAAAAATACTTTTCCCTGTCTCGCCCATGGGACACGTCATTCTTATAGAAATATTTATTTCGCCATACTTGTTTGCGACGGTTTTGAAATATCCATCAAAAAAACGATTTTTTGATGCCTTTGGAAACCTGTCATTTTCCTACCTTTTCCTTCGTTTTTGACCATGCAACTTGAGCCGCCTAAGCTTGTTGTCTCCCTTTCGGACGCGTTGTCGCTGTTATTTCCCAGTTTCTGTTGCACATTCGGCTTGATTACCTCATTGTACTCCCTGAATCCTTGCCCATCCCCCAGTTGCGCGTTTCCGGTAACGATGTAGGCAGGGCAGTACAGTCGTTGCGTCATTCACGCTGTTCGCGTCGCTCGGCAAAGTTTTGCAGTCGTCGCTGTTCGCCATTGACGCTCGCCAGTCATTCTTTCGGCTTCGCTTACTCTGATGCTCCAAGCATTTTTCAGCTTAGCTTACTCCCATGACGGCAGCATGTAGGCTCAGCATTCGTTTGATGATGTTGTTGTGCAGGTCAACGAACGCTCAGGTTTGCTGGGGTACAGACTCCAGTGCGGGGTAGTGCCATACAAACCTAACCTTAGGGTCTCAGAACCACTCACCTTTCAGTATCCAGTACACTCAGGCGCAACTGTGTTTCGGTCAGCAACGACGACAGACACACTCTCACTGTTCCTATAGGTTACAGACATCTATCAGGAGGGACAAACAGTCAACGAACAACAGAGTTATGAGGTAATCCTCTTGTTTGCCCCTCCCTGCTGGTCAGGCGCTTGGGCGCACGCGTGCGTTCTCCGATATTCTGGCGGACAGCAACTTATCGTGAAACTTTTTCTGCAGCGCCTTTCAGCCTGCAACGTTTTCTGAAATACTTTTCTGCCTTTTCTTAGTACTCCCATGGTCCGCAAGAAGAGTGAGCCGCAGCACGTTTCAGTACGGTCGTCTAGACTGCCACCTATCCCCTCACGCAACCCAGTAGCTCCCACAGTGGTTCCTTCAGTAGCTCCACAACCAGCAGCTCCTTCTACGCCTTCCGTCCTCAGCACGGCCTATCCGCGGGCCCGCCCCGTGAGGAACACATCGGCGAGGTGGATTCCCAGGGCCGGCGGAATTGGGTGGATTTTGGACTCCCATCCTGGCGGACCATCTCTTTGGTTCGGTGGGAGGTTCGGTCCTCGCCGCTCCCTTCGTCGCCGCCTGAGCTGGGACGGGGACTGGATCTGGGTTTGTGAGCCTTTCGGGCCCGACCTGGCTCTAGTCCCTGAAGACTGGACCATCCCACACCGCCGCGGTCCACCAGCCATCGAGGATGAGGAATCCGAAGTGGATGTTGAGGACTTCGGCGTGGTCATCGACGTCGAACCCCAAAAACGAGCGATGAACGCTCTGATCGCCGCCGTTTTCCACATCATGTGGATCATCGTGTATCATCGCTCAGTACTTCAGGCGACAACAACAAGCCCACGCTGCTGCAGTCGCCGTCGTGATCGCCTACCTCATCGCGGCATTGGATAACGACTTAATAGCTGAGCTCCTCATGCAAACGTTGGCTTGGGTAGCCTTGAGGTTAGCTTGCTCGCATTCTTCTACACCTTCGCGATGCTTCCGATTCTTCCTCTCGATCTGCATTCTTCTCAACTTGCTTTCGTGCTTCTACTCGTTTCTCTTCTCGACGTTGTGATCGTTCCAACTTCCTTTGTGCCATCTTCTTTGCTGTTTCTAGGATCCCTTTGAGGTCGTGCAGCCAGCAGTAACTGAAGCCGGTTCGGACCCCCGTGGCCATCTTTGGGTCACTTGGGGTGTGTATCTATGGGCCGGCAAGCCGCCATTGGCTGATATCATACTCTCCCATCCACCTGACCTAACCTGATGTGATAGTGTGATAGGCTTGGCCATTCCAGCTATGAGCGGCCATATTCAATACCGAGGCGCCACCGGCTGAGATTTATATATCAAAATATCAGGAATCAACAGGTTTTTTTTATCATAATGTTTCCGTACTTTTTCAGCTATCAGTTCTGATTGTCAATGTATCGGCGACTGTCAGTTGGCTCGCGACTTTGCGGTAACCGATTGGTTAACTGTTATTTCCAGATATTTTAGCGGAAACCCCGATGAAGGGTTAAAGAAGGTCCCTACCAGGGTCGGCCCCCGCTGTGCCCCTTCCGCCTGTTACCCCTGCTGACTTGCTCCTGATCAACGATTGCATTCATCAAAATCTAGGGTTCCAAATCCAAAAATATAGAAAATAAATCCTCCTTCAACCCTGAACAGCAACCGGATCCCACAAATACAGCAATAACCCAATCCACAATCCAATCCACGATGCGGGCTTCCATTCAGCACAACGGTCGTCCCACGGTGGCGGGCATGTACAAGAATTGCACCAAAGAGGAAAGCCCTGAAATTGGCATATGAGCACAATATGAACAAATGTGAGGAAGGATAGTAACATACACCATCACTGCCATGAATCCTTCGTTCCTTGGACTCAAGACCTCCCCTTGACTCACCACTGTGATGCCTTGAACCAGGTCCAAGTGCATGGCTAAGTTACATGTGTCACAAGTCACTACATAACCCCTAAAAAGTGTTCACTCCCAAGCCTCTAAATCCTAGCCCAATAGGGAGGGTGGCGTGTCATGGCCTAGAGTGGCACTCAGCACCATGCCCTACCCTGACATATACTTGGTTGGACTTGGAATTGAAAGGGCTTAGAGATATGCCGCATGAGTTTGAACTCATGACATGCCAAAAACTGCCAATTCACACCATATTAGCCATATATCAAATATATGCTCAAAATTGAAGTTACCACTTATCCGAAGGCTCAAAGTATGCATGGAATCGAAGCCTAGTATTCATGGAGGATAGGGACCAAAGGTCAATGCCCATGTACATCCCCACTCTACCCTCGAAACCCCTTCGGATATGGGCGCCACGCACTGCCCAAGTCAGCCCATGGTCTTGAGACCAATTCTTGTAATCCTTCGTGCGCCAAGCCAAATGGAGTACGCGATCCGGCATATGGTGGTGTTCAACTCCAAAGCATATGCCAAAATATGAACAACATACCATGGTTCGACTCTCCATAGCCTTCTTGCTGTTTGCCGACCAGATAAGTACACAAAACGCAAAAATGAGCAAAAATTGAGGTCAAAAACATGAAAATATGTCCAAATACAAAGTTGTCATGATAGTATATCTCTACGCTCACCCATGATATCCGCTCATGGTTCAATACACAAATGATTGGAACCATTTGCGAACAATTCCCCCACTTGGATCCCCAATCGAGCGCATGGAGATACCTTCGCCACTCATATCTACATGCCCCATGAAAATGGGAGTGCACTCATGGATCTCTTTGCCAAACATACCATGAGCAATACATACGCGGTAGACTTAGTCTAGTGCTTTGAATTCCACAATTGGGACATGGGCAAAGCCCTTGTCACGTATGGCTCCCCATCTCTTCGGCCACACGAAGATATATAACATGGGCGTGAGCATATCAAGACATATACTACCAATATCACACATAGCCCTTAAAATAGGCTCCCACCATGGTATGCCATGCCCCTCCATGGTCATAACTTTGAGTTAAATAGACGTGAGAACCTAATAAAAAATGCTATGCAACCGCAAGACTCATGCGCTACACTCAAAAGTCATAATATCGAGTCCGGACACATGGTCAACAAGTTATACACAAGTTTCTACCATGTTGACCATGATCCTATTATACAACGAGTGTGTGTGACGAGTTAAGGTGTTGGACCCTACCAAAGAATAAGTTGAGACTAAGGCGCTTGCAACGCAACCTTTCTTATTCTCTTTCCTCACACTCGCGCGTAGATATGGCCCTTCAAAGTGGTCCCACGATTCACTTTTGTTTCCCTTATATCTTCAAATCAAATTGGTGGCAAGTATAAGGGAAGCGTGACTTGGGCATAGGGAAAGGAGTATGACCACTCGAAGAAGACCAAATCAAGTGCGGCGATGTCGAAGTCGAAAATCCGATTTCGACATCCCGAAAAATTCAGATTAAAATTTCGAGTGCATATTTAGAAAATTGCGGAAGCAACGAACCCTTTACTGATGAAATCTGACCCTTCATCGGGGTTTCCGCCAAAATATCTGGAAATAACAGTGAACCAATCGGTTACCGCAAAATCGCGAGCCAACTGACAGTCGCCGATACATTGACCATCAGAACGGAAGGCGGAAAAATTATGGAAACATTATGATAAAAAAACCCTGTTGATTCCTGATATTCTGATATATAAATCTCAGCTGGCGGCGCCTTGGTACTGAATATGGCCGCTCATAGCCGGAATGGCCAAACCTATCACACTATCACATCAGGTTAGGTCAGGTGGATGGGAGAGTATGATATCAGCCAATGGCGGCTTGCCAGCACATAGATACACACCCCAAGTGACCCAAAGATGGCCACGGGGGTCCGAACCGGGTTCAAACCCCCTTCTCAGAGCGTTGTTACCGCTCGGAAGTCATTGAAGAGAGGACGGGAGGACCCCAATGGGCTCCAACCCCCCCCCCCATGTCTCAAAGACACATGGAGGCCCCACACACGTCGTAGGCGTCCCCCACGCCCCAAGGGAGGGGTGAGGACACTGATAATCGGTGCCCTACGCCATATTCGGTCTCCTCTTGATCTACAACATGGACCAAGGGGATCAAAGATAGAGAAACGTCGTTGGTCGACCTAAATAAGTATACCACAATGAAATATATATGTGGAGATCGAGTGAAGGGGGTATATGGCCAATCAAGGCCCAAAAATCCCCGGATGAACGCCCTCACCCGACTCCCAAGCACAGAAACAAACAAAAATGCCAAGGGGGATCCATTACGCTGCTACAGCAGCAACCAAATGGACCAACACGTCCTTGACATCCGAAGAAATATTCTTTTTCTTCAGATAGTCCATCCAGACCGTGGTATACCTCGGCACGAAACTGCTCAGAGGCTCCCACGAATCCCTGGATGCGGCGAATCCCTTCCAACGGACTTTATAAAGCCTCCCCCCAGGCGTCCCCGGGTCCGGCTTGTCCGCCAGGATCTTCTCAGCGGTGAAGTGGTCATCCTCACCCTCGTCGTCCGAGTCCACATCGCCGGCCGTGAACTCGAAGGTGACGGGACGTCCGCTGGGGTCTGGTGCTCGGGGACGAAGCTGGGTATGGTCGCGGTCCAGGATCTTGTTATCCCCCACACGAACCGCATACACATCCTGCCCGACCTTCCGCACGATTACCCCCGGCACATACCAAGATGCCTGCCGATGCCTGGACAGGACATCCTTGTGGTGCCGCTCCACCCACACAGTGTCTTGGAGAGCATACTTCTGGACCTTTCCCCGCTTGAAGTACTTGGCCCTCTTGTCATGCTCGTCCTGAAGTGCCTTGCACACCTTGGCCGCCGTGTCGTCCGCCTCAGCCATCATAGCGTTCGCATCCCGGGCCACTTTGCCATGGTTCAACCACGGGAGAGTGCGTGACACTCGATCCCGTAGGAAGAGGGTACGATGGGGCGACAGCCCAGTGGGTCCCAGAAGGTCGTGATACGCTTGGAGTACTCTCCACAGCGAATTATACCAATTCCGGCCCGGTTCGTCGATGTGCAGCTGGCGGAACTTCTCGAACATCTGCCGCCCGGCCACCTCAGCTCGGCCATTCGACCGGCTGTGGTACGCCACGGTCTTGGCGTGCCGAATACCCATGTGCTTGCACATCGTCTTGAACCACGTCCCCACAAACTGACTGCCCCAATCGCTGCAGATGACAGCTGGGACATCAAAAATCGTCAGCCAATGCCTGATCATGGCATTAGCGACGGTCTTGGCCTGCAGCCCCACTCCATGCTTGTCCTTCTTGTCCTTCTTCTTGGACTTCTTGCCAGGGACCGCCACGATATACCCACTGTGCCTATCCAGGGCCAGGATGACACAGTCGTAGGTCTCTCCTTTCACGGTGACCTCAGGCATGGCGAATACATCCATGGCCACGGACCGCATAGGGGCCTCCGGTATAGCCGTGTACACCGGGTTGCCCGCTGTGGAGTGGTTGGGGCTCTTCGTGGCCCGACACACGGCACAGTCGCTGCAGTACTTGTCCAGGATGGCGTAGTACCCCGGTGGGAACTTGAAGCGCCACTCCAGGTCTTGCTGCATCTTGTCCCGACCAGGATGCATGAGCTGGGCGTTGTGCCAGTGGTCAATGAGCTCCTCCACTCGGTTCTCAGGGACCAGTAGCTTGTCCTTGAGGAACAGTTTGTCCCCATCCTCGGTCAAGCCCTCAGGCCACTCGTCGTTTGACGGGGCGCTCACGGCATTCCAGTACTTGCTCCAGTGCTCGGATGCCGCGTAGTCGTCCGACCAGTCCTCTCTGAGCACCGACCTGACTATCTCTACAGGGGCCACCATCCATTGCTCGGGGGTTTCCTCTCGAATAGCTTGGACGTTGGCACCCCGGAACTTGGCCAGGTCCGTACGGTTTGCCATCACCACAAAGCACTTGACCCCCTCCTGCTCCATGGCCTTCTCCATCTCGATGATGCGCTTGGCCTCCTCGGTTTCCTCGGCGTCCCAATGGCTGGATATGTCCATCCAAGCCTTGCCCGCGGGGTAGGCCGATCAACTGAGGCAATCTGCCACAGTGTTGTCCTTCCCCGGGACGTATACGACGCTGAGGTCGAACTTGGCGAACGTCTCATGCCATCGGGCCCTCCTTGCCGCCGGTCCCGAGGGGGTGTCGACGTGCTCCTTGTGCCAGCTCTGCAAGGACTGATGGTCCGTGCAAACCACCACCGGTTGCAATCCGATGTGGCCAGACCACTTCCTGAGCGCACAAACAATGGCGTACGTCTCCTTCTCCCTCGCGGTCCAGGTGCGGCGTTGGCCCTCGGCCAGGATCCGACTCCAAAACGCCACGGGTACGTGTGACCTGTCGTCCCGGATCTGCTCGAGGACTGCCCCTACAGCATAGTCCGAGGCGTCCTTCCGTAGCACGAATCCCTTGTCCGGGTCCACCAAGAATAGTCCCAGCTGCCCCAGGAGTCGCTCCTTCAGGCGGCTGAACGCATCTTCGGCCTCAGGGGTCCAGGCAAGCTTCTTCTTGCTCCCCTTCCGGCCAACGAACTTCCCCACCTGCAGCATCTTGTGCAGCGGCCCCGAGAGTTCTGCATACATCCGGACATAGCCCGAATAGTAATTGCAGAACCCCATGAAGGACCGGAGTTCGCTGATGGTCTCGGGCTTCTCCCAGTGGTGTAGGGACGCCAGCTTCCCAGGCATGGGACGGCGTTGCCCGTGACCAACCACGTGACCCGCGAACTCCACTTCCTTCACGAAGAGTGAGGCTTTGGTGGGCTTGCACACCATGTTGTGCTTGTCCAACTCGCTGAGCACTCGGCGCAGATCCTTCTCATTGGCGTCGATGAGCTCGTCCTCAGTCATGTTCTCCGTGCCGGACCCGATGATGATGTCATCCACGAAGGGATCGGCACAGTCCTGGACAGGACCGAGTAGGTCCTCCATCATGCGCTGGAAAACGGCGTTGCCATTCTTGGCGCCCATAGGCACCACTTTCCACTGCATGGGCCCCAGCGGCGTCGACATCGCTGTGCAGGGCCTGGAGTCCGGGTGTAGCGGCATCTGGTGATAACCGTGTTTCAGGTCCAACACCGTGAAGATCGGCTTTTTCTGTTGTTTTTGGAGGATGGAGTTGATCAGGGGAAGCGAGTACGAGTCGTGCTCGGTTTGCTCGTTCAAACCCCTGTAATTCACCACCAACCTCCACTCGCCCTTCTCCTTCTTGGGCACGATGAAGGCTGGGCTGGCTCACTCACTGTCGGAGGGTTCGATCCATCCTCGCTCAATGAACTCGGCCAACAACTTCTTCATGGCCTCGGCCCGATCGCCCTGAAGTTCGTACTCCCGATGACGATAGATCTTGGGGTTCGGCTTCAGCTTGATCCTCGCTGTGCCAAACCTCCCACGATCTGGAGGGTTCTTGTTGGCAACGCCACTGAATAGCCGCGGATAGGCAGTGATCAGCCTCTCCTTCAGCTCGGCGACCTTTGGGTTCTCCTGGGCCTCTTCAGCCGCTTGCTTCGGTATCGATACAACCGACCGCACTGCGGTGTAGGCTTCTTCCGGGTCCGAATCTGACTTCTCCTCGTCCGATATGCCGTCTTCATCGTCGTGGGGCATGCTTCCCACCGATAATCTTCGAAAATTTGCGGCATCGGGCTGGTTCTTGTCGCTCTCGGCACCCATTCTTGGAAAATCCCATGTCGGCGGGTCCGACCCAACCGGACCATCATATTGGTCCGCGATGTGATCCATGACCCTCGCCACGAACTCATCCTTCTCGTACTTGCCGGTGACCAACCTCTTGTCATCCCACCAATGCGGAGATGTGACCATGGCCCGCCTCTTCTTGGCTGCCACACGGTCGTGCATCCCCATCCGCATGTAGTTGACGACGTCGTCGATCTCGGCATGGGACAGGACGTCAATGCCATCGATTGGCTGATCCGTCCCCTCCTTGGGCTCAAACATGACCTTCATGGGCACCGCCTCCACCCTACGGATGAATGCTTCATCAGCCGTGGGCTGGGCTTGCGCCCCATCCACCAGGAAAGCCTTGGTACCCCACGCTTGACCCGGGGAGGGCATTGATACAGCCTTGGCGTCGATGACCAACTCCTCCTCTGGCCCGAATGACATCTCGTTCAGGGTAATGGAGTCCAGCGTCGACTTGAGACCCTCCAGCGGACATGGGGTGGATCCTATGCCGGTTATGACCAGGATCCCCTTCGCCCTATCCGCGACAATCTTCTCCACCGTACTGAAGCGGTACCCAGAACCCCATGGCTAGGGAAGGACATACAACCGGTCTCCGGTCCACTAACCCCATGTACGGAAGGGAAGACCGGTCTCCGGTCCACTAACCCCATGTACAGAAGACGCCCGTTGACGCCCGGTGCGAGCCCAGCGGGAGCGTTTTCCGTGCCGTAAAGCCCCGCATCGGCAACCGATGCACCGCCAGCGGAGATTTATATATCAGAACATCAGGAATCAACAGGGTTTTATTTTCATATTGTTTCCGTCAATTTTTACGCTTCCGTTCTGATACTCACTGTTTTGGCAGCTGGCGGTTAGTCTGCGACTTGAGCGTAACCGCCAGTTTAACTGTTATATACAGATATTTTAGCGCAAATCGTGAGGAAGACTCTAAAGTCTTCAGGAGTTGCATTGATGCATCCGCAATTCTCGCATCTTACACTCGCAACCTTAATCCGAATTGTTCAGGATGTCGAAATCGGATTTTCGACTTCGACATCCCCGCACTTGAATTGACCTCTTTCGAGTGGAGCTACGTGCTTCCCTATGCACGAATCAACTTTCCTTTTGTCTTGCCCTCCATTTGTCTTAGAGATATGGGCAAAACAAAGTTGATTCGTGAGGCCACTTGTGAGGGTCATATCTCGTGCCACTTGCGAGGAATGACGATAAGGAAACGTGGGATGTATTCACAATACTCCCGACGTAATTCAGGAAGCTTTATATGCCTTGCGTCTCCACACGTGCGCGCTAGCGTAATGGATCATGGTCAAGAGGGTAGAGTTTGCGTTATAACTCTTTGGCCATGATATTGCGTGCGTTAAGATAACTTTCGAGTGTAGCGCGCGAGTGTTGGTGTTGCATAGGAACTCTCCTTGAGTTCCTATGAGCGATTGACACAAAGTTATGCCCTTGGAGGGACATGACATATCGTGGGGGGAGCTACCTTTTTGGGCAATATGTGGTATGTGCCATGTGTGGTATTGCGTGCCCATTTGGCGGGTCCATCGCTCCAAGCCAAACCCGCCAATGGACCTCATATTGTGCAAGCCCCTTCTCCATACTCCCCACGATCAATTGCAAGCCTAACCTTCGTGGAGGAAAGCTTGTGTGGCGATCCCAAAGCGATGCGTTGGGAGCAAGGTGTGTGTTTTGCAATTTTCCCTATTTTCATGTGCCCACTTGGGAAGTAGCGCTCGTAACCTTTCTAAGCGCCCCAAGTGGAGCACATATGTGGAATCGAAGGTCATTGGTGTCAAGTCATTGTGTTTAGAAGGATTAGTCATTTACTCAATCCAAGCCGAAGATATTATAATATATTTGTGCGCCTTTCAAGGCACTTTTGGGTTTTTTTTCGCCAATATTGCTGTTTTTTGCCCGTCATGATGTCAAGTGGTGACCATTTATCTCAATGTTGCGCTCAATTGACATCATGACCCAAGTATGTTATGAGGGTACACACTTCGGTGCCCAACATATCTTGGACCCGACGAATAACTTCTCTTGGGCTTGGCATACCGTGGCCGCCATGTTGGCAATTTGGGACTATCCCAAATCATGGGCTCACTTGGCGACCCTGCCATTCCCAAAACCGGAGGAGTTGGGCGACACCCAAAAGATATGTTGGACACATATAACTTGATACCAATTCTATGGCACACTCCGGTCCAAGTCGGGCATGTGCCTCATTTGCCCCAACCATGAGTGTGCGCATTTTTGGCCATTTTGAGCAATTTTCCACTTTTTCGGCCCGCCGTGCACTATGTTCAGCCCACCCGTGCACGCCGGACGCATGGACCAATGGACCATATATGACATGGGTGTTATGCATATTGGTCCCCATGGTTCACACACCACGTGGGCGAAGCGGAGCAACCTTCGTTAAGGCGCTAGCCCAAAGTGAGTGTGGGCAATTTTGCCATTTTGGCATTTGTGGACCCAATTGGGATTGTCACCACGCCAAGTGGCATGAGAGTCTTTGGAGGCCAAGTGCATGGGAGTCTCCGTTGGACTCCCGCCAGATCGCGCATGGAATGGCGGATCCGATCTCCAAGCCGGCGTGGAGATATACTATCGAGAGCACCCCAAATTTTGGCTCATTTCAGGCAGCCAAAATGACCCCCTTTTGGGACCCCAATTTCAACCCCCCGTGTGGTCAATTGGCGGCCCCATATCTCTATGCCCACAAGGAGCCCGGACCTAGATCCAAGTTGTACACTAGGTCCTGCCTCCGGAACTGTGAGCCATTGGCCTTGCCCTGGCCGGGCGAGCCACGCGTGGGAATGACGCCAATTTTGGTGATTTTGGCATCATGACCCCACTTGACGAATCCGTGTTGCCCTGATGCCGGGACCTCAGAGGGAACCAGGTTGGCTGAGGGCTCCAGGGAGTTCGTACTCGAAGGGCATAGGGTCAGTTGCCTCGTCCCTACCTCTGGCGGGTCCGGACGAGGGGTCAATTTTGGAGATTTTTGAACTAATATCAGTTTGGGCTGAAACAGCCCATTTTCAGCTACCACCTCCTAGGCGATAATGGCGGGGCCATATCTCTGGCTCAGAGTGGAGTTGGGACCTGTCGTTAAGGTAGCATGGGGAGCCACTGTCGGTTGGCCTTGGAGCCCCTTGGTTCCAGGAACTCGCCTGTGGCCGGGCGGGACACCCCCCTATTGGCAGGGTTTCAGGGTCCGGACTGAGCAGGGCATGGGTTGTGTTTGAGCCCCCGCCCCCACCAGCCACTGAGAGGGTCGGACCTGGGAATGGGATATGAGTTGGGACTCAGTGTAGTTTGTCCTGTGATGCCCTTACCCCAGTCCAGTCTTAACCCCATGTGTACATATCCTGATGTGTTGCTGTACATACTTTTGTTCCCTTGTTTCAGAGTGGCAAGGATCCTGAAACGCTTTGTCACATGACACAAGCGTATTGATGCCCTTGTGAGCGTAGTGCTTTGCCTGCCTGCTCACCTGTGCGTGTCACCGCAGCGTCCCGTGGCCAGCCCCCCACGGGAACGCGTCAAAAGCGTTTCACCGCCGCGGGGTTACCGAACCTTCGCGTGCCACTCGGGGCCACCAGCCCCGAGCAGCGCGGCGCAGCAGCTCGCAGCTCGCAGCTCGCAGCGCAGCGCAGCAGCTCGCAGCGCAGCGCAGCGGCTCGCAGCGCCGCCCAGCGACAGCGCTGAGTTCGTCACGGAGCCCGCAGCGCCGTCCAGAGCATCGCCCTGACCGCGCCGCGACCGTGAAGGAGGTGCACAGACCAGGACTCCTGCATCAGCGAGTCCCATCGGCCGACCAGCAAGGCGGCGTCAACCACCTCCACAACCACCGGCTGACCAGCACCAGCCGCACTCCCAATCCAGTGCTGCAGCACCTGCCTCAACAAACACCACCAGTTCGTAGAGCGGAACGAGTGCCCACCACCAAGGACCTCAAGATCAACTACGCCAGCGCTGCCATGGTAAACTGGCAAGAAGCGGGTAAGACGTGGCCGCGGCCCCACCCCCATGCAGCGCACCTACTGCGTGGGTTGGTTGTTAACCCCGCAACTGAATTGAACCCTTTCAAGCTGTCCATCAGGGGCGCAGCCAGGGAAGCATATTGGGGTATGTAAATGGAATACCAATTACATACTCCGAGAAATCCCTTCATCTGCTTGGGGGTACGAATCATGGCCTCAGTCCAGTCACGAACTGCAGCCACTTTCTCGGGGGCGGGGGATCTCCGTCCCTGGTGAAGGATGTGACCACAATATTTAACCCTTTGACAGAAAAGGTGGCACTTTTCCTCCTTCACTTGGAGATGGTGGTCAGCCAGGCATCGAAAAAGTTTCCTGACCAACTCATAGTGCTCAGTTATGGCCTCTTCATCGAGGGCACAACTGTCCAAGAGCTTAGCCTTACCCCTGGAAGCCTTGGAGGGGGGCGTACCCACAAGCAGATCATCAATATAGGCCCTTACCGAGGGAGGCAGGTGCCTGATGCAGTGGGTGACCATTCTCTGGTAGACCTGTGCTCCCACTTTCACCCCCATGGGCAGGACGTTCCACTGATACACTCCCCACGGGGTACAGAAAGCCGTCAGCGGACGACTTTCCTCCGTGAGGGGCATCTGGTGGAACCCATCCTCAAGGTCGAGGATGGTCCAGAGATGGTTCCCATGCTGTCGCTGGAGGAGGTCCTCAATCACCGGTAGGGGGAATTCATGTCCCTCGAGACATGAATTCAAGTACCGATAATCAATGACCAACCTCCACTTGTTTACCCCAGGTTTCGGCACCAAAAACCCACGTGCCACCCAAGGGCTTTTGGATCCCTCAATCCACCCTCTTTTCTCAAAACCTTGGACCTTTTCTTTCAGTGCCTCTTCCCGCAGACCTACTGCTCGGATGGGGCTGAATCAGGCAGATCCTCCACCCCCTGACAGCCGCCTGGATGTCCCTGCAGCCCCTGAGCCGGTCTCTGGCCTACAGTGGGCAGTGAGTCAGGTGGCATCTATGGTGTTTCCCTCTCTCTTTTCTTCCCTCTGAGGTATCTCTGGACCTGCAGGTCTGCAGTACCTCCCTTTCCTTCTCCTCCTGGGATATCTCTGGACTTGACGCCCTGGGGTATCTCAGAGTCCTGAAATGCATCGCGCAGGGGCGATGCGGGGCAGTAGTTGGGGTCATGTACCTGGATTGGCTTGGAGTGGCTCCGACCTAGAGTGCCAGCCAATGCAGTGAACCCCCAGCGCTCGCCAGGTCATGGGAATGGCTGTGAAGAGCCGAGTCTAAACGGACATACAGCCCGGAATAAGCAGGGTGTGCGACTTGATTTTTCGGCCTTCGTGTGATTGAAGGCCAGGCGGTTGCATGGTATAATGTGCAATAAGACTGGTGCGCAGGTACTGTCAAAGGGGACTGGCCTATGGGGAACCGCAAACGCCAACAGGGTACGTTGGAGTGCTTTTGCATCGAGGTACCTGGGGTATGAGAATACCACCTTCCTGCTGGTACCTCTCCCACCGCCAGCGCACATACGTCCGCACCGGGGTACGTTAAACAGCTCAGGACCATGACAGGACGAGGCCCCGATCTGTATCTGTGTTTGGTGCTGAATTTCAGGCAGTTTATAGTATTTTATTGTGTACTATCCCATCTCTCTTGTCCTGCCCGCCATTGCTGAGAATGGCTACCTTTTTCTTTTTTTTCACCCGCTGATGGCAAGCGGGCCCTTTCACTCTTGTACATATGTGGAAGTGGGAAGCCGTACTGCAGGTAGTCACCTCAGTTCTTGTGTACATAGTTTGCCCACTCGCCAGTTGGCCGTAGCTTTTTCTTTGAGAGTGGTCGCCAACTTGGTCCCCGGCGTTGAGCTGGGGAGGGGAGTGAAAAGCTGATGCGGCCACCTGTTTTTCATTGAGAGCAGGCGCCAACTCAGATCCTGTGTTGGTCTGGGGAGGGGAGTGTAAAAAACATTTGGCCGTTTAGGACAATTTTACACCCACCCGTCCCATCCCTTTGTATGTTTTGTGTCTGCCACCACCTGGTGGTTTCTTCCGCCTCAGTGGGTACACTGAGCTGGGGAGGGGAGTGTTTGGTGTCAGACAACCTCCCAAAACCCCCGCCTATGTCCTCCACTACTCATCCTTTACCCCCCCCTCTTCAGGTCACAAACTGTACTTTGTTTTCCACAACAAGTCCTCATGCCAAGTTCCCCGAAACTTGAATCTTTGGGAAACTTCAGGGGACCAGGCGCAGTTTTTTGGTTTTTTTGCGCCAATCGATAGGGAATGAAAATCCCTTCATATTTGTGGGCGATTTTCCGTGAAATTCGCAAAAGTACAGGACCTGGATTTTGGCTTCGGCGCCTGCGTGAACCGGCGTCGCGCCAGTTCGCGCAACTACCGCCAGTTGGCGCCCGTGCGACCAAAATCGCGAAACCATGGACTGGCCTTTACGGAAATTTAACAAAGGCCAGCGACGGTGATTTGACTTCACTGTTGCTTCATTCAATGTCATAATTATACAATGGAATCAAAAAACCGCAAAGCGGTGAGGTAAAAATCGAAAACTGGGCATCGACATGATGCCCAGGCAAAATGACATGCTGAGTAGGTCAAGGAGCTTCGCCGGCACCTTACGGTGCCTTTCTTTCCCCTTGCCCCTCATTTGACTAGTCATGGCATGCCATTTTTATGCATTTCATAGGGTCACTTCAGCAGAGGATATCTTTAAGCCACTGCTTCCGTAACCTTTAAGATAAAAGGCATCAGAAAGCTATAAGTGTCTATTTTAATTGTATATTAAGTAAACTTGTGAGTTGCAAGTAGATTTGAAGTTATGTGTGATTTATTGACTTTGAGTCATAAAAATAGGATTCCAAGAATACCATGAATTGCTCCATGAAAAGAAAGGTATGCATCTCTTCCCATGGTGTACACGGACCCAAAACACTTTGGGTCACTTTATTTTGACGTTTGGAATTCATTTAATAACCATGGTGGGTCAAGACATCCATGGTGGGGCTGCCATCCATGGCCCAAAAGAGCCATTTTTGGCCCTGGTATGGACCCAGTTTGAGAGATTGGTGCGCGGAGCCATTGTGTCGAATTCGGCTAATTTGTCGACATGCATGTTTGTGCATGTCTCGAGTGCATGTATAATTTTTATTTATCGATTTTCGAACCGATGACGAAGTGTTAGATCAATTTTAATGACCTTCACTTGAGCACACTTTTTTTCATGTGCTCAAAGTTGGACATGATATCTCTAACATATCATGGAGCCGGAAGTCAAGTAAAGGCTTGTTTTGTACGTACTTGATGCGTACTTTCGGAATATAGAAGAGTTTGACTCGCTTTGAGCCTCAAACATCTTCTTTTTGTAAAGTATTTTGAAACATTTTAAGCTTTTTTCACTATGTCATTTTCATGTCAATTTTTACTCAATTTTTTCCAATCATGGGCTCACTTTCCGGGCTCGGTTCTCGAAGCCCGTGAGGAGTTTGAACCCAATTCTTGTTTGTGCATGTTTGGGTATGTGTCTACGTTGCATTTCGCCATTGTTTGCATTATTTGCGGCCATGTACCGAGTTTGAGCATCAAAGAGGTTGACTTCGTTTTCGACCTTCGAATTTCATGTCCTCACTTGTGGTGACCATGGAGATCCACTACCATGGAGTTTTCGTTCGAACTTTGGATCCATCGGGGCCTACTCGGTCCCTACTCTGCATATATGGTCAGGTTCATAACCCGTCGACGCTCGGCCGCTCGTTCCGGTCAATTTTGTGCAAGCAATTTTGAGTAAATTTCATGCCTAGGAAAAATTGCCCAGCATGCATGTCCAATTTTTCCCTGTGTATGTGCTCACTTGTGGAGCTCATAGCTCCAAGCCATCGTTGAGTTTCGACCTAAGAATTGATTCCTATGAGAGCCCTGACTCTCTACTCACGGAGAATGATTTGTATGATGAATTTCAAACCGCCGGCGTCTCACGGCAACCAGATCTCTAAAGCTTTTTTAGAGATCTCAAATTTCATGTGTCCACTTCAGGGACTTGGTTTGTTTGGTTCTTTGGGTCAAATTCCCTTGTTCCTTGACCCTCATTCACTCCAAGGTGTCTACCTTGGGTATTGAGAACTGTTTGGGTATGCTTGATAATGTACTTGAGTCATTCGAACCCGTTTTGCCAAGCCTATGGCATAGTGGTTTTACATGGCTCCAACCAGGTCTATACAGAGCCTTGAAAACCACCCTGTCATGAGGTCACTTTACAGGCTGACAGTGAACAACCTATGAGGAGTTAGACCTTGGGGTCTTCTCCTATGTTTCAATGGTGCTCTCTACTTTACGTTGAGCATTTACTTGAAGCTTACTGGTACATAGGTTCACTTTTTTGAATTTTACCAGGAATTTAGTCAAGAATTCCTAATTTCATGAGGTCACTTCAGGTCCATGGCAAAGCTAGGCCACAGGTCAGTTTTGGGCCAGCTTTTTGTCCATGGCCTACCAACAGTGTCTATGGGTCATATTTGGGTCATTGGACTCTTGGTCTATCCTTGTAAGATCGGTCCAAGTCCATATGTCACTTCAATTTTGACTTGAATGTCAGTGACCTCTGATTTCTGGTTTTTCCTGCTTGTGTGCCCTGATGTCTGCAGTAAATCTCAGGGCCCACGTTGAGTTGTATCCTGCCCCCCTATGTGTGTCAGGGTGAAGGTCCTGGGTTCCCAAAACTACCCTTGTTTCCGTATGGGACCCTGTCCAATTGCTCTGACTCCCTTTGTGCCATTTTGTCTTGTGTACATACTGTTTTTGTGGTTGCATGATGTATCTCTTTTCGTCCTTTTGGGTACGAAAGGGCTACTTTTGTGATCGCTGCGCTCACTCTGAGTTTCAGCAAGGTTCAGACTTCTTGTCCAGTGCTGTGCCTTCGCTTGTGACTCGCTCGGCTCAGGGAAACGCGCCCGTACCGGCCCCGCTTACAAACCAGTGGGTAAAATAGCACCGGGAGTACTATCACAAAAGTCTTTTCATTTTTGGAAATGAATGACTTTGAACTTGTTTTCCTTGAAACTTATCCAAGTTTTCCTTCAAATAACCCAAAAATGCACCCCAAATGCAACCACAAAAGGCGACGGAAACATACTACGTGTTCGACGAAATCACGGGAGTGATTTCGAAACGGTCCCTTTCATGTCCTAAGAAGATATGAACAAAGGGGGACATATAACAATGAAATATGAGCAAAACAATGCATATTTACAACATGATCATGGGTCTCCCCCCAACGCGTGGTGCCGGTGCACCGACGCGTTTGGAAACCAAATCAGCATATGCATGCAAAGCCCTACTAATGGGCTGTGATTTGGTGTACTTAACTTCAGGATTCAAGACACCTACAATTTTATAAAAATTCATGAACATGGCATACTTGCGCCAAAAAAACTGGCACGGAACGGCGTCGCGATAGTGCCGTAACATCCGCTTATGTCTAAAACTGATATAGAATTAATCTTATCAATAAAACTGATTGAATTCTCTTAAAAATCGTCAGAAATCGACAATTTCTGGATCGGCGCGCGCGATCTCAGGACTGGCCGTCGCCGACCCAAACTCAGTTTTATAGTACAGAAAATGGTGAAAACACCATCAGTGTAAAACTACAGAAATTCCTGATTGACTGATACCAACACTGTCCAAAACAGTGCTGAGATAGCCGATTTCAGTTTGTACACATATATCAGGAAAATACACTGAAAAAAGCGAAAACATAGGTTGCACGAAAACCTTACACTCCCCTCCCAAGTCCTGAGACACATCTCAGGGTGAAAAGCACAAAGAAGGTGCAGTGCAACAACAAAATTGGGTCGGAAAAATGCAAAGCATTTGGGTCGGGTGTTAACCCCGCAACTGAATTGCTCCACGGGTTAACACTCCCCTCCCAAGCTCAGAAACACCCACAGAAAATGGGTGCTTCTGTGGCTGAATCTATGAAGATAAGCCGCGGAGCAATAAAAAAACACAGATTTTTACTTTGATCCCGGACCTGGGATTTTAGGAGGCACCGCTGGGTTCCGGTACCCGCATGTAATGTACATGTCTACACACACACCACTCATGGCACTCAAAAGTGCCTCACACATAGGGTCCTCTGACCCCCAGGCTCAATCACAGTAATATTTCTGCAATCCTGGACAGAAATTAATCATAAAAAAATGATCTCTGCACAGAATTTAAAAGGAAAAATAGTGGAAAAAAAATAGTGAACAAACAAAAAATAAAAAAAATGCACTTCTGAGATGTCCTGACCCTAAAACCAAAGACAACACAAAGCAAATCAGAAAAATTCACAGCTTGTCAAAATCATCCACTGATCATATAAGATAATACAGAAATAACCAATAAGACCATTTCTCATGGCCCATAGTTATTATGATTACAATTAAGGTCACCAATCTTCTTGGCCCCTACCATGAATTATTTTTTCTGAAATCTTCATATTTTTGACTTCCAATTTGACCACTTCGTAATCTGCAGGATGTGGGCAGCGCTGTCGTCCTTGCTGGAGGTTGAGAACTCACCAATGATCATGATATAATCTTGAGAACCATCCAAAGGTCCATGGCACTCTGTCCATGGCACCCAACTGGAGTAATCAATCTTGAGAACCATCCAAAGGTCCATGGCACTCTGTCCATGGCACCCAACTGGAGTAATCAATTTAAAAATATCAAGTCACACACACCATTGGGATAATCGCGCTGCAACTTGTTCTTCAGCGCTACGCAGTCCCAGCGCGATGGTGAAGGTCTCCTTGGTCGTCAATGTCCTTGTAATAGGGCTCAAAATAGTCAAATGGTCCTCAAATGGTGTAGGCACCAAGGACCTTCTTGAACATGATTTTGGGGTTTACCAATTGCTCCATAGATCTCGTTGACGATGTTTGCGTCGTCGTGGTCGTCGTCTTCAACGTCGTCGTCGTCGTCGTCGTCGTCGTTGAGGGCGTTTCGAAATTCTTTTCATTTTTGGAAATGAATGACTTTGAACTTGTTTTCCTTGAAACTTATCCAAGTTTTCCTTCAAATAACCCAAAAATGCACCCCAAATGCAACCACAAAAGGCGACGGAAACATACTACGTGTTCGACGAAATCACGGGAGTGATTTCGAAACGGTCCCTTTCATGTCCTAAGAAGATATGAACAAAGGGGGACATATAACAATGAAATATGAGCAAATCAATGCATATTTACAACATGATCATGGGTCTCCCCCCAACGCGTGGTGCCGGTGCACCGACGCGTTTGGAAACCAAATCAGCATATGCATGCAAGGCCCTACTAATGGGCTGTGATTTGGTGTACTTAACTTCAGGATTCAAGACACCTACAATTTTATAAAAATTCATGAACATGGCATACTTGCGCCAAAAAAACTGGCACGGAACGGCGTCGCGATAGTGCCGTAACATTCGCTTATGTCTAAAACTGATATAGAATTAATCTTATCAATAAAACTGATTGAATTCTCTTAAAAATCGTCAGAAATCGACAATTTCTGGATCGGCGCGCGCGATCTCAGGACTGGCCGTCGCCGACCCAAACTCAGTTTTATAGTACAGAAAATGGTGAAAACACCATCAGTGTAAAACTACAGAAATTCCTGATTGACTGATACCAACACTGTCCAAAACAGTGCTGAGATAGCCGATTTCAGTTTGTACACATATATCAGGAAAATACACTGAAAAAAGCGAAAACATAGGTTGCACGAAAACCTTACATTGGTTTGGGAGCAGCACTACCGCCACAGCCACCCCCAGTGCGAAGGCGGCATGCCCGGGAGCTTCGAGCTCCGCACGGACATGGCCCCCGACCGCCTGCAGGCCGTGGAGGACTGGCTGCGGGCGGAATGGTTTGCCTTCCGCTTCCAGCAGAGGCGCTGGAGAACCTGGACCCGGCCGGACAGGCCCGGCGAAGGGCTGCGCCCCGACGGGATTGAGGAGGACGAGAACTCCAACGAGTACCCGTCGGGCGCCTCGATCAATGTCTCCATGTGGGACATGATCGAAAAGAACTTCCCGGAACCGGGGAGCGAGCGCAGGCTGCAGGGCAGCAGCAGCGCGTCTCCGGGGAAGGAGAAGCCGTCCGCCGGGGACAGGAAGCTGGACCGGAAGTGGCGGGAGTACCAGGAGTCCCTGGCCGCCGAAGCCGCCCAAGGCGCGAAGGGCGGAACCCCAGCCCCAAGTCCCCAACGGGCCAATGGCGGTGACCACCCCGGCCACGCCACCCTTGGCGACTTCATCCAAGTCGCCAAGCAGACCTAGGCCAAGCCCCGTCCGCTGGTCCTGAGGAAGTCAGGCCCCAGCAGCGACGTGGAGTCGGCCCACCGCGGGAGGATGCCGGCCGACCAGGCCAGCTCCAGCAGCAGCGTCGCTCCCGACCATAGGGACGTGGCGCGCGCCTGTGAGCGCGCCTGTGGGGTGCCCTGCAACCTCCGGGTTGCCCGGCAACGGGCCAAGCAGCACAGCGCTGCCGTGGAGGGCGCCGTCGGCATCGCCCAGGAGGAGGCTGCGGAGTGGGCGCATGGCATGGCCATCCACACCCAGACCGTGGCGGCCATTGCGGCCGGACTCACGGCCGTAGCCGCCCATGGGGCAGCGACTGCCCAGGTCAACGGTGAGTTGGCGGCAGCCGACGAGGAAGCCCGCCTGACGCAGGTGGCCATTGCCTGCAAGGAGGCCGAGGTGAGGGCGCTGGAAGAGGCGCTTGCCCAAGAGAGGGCAAAGGAGGAGGCGGAGGAAAGGGCCCACGCCGAAGCGACGGCCAAGGCCCAGGCGGACGCCGCCAAGAAGGACGCCATCGAGGCCGCGCGACGGAAGGTCGCTGAGGAGAGGGCCAAGACGGAGGCGGAGCTGGCGGCGTTGGAAGCGGACAAGGCTCGGCTGCAGCAGGCCCGGGAAGCGGAGGCGGCTCGTGCCCGGGAGGAAGCCGAAGCGCGAGCTGCCGCAGCCACAGCCGCCGGAATGGAGGAGGCAGAGGCCAAACTCCGCCGCGAGACTCCCCCGGGAGGATCACGAGTGGAGACCCTTCGAAAGCATTTCGAAGGGGACGCCTCTTCCAGGATGACGCTGGACGAGGCCGACAGGGGCAGCAGTGGGAGCAGTGGCCCCACCGCCCACCGACGGAGGAAGGGTAAGGGGAGAACCCCCAGAAGGCCACGGAGGCCAGCGGGCGGACACCCCCATGACAGTGACCCCTTCTTCACCGCCAGCGACGGGGATGAACGAGGCCGCCGACATCGCCAAGTGGTGGCTTGGACGGGCGGAGGAGGCGGAGACATCCCCATGGAACCGGAAGGTGAGGATGAGGATCTCCCTCCTCCCTACCGGAGCTCGGAGTCTTCCGAGACCGAGACGCCCAGGTGGGGCGACATGGACGAGGATGACGACATGGCCTTCGGCATCACGAAGAAGCGCCCATCCTCGGACCCACCGAGGCGACCCGGCGGAGACCCACCGGGACCCCCTGGCGGAGGACCATCAGGACCCCCTGGAGGACGCCCACCAAGTGGACCCCCTGGAGGCGGACCACCGGGCGGGGGAGGACCCCCTGGACCGGGCGGACCCGGCGGAGGCCCTCCTGGAGGACCCCCTGGGGACCCCGACGACCCACCAGGGAACGGCGACCCGGATACCACCTGGCGGTGGATTGTCTACCTCCGCAGGAGGGTCCAGTTCCTCGAGCGCGAGGTAGACACGGGCAAGGGCGAGATGACTCGCATCGCCAGGGTCGCCGCGCGCGCGCAGAGAGAGCTGGACATCGCCAGGGGCGAGACCAAGTCCCTGAACAAGGTCATCAGCGGCCTGCAGCAGAGGCTGGACGCGCTGGAAGCCCGTGGGAGCGTCAGCAGCGACCACCCACCCCTGGAGTCTCGCTCGTCGGACGACGGCTGGGGACCCGGACCAGGTCCAGGCAGACCCCACGCCCCTGGCGGAGCCCCCAGGAGTCGCCCCAGCGCCAGTCCCCACTCTCTCACCGCCCCCTCTCACCACAGCGCGGGCCACCGCAATGAGCGTTTGCCGCCCGGCAGTGGCAGTGAAGATTGGCGTGATGAGTGGCTCAGTTCGGATTACCACAACCGCCGTGCTCCACCGCGGACGCCTGTACGCCCCCGACGCCCGGCACCAGCCCCGGAGCCAATCCCAATGGCTGGAGGACGTTATGGTGGACTCAGGGATGAGGTCCCCGGAGGAGATGTGGAGTGGGACGTCGGCGGAGGTGAGGACCTGGATCTGGACCTGGAGGAGTTCGACATCAGCCCGCCGCGTGGAGTACGACGGGAGGCCGCTGAACGCAGCCGCCGGCGCCGTGATGAGGAGGCATACATGGAAGGAGTACGGCGTGAACATCTGGGTTCAGCGTACATGGAGGAACCGCGGCGTAGCCACAGGGATTCCATGCAGGAGATGCACGTGGCGGCCGTGGGAGTCCGTGGGAGAGGCCGATGGGAACCTCGGTCGACCTCGTGGCCGGCGTTCATGGTCTCTAAGGCCGCGGATGCCGCCGTGTGGGAAGACTTGAAGGACATCAAGCCCCCCATGTACGACGGCAACCCCCTCAACCTCGACCGCTTCTTGGAGAAGCTGGACGATTGGGGGGTAACCGTTACTGAGGACATGCATCCCGCTGATGCGGAGAAGCATGTCTTCAGACATTTCAGGTACCGCCTGCCGGAAGTGCTCGGAGAGCTATACTTCGTGGCGACCAAGGAGGGGAAAATCAAGACCCTCAAGGAAGCCAAGAAGTGGCTCAACGAGCAGGAGCGGGTGGACGCGCCGCAGGTGGCTGCCAAGCGGTGGAAGTCCATCAAGCTTCAGCATGATGGACGGGAGATTCGCCTACGGGACTGGCGAGACTTCCGAGGGCATTACACCCTCTTCCGCCGCAACGTGGAGGACTGGAACAAGGGTGACGAGCACGCTCGCCTGCTCTCCATGCTGCCGGAAGCATGGATCAAGAGGGTCACCAAGGAGGAAGCCAAGAGGGCCAAGTCCAACCACACGGTCAAGATGATGCTCCCCAAAGAGTATCATACGAACGTGGTGGCTTGGACGAGGAAGAATGTGGCCCGGGATGTCAAACGGCACTCCCTGCGGAACGCTCTCCTCATCACCGTCTCGGGCGATCGCGAGAAGACCGCGATGTGGCGCCTTGACGAGTGTGAGTTGAGCGGCCAGACCATCCGTCTGCAGGCCATCCCGGCGCGGATGAGCTGCGACGAGATCCTGGAGTGGGTTGGAGAGGAGGTGCTCAAGGAGTACCGGAACCTCCACCACACCCGCGGGTTGAGGCCCGGCGACCGCGACGTCAACTACGTTGGCGAGGGACCTGGCGGGGAAGCTGCCATGGACCCAGCGGGAGCCGACGGCGATGAGACTCTCGTCGACGATGACGACGACGATGAGCCCGTCGAGGTAGCCGTTTGCGCCTTCGTGGCCAACAACCTGAGCGCGGGGAACAACCGGGGAAGCTGGAAGCCCCTGCAGCCGGGTCGGAAGAAGAAGGAGAAGAGGGACCCTCGCCGCATTGGTGACCCTCCGCTGTCCTTTGGGGAGTTCATACGAGCTCACCCGCAGGGCTGTTTCGTGTGTTATGGGAGGAAGAAAGGCTTCAACCATGACCACCGAACATGCCCCACACACAAGGCCGACACGGAGGCTTACAAGAAGGCGCACGGGTCGAAGAAGCCAAGGTGGAGGTGGACAGGGACGAGCTCTCCAAGCTGGTGTCGCAGGGGACCGAGTTGGCCAAGGAGATCCAGGAGATCAAGAGGAACTGGGTCCCCAGGTCGGACAGCAAGAACAAGGAGAACAACCAGAACGACCAGAACAAGAACAAGGACAAGGACAAGAATACTAGAAGGGGAAGGAAGAAGGGCGTCAACGAGGTTGATGCGGAGGAGAACACCCCTACTTCCACAACCGACGCCCCCTAGCGGAGCCCCTGCAGCCAAGGGCCCCAGCTAGGGCGGTCGCAGGATGGTGACGTGGGAAGCGCCGAACCATCCCAGTCGGGAGTCGATAAGCACAAGGGGACTGCCGCGGGCGGAAGGCCCGGTCAGGCACCCAGTCGCGGAGGCGGGGTGAGGGCAAGTGAAGGCACGAACCCTTGCACCCGTCCGTCCTTCGCGACCAAGAATGTGTTTGATGTACTTCAAGATCTATCCGAGAGTATCGGAGGATCACCCGGACCGCAGCTGGATGCTGCAGATGGCCAGCCTGAGCCCATTGTCCACCAGTCGCTTGTTGAGCTTCTGGAACGGCCGGAGATCCTGAGTTTGCACGCCGTGCGCCGTGTCGGTCGCGAGCGGCAGTTGCATCTTAAGGTCCGTGCCCTATGCGGGGAAGTGGAAAAGGTTTTCGACGTGTTGGTCGACACGGGCGCTCAGGTCAGCTTGGTCAAGGCTGGCCTACTTCCGCCGGAGTGTCTGACGGACAGTCGGAAACCTGTCAGGCTGAAGGTGGCGAACGGCCAGTACATGGTGGGAGGCACGAAGGAAGCGGCCATCGGGCTGCAGTTCGTGAAACATCGTGAGCTGAGCCGCCCAGACCTCGGCAAGGAAATCCTCCTGCAAGGTCGCTTCTACGAGGCCGAGATGGACTGGGACATGATCGTTGGGTACGACTTCATGATGGAGACGGACTCCGGCGTCCTCCCGGCCCAGGCCTCCATGACCCTGTACCAGGACGACCAGCTCTCGTGGCTTTCGTCACCTGAGCACCATGTGGAATGCCAATGGATCCATCCCGAACGCAATCAGCTCGAAGTGGCCGCGCTGGACACTGAGCCCACTGGGCCAGCAAACCAGGAGTACGGCGTAATGCCGGAAGTGGCGAACCGAGTGGTCGCGGACCTGGGAGCGTCGGATCTGGCCCTGGATGCGTTCTCTTCAGGAACCTCCGCTCATCTTCGGGTATGTGAGAAGTACTGGAGCGCACAGGACTCCGCGTGGAAGAAGCACTGGGGTCCGCATCAGGGCTTGATGTGGATCCATTGCCCTCGATGGGACATTCCAAGAGCGATAGCGAAGATTCGCAAGGACCGCTCCAAGGCAGTGCTGGTTGTTCCTATGGGATGCACCGAGGATGAAAGTACCCGACATTGGGTAGCCTCATTGACCGACATGACCTTAAACAAGGTCGTCCTACCGGCTGGAGAGAGTGTCTGTCAGGACGCTAAGGGACAGCCCATGCCACCCCAGAGATGGCCAACAGAATTCCACTATGTGGATGGGGGCCTTGATCAGGCCGACGCCACGGATTTCGTGTGTGTCAACCGCATCGTAGCGGAGCCTTGGAGGCAATGCTTTGCGGTTCCCCCTGTTGACATCGGAGAATCGGAGGACCCCCTCACAGAAGAGGAGCTGGATCTGGTTCAGGGGTATATGGATCAGCCCTTTCACGACTGGGGAAACCAGCCTGAGGGCAAAGGCCAGGTCAAAGCCTGGTGGGAAGTGGGATCAATCGTCTCTGGTTCCTATGATGGGAATACCTTGGTACAGAGGGTGCTGGATGACATGTCCAGCCAGGACGAGCCGCCTGGCGGTAACCCACCCACCTACGGCGATCTATTCCGAGGCAAGACCAGGAATGGCCCTTTGGGCTACCTGGGAAGACCACCTGAGCCGAAAGCGAGCGGAGTAGCTACCCCTCAAGTAAGCTCCGTGGTCCAGGTGCCCGGAAAAGCCAAGGCGGAGTCCGATGATTGCCCCAAGATTCAGGCATTGAGGGCCAGGCTGAAGCAAAAGTATGGCGAGACCTTCCTCAGCGGAAAGCCTGTGTTTCCCCCACCGGTGCCTGGACCGTATGGCGAGGCCAAGATACGACTGAAGCAGGACCCCCGTGTGTATCGACACCGGGAGTTCGCCCTGCGGGGCGAGAGGAAGGAGGCCATGGAGAAGATCCTCCGTGACTTCATCCAGAGAGGCTGGCTTGAGCCGTGCCACTCCGAGTGGGCCTCTCCGTGCTTCGTCGTCCCCAAGAAGGTGGCCGGTGAGTGGCGGCTCGTGGTCGACCACCGCGGCCTAAACGCCCAAACGCCGCATGATAGCTATATGCTTCCCCTCATTGAGGACATGCTGCAAAAACAACACCGGCGGAGGATCTTCACGGTGATTGACCTGAAACATGGTTATCATCAGATGCCTCTCGCCGAAGAGTCCCGTGCCTGCACAGCCATGAGCACCCCACTTGGACCTCTCCAGTGGAAGGTGATGCCCATGGGCGTTACCAACGGCAATGCGGCTTTTCAGCGGATGCTGGAGAACCTGCTTGAGCCGGTGCGTGACTGTGCGGACCCCTTCGTGGACGACGTGATCATCGCGTCCGGGGACCCCAGTCTGAGCTACGAGGAGCTCCTGGAGGCACACGAGAGGGACGTCACTCGAGTGCTGGACCTTCTGGTTCGGCACAAACTCACGGGCAGCAATGACAAGGCCACCATTGCGGTAAGCGAGGTGGTCTTCGCTGGCCACGTAGTCGGGAACGGGCAGCGAAAGCCCATACCTGGCAAGGTGGCTGCGATTGAGCACTGGGAAAAGCCCAAGACGGTCTCTGAGCTACGGGCGTATCTGGGGTTCTGCAACTACTACTCGGGGTATATCAAGATGTATGCCGAGTATGCAGCCCCCATGAGGACCATGCTCAAGGGCAACCGGGAGGAGACCAAGAAGGGGTCCAAGAAGGCTCTGGTCTGGACAGCTGAGTCCAACCGTGCCTTTGAGGGGATGAAGCAGGCGCTGCTATCCGCAGTGGGTCTGCACCTCGTGGATCCCGACCGAGGGTTCGTCCTGCGCACCGATGCTTCCGACTACGCCGTTGGCGCTGTCTTCGAGCAAGTGCTTGACGACGGGAGGCACGTGCCCGTGGCCTTCTGGAGCCGAGTCCTGGCGGAAGGCCAGAGACGCACGTGGACGCCCCGTGAAAAGGAGGTGTATGCCATCGTCATGGCTCTCAGGAAATGGGCTGGGTACATAGCCCTCCATCCCGTCACCGTCTGCACCGACCATCAGAGTCTGCAGTGGTGGCACAAGGAGCACGTGGACACCCCCTCAGGTCCCGCCTCCCGACGGGCAAGATGGCATGAGACCTTGGCCAAGTTCGACCTCACGGTTGTGTATATTCCTGGAAAGGATAACACCGTGGCGGACTGTCTCAGTAGGTGGGCCTATCCCGCCAGCAAGGGCATGACGGATATCTCTGCCCATGGCGATGAGGCTGAGACCGCTGAGGCCAAGAAGATCATTGAGATGGAGGGCCTGATGGAGGAGGAGGGTGTTAAATGCTTCGTCGTCATGGCTGCGGATGCCCCCCTCGGAAAGAGGGTGAGCAGAGAGTACTCGCCCCTGAGGGAGCTGAGTCCGACAAGCACCTCTTCCCGGAGTTTTGCCTCCAGGACGACTGGACCGACGACTATGCCAAGTCTGAGGCCTTTGCGGCCGAGTATAGGGCTGTGACCGACCCTGATGATGGGCAGAAGTGGCCAAAGGGGCTGACTGAGGAAGATGGCAAGCTCTACCGAAATGGTAAGCTGCTAGTACCGGAGTCCCGGGTGCTCGAGCTATGTGAAGCTTGGCATCACCACATGCTGCACCCCGGGGTCAAGAAGCAAGCCCTTGACATGCAGCGTGGGTTCGAGATCGACCATATCGTTCTCTACACCGCCATCAAGAAGGTCAGGAAGGGTTGCTCGGTCTGTCAGGCCTGCAATCCCGATAACCGGAACGTCAAGGAGGAAGCCCAATGGACCCCGGTTCCTGACCAGCCCATGGAGAGCGTGGCCATGGACGTCTTCTCCATGCCCGAAGTGCACATTGGCAAGGAGACCTTTGACTGTGTGGTTCTCTGTGTGGACCGCCACAGCGGCTACGTTGTAGCCGTTCCGGCACGCAAAAAGGGGTTGCTTGCCATGGAAGTGGCAGTCATGATGATTCGTCATTGGCTGACCGTCTTTGACATCCCCCGCACCATTTGCAGTGACCGAGGGCCCCAGTTTACTGGTGGCTGGTTCAAGGCTATGTGTTCCCTCATGGGAATACGACATGCCAAGAGCGTCGCCTATCTCAGCCGGTCTAACGGCCGTGCTGAAGTGGCTGGACGGCAGCTGTTCGAGAGGCTGCGCAAGATTCACATCACCAATCCACGTCGGAACTGGTTTGAGGAGATGTGGCCGGCTCTGAAGGCCCATCATGACACCCCCACACCGGGTGGTTTGTCCCCTCACCAAATTCTGTTCGGCAGGGACCCCCTGGGTAGGGGACTTCCCTTGTCTGGTGATGGCATGTCTATGGACGCCAAAGAATTCTTCGCGCGGCAAGAGCAAACGGCGCGGGACATCCGCCAGCAGCTCGAGAAGGAGCATGCTGAGCGTCAGAAGTCCGCCCCGAGCTCGACAGCGCAGAAGTTCAGGGTGGGAGACCCGGTGTGGGTGATCAGACCCCGCCCTATGGGCACCCACCGCACCAAAACCTGGTTCACACCCGGAGAGGTGGTCCGCAGGATTGGTGAGGACACCTACCGCATCAAGGTGGGTCACGGACAGTTCCGGGAGCGCCACGAGAGTCAACTCCATGTGCGAGAACCCGACCTCCGTGGCCAACATGTGTCTCTGAGCTATGCCGCACATGAGGCTGATTCGGACGACGAATATGCTGAGCAGGACGACTATACAGTCGAGAAAATCCTGGCCCAGCGTCCGAAAGCCTCGGCACCTGGAGGTCTGGAGTTCAAGGTTCGTTGGCGAGGCTATGGGCCGTCCCACGACACCTGGGAATCCGTCGCCTCGTTCGTGCCGCGGGTCAATACTCCCTTCATGGAGTACATCCGCAAGCACAAGACCAAGATCCATGTCTCGGACTTGGCAGCACTCACCCGGGCGATTGCAGCCAGGGGTGCCTGATCAGCGCCCTGAGCTCTCCCCTGATGCATTTTGAGCGCTTGTGAGGCCGACGGATCGTCCCTTGCTTGCTTGCTCTCCTCCATCTTTCAGTGACCTACCATCAGAGTGGCCATATACCCCCCCCTGCTGAATCCAGAGGAGGATGGCCCCTCTCTTTCAATTCTATTCGTCACTCCCCACCTGTTGAATCCTTGGGAAACCAGGTAGGGCGACTGACCTTCATATTTCTGAGCTCTTGGGGCCTTGAAGCCCATACGACGTTGCGCAACGGATGCCGCTGTCATCGGCATTGCGATTTTTGAGTGTGTGGTCTGGTCCCATGGCACTTGCGGGGTCCAGACCAGTCGACGTGTGTCTGCAGACTATATATGGCCTGAACTCAGGCGTTTCCCTGTCCACCCTCCTGCTTATGCCTTATCCTAACCAGGGCGTGGTTTGGCACTCTGTCCAGAGTGTGTTTACACGCCTGTTTACCTGCTTATTGCTTGTTCTTCTGCCCCCCAGGATATGTGCATCTGTATGTCAGCCCATCACTGAAGTGTGGACTGTTTTTCCCCCTGATGGGATGCGAATCGACTACGAAGGCGCCCTGAGTCGCCGTGTACATGCTTTTACTTAAGGTCCAGCCTGGACCAGTACCTAAGTACAGATTCCTCTGTTTGAGTGCCTGTGATACCGTGTGCTCTATTCGCTGTGATGTGGAGATCCTGATGGCGCCAGGCGGGAAGCCCAGTTGCCTGACTACACTCCCAGCGGTCCGCCACTGTCAGTCCCAGTGTGAGCCTACCGACTCGCAGACGCACTTGCAGTCGGATGGCGGCCTCCGGTGCTCCTGACCTCGGTCAATCTGCCTGGGAAATTGGTGGTTTGAGGAGTCGACGCCTCCGCCCACACTGCGTGAGGACTCCCTCATGTATGGCCTTCGTGGTAATAGGGCGAGGGAAAAGACGGCCTTGATGCCCGATCCCTTAAGGAGGAGCTCGTTCGGCTGTACCACTCTGGACTCGCGTCGTATGGATATGGACATGGTGCGCCCGAGGAAGGACCCGTGGGGACTCTCCCCCAGCCGGCGGGCCTTGGGAAGCTTGGGGTAGCCTGATGGATCTTTGTGGTCGCTTTCGACCTGTGGGACCACCTCGGTTGTCGTGTGACGCCTACGTTGGCCGTGTATGCCACTGCCAATGTGGTGGTTACCGTAGCAGCCGGCACCCGGTGCGCCTGGTATGGGTTAACGGGTCCTATGGATGCCGAACAATCGCCGCCAGGACCCGGGACTTGATACTTGATTTCATACTTGCAGTTACTAACAGCTACAGCACCGTACCTGTCTTACTGTGGGATTTGAGCAGCCTAACCTGCGAATCAGCCTGAAGTGAGGATGTGACACCCCCCCCCTTCAGGAAATGGTCCTGGGTACCCGCTGCCATGCGTGGGTGTTATCGAGCCCGCCCCAGGGTTTGCTCTAAGGAGGGGGGTGAAGCGGTACCCAGAACCCCATGGCTAGGGAAGGGCATACAACCGGTCTCCGGTCCACTAACCCCATGTACGGAAGGGAAGACCGGTCTCCGGTCCACTAACCCCATGTACAGAAGACGCCCGTTGACGCCCGGTGCGAGGCCAGCGGGAGCGTTTTCCGTGCCGTAAAGCCACGCATCGGCAACCGATGCACCGCCAGCGGAGATTTATATATCAGAACATCAGGAATCAACAGGGTTTTATTTTCATATTGTTTCCGTCAATTTCTACGCTTCCGTTCTGATACTCACTGTTTTGGCAGCTGGCGGTTAGCTCGCGACTTGAGCGTAACCGCCAGTTTAACTGTTATATACAGATATTTTAGCGCAAATCGTGACGAAGACTCTAAAGTCTTCAGGAATTGCATTGATGCATCCGCAATTTTCACATCTTACACTCGCAACCTTAATCCGAATTGTTCAGGATGTCGAAATCGGATTTTCGACTTCGACATCCCCGCACTTGATTTGACCTCTTTCGAGTGGACCTACGTGCTTCCCTATGCACGAATCAACTTTCCTTTTGTCTTGCCCTCCATTTGTCTTAGAGATATGGGCAAAACAAAGTTGATTCGTGAGGCCACTTGTGAGGGTCATATCTCGTGCCGCTTGCGAGGAATGACGATAAGGAAACGTGGGATGTATTCACAATACTCCCGACGTAATTTAGGAAGCTTTATATGCCTTGCGTCTCCACACGTGCGCGCTAGCGTAATGGATCATGGTCAAGAGGGTAGGGTTTGCGTTATAACTCTTTGGCCATGATATTGCGTGTGTTAAGATAACTTTCGAGTGTAGCGCGCGAGTGTTGGTGTTGCATAGGAACTCTCCTTGAGTTCCTATGAGCGATTGACACAAAGTTATGCCCTTGGAGGGGCATGACATATCGTGGGGGGAGCTACTTTTTTGGGCAATATGTGGTATGTGCCATGTGTGGTATTGCTTGCCCATTTGGCGGGTCCATCGCTCCAAGCCAAACCCGCCAATGGACCTCATATTGTGCAAGCCCCTTCTCCATACTCCCCACGATCAATTGCAAGCTTAACCTTCGTGGAGGAAAGCTTGTGTGGCGATCCCAAAGCGATGCGTTGGGAGCAAGGTGTGTGTTTTGCAATTTTCCATATTTTCATGTGCCCACTTGGGAAGTAGCGCTCGTAACCTTTCTAAGCGCCCCAAGTGGAGCACATATGTGGAATCGAAGGTCATTGGTGTCAAGTCATTGTGTTTAGAAGGATTAGTCAATTACTCAATCCAAGCCGAAGATATTATAATATATTTGTGCGCCTTTCAAGGCACTTTTGGGTTTTTTTTCGCCAATATTGCTGTTTTTTGCCCGTCATGATGTCAAGTGGCGACCATTTATCTCAACGTTGCGCTCAATTGACATCATGACCCAAGTATGTTATGAGGGTACACACTTCGGTGCCCAACATATCTTGAACCCGGCGAATAACTCCTCTTGGGCTTGGCATACCGTGGCCGCCATGTTGGCGATTTGGGACTATCCCAAATCATGGGCTCACTTGGCGACCCTGCCATTCCCAAAACCGGAGGAGTTGGGCGACGCCCAAAAGATATGTTGGACACATATGACTTGATACCAATTCTATGGGACACTCCGGTCCAAGTCAGGCATGTGCCTCATTTGCCCCAACCATGAGTGTGCGCATTTTTGGCCATTTTGAGCAATTTTCCACTTTTTCGGCCCGCCGTGCACTATGTTCAGCCCACCCGTGCACGCCGGACGCATGGACCAATGGACCATATATGACATGGGTGTTATGCATATTGGTCCCCATGGTTCACACACCACGTGGGCGAAGCGGAGCAACCTTCGTTAAGGCGCTAGCCCAAAGTGAGTGTGGGCAATTTTGCCATTTTGGCATTTGTGGACCCAATTGGGATTGTCACCACGCCAAGTGGCATGAGAATCTTTGGGGGCCAAGTGCATGGAAGTCTCCGTTGGACTCCCGCCGGATCGTGCATGGAATGGCGGATCCGATCTCCAAGCCGGCGTGGAGATATACTATCGAGAGCACCCCAAATTTTGGCTCATTTCAGGCAGCCAAAAGGGCCCCCTTTTGGGACCCCAATTTCAACCCCCCATGTGGTCAATTGGCGGCCCCATATCTCTATGCCCACAGGGAGCCTGGACCTAATTTCAAGTTGTACACTCAGATATAAGTCCTAGGTCCTGCCTCCTAACCTGTGAGCCATTGGCCTTGCCCTGGCCGAGCGAGCCACGCGTGGGAATGACGCCAATTTTGGTGATTTTGGCATCATGACCCCACTTGACGAATCCGTGTTGCCCTGATGCCGGGACCTCAGAGGGAACCAGGTTGGGTGAGGGCTCCAGGGAGTTCGTACTCGAAGGGCATAGGGTCAGTTGCCTCGTCCCTACCTCTGGCGGGTCCGGACGAGGGGTCAATTTTGGAGATTTTTGAACTAATATCAGTTTGGGCTGAAACAGCCCATTTTCAGCTACCAACTCCTAGGGGATAATGGCGGGGCCATATCTCTGGCTCAGAGTGGAGTTGGGACCTGCCGTTAAGGGAGCATTGGGAGCAACTGTCGGTTGGCCTTGGAGCTCCTTGGTTCTGAGGAAATCGGCTGTGGCTGGGCGGTACACCCCCCCTATTGGCAGGGTTTCAGGGTCCGGACTGAGCAGGGCATGGGTTGTGTTTGAGCCCCCGCCCCCACCAGCCACTGAGAGGGTCGGACCTGGGATTGGGATATGAGTTGGGACTGAGTGTCTATTGTCCTGTGATGCCCTTACCCCAGTCCAGTCTTAACCCCATGTGTACATATCCTGATGTGTTGCTGTACATACTTTTGTTCCCTTGTTTCAGAGTGGCAAGGATCCTGAAACGCTTTGTCACATGACACGAGCGCATTGATGCCCTTGTGAGCGTAGTGCTTTGCCTGCCTGCTCACCTGTGCATGTCACCGCAGCGTCCCGTGGCCGGCCCCCCACGGGAACGCGTCAGTACGTCTGGTGTTGTCCAGGGAGCCATGCCAATACATGGGCCCCTCCTCCTTCAAACCCCAATGCCTATGCCAGGCTGAGTCTCCTCGATGCCAATGCCTCCTACAATTCCGCAAAAGTGGGGCATCCCGGGAAGCGAAGACGTCCGTCTCGGGCGCTTCGGCTCCCAGCGTCTGGATCATCCTGGCATACACCTGCGGCGCCATTCCATACTCCGTGAGCTGAACTCCACGGTCTCCTCTGGACTTGGCACCCACAGCTTGCACCGCTTGGACGATCCGATCCTCTTCCTCAGCATTCCATTGGGATGATCCGCATGCATAGTCCGTGGACAGCCATGTGAGGCATTCATCATTCTCCCGGACCAGCGTTGCACGATGGGGAAGGGCTCCAACAGTGTGGGCCACCATGAACTCGTACCCCATGATCATATCCCGGTCGGCAAGGTCGGCCACGTAGAAGTTCCCGGATAGAGTGCTTCTCTTCGCCAAATCTCGGCGGTTCAAGCGCTCATGCTCCCAGAATTCCATACTGATGGTGGCCTCATGGGTGCCGCCACCCATAATCTCTCCGTTGGCAACCTTCAGGCGGACCGGTCTCCGGCTGGGCTGCAGGAGTTCCTCCTTGAACAACCCTCTCCAGACCAGGCTCACCTGGGCACCCGTATCCACCAACACATCCACCACCTTCTCCTCTCGTCCGCACCGTACTCGCACTTTCAAGTGCAACTGCCGCTCGTCACCATGAGGTATATGGACGACTCTCACGGCATGCAACTCTAGCACGTCTGGGTGCATCAGGACTTCAAGGGTATGGTCACGGATGGTGTAGATCTTGGGCTGGTCCTGCCCGTCCACGGGGCTCTCCGTGGTCGCTCCTTCCTTCTTGCCATGTCCCGTACCCACATGTACTTCCCTTGGCAGGGCGCACCAGGGGTTGGGAGTGGCAAAACTCAGTGGTTTTGGCTCTTCCGGAGCCTTCTCCGGCACCCGATATGCCTCGGATTCCTCAGGGAATCCACTGATTTTCGGAGGAGAGACCTCCGAGGTCCCACTCCCGTGGGGGCTCCTCTAGACTTGACTTCCCGCAGCCCCTTCCGGCTGCGATCCGCCAGGACTTTGTCCACCACGTTGCTGGGCTTTGAGTTCCTCCAACGTCCTCAACATGTCCTCAGCAACCTCCTCGATCGACCTCACTCGTCGGTCTTGGCTAGGTCCACCACCATAGCCTCTTCCTCCGCCTTTCCCTTGGCCTTTGCCTTGGCCTTTTCCCCCGTCTCCGCCCTTCGCCTTGCAATCGGAAATCCGCTGCTCCTTGGGCTTCTTCTCGGGGTGGGCGGCGAAGTAGGCCTTCTTGTCCGCCTCATACACCTTGCACTGACGGTGGTCGTGTGCATGGTTTTTTCCCTTGCCATAACAGAGCCAGCACCCGTCGTGCTGAGACCTGTACTCCCAGAACGAGAGCGGTGGGTTCCTGATCCTCCTTGGCTCTCTGTTCTTCTTGGGTCCCACCCGGCTCCATCTGGACCGATCCTGCCCATGTTCCCTCGCGTTGTGCGCCACAAAGTGGAAGAAATGGGACTCCTCGTGATCCTCCCGGGACCAGTGGTCTTGGCCACTTCCACTACCATCCTCCGCAGAGTTGGCCACGTCCTCCTGGATCTGACGATGATGGCGGTCTTCTCGGTGGCCTCGTTGTCCATGACCATGTCGATCCTGCACGTGGGCCTCGTTCTTCGCATTGAGCTTCAACTCCACCGTGATGTAGTTCACGATCTCGTCCAGGCTCATGCGGGCGAAGATGACCTGCATCCTCAGCGGCTCCCCACGCCTCCACTCCACGTTGTTGAGGCGCAGCAACCTTTGCCCCATGGTGTCTCCAAATACCTCCACGTACACGGCGTTCTTCAGTTCCAACATCCGGTTGGGCTCGCCCAGGTTCCTCCTGAAGAACTCCATGATACCCGCATGGGTATCCTCCGCCGCCATGATCCTCACCGCCACGCGCTTCTTCGCTCTCTTCTTTTCCTCGTCCTGCACTCTCCTCTTCCAGTGCCCGGGGAGGACGTCCTTCAGCAAGTGGCGGATCTCGCTGGACTCGTTCCAGTCCTCAACCAGCTTGAGGCTCCGTCGGTACTTCCGCAGGTACCGGTTCCACTCCCGGACCCGCAACTCAACGCGGTCCAGCTGCAGCGGGATGGACCACAAGTCCTCCAGCTTCTGGTTCGGAGCGTCCACCCGCTCCTCATCCTCCAACCACTGGCGGCAGGCCTGCTCCGTATGGATCAATCCTTCCCGGATCTGATCCCGCAGCTCCTCCTTCAGGTCCTGCGCCAGCCGGTGTGGGAAAGTCCGACATACCCACTTGTCCCGCGGCGCTCCCCGCATCTCGCCGACGACCTCTTCGGCGAAGTCCTCCCAATCCAGGATGAAGTCGTCCAGGTTGGAGGGGTTGCCATCATAGTAGGGGATTTTAATTCCCCTGAGGTCGTCAATCCTGATGGCGTCTCCGACGTCCCCAGCCACCACTCCACCGAGACGGATACCACCTGTGGCCGGGGGGTGTGAGTACACTCCCCGTACATCCCTCTCCTCCATGGAGTGCGGTCCAGTTGGGCCTGAACCCATGGGGTTCGGAATGCGGGAAGGACTTGCTCCCCCGGCCGTCCATATCCCCGTATTGGGGTCCTTCGCCCACAAGTTTCCGCCTGGATGACCTGGACCATGTCCGTCGGCGCTTCCCATGGTTCGCCCCTGCATGGTCTGGCTCTGGATCTCCTCTTCCGCATAAACTGCATGGGCAGTCGTAGTGTTCGGTAGATCCTGGGCGGCATGGGACATCTGTACCGTCAGGCTCCTCGGGTCCGTGGCTACGTGCCCTTCCCGCATGGACCCAGCCGGTGCCGTGTGTTCCCCGAGCATTGTGGATTCGCTGAACATGGGAACAAACGGCAGCGCACCCGGGTCAACACGCGGAGGCGCGTAGGGTGCCTCTGCCGGGCCGCCCATGGGTTTATCCATGGCGCTCCGGAGGGTCTTAACCCGCTCCACCAACTCTGCCGCTGCTGGCTTTGCCGGGAGCTCCGGACCCGAAGTGAGGGGCTGTAGCTCCTCTAGCCTTTTCAGGCGTCGCGACATGTCCTCCACCAGGTGGAGGAGGCTGTCCACCACTCGCTGCTGCTTCTCCAGGGCCAGCTCCAGATTTCCCCGGTACCGGTCCTGTTCCGCTCGCAGCTCCGCCATGTCTCTCTCCACGGCCGACTGGTCATCAAGGATCCCGGCGACGTCCTCCTCTAGGCCGTCCTTTGCGTTGTCCAGGTTGTCGAGGCGATGCACGATGGCGTCCATCCCCATCTTTGGGTACTTGCCCATGAGGAAGGACACGTGCTCGCAGTGGCACTCAGCGTGCTTTCCACCTGATCCAGCGCATCCCGCGGTTCCCGGCGCCTGAGACTCATCGCCCATTGGCGTATCGCCTATGGCGTCCATCTCTGGTCCCATGTGCCGGGGCACAGGCGCCGTCCTGGCCCCGGCTGGCCTCTCCAAGCCCTCGGCGTCGTGCTTCAGGGCGGGCTCGGGAGCCGTGTTTGCCCTTGTGGGCGGTCTGGCCGTCTCCTCCGATTCCGAGGGTTGCTCATAAGCTGTCCGATAGCCCTCGGAGTGCCCCTCGGAGTCCCACAGCCTGACCGGGCTGGGGTCCGTATCCATAGCCCCGGCGTCCCCTGCCGCGGGCTTGGGTGACCCGCGCTTCCGGTAGCGCCGGGCCCGTCCTCCACTGCTGCCTGAATGGCAGGCCTCATCAGAGTCCTCCGCGGCGGATCGGAGGTTGCATGCCTTTCGGCAGCGATGCTCACACATGGAGACCAGGTCCTCCATGTCAAGTCCTCCTCTTCCCGAATGTCGTACTTCTCCTCGGGCTTCAACTTCCGGAGTTCGCCATGCTCTTGGGCGTCTCGGCTCTTCTATGGCTCCAATCTCTGGCGTGGTCTCCACCGAGTCCACAATGCGCACCCGGGGCGTACTTGGGCAGGGCTCATAGGGGCCCAAGTCCCCGGGTCGGCGGTAGGTAGGGGCAGCAGGTACGCCTCTGCTACCATAAAGAAGGTCCCTACCAGGACCGGCCCCCGCTGTGCCCCTTCCGCTGAAGCCGGTTCGGACCCCCGTGGCCATCTTGGGGTCACTTGGGGTGTGTATCTATGTGCCGGCAAGCCGCCATTGGCTGATATCATACTCTCCCATCCACCTGATCTAACCCGATGTGATAGTGTGATAGGTTTGGCCATTCCGGCTATGAGCGGCCATATTCAGAACCGAGGCGCCGCCAGCGGAGATTTATATATCGGAATATCAGGAATCAACAGGGTTTTATTATCATAATGTTTCCGTAATTTTTCAGCCTTTCGTTCTGATGGTCAATGTATCGGCGACCGTCAGTTGGCTCGCGATTTTGCGGTAACCGATTGGTTAACTGTTATTTCCAGATATTTTGGCGGATACTCCGTTGAAGGGTCAGATTTGATCAGCAAGGGGTTCGTTGCTTCCGCAATTTTCTAAATAAGCAGTCGAAATTTTATTCTGAATTTTTCGCGATGTCGAAATCGGATTTTCGACTTCGACATCGCCGCACTTGATTTGGACTTCTTCGAGTGGTCATACTCCTTTCCCTATGCCCGAATCAGGTTTCCCTTATACTTGCCACCCATTTGACTTGGAGATATAAGGGAAACAAAAGTGAATCGTGGGACCACTTTGAAGGACCATATCTACGCGCGAATGTGAGGAAAGAGAATAAGGAAGGTTGGGTTGCAAACGCCTTGGTCTCAACTTAATTTAGGAAGCATCAAACGCCTTTGGTGTGTACACATACCCGATATAGCAAGGGATAATGGTCAAGAGGGTATAAAGTGATATATAACTCTTGGACCGTGCAACCGAACATTTTATTGTGACTTTCGAGTGTACCGCATGAGTGTTGGGGTTGCATAGCAACTTTCCTTGGGTTCCTACGTATTTTTAACGTGAAGTTATGTCAATGCAGGGACATGGCATATCATGGTGGGAGCCATATTTTGAGTGTATGTGTTGTATGCATGGTATATGTTTGATATGCTCACGCCCATGTTATATATCTTCGTGTGGCCGAAGAGATGGGGAGCCATACGTGACAAGGGCTTTGCCCATGTCCCAATTGTGGAATTCAAAGCGCTAGACCAAGTCTACCGCGTATGTATTGCTCATGGTATGTTTGACCAAGAGATCCATGGGTGCACTCCCATTTTCATGGGGCATGTAGATATTAGTGGCGACGGTATCTCCATGCGCCCGATTGGGGATCCAAGTGGGGGAATTGTTTGCAAATGGTTCCAATCATTTGTGTATTGAACCATGAGCGGATATCATGGGTGAGCATAGAGATATACTATCATGACAACTTTGTATTTGGGCACATTTTCATGTTTTTGACCTCAATTTTTGCTCATTTTTGCGTTTTGTGTACTTACCATGGTACCATGGTATGTTGTTCATATTTTGGCATATGCTTTGGAGTTGAACACCACCATATGCCGGATCGCGTACTCCATTTGGCTTGGCGCACGAGAGATTACAAGAATTGGTCTCAAAATCATGGGCTGACTTGGGCAGTGCGTGGCGCCCATATCCGAAGGGGTTTCGAGGGTAAAGTGGGGATGTACATGGGCATTGGCCTTTGGTCTCTATCCTCCATGAATACTAGACTTCGATTCCATGCATGCTTTGAGCCTTCGGATAAGTAGTAACCTCAATTTGGAGCATATATTTGATATATGGCCAATATGGTGTGAATTGGCAGTTTTTTGGCATGTTGTGAGTTCAAACTCATGGGGCATATCTCCAAGCCCATTCGACTCCAAGTCCATCCAAGGTTATGTCAGGGTAGGGCATGGTCCTGAGTGCGACTCTAGGCCATGACATGCCACCTCCCCTATTGGGCTAGGATTTAGAGGCTTGGGGGTGAACACATTTTTGGGGTTTGTGTATTGACTTGTGACACATGGCATTTAGCCATCTCATTTGACCTGGTTCAGGGCAATATGTTGGTGAGTCAAGGGAAGGTCCTGAGTCCAGGGAATGAGGGGTTTATGGTTGTGGATGTGTATGTTTATCTCTTTCCCCAACTTTGCTTTATTTGTGTCCATATGCCAATTTCAGGGCTTTCTTCCTTGGTGCAATTCTTGTACATGCCCGCCACCGTGGGAATACCGGTGTGCTGAACGAAAGCCCGCAGCCTGATTTGGATTGTGAATTAGGTTATTGCTGTATTTGTGGGATCGCTCAGTCCGGACCCTGAAACCCTGCCAATGGGGGAGGTGTCCCGCCTAGCCACAGGCGAGTTCCTGGGAACCAAGGAGCCCCAAGGCCAACCGACAGTGGCTCCCTATGCTCCCCTAACGGCAGGTCCCAACTCCACTCTGAGCCAGAGATATGGCCCCGCCATTATCCCTCAGGAGTAGGTAGCTGAAAATGGGCTGTTTCAGCCCAAACTGATATTAGCTTGAAAAACTCCAAAATTGACCTCTCGTCCGGACCCGCCAGAGGTAGGGACGAGGGAACTGACCCTATGCCCTTCGAGTATGAACTCCCTGAAACCCTCACCCAACCTGGTTCCCTCTGAGGTCCCGGCATCAGGGCACCACGGATGAGTCAAGTGGGGTCATGATGCCAAAACCACCAAAATTGGCGTCATTCCCACGCGTGGCTCGCCCGGCCAAGGTAAGGCCAATGGCTCACAGGGTGGGAGGCAGGACCTAGGACTTATATCTGAGTGTACAACTTGGATTTAGGTCCAGGCTCCCTATGGGCTTAGAGAAACGGGGCCGCCAATTGACCACACGGAAGGGGGAAATTGGGGTCCCAAAATTGGTTCATTTTGGCTGCTTGAAATGAGCCAAAATTCGGTGTGCTCCCAATAGTATATCTCCACGCCGGCTTGGAGATCGGATCCGCCATTCCACACGCGATCCACCGGGAGTCCAACGGAGACTCCCATGCCCTTGGCTCTCAAAGATCTCCATGCCACTTGGCGTGGTGACAATCCCAATTGGGTCCACAAATGCCAAAATTGCAAAATTGCCCACACTCACTTTGGGCTAGCGCCTTAACGAAGGTGGCTCCGCTTCGCCCACGTGGTGTGTGGACCATGGGGACCATTACCCATAACACCCATGTCATATATGGTTCATTGGTTCATGCGTCCGGCGTGCACGAGGGTTAGAACATAGTGCACGGCGGGCAGCAAAAGTGGAAAATTGCTCAAAATGGCCAAAAATGCGCACACTCATGGTTGGGGCAAATGAGGCACATGCCTGACTCGGACCAGAGTGTGCCATAGGATTGGTATCAAGTCATGTTGGTCCAACATATCTTTTGGGCGTCGCCCAACTCCTCCGATATTGGGAATGGCAGGGTCGCCAAGTGAGCCCATGATTTGGGATAGTCCCAAATCGCCAACATGGCGGCCACGGTATGCCAAGCCTAAGAGGAGTTATTCGCCGGGTCCAAGATATGTTGGGCACCGAAGTATGTACCCCCATATCATACTTGGGTCATGATGTCAATTGAGCGCAACGTTGAGATACAAGGTCGCCACTTGACATCATGACGGGCCAAAAACGGCAAAATTGGCACAAGCACACACAAAAGTGCCTTGAAAGGTGCACAATTATATTATAATATCTTTGGCTTGGATCGTGCAATCCCTTAATCCTTCTAGACACAATGACTTGACACCAATGACCTTCGATCCCACATATGTGCTCCACTTGGGGCGCCTTGAAAGGTTACGAGCGCTACTTCCCAAGTGGGCACACGAAAATATGGAAAATTGTAAAACACACACCCTGCTCCCAACGCATCGCTTCGGGATCACCACACAAGCTTCCCTTCACGAAGGTTAGGCTTGCAATTGACCGTAGGGAGTATGGAGAAGGGGCTTGCACAATATGAGGTCCATTGGCGGGCTTGGCTTGGAGTAATGGACCCGCCAAATGGGCACGCAACACAACACATGGCACATACCACATATTGCCCCAAAAGGTAGCTCCCACCACGATATGTCATGCCCCTCCAAGGGCATAACTTTGTGTCAATCGCTCATAGGAACTCAAGGAGAGTTCCTATGCAACACCAACACTTGCGCGCTACACTCGAAAGTTATCTTAACGCACGCAATGTCATGGCCAAAGAGTTATAACGCAAACTCTACCCTCTTGACCATGATCCATTACACTAGCGCGCACGTGTGGAAACGCAAGGCATATAAAGCTTCCTAAATTACGTCGGGAGTATTGTGAATACATCCCACGCTTCCTTATTGTCAATACTCGCAAGCGGCACGAGATATGACCCTCACAAGTGGCCTCACGAATCAACTTTGTTTTGCCCATATCTCTGAGTCAAATGGAGGGCAAGATAAAAGGGAAGTTGATTCGTGCATAGGGAAGCACGTAGGTCCACTCGAAAGAAGTCAAATCAAGTGCGGGGATGTCGAAGTCGAAAATCCGATTTCGACATCCTGAAAAATTCGGATTAAGGTTGCGAGTATTAATTATGAAAATTGCGGAAGCATCCATGCAGTTCCTGGCGACTTTGGAGCCTTCGTGACGGATTGCGTTAAAATTTCCATTATAAACAGTTAAACTGGCGGTTACGGTAAAGTCGCGATCCAACCGCCAGCAGTCAAAATAGTGAATATCAGAACGGAAGCGTTAAAATTGACGGAAACAATACGAAAATAAAACCCTGTTGATTCCTGATATTCTGATATACAAATCTCCGCTGGCGGTGCATCGGTTGCCGATGCGGGGCTTTACGGCACGGAACACGCCGTACACGGGGTTAGTGGACCGGAGACCGGTTGTATGCCCTAACCTAGCCATGGGGTTCTGGGTGCCGCTTCAGGCCTGCCTCCAGTGGCTGGAGGACGAGGAGCGAGTGGACGCCCCCAACCAGAACTTGGAGGATTTGTGGTCCATTCCGCTGCCGCTGGAGCGCGGTGAGCTGCGGGTCCGGGAATGGAATCGGTACATCCGCAAGTACCGAAGAAGCCTCAAGCTGGTGGAGGACTGGAATGAGTCCAGCGAGATCCGACACCTGCTGAAGGACATCCTCCCCTGCCACTGGAAGAGGAGAGTGGAGGACGAGGAAAAGAAGAGAGCAAAGAAGCGCTTGGCCGTACGGATCATGGCATCGGAGGATACCCACGCCGGAATAATGGAATTTTTCCGGCAAAACCTCGGCGAGCCCAGCCGAATGTTGGGGTTGAAGAACACCGTCTACGTGGAGGTATTCGGCGACACCATGGGGCAAAGGCTGCTGCGCCTAAAAAAAAAAAAGCCGAGTGGAGGCGTGGAGAGCCGCTGAGGATGCAGGTCATCTTCGCCCGCATGAGCCTGGACGAGATCGTGAAGTACATCACGGTGGAGCTGAAGCTCAACGCCAAGAACGAGGCCCACGTGCAGGATCGACAGGGCCAAGGACATCGAGGTCATCGGGAAGATCGCCAACACCGAGAGGTCAAGGGGGACACGGTCGGCACCGCGGAGGAAGGGAGTGGAAGCGGCCAAGATCTCTGGACCGCGACCACCCGAGAGGATCATGAAGAAGCCCACTTCTTTGCGTTCGTAGCGCACAATATGAATGAGCATGGGCAGGACAGGTCCAGGTGGAACCGCCTGGGCCCAAGGGTCAACCAGAACCGCAAGGAACCGCGGAGGATCGGGAACCCGCCGCTCTCGTTCCGCAAGTACAGATCGCAGCACGACGGTTGCTGGGTCTGCTACGGCAAGGGGAACAACCATGCACATGACCACCGGCATTGCAAGGTATATGAGGAGGACAAGAAGACCTACTTCGCCGCCCATCCCGACGAGAAGCCCAAAGAGCAACGAATAGCCGATTGGAAGGCAAAGGGCGGAGACAGTGGAAAAGGCCAAGGAAAGGGCCAATGGAAAGGCGGAGGAAAAGGCTATGGAGGAGGACCCGGCCCAGACCGACGCGTGAGGTCGATCGAGGAGGTTGCTGAGGACATGTTGAGGACGTTGGAGGAACTCAAAGCCCAGCAACGTGGTGGACAAAGTCTGAGCGGATCGCAGCAGGAGGGAGCTGCGGCAGGCCACGTCTAGAGGAGCCCCCACGGGAGTGGGAACCCGGAGGTCTCTCCTCCGAAAATCAGTGGAATCCCAGAGAAAGCGAAGGCACATCGGGTGTCGAAGAAGGCTCCAGAAGACCCAAAACCACTGAATTTCGTCACTCCCAACCCCTGGAGCGCCCTGCCAAGGGAAGTGTATGTGGGCAAGGGACGTGGCAAGAAAGAAGGAGCGACCACGGAGAGACCCTTGGACGGGCAGGACCAGCCCAAGATCTACACCATCGGTGACCATACCCTCGAAGTCCTGATGCACCCGGATGTGCTAGAGTTGCATGCCGTGAGAGTCGTCCACACACCGCAGGGTGACGAGCGCCAGTTGCACTTGAAAGTGCGTGTACGGTGCGGACAAGAGGAGTTGGTGGTGGATGTGTTGGTGGATACGGGTGCCCAGGTGAGCCTGGTCCGGAGAGGGTTGTTCAAGGAGGAATCCCTGCAGCCCAGCCGTAGACCAGTACGCCTGAAGGTGGCCAATGGAGAGATTATGGGTGGTGGCACCCATGAGGCCACTATCAGTATGGAATTCTGGGAGCATGAGCGTTTGAACCGTCCTGATTTGGCGAAGAGAAGCACTCTATCCGGGAACTTCTATGTGGCCGACATTACAGATTGGGATATGATCATGGGGTATGACTTCATGGTGGGAAACGCCATTGGAGCCCTTCCCCATCACGCAACGCTCGTCCGGGAGGATAATGAATGCCTTACATGGCTGTCCACGGACTATGCATGCGGATCATCCCAATGGAATGCTGAGGAAGAGGATCGGATCGTCCAAGCGGTGCAAGCTGTGGGTGCCAAGTCCAGAGGAGACCGCGGAGTTCAGCTTACGGAGTATGGAATGGCGCCGCAGGTGTATGCTAGGATGATTCGGACGCTGGGAGCCGAAGCGCCCGAGACGGACGTCTTCGCTTCCCGGGATGCCCCACTTTTGAGGAAGTGTAGGAGGCATTGGCATCGAGGAGACTCAGCCTGGCACAGGCATTGGGGTTTGAAGGAGGAGGGGCCCATGTATTGGCATGGGTCCCTGGAAAATACCAGACGTACGGTGGAGAAGATCGTCGCGGATAGGGCGAAGGGGATCCTGGTCATAACCGGCATAGGATCCACCCCATGTCCGCTGGATGGTCTCAAGTCGACGCTGGATTCCATCACCCTGAACGAGATGTCATTCGGGCCAGAGGAGAAGTTGTTCATCGACGCCAAAGGTTTATCAATGCCCTCCCCGGGTCAAGCGTGGGGTACCAAGGCTTTCCTGGTGGATGGGGCGCAAGCCCAGCCCGCGGGTGATGAAGCATTCATCCGTAGGGTTGAGGCCGTGCCCATGCGGGTCATGTTTGAGCCCAAGGAGGGGACGGATCAGCCAATGGATGGCATTGACGTCCTGTCCCACGCCGAGATCGACGACGTCGTCAACTACATGCGGATGGGGATGCACGACCGTGTGGCAGCCAAGAAGGGGCGGGCCATGGTCACATCTCCGCATTGGTGGGATGACAAGATGTTGGTCACCGTCAAGTACGAGGAGGATGAGTTCGTGGCGAGGGTCATGGATCACATCGCGGGCCAATTTGATGGTCCGGTTGGGTCGGACCCGCCGACGTGGGATTTTCCAAGAATGGGGGCCGGTAGCGACAAGAACTCGGCTGATGCCGCAAATTTCCAAAGATTATCGGTGGGAAGCGCGCCCCACGACGATGAAGATGGCATATCGGACGAGGAGAAGTCGGACTCGGACCCGGAAGAGGCCTATACCGCAGTGCGGTCGGTTGTATCGATACCGAAGCAAGCGGCTGAAGAGGCCCAGGAGAACCCGAAGGTCGCCGAGCTGAAGGAGAGGCTGATAAATGCCTATCCGCGGCTATTCAGTGGTGTCGCCAACAAGAACCCTCCAGATTGTGGGAGGATTGGCACAGCGAGGATCAAGCTGAAGCCGAACCCCAAGATCTATCGTCATTTGGAGTACCAACTTCAGGGCGATCGGGCCGAGGCCATGAAGAAGTTGTTGGCCGAGTTTATTGAGCGGGGCTGGATTGAACCCTCCGACAGTGAGTGGGCCAGCCTAGCCTTTATCGTGCCCAAGAAGGAGAAGGGCGAGTGGAGGTTGGTGGTTGATTACAGGGGTTTGAACGAGCAAACCGAGCACGACTCGTACTCGCTTCCTCTGATCGACACCATCCTCCAAAAACAACAAAAAAAGGGGATCTTCACGGTGTTAGACCTGAAACACGGTTACCACCAGATGCCGCTACACCCGGACTCCAGGCCCTGCACAGCGATGTCGACGCCGCTGGAGCCCATGCAGTGGAAGGTGGTGCCTATGGGCGCCAAGAATGGCAACGCCGCTTTCCAGCGCATGATGGAGGACCTACTTGGTCCTGTCCGGCACTGTGCCGACCCCTTCCTGGATGACATCATCATCGGGTCCGGCACGGAAGACATGACTGAGGACGAGCTCATCGAAGCGCATGAGAAGGATCTGCGCCAAGTGCTCAGCGAGTTGGACAAGCACAACATGGTGTGCAAGCCCACCAAAGCCTCACTCTTCGTGAAGGAAGTGGAGTTCCGGGGTCACGTGGTTGGTCACGGGCAACGCCGTCCCATGCCTGGGAAGCTGGCGTCCCTGCACCACTGGGAGAAGCCCGAGACCATCAGCGAACTCTGGTCCTTTATGGGGTTCTGCAATTACTATTCGGGCTATGTCCGGATGTATGCAGAACTCTCGGGGCCGCTGCACAAGATGCTGCAGGTGGGTAAGTTCGATGGCCGGAAGGGGAGCAAGAAGAAGCTTGCCTGGACCCCTGAGGCCGAAGATGCGTTCAGCCGCCTGAAGAAGCGACTCCTGGGGCAGCTGGGGCTATTCCTGGTGGACCCGGACAAGGGATTTGTGCTACGGAAGGACGCCTCAGACTATGCTGTAGGGGCACTCCTCGAGCAGGTCCGGGACGACGGGTCGCACGTACCCGTGGCGTTCTGGAGCCAGATCCTGGCCGAGGGCCAACGTCGAACCTGGACCGCGAGGGAGAAGGAGACGTACGCCATTGTTTGTGCGCTCAGGAAGTGGTCTGGCCACATCGGATTACAACCGGTGGTGGTTTGTACGGACCATCAGTCCTTACAGAGCTGGCACAAGGAGCACGTCAACACCCCCTCGGGACCAGCGGCGAGGAGGGCCCGATGGCATGAGACGTTCGCCAAGCTCGACCTCAGCGTCGTATATGTCCCGGGGAAGGACAACACTGTGGCAGATTGCCTCAGTGGATGGGCCTACCCGGCGGGCAAGGCATGGATGGACATATCCAGCCATGGGGACGCCGAGGAGACCGAGGAGGCCAAGCGCATCATCGAGATGGAAAAGGCCATGGAGCAAGAGGGGGTCAAGTCCTTTGTGGTGATGGCAAACCGTACAGACCTGGCCAAGTTCCGGGGCGCCCGAGTCCAAGCTATTCGAGAGGAAACCCTCGAGCAATGGATGTTGGCCCCTGTAGAGCTAGTCAGGTCGGTGCTGACAGAGGACTGGTCGGATGACTATGCGGCATCCGACCACTGGAGCAGGTACTGGAATGCCGTGAGCGCCCCGTCGGACGACGAGTGGCCTGAGGGCTTGACCGAGGATGGGGATAAATTATTCCTCAAGGACAAGCTATTGGTCCCTGAGAACCGAATGGAGGAGCTCATTGACCACTGGCATAACGTCCAGCTCATGCATCCTGGTCGGGACCTGGAGTGGCGCTTTAAGTTCCCACCGGGTTACTACGCCATCCTGGACAAGTACTGCAGCGACTGCGCCGTTTGTCGGGCCACGAAAAGCCCCAACCATTCCACAGCGGGTAACCCGGTGTATACGGCTATACCGGAGACCCCTATGCGGTCCGTGGCCATGGATGTATTCGCCATGCCTGAGGTCACCGTGGAAGAAGAGACCTACGACTGTGTCATCCTAGCGGTGGATAGGCACAGCGGGTATATCGTGGCGGTCCCTGGCAAGAAGTCCAAGAAGAAGGACAAGAAGGACAAGCATGGAGTGGGTCTGCAGGCCAAGACCGTCGCAACGCCATGATCAGGCATTGGCTGACGATTTTTGATGTCCCAGCTGTCATCTGCAGCGATCGGGGCAGTCAATTTGTGGGGACGTGGTTCAAGACGATGTGCAAGCACATGGGGATTTGGCACGCCAAGCCCGTGGCGTACCACAGCCGGTCCAATGGCCGGGCTGAGGTGGCCGGGCGGCAGATGTTCGAAAAGTTCCGCCAGCTGCACATTGACGAGCCGGGCCGGAATTGGTACAATTCGCTGTGGAGAGTACTCCAGGCGTACCAGGACCTTCCGGGGCCCACTGGGCTGTCGCCCCATCGTATCCTGTTCCTACGGGATCGAGTGTCACGCACTCTCCCGTGGTTTAACAATGGCAAAGTGGCCCGGGATGCGAGTGCTATGATGGCTGAGGCAGACGACACGGCGGCCCAGGTGTGCAAAGCACTTCAGGACGAGCATGAGAAGAGGGCCAAGTACTTCAAGCAGGGAAATGTCCAGAAATGTGCTCTCAGAGATACCGTATGGGTGGAGCGGCACCACAAGGATGTCCTGTCCAGGCATCGGCAGGCGTCTTGGTATGTGCCGGGGGTGATCATGCGGAAGGTTGGGCAGGATGTGTATGCGGTTCGTGTGGGGGATAACAAGATCCTGGACCGCGACCATACCCAGCTTCGTCCCCGAGCACCAGACCCCAGCGGACTTCCCGTCACCTTCGAGTTCACAGCCGGCGATGTGGACTCGGATGACAAGGGTGAGGACAACGACTTCACCGCCGAGAGGATCCTGATGGACAAGCCGGACCCAGGAACGCCTGGGGGGAGGCTATATAAAGTCCGTTGGAAGGGATCCGCCGCATCCAGGGATTCGTGGGAACCTCCGAGCAGTTTTGTGCCGAGGTATACCACGGTCTGGATGGAGTATCTAAGGAGGAAGAACATCTCTTTGGATATCAAGGACGTGTTGGTCCATTTGGTGGCTGCAGTAGCACCGTGATGGATCCGCCTTGGCATTTTTGTTTGTTTTTGTGCTTGGGAGACGGGTGAGGGCGTTCATCCGGGGATTTTGGGCCTTGATTGGCCATATACCCCCTTCACTCGGTCTCCACATATATATTTCATTGTGGTATTAGTATTTAGGTTAACCGACCACGTTTCTCTATCTTGGATCCCCTTGGTCCATGTTGTAGATCAAGAGGAGACCGGATATGGCGGAGGGCACCGATTATGAGTGTCCTCACCCCTCCCTTGGGGGATGGGGGACGCCTACGCCGTATGTGGGGCCTCCATGTGTCCTTGGGACATGGGGGGGGGGGGGTTGGAGCCCATTGGGGTCCTCCCGTCCTCTCTTCAATGACTTCCGAGCGGATACAACGCTCTGAGAAGGGGCGTGAAGCCGGTTCGGACCCCCGTGGCCATCTTTGGGTCACTTGGGGTGTGTATCTATGGGCCGGCAAGCCGCCATTGGCTGATATCATACTCTCCCATCCACCTGACCTAACCTGATGTGATAGTGTGATGGGCTTGGCCATTCCAGCTATGAGCGGCCATATTCAATACCGAGGCGCCGCCGGCTGAGATTTATATATCAGAATATCAGGAATCAACAGGGTTTTTTTATCATAATGTTTCCGTATTTTTTCAGCTATCAGTTCTGATTGTCAATGTATCGGCGACTGTCAGTTGGCTCGCGACTTTGCGGTAACCGATTGATTAACTGTTATTTCCAGATATTTTAGCGGAAACCCCCATGAAGGGTTAAATTTCAGCAGAAAAGGGTTCTTTGCTTCCGCAATTTTCATGTTATACTCTCGCAAAATTAATCCGATTTTTTCAGACATTCGGAATCGGATTTTCAACTTCGAGGTCGCCGCACGGGATATGATGATTTTCCAGTGGTCCTACATTTTTCCCAGATCACGAATCAACCTTCCTTTTGTTGTCTCCTTCATTTTTCTTGGAGATATAGTCGAAAGAGAATTGATTCGTGAGGCCACTTTGAAGAATCATATCTCCGGCTCATTGCGAGGAGTTTCAATTTTGAGATATGGGCTGGTATCGCCTTGGTCTCAACTTGATTTAGGAAGCTTCAAACGCCTTTCATGTGTACACATGCCCGGTGTAGCAAGGGATAATGGTCAAGAGGGTAGAGAGTGATTTATAACTCTTGGACCATGCAACCGAATATTTTTATGCGACTTTCGAGTGTACCGCATGAGTGTTGGCGTTGCATAGAAACTTTCCTTGGGTTCCCACGTATTTTTGACGTATTTTTAACGTGAAGTTAGGTCCATGGAGGGGCATGGCATACCATGGTGGGAGCCACTTTTTAAGGGTATGTGTTATATGGATGGTATGTGCTTCGTTATGCTCACGCCCATGTTATATATCTCCGTTTGTAGGACGATATGTGGAGTCATACGTGGCAAGGGCTTCGCCCATGTCCCAATGGTGAGCTCCATAGCGCTAGACTAAGTCTACCGCTCATATAGTGCATGTGGGAAGGCTTACGATGCGACCCACAAGCGCCATGATCAATTTTCCCATTTTCATGGTGCGTATCGTGAGGAGGTTCGAAGGTTTCCCTATGCATCCATGTGGGGATCCAAGTGAGGGGATTGTTTGCAAATGGTCCCAAGGAATTGCGTCTTGAAACATATGTTGATACCATGGGCGAGCGAAGTTATATACTATTGTGATTACTTTGAATTTAGCAACATTTGCATGTTTTTGACCTCATTTTATGCTCATTTTTGTATTTTATGTGCTCAACTGGTCGGCTAACAGTAAAGTGCCTAGAGATCTGTGAACTATGGTATGTTGCTTATATGTTGGCATATGCTTCGATGGTGCACCTCACCATATGCCGGATCACGTGGTCACTTTGGCGTGGCACACGAGGCCTCACAAAATTAGGTCTCAAATTCGTGAGTTGACTTGTGAAGCATGGCATGTATATATCCGGAGGGGTTTGGGAGCCAATGTTGGGATATTCTTGGGCATGGACCTTTGGTCTTTATCACCCTTGTATATTACTTTCCGGTTTGACACATGCATGGAGCATTTGAATATTTGCCGTATGCATTTTTGAGTATATAATTGAATTTTGGGCACTATGGTGTGATTTGCCTAATTTTGCTATGTTGTGAGGTCATCTGCATGGGGCAATTCTCCAGGCCCAATCGTCTCCAAGTCCAACCAAAGTTATGTCAGGGTAGGGCATGGTCCTGAGTGCCACTCTAGGCTATGACACGCCACCTCCCCTATTGGGCTAGGATTTAGAGGCTTGGGAGTGAACACATTTTTGGGGTTTGTGTAGTGACTTTTGACACATGGCATTTAGCCATCTTATTTGACTTGGTTCAGGGCATCATGTTGGCGAGTCAAGGGAAGGTCCTGAGTCCAGGGAATGAGGGGTCTATGCCTGTGATTGTGTATGTTTCCATCTTTCCCCAATGTTGTTTGATTGGTGTTCATATGCCAATTTCAGGGCTTCTTTTTCCATGATTCTATTGGTGCAATTCTATGTACATGCCCAGCGCCTGTGTCTCCCTGTGCACCGTGAGACGAAGGGCGTGCTGAAAGGAGTTGTTGATTGTCAACGCTGGACCTGAAACACCCTTGGAAGCCCTCACTGTGGATTACTTGGATTGGAGCCATTGTACTTGGGAGTTGGTTATTGCAAGGGATCAGGACTTGTGTCAAGGAGCCATATTTTACTATTTTTTGTGGGAAATTGTGCAGGATAGGGCAAGATCATGCAGAACCTGGTGAGAAGCAAGACCATAGGAGAGACAGGAAATGGTGGAAGGGGTATAGCAGGGGTCGGTCGTGGTAGGGACCTTCTTTATAACAGACGAATTCGTCTGTCAAGTTGCCGTTGTCCAACACGAAGGCGCTGATGGGTTCCCAGGTACTGTCACTCACCTCGTACTCGGCCCACCTCGTGAGGAATCGCCAACCGTGTTTGTACTTGTGCTGCAACATCGATTCTACTGTGTAACAGTCCCTTGCTTTCATCTGTTCTTCGTCCATTTCGGGAAGTTGGTGTGCTTTGTCTCCTTCTTGCACGCATCTTTCGTTTTCATCTTCGTGGGGTGCCATCTTCAACTTCTCCGCCTCGATCGCCAATTCTTCCCAGGCTTCGAGGTCGTCATCTTCCACTGCTGTGTATCTTTTGAGTTGGTTGTAGCCCACGTGGACGAATCCACCCATGCTTGGACTTGCCTTGACTTTCACGGTACTGGGTCCCACTTCCGTCACCAGGTACGGACCAAAATATGGTAGGACAAGATCGTTCCTAGTCCATCGTGGAAATCGCGTGTGATGTACAAGTACCAAGTCTCCCTCTCTATACTCCGTGGTTGACTTGCCTCGGTTCTGTCGACGGTGTTCACGGTTACGGACTTTTGTTAGTAGCTCTTGCGCTTTTTCGGCCATGGCTCTCTGGTTCTCGAGCCAGTCCTTCACCTTGGTGCTGCACTCGTCAGCCGTAGGGAATTCGTAGTAAACTCCAGGTCTACGCAGGAACACTTCGGTAGGGGAGTAACCCGTCCGACTGGAGATCTGGTTGTTCGTCATGTACACTGCCACAGGCACCAGCTTGATCAAATTCCGACTGCTCCCTTCTGGAAGTAGTATCCTTGTGATTGTCTTGAATGCCTTGATTCGTCTTTCGCACTGTGTGTTCTTCTTCTTGTAATTCGGAGTACCGAAGTCTACTTCGAGTCCCATGTTCTTGAGTACTCCTATGTACCAGCCAGTGTTCGACGTGAACCTGATGTCTCTGTCACTGTGCACTGTTTTCGGCATTCCGTATGCTTGTATCCATCCTTCGAACAGCTCTTTCAAGACGGTTTCTCCATCGCATCTCTTCGACAGCGGAAACACTCTTGTGTACCTGCTCAATCCACAGGTCACCAGCAATGCGAAGTCGTGCCCGGAGTACTTGGGCATCTCCGTGAAGTCAAGGTATAACACACTGTTCACCATCTGAGGTATAGGCATGTGTGCTGTTAGCCCTTGGTCTGCACTCGTGCTTTGCTTGGCTATGGAGCACGGACATTCAGCGCAAACTTCACCTAGGACTTCGTTCAGTCGCTCTTGACTGAGAGTGGTGTAGCAGTGCTTTTCGAAAAAACATCGTGTTCGTTCGACTCCAGGGTGTCCGTTCGTCTTGTGTGCCCATCGACACATTGACTTCACGTGCGTTGACGGTACACATATCACTTCTTCCCTGTAAAGGTGGCTCGCCGTGCGTGCCCATTGAACTCCATCTTCGTCAACGAAGCTTCGCCCTTCGTTCAATGTCTTCAGGATGGGGAACTCGTGAAGCAAGTCGGTCATCTTCCACTCCGTAGATCTCGAGGGAGTAACCTTTGCGAAGAGGTCCAGTTGCACGTCCATCTTAGCGAATGCCTCCTTCGCTAGCTCTTCCGTATCTGGACCCAACATGTCGTTGAACGACTCCCTTGACAGGTAATCGCACAACTCGTTCTTCACGCCGGGGATGTAGAAGGTCGCTAGCCGAAGTTGTGACAAAAAGGTCCACCATCTCCTGATCCTTTTTTGCTCTCGCGGTGGTTTGTGTTGGAACGCTTGCGCAGGTTCTTGATCATACTACCAAGTCACAAGGTTCGAGCTGACGATGCGTGCTTGGCTTGCTAGCAACAGCAACCCGCTCATGATCTCCTGCTCGTAGGTTGGATAATTCTTCCTTGCGTCGCTCCACTTCCAGTTCCAGTGTCCTAACGGAACCAAACGCCACTCGTCGTCGTTGTATTCCCGTCGTAGCGTTCCGTCTCGGTTCACGCCGAGCGTCGTGAGCTTGTCGTCCACTTCTTTGCACAAAACTTGCTTCAGGCGCTGCCACTGGAATAGAGTACCTCCGCCGCCTACGTCCGATGCGTCCGTGACCAACAACATTTCACCGACTGGACGAGGTACGCCTAGGATCAGGCAGTTCTTGAGCTTGTCCTTCATTTCCTCCAGTGCTGCTTGCTCCTTCTCCGTCAATTGCCACTTGGTTTCGGTTTTGATGAGGTCTGTCAGGGGTGCACTGCTGAAGGTAAAGTTCTTCAGGTGTCTTCGGTAGAAGTTACAGGACCCCACAAATTGGCGTATATTTTTGACGCCCTAGGCATTTCCACTGACTTCAGACAGGTCAAAATAGAGCAATGGTCGCAGCTTCGCGTCCCTCGGCTTCCACCATCCTGGGCCGATGGTAAACCCTAGGTATTCCATCTCGGTCCTTAGGAACTCGCACTTTTCCAGCTTGATCCTCAAGTGTTGTTCTTGACAAACTTCAAAGAACTCACTCAAGAGTACTAGATGGTCTTCAACCGAGTTGGTTCCCAGCAGCACGTCGTCAATGTGCGCTTCCAACACGGCTCCTCTCTTGAGTAGCTCTTGAACGGCAGGTCTCTTCTTCACGAGGCACAACACTTGGGACATCATCTCTTGGAACAAGGCCGGGGCGTTTTTTTTTGTACGTAGACCAGTTCGAAACAAAGTTCTGGGCCGGGAGACCACCCCATGCTGAGTACGTTGGAAGGGGTATAACATACAAAAAGGGAGGTAAGATCGCGGGTCATGGGTCATGCATGGTTGTAGAGTGTGCGGTTAGCCCTGTCCCTTCTTTGTTCGCTTTTTGGGTGGTGCTGAGGAAGGTTTGGGTAGAGGCCTTGATCTGGGATGCGGTGAAAGTGGTGTGGCGGAGGGTAGTGTTGGTGGTGGTGGTGCTGTGCGCTGCGGGAATGACTGAGGTCGGGCTGGCTGTGACCTGGAGCTGGACTGTGACCTCTTTCTCACGTTCAGTGGTATGGGTGGCGGTGGTGTGTACCCCTGTGGTGCGCGCCGTTTTTTGTGCTCTGGAAGGAAAGATGTGCTGTAGATGGAGTTTGGTGTGGTAAAGTGATTGATTCCTGAGCAAACGGTTGGGAGTGACGGGGAGGGGGGTGGTCCTGCAGCCACTGATGACAGGTGTGAACCGCTGTGGTAATGGCTAGACGTCTGTGAGCCAGAAATGCTGAGAGTTGCTCTGGCATCATTCCCATCGAGGCTTTAAGCTTGGCATGCAGTGAAGCTGGCACAAGTGTGCGAATAAGGTTTCGTTTATCGCCGTGACGTACGGACGTGCGTTGCTGATCCCAAAAGGCATCACTCGCCACTTGAAAATCCGACCTTGAGGCGTGATGAAAGCAATCATGTCCTTTGCGCGTTCCGTCAGGTCCACTTGCCAGAAGCCTGACCTCTTGTCCATCTTCGTCTTGAACTTGCAGTCCGCTGCGTTTTCCACCGTGTTTTCCATGAACGTCAGGGACCCACTGTGTTGCTTGATCTTGCAGTTGAGTTCTGGTAATCCGCCACGAGTCTCTTTGCTATAGATCCAGGCTTGGCCACCAGGAAACAAGGGGAACAATGCTTCGGATAGTCTCCCTCCTTGTACTCCTCGATCAGTCCTGCCTCCACACACTCTAAAACTTGCCTCATGATCTCGTCCATGTCGGCTTTGGAGCACGGATAAGGCTTCAACCTTATTCGATCTTTGGCGTACTCTTCCTTCAACTCAAAGTCAAGCTGCACCAGCTTTTTGCAGGTTCCAGGCGATGGCAATGGTCCAAACACTTCCTTGTACTTCTGCAAGATGTCCCACACGCGCTCGTCGTGTTCCTTCACCTTGCTCATGAAGTCCTCGCTCGCGTGCAAGTTGCTTTTGCCAAACTCTTCCTTCTTCTTGCAATGGTAATTGTCCTGTTTTGCCTGTTCAGGAAGCCCGACTTCCGTCAATCCAAGAACGCGATCAGCTTATCGGGTACGTTCCTTCTTCCTTTGGCGCTTGTTCTTCTTGCACTTCTTGGTGCTGCCGGCATTGAGTTCCTCGTCGGCGTAGTAGTCTGAAGTTTCTCTGTACTCTTCAAACAGGTCACACAAATTCCGTGTAGTTCAAGGTCTCCAAGTACGCATCTGTCGGCCCGGCGTCGCATTCAGGTATGTAAACCTTTGACTTCCAGAGTCCTTTCAGTTCTTCCTTCTGGATCTTGTCGATGCGCATTCAGTGTAGGGCCTTGACGTCTTCTCGGTCTTGCCTTGACATCGGCCAAGAGTCCATTGGTTTCGCCAGATTCGTCTTACGCCTTTTTGTTTCGAACCCGTACTGGAACCCATGCCATCCGCGTTTTGGCTGTAGGTTCTCCTCCATTGTTTGGCGGAGCATCAGTTCTTCGTTCTCACAAGCCAAGAGAACGTCGTTGAACATGTCCTCATACTCCATCGAAGTTTGATAACCTCTGTCCGTAACAGGTGTGACGGTACTTATACTTGGGACTTCCGAGAAAACCATCGTTGTCTTGTTCTTCTTCTTGGTGCCCTCTCTTCTCTTCCGTAGGGAGTTCTTGTTTCCCTTTGGGTAATTCCTTGATTGGCACCGTTACTTCTTCGCGTTCTCGATCTTGTTGTGACTCTCTCAGGTCAGAGAAGTGTTGTAGCATGTGCTTTCTTCCCCACCCTCGGTTGTTCTTCAGCACCTTCTAGACGACTTCGGAGTTCAAGTCCTTGGAGGCTACTGGATCGAGCGAGCCGTCAACCAGATACAGGTTTGTTCGCCATTTAGGAGCGGGTAGTAGTTCCACTCCGTAGTCAACTTTATACATCGGGACGTCAGGTAATTGCACTTGGGTTATAGTCACCTTGGTCAGTAACTATCTCCATCCTTTCTTCATCCACTTGCCTTCTTCAGAAACGACAAGGACTACACGTGCACCTTCCAGCGCGACTTTCGTCAAAACTTTCTCCATTTGCGAAAACGGTGGATTGGTGTACAGGTATTTCCATCTCCCCAGCAACTGAGGGATTCGTACGAGCTGGTTTACCGATTGTTATAATCCATTGCATGCAGATGGGCCCTGAGGTGGATGAACATACCACTCTTGGATAGAGCTCACAACCAACACCGGCCTGTGCAACGGGGGCAAACCCCACACGGCCCACAAACATGCATGCACTTTACTCACGAAGCCAGGATGGAAAATGCACGTTGTTGATCAAGGACTAGTGGGGTGAACAAGTTTTTTTGCGGAGCAATCACGATGCTCCTTTACCAAACCGACAAAGAAACTTTGGGCTATTGTTGAGGACATGAGTAAGGAATTCTAGGCAGGATATGGAAGCCTATATTTCTAAAAAATTCAGCCCACCATGCCGTATCATTCAATGATCAAGCAGTGGTGAGCATGTAAGGTTTGGAACTTTGTAGTTGTTAAAATAACCACTTTTACGCATTTCTTTCTTAAAAATTAGCCTATTGTACCGCTCTATGGTTTTTTGAAATAACGGATTCTTCTAGATTCATTGTATAGGGCTAGTTTTCTTATTCGTACTAACGTGGCTCAAAGTGATGGTGAACGTAACCCAGAAATTGCAACCATCTTGATTTGGCTCAAACTCATAAGGAAAGCAACCTAAAAGCAAAAAAAAAACCCTTCTCTTTTATTACTCATCATTTTCTACTTGTTTTGTTATAAAACGACCATATAAGCACAACTACGAAGTCGGGTCCGACCGAAGAAAATCTACTTTGCAATGTTCTAGTGTGTGTTAAGACAATGCTTTTGTTTTTCGTGCGTCAAACAAAAAGATACAGTTTGTGCAAATACTCCATTACTATGTAAACAATGAAACCGCACTCCGGCAGCTCGGGCTACAGGGCTGAGGCGATGCACCATAGTGGCAAGCGATACTCCATAAGCTTGAGCAGCCTTTTGAGGATTGCCGCTCAAAGCAAAAGACATCTGCTGACCATGACCTACATGGCGATGCCCGTCAAGATAGCTGTCACATGGGCGAAGCTAGGTGGCCAAGACCATGCCTTTTGAAGTGACATGCGGGAACGACTTTGTGGGGCGGATTCTACAAAGAAGTGGTGGTAAGAGGTATCTCAAGCTTCCGAATGTACCTACCCATTTACCCTTTGCAATTTCTATGCTCCATGCGCTCAATTTCAACAGAGAACATTTGTGTTCTTCAACATAGCAAACAAATCACGCATTGCGCAATTATGGTGTAACAATGAAGGTATAGTAGATGCAACGACTTTGACTTCAATGCACTTCGATCAACTTCACCAATATACGGCTTGGTGCATGAAGCAATTGTTGTAACTTTTGCACATTTTATAAAACTTTTAAAAAAAAGACTCGTATAGAACTCTTTTGAAGAATAGAAACCAAACGGGCTTGGAGCAAGTGAACATGTGGAAATACTAAATCGGCAATGTGCAAAAGAAAAATGCAAAGCGGAATTAGCGCAGTAAATGCCTACATTTTGGTTTACCATTGTAGGAAAAAAAAAAGCAGCTGAACAACTTTCAAACGATTCAATGTATAATGTGTGGGATTAACGGGGCAAAAACATGCATTTTGGTTTAGATTTTTTGAATGACAATCTTGAAAATTTTTCAACACATTTTGATGCATAATGTAAAGCAATGCAAAAGCAGCAAAACATGCACCCAAATCAACAAAGAACACAACATACAAATACTAATACATCATACAATAACATAGAACCACCCACGATGGCAATATTGCCTTGCTTGGCAACGCCCGTAGAAATATGAAAACATGCCCCGTCTCCTAAAATCTTAAATGTGGTCTACCCTAGGTCACCAGTCATATTACGGGTCAAATTGTCTTGTCGGTTGTTTTTGAGAAATGACTACTTGGAAAAGGTTTTTTTTGCAAACTGACTACTTTGCAAACTATTACCATCCATCCTTCCCTAGGACCTCCATGGTCTGCTTAGAAAATGTGAAATCACCATTTTCAATGAAAATGGCTGCATGGATTGGCCAAAAAAAAATTGCACTCCGGTTACTGTTGAAGGTTGCATAAAGCTATACCGAAACCCTTGGGCCATGATTGGATAATCATTTGTTGACAATGGAAATGCTACAAACCCATTGAGCACTACATAGCACCAATTGGGTGCTGCTACTGATGGTTGTCTATTTGTAGTGGTGGTGGCTTATTTGCACTATGGCGGCGAACACTAGTGCAGCCTCAGCCACCGCTGTGCATTGCTCTAGATTGTGGTCCCGTTCCACTTTCTTCTTCCAAAGCACACCCCCTGAACCAATCCCGGCCAGCCTTCCTTCAGGGGCCACCAATGAGGATGTAGCCCGTTCTAGCCCAAGAGAGTCCGAACCCTTGCACGGCATGTCGCTCACACACCTCCACCATCCGCTGTCTTTTGGGGCCTTCATCACTTGTGTTCTGAATATGCAGGCTGGTGTTGCTTGCATAGCGGGATGGGGCTTGGCTTGTTGTCACAGTATACCTATGCTAAGATGCAACGAGCCATGTTTCGTATTTGCATAAACTGTATGCAATGCTCAGCACAAAATGAGACGAGTAAACACAAACTGAGATTGGTTTTTTTTTCGATTTTGAGCTGTAAAAAGTCTGGATTCCATGGGGTTTGGCAACGCGGAGTGGCATTAATTTTACTTTTGCCGCATTTAATGTGTCCTGGACAACCCTGGACAACAAAATATGGGTGATTTTCAGCGCAACAGGGGGGGGGGGGGTTGTGAGCCCTCCTCCGAAGGGATTTGACTCAAGGTACGGGAAGGGGCCCAGAAAAGAGGGACAGGGGGGGGGGGGGGCTGTGAGGCGTTTCCCATATATGAAGGTCTGTGTGGCGTTGATCTAACAACGCGTAGGAAATGATTTTCGATTATTGGCCCATACCCCACAAGCCACAAAAGCGGTACCCAGCTACAGGAGGGCTGAGTGAAGAAAATTGGAAAATTCATTGGAAAATAACTTTGCCTCCCAATATGAAGATTTCACAAGGGGTTACACATCCAATTTCATACATTGGGGTATGCTACACAAATAGCCTCCAAAAGCAGGGGGTGGGGAGCTTTGATCTCATAACCCTCCTCAAGGTGATTTCCAAAAAAATTTTCAAATGCCATGCTTCCAAAAAAATGCATAGGCGCTCAAAGACGCTACTGCCCAAGGCGTGGCCAAAAAAATTTTGTGCGCTCAAAAAAAGGGGGGGGGGGGTGGCACCTGACATGGATCCTGCAAAGGAGAATTCTGAACTCCAAGCTTCACGTATAGCATGCAAAGCTCTGAACTGTGTCGTCATACAAGCTGCGAAAGCCATGTGATGTAACCGCAAATTGTCAATCAAATGAGACAGAAGTCTGTGCTGCAGGTATGGTCAAGGCACCACAAGACATGCACAACTGTGGGCACCCTTTGCATGGTTGCAGAAACCTGTGAAAATGATTGGTGCAGAAAACTGCAGCTGTCCCCCACGCATCACATTCCCCCCATAACGGATCTCAGCCAACAAGCAGGTCATGTGGAGACATGGCAATGCACACCGATTGTGCTGCATGGTGCATTGTGCTGCATCCTTTATGGACCCCCCCCCCAAAAAAAAGACGAATACGGGATGTGACAGGACTTGACCTGACGTCATGGATAAGTACTGGGTGTGACAATCTGCCCCACATGCAAGATTGTGAAACAAATATGCGAAAAAAATGAAATCTGTATATCGTTAACTGAATGGTAGCGCTGTCTGTCGCCGCAATCTCCATTTTCGAAACTTCTGTTATCCTGGATGATGCAATGCAGCGAAGATTTGGGACACCCCACACCGTCGCAACCTTCAGAATGTGAACTGCTTTATTTTTGACACCACTTCAAAAGGGATATTGATCCTGAGCATGCCATGATGAGCATGCAACACAATTATAATGGAATGCCTACAAGGAGGAATCCCATTGAACAAAGAATGCCAATGGCCCCAGCACCCCTTTTCGTGTGCTGCCTGCAGGGTTGGGTGATCAAATGTGTCCCATAAAACAAAACTCTTTGAGCAAATGCTCAGAGTCACAAATATCCCTTTTTGTTGGGCAAGGTTTTCCCCCCCCCAAGCAACGGGCACCGCCTACTCACAAGATTTGACGTAGACAAAAGGAAAAATGCCACCTGTCACCTCCGAAATTCTGCAAGAAGAAAATTTGAATGATCACGAATCAACGTATCATCCAATTCATTGGTTGAGAGAAGCAAGCTGCCAAAGAGGGAGGAACTAAAGCAGACTGCAGGGTCAAACGTTTCTTTTGTCTGCCCTTGTTTGTTGAGAGCACCACCACCACACATGAAGATGATGATTGCAGACCGCCTCATTGGTCAGAAAAGGTTGAGATGAGGGTGGGCTCAAAGCTCCACTTCACAGACTGAGACGCTTCACCCTCAATGTGAGCAACACAACTGGTAGCCACCGAAAAATCCTCTTGCTTGAATTTGTTGACACCCAATCAACACCACTCATCACAACCCTCCAGTTTTTCATCAGTAACTGCTGTTACTGCAATCGCTGTTTGCGGTGCCTGCACTCCTCCATTCTACATCGAGCACTCCTCCATACCCCCATGATCACATCTGATTACCTTCACCTGCGTCAGCACCATAGAGTGCAACACTGGGGCGTTATGGCCATCTCCAGATGAGCACCCTGTGGGGTTGCTCATCAACGCTTGGCCCACTGTCCTACAGGCAACCTGCAACCAAAAGAGACCGTTCCGACGGCTTTCTCACTCTATCAACTCTCTGGCACCAACCTGCAACCCAAGCCTGCCGTAGCGCTTGTTCAAGCGCATTGTGGAGCACAAGAAATGGTGTCCCCTGCCATACCATAGCTTTCTGTATTGTTCCATGAGTAACCCAGCCAGACGATGCCAGACACGCTTCTTTCTCCCTTCATGCACCAATTCGGACATAAATCCATCTTGTCCGTCCCCATGGCCTCTTCGAAACCTGCACCAAGCTCAGTTTTCTGTGTTGTGTGCACCAAGCTTGGTGAGAACGACAGATCCAGTTCACGTCAGAGAGCGGATAATGTGGGAAATGGCCATCTCATATTCGGAAATTCCTCACCCCCGCAAGAGGCGCGCGCGCGCGCGTGTGTGTGTGTGGATGATTACGGTGGGGGCCGGGGGAACCTTCTGATTAAAGAGCGAGTCCCCATGACGGGCAAACAGGCTTGAAGATCTACTTCACAAAGGTGCCATCAGCCACAATGCTGGCTGGTCCGCCCGGAAAACTGCAAACTTGATGTTTAAAATGGGGGGTTCGGGTGAACCAGCAGGGCCAATGGCACAAATACCGTTGCCCATGCCTATTGCAAGTGGGAGACAGCACGAACAAAAAGAAAGACATACCTCAAAGTGGGAACAGTTTTTCCAGGTCGTCGCGGGGGCGCTCCCTCAAACCTACTGCATGACAGCTCGACACCCTACTACTGATTGGGTCAGCACTGTTCTTCAGCAGCAGAGCCTCAAGTGTTTTGGTTGGGAGGTGGTGCAGAAATCAAGGCTGATGCTCAGGGGCTGCGACAGGGGACGTGCAAAAGCAGCCGTGCTCGGATCTGGGACTGCAGCTCTGCAACTGCAAGTGGGCTATCGGCAAAAGAGTACAAAACGTATGAAAAGATTCTGATTTCTGGTCGCGGTTTTGCAGTCACAGGATCCTACTACAGACCTGTGGGCCATCTGTGGGATGCACTCGGTGCAGGTTGTGGGGTGCATTGGCAATGTTAGCTCGGCCTTAAAGCCGGGCCCCAGAGTTGTCTTTAAGGGTTTTTCGTTTCATTACGTCTCAGGGCAGCCTCAGGTTTGACTGCGGTTAACCAACTGGTGAGAGTGGGCGGGGGGGGCTAATACCTGATCCAGAGGCTGCGGGATTGATACAAACACTGGTGCTTTCCAGCATCAACTGCAAATTTGCATCAGCACTGCCCAACAGCTGTAGAAGGCCCTCCAACATGTTGATACAGACGGGTGTGTTGGAGTGACACTTATGTGAACGGCCAACGACGATGCAGTACTGCGGGAGAAGGGGGTGATGTCAAACAAAAGCAGTTTTTTCCAGCTGGATCGTTTCGTGTGCCCGTTCAACGACTGACGCGTTCTCTGCTGGACCTAGGGGGGCTTCTCAACGCAACAACATTGGCATTGGTCAAGAATTGAAACAAGAAACCGAAGGGAAAAAATGCTGAAAACCTCCGTCACAGTTTCGCCACCGACGTATCTTCGGACGGAAGCTTCCAGACTGGCAAAGTCCCGTCCCGCCCTAACACAGTATTACGATGAAAGATCCACAGCCCATTCCTCAAGCCCCCCGGGGCCGGAGGCAGGGGCAGACAGCCAGGTGTCGCTTGCCGGCGCCCCCCAGCTTCCAAAACACAAGCGGGGTCATTCGCCAGCCCCAGGGCCGGCGAGAACAATTTCCTTAGGGTCGTCGGTGCGCTGCCGTTTCTTGTCCCGGTCCCGATCCCGGTCCCGATCCCGGTCCCGGTCCCGGTGCTCCGTCTTCACCTTCTTGACCTCGTCCCCACGGCTGCGCTTCTGGCCTCGGTCCTTGTCCTTATCCGTCCCACTCCGGTGTTCACGGTGTTCCCGTTCCTTCCGCCGCTGCCGCTCGTCGTCGCCCTCGCGCTTCTCCCCGCGGCCGCTGTGGCGCCGGTCGCGGTCTTTCCCGTCCCGGTGGTGCCGGTGGCCACGGTCGCGGTCCGTGGGCTCCGCTTTCACCGCCGGACGCCGCGATTTCGACTCCGCGATATCCGCGAGCACTCCTCCAGTCAGCGTGAACTCGTCGGCGTCGTCCGTTTCCCCGGTTAGCGTCAGGTTGTCCATAGAATCGTCCTTGTTCTGCACCTGGCGCTTGCGGCGCAGGAACCGCTCGCGCTCGGCGGCGCGTTTTTCCGACTCGTCCAAGTGCAGGTCTGGACAATGGGGGTCCGGACACTGATTCTGCAAGTGGAGGATGCACGCCTCGTACGGGAAGACGGCAAAATCACAGTCGTCCCCACGCTCGCAGCTCCCTTTGATCCTCAGGCATGGGTGTTTGCGGTCCGCTGGGGCGTCGGGCGGCATGAACGTCTCATGCGGCCCACGCGGGAACCCCGGCCCTGGCACCGGTCCCGGCCCCGGGCGCATCATCATCTGGTTGCCCGGCTGCGCCATGTGCATCATCTGCGGCGCCGCGGATCCCCGCATGCCCATCGCGCCGGGCATCTCCGGCGGCCGGTCTATGCCCTGCCCGTCGAACCCCGGCTGCAACATGCCGCCGCCCTGGGCCCCCATGGTGCCCATGGGCCCCGCCATCCCGCCCGCCGCCATCGGCCCCATCCCCATCTGCCCTGGGCCCATCGACACGGGCCCCATCTGCCCCGCACCCATCTGCCCCAGGCCGACCTGCCCTTGGGCGATGATCCGCGGCCCCATCCCCATCCGGGCGCCCGGCCCCATGGTCCCCGGGCCCATGCTGGGCATACCTGGGCCCATACCGCCCCCCATGACCGGTCCGCCCCCCATGGCCGGGCCCATCATCCCCGACCCAGGCCCCATGCCCCCCGACCCAGGCCCCATGCCCCCCGACCCAGGCCCCATGCCCCCCGACCCAGGCCCCATGCTCCCCGACCCAGGCCCCACGCTCCCCGACCCAGGCCCCACGCTCCCCGACCCAGGCCCCATGCCACGCTGTGGGATCTCCATGGGCTCCTGGAGAGGCGCAGGCCCCCGGCCCAACACGCCCGGCATCATCATCCCGGCCTCCTTGTCATCCTTCATACCCAAAGGCCCCATTTTGGGACCCCCAAGGCCGAACCTGGAAGCCCCTTGGGAGCTGAAGCCCTCTGCCATGCCCGAGGGCCGACCGGACCCAGAACTAGGCATGCGCATCATCGGCTCCGGGCGCTCGTCTTGGGGGTGGTTGGGCGTCTGCTTCCGCAGCCGCTCGAACTCTTCTCGCGTCAGGGGGTCGGTGTTGGTGTCCGTCAGTCCGCGGCGGTACTTCTGCTGCAAATCCTTCGCAACAGGCTCCGCGCCGCCGGAAGCGCCGTATGCGGTAGGCCCGTCGGACGACGCTTCCTTTGGGGCGGACCTCGAAGTATCCGCAGGGCCAGCAGTGCTCGGAGGAAGAGACTCCTTGCTATCCGGCTTGTCCGTTTTCGGCACCAGGAGGCCATCGGATGGACCGTCCCTGTCCGAGTTGAAACGGCCAAGACGGGCTGGACCTTTCTTTTCCGGTGAGGGTTCGCGAGCGGGTCGATCCGTCTCACGCGCGGCGCGGATTTCGGTCTCGCGGGCTCGAGCTTCCGTCTCGCGAGTAGGTCGGGATGCCATGGAAGTTGGATGTTGCCCTGGTGCGCGGCCCGCGGTCAACAAGGACTCCTCCATTTCTTGCACTGTAGGTTCTCGTATTCCCGTGAGGTTGTCATTGATCTCCGGTTTTGCCTCTTCAGGTTTCAACCCCTTCGTTTCTTTTTGTTTCTGAAGCGCGTGATACTTGGCTGGTGCATTTCGGCGGCCGTTTTGAATTTGACAATACAGCTTCCACGTTTTCTCGTTGAAGCCGTAATTGAAGTAGTCGGATAAATCCACACCTGGTCGTGTCCATGGCTTCTCCGGGACTTGGTCCACATCAAAGGTATACACTGCTTTATTTAGCTTCGAATGCTCCCCACTTGAAGGAAAGGCGGCAACGTAATCGGGATGATCCGGCAAATCTTGGGGAGTGTTTTTCTCGAGATGATGCCTATACCCTCGCGGTTCCGGAGCTTTGCGGGTGATCGAGGGGGTGGAGCTCGACACCACGAAATTCACGTCGTCTTCCTCATCCTCGTCATCCTCCATAAAATCGTTTTGCTCCCCCTTGCCTTCCTCCGGCTCCTTTGCTGACGTTGGCGCCGTCGAAGTCGTTGGGGGTTGGCTTGCTTGCGTTGGCGATGTCTCGGGTTGACCAACCTTTTGCGCATCCGGTGTAGGGGCCATGGTACCATTACTAGTCGCGTCGTTTTGTTGCATTTGAGGGGGCGGAGGAGGTGGACACGGTTGAACTCCCGTGGGAGTTGATGCAGGTTGTTGAGGTGGGGCTTCATCGACTTCGGAAGCCGCAACCGTTGGCTTTGGGGGAGAGGGTTGGGGAGGTTGCGGGGCTGCATCAACCGGGGAAACTCCGATACCGGGAAGCCCCGGAAGACTAGGTAAGCTCTCGTTGCTCGTCACTGGTGCTTCGGAAGACGATGGTGCAGGGGCACCGTCCGTGACATTGGGGCTTGCACTTGCAGACGGGGCACCGCCGAACAATTGGGAGTATTCGTCCATATCATTCGGAGGTTTGTGGGCTTCCTATTCCGTTGGGAGCTTAGGTTTCTCGATATGAGGTCCCAAGGCCGGAGCGCGGATCGTTCACAACGATGGTTGTTGAATCCTCATTGTCAACAACTGAAAAGCATTTGACAAATTGAGACTCAAGCATGCAAGCAATCGGAAGGCAAGTTGGGCAATGGGCAAAAGGCGTGTTAACACAGCTGGCCAACACGGAGGTTAAAAATACCCCCCCTCCCCCTCCTGTGTTGTGTTAACACAGGCCCAATACGGAGGCCAAAAATACCCCCCCCCTATCCGACGGAGATTTTGTGTTGTGTTGTGTTGCGTTGTGTTGTGTTGTGGTGTGGTGTGGTGTGCTCTGCGTGTTGTGTTGTGTTGTGTTGTGTTGTGTTGTGTCGTGTTGTGTTGTGTTGTGTTGTGTTGTGTTATGTTGTGTTGTGTTGTGTTGTGGACAAAAGCAATGGAGACATGCAAAGGAGTGCAAAAATTGCTGGACCACTTCTACACCACCAACATAACACAACACAACACAACACAACACAACACAAAACCAAAAAAAAAAAGAAGAACACAACACGACACGACACAGCCACAAAAAAACAAAACAAAATAAGGAATAACACAACACCACACACAACACAACACAACACCACACAACACAACACAACACAACACAACACAACACAACACAGCAGAACACAACACACAACACAACACAACACAACACAACATAGCACAACACAACACCACACAACACTATTGGACGTGTTAACACAACCCCAACACAAGCGGTGAAAAATACCCCCCCTCCCCCTCTTGTGTTGTGTTAACACGGCCCCAACACGGACGTGAAAAATCCCCCCCCCCTGCATATTGCCCAATGTAGATTTGAAGACCTCCTCAGTAGGAGCCACATTGGTGTGTTGGTACGCAACACAAAGCATAGCATGCACAATCGCGATGTTGCTCCATGAGCATCTATTCCTTGGTCTGTTTAATCACCGGCACCGTGTCGTTGACCGCACGTTTCATCGAGTAGAACTCCTAAAGCTCTTGACGAAATGTCGCACCGAGATGCATGCAACGTTCATGCCCGATGAGCTTTCCATGCGAAAAATAAAGAAAAGAAGCGTTCATTCCACGCTCTTGACCACTTCTTAATCGATCCGCCTAGCGCATAGTAAAAACTTAGGTACCCGATTGTGCTCGACAATGCCGGTTTCACCCGAGCCCGCGAACCGAATATCGTTGCATGCGGTGGTGGTTGCAAGCGGTAGCGTCTTCAAAGACTCAAAATAGTCCATGTAAATATTATAGGTGCAGTTGCGCGCCATCGTCTCTTTCTGTTGCACGCAAGTCGTGCTATTTGCATCACTTTTTTTTCATCCTATCGCAAAGTCATCGTCAATAGCTTTAAGTGTCACGAAACGCAACAGCTATCCGTTGGATGGACTTCGGCAAAACACTATTTCACCGCAATGCTACCTTACGTTTAATTTTCCGTGGTATCGATTTGAGAATGTTGTTCGTGCCACGACCCTTTGGTTGCCGACAGTAACAGCGATCATTGAGGACTCAACACGACATCTTGTTGCTTTGAAGACCGAGTAGCACGCCGGAGCCTCTTCTTGCGACTTGCACTTGGCCCATACATGATACGAAGAGCATCCCTACACTTACAAGTGTTCCACGGAAATTTCGAGAAAGTATGTCACCCAAGGGATGGTTCTTTGTTTTTAGTTGCAATTCAAGGGTAATGACATAGAATTTGACGCGGAAAGTGAGGGAGGGCGCCGGGGGACCTTTGACCTTTGGAGCCTTGTTTTTTGATGGTGAGCCGTTTCTTCCTACCCGACCCAACTTGGCAAGTTGAAAAAATTTAGCAAAAGGCAGGACTTTGCTTGGGGTACGATGTTGAGGGGGCTTTGCTCTACGCTCGCCGGCTTGCTCCTTTACTTCACAGAGCACCCTTGGCACCCTTGGGATAGAGCCAACGGAACCGCACTTTGTTCACTAAAAGAATCCGTCCACCACGCATACGGGGGCGATGTTTCGCGCGTTCGAGCGGCTCACCACATCATAAGTATTCTTTTCACCTCATCGTAAGTATTCTTTTAAACCAAGCAACCAAGCAAAACCACCCCTTGCTCCAAGAACGTAGCGCGGACCACTATGGCGAACGTGGTATTTACGCCAAGACAATCCCAAAGAGCCCCACAATCCCACAAGATGGAGAAAGGGGGTCACATTTAGTTCCACAATTTTCGTTGATGCTCATAATCCAACAAGTCCACGATCGACAAAACAAGGAAAACAGCATTGACCGGCAAGATGCGATGCACAGCACGTATGGTTATGGAGCACTCACGAATCGCATACACGAGCAGACTGCAGTCCAAAAATACATTCGTGAAAAGGTCTCAGATGGGTCACTTCTCTTGTAAGCACAGGTGCAGAAGAACCATTCGATCGAGAAGAGCCTGAATCCAGTGTGCAGATGAAGACTTCAGAGCTCGCATTGGCAAAAACCTGAAGTCTGTTTTCAAACCGTTTTCAAGTTTGCCCGATGTGGTTGCCCGATGAGGTCGATGTGAACTCGCAGCGCCGCTGCACTGTGCCCGGCGGTGGGTGCCAGTGGGGGGCCACATTTAGGCGAGTTGAACGCTTCAGCACAGGGGGGGGGGGGGGTCGCGGCCCGTACTCAAGTTGGGTGTCGCGCAACAGGCCGGCGACGAATTTGTGGCCAAGCAGACATTTATTTCTTTGTTTCGGAACGGTATGAATGCGTTTTTTATATCATTATGATTGGAACATACATAGTTTTCATTCTGGTACAATTTCCTGCTGGATCCGGCATAATTTGGCATGGTTGCCGAAATGGTGCATTCTATGTAGAGTTGAACAAGAGTGAAAGCTGCGCACTGTTCGCTGTTGCTCCGTCTCCTTGGCCACAAAATAGCCGGTTCTGAACTAAGGTGTGTTGGTCTGTGGAGTGCATCTAAGGATTTGCTACTAACATTTGTAATGCTTGCATTTGTACATCCCAAGTGGTAGTTTGGCCAAACCACTTGTAATGGAGTTCTAAACGGCCAAGTACCTTTTAGGTTACGACACTCTTGTTGTTTTTGGAAGCGGTGGCCCTCCATCCACTTTGATGATCACCAATCTACGTGTAATCTATGACCATACCATATATGTCATATTTTGGCCGTTGGAGTTTTTCAACAAACTTTGTACCACAACGTTAGGCATGAGTTGGGCTATCCGATTACGTGTCTTTGCCACTGCATTGTTAACCCGTTGACACGTGGCAGCAAATGGCGTATGATGCCACGCTGCGGGCAAAGGCCGATGAGCACCAGCCCACGGCCATGTTGAACGGCCATGGTGCATGTGCCCAACGCCGGTGGGTGTTCACCAGCAAGGGTGACAAGGCACACCACAACAGGTTGCGGCATCCTGCAAGTGGCCAGCTCCTGGATGAGTAAACATGTCGTGTTCTTGACAAGCTCATTGGAGAATTTCTTTGCTCTTTGTTGTCTATGCATTGCATTGCAAAGGAGGGAGGAAGAGAGGTAAAGTAGACGAGAAAGAGGGTGGGGGGGGGGGGGACTTTAGCCGACGGAGGGAGGGAGGGAGCCGGGGGCAGGAGGGAGGGAGCTGAGGGAGGGAGGGAGGGAGGGGGGTCCCAAGGGGGGGGGGGGGGGTCAGACCCTGTACTCAAGTTGAAGCGTTCAAGTGGCCTAAATGTGGCCCCCCAGTGGCCAACGAAGCAATTCCAGTAAGGTGCCAGGACACAGGTTTGAGGAAAAGGACCTAACCTTCAAGTCCTTTGCGAAGTACAAATTGACTGAATTTTTGAAAAGGAGGGTAAAAGCCATGGAGTCACAAGAGAAAAGGGATAGAGAGGGGAATCTCCTTGCTTTCTTGCAAAGTGATGACTTGGTTTCTGGTTCAGTAGAGAAGTTGACTGTGGAGGTTCTCAAGGGGGCGGTGGTGACATGGCAACAATCTAACCCTCACATTTCTGACCTTCTACGCCGCAATGGGACCAAGGAGACCCTGATGAGGCAATTTGAGGAACTATATGGACAATGAAGCACATCATCCATGTGGCTATGCACAACGTGTGACCCATTTTCTGCCCTGTTTCAGCCCTGTTTTAGGACCTCAGAGACCCCCACTTGACCCCCCCGGTGCTCCAAATTTTGGTCCGCAAATAGCCCCCCACCTACCCCGTACAACCATTTTAGACCCATAGAGACCCGAATGGTCCCGGGGGGGCTTTTTTAGGGCCCTTTTCCTCGAAAGAAAAAAGTGCCCTTTGGTTGCGCGTTTTCGGACCCTGAGGGGGGGCGTTGAAGCACGTGACCAGGACACAAAGAGAATTATCTTTGAGCGAGCCGTGGTCATCAATTGCCCTTGACGAAGACCTGGTCAAAAATACTGCCGCCGTTACGAAAGCTCGCTCCAAGGCCTACCGAAAGGAGCGCCGCACGCCCTTCAACGATAGCTAAGCGCGTACGTCTAATGAATGCTTCATCTGTGCTCGGAAGAGTGCAAAAATTGAACTTTTTTTTCCATAGTGTGGGCAACGGTTTTAATGGCATCGGTAGTCGTCGCCCAGTAGCACCAAACTAGTAGCACGCACGGAGATGGTTTAATTAGCACGGTGTGTGGTAGCTTGCTCCTCGGTTGTGCAGATCCTTTTCGCATGACATCCAAGTTAGCAGTGGAATTGTGCATCTTTGGTGGCCTAACTTCAATTGTCACTTTGTTGACGTTGACCCATTTCTTAGGTATAGTGCCTTTCATTTCGTCGAAGGTGAGAACCGGCGATCCGATCCGTAACTTGCCTTTGAGAACGCCCCCCAAAGGATCCTTGAGAGAACGTTACCAAAATCCCCACACCTCCCTGCTGAGCTATTTTGTTGGGGGGAAACAAGGTAAGCTAAACAACGAAAAAGCTTTCACCCTTGTTCTTTTGAACACACGAAACATGCCAAACAAAAGGCTCAAGTCAACCGAAGCAAGGTGTATTCCGAATTTGATTTTTGTGGGATGCGCGTGGGGAGCATCGTACATCGCAATTGTAGGCTTTTTCCACACCGCCAACACCCTCCCCATTGGCACCCGGGAAGGTGCACCACACGCACGCCAGGGTGGGGTTGGGGGGCACATGTGGGTCAAAAAGTGGTAGGAGATTTTATTTTTCAATGTTGTTCCTTGACTGGGGATGCTCAAACAAGTTGCTTTGGCCCATTTTATGCCCTTGGATACCAGTTTGGCCCCCCAAATCATCTACACATGCTGCACATGCTTAACAGTGGGTCGCTTTGGGACCAAACCACGGTCCAAAAGGGTCAAAACACGAATTTTTGTTGCAAGTGTTGCTAGGTAATAACGATGGTAGGTCAAACTTGAAAAAGGTCATAAAACGTTACGTTCCAAGCAAATTTTGACCGTTAATACTCCCTCAGAGGGGTTGTTGACCCATTATCAACCCCCCAAAGGGATTTTTGAGCCCACCCATTATCAACCACCCCAAAGGGGTTGTTGAGCCCACTCGTTGGCCAAAGGGGTCGTGGCACCTATGAGTTTGGTGCAAAAGCCGACACACTACCCCAAGGTGTGGGTTCATCATCTAGGTTGGTCGAGCCCCCTTCACAACCCTTCGCAAACATACTCGACTCCCTATTTGGCAAAAAAATGGCTTTTTTTTGCCATTTTTCCCAAGTTTTAAAACCTAGGTCAACCACTTGCATCACCCATTGGCCCCTTTGGAGGTTCTAGCTCAAACTTTGTGTCCTGCATATTCATGGGAACATCCATCGAAATTTCAGCAGAATCCAAACCACCATAGTCCAAGCTTTTTGCGTGCTTGCGGCTTGCTACGACAAAGGAAACAACGCGTGCCTTGGCTGCAGGCTCTCCAAGGTCAAGGGTGGAGGGGGTCTCAGCTAGCAGCAAGCAGAAGCACCCATTTCACTCGGCTATTGACAGGACGAAGCGTTGGTCAAGCACCGGGTGTTTACTTCTTGTTGTTCTTCTCTTATTTCATCTGCTTCATCCCTGTCCCGCTATTGCTTTGTGACATCCAAGCTGCCATATCAACACATGCCTATAACCCGACCATCGCCGCATTGTGGACGAATATTTTTTGGATCACACAGGTGTGCTTTCTCGTTGCCGTGTCAGATCCAGTCGCATGATCCACTCCCTACGGTGCGCTATCATGTTTGTCATGTTGGTGGGGATCGCAATTTTGCTCCAAATTGCGAGGGATTCATTGGGAAGGTTGCAAGTCATGTGCCTGCGGTACCCTCATGAGTTCTTGCGTGCAGTGTAGCATGTATCTGGTCTGGGGATTGGTTTTTGGGTTGTGGCAGTCCAGGACCCCCTCTTTATTAAATATGCACAAGCCACAACGAATAACGGTGAGTGAACCGAGAAAACATTCGCAGGTTTGCACGCTACTTTGTTGTAGGTCAGTGCATTTGTGACAAGTGCCTCTTGCTTTGCGTGTTGCATTGCTAAAACATGGCTAGTTGCTGGGGCACTGCAAGTGGCTGCCGGTTCGCTCATTCATTAGGATTGGGGTCGGCTAACCAGGGCCCCACATGATGCCCCCTCGAAAAAAACAGCATCGTGAAGCACTAGCATTGGCTCCAATAGTGGATGTAGCGGTTCCGTCGATTTGACCATGTAGGTGCTTTCATGGATTGTTCTTCCCGTCGCCAAGTCGTACTTGGAGGTTGGTCATTTTTCGACTTCCCGACGGTTGTGCTCCGCAATAGCAATGAACGTGAAGCTCTACATGGCAATGGCTGTTGTGATGTCTTTGCTCCTCTTCGTGATTTGGGCCACGGAAGGTTTGCTGCTCATGAATACGTTTCTCACGGCCAGCAGTGCCTGCGCAAAGGAGGTCTATTGGATAATGGAGGACGTGCACCGCCACTTTGAGCTTTTTTAGCAGTTTCTCGGGGCTCGAGGGTCGGCTTCATTCCAAAACGCGGGAGGGCGTGCCATGATGAATCTTGCCGAAATCGACACCAGGAAGCTCGAATCACTCCGCAGTCGCTGGTTCCCACTTAGGTGTGCAAAGCTTTTCAAGTGTCACAGAGGTTGCCAAGGCGGCGAGCAATGGGGCGGGGTTGTTCATGTTGATGTTGCTCCTTGGCTACGGACTGGTGGCATTGCCTAGAAAGTTCTTCTTCTGGGCCAATTTAGGTATGTGTGTGTGCGACCCAGCGAGCGGCTTCCGATGACATCCGGTGGTGTTTGGTGGGCGTTTGGTGGATTCCTCATAAAATGCATTTTGTACACGTTAGAATGCACGGTGCAAAACACCTCATCTTCACCTGGCTGGTCAGCGGTCCCACTCCTGTTCCATTCCCCTGCCCGCTACCTCCCCCTCTTTCGTTTGGGAGATGGTAAAGGACCGCGGGGCCATGGCTGCTGTAGCCACCGGCGTTCGTGCGGCCAACACACGGCCTCGCGTCCACCGGGCGGTACTGCGCTGTGCTGCCATGCGCGCATGCCGTGACCGTCACAGGTGGGGGTTTAGCAGGGATTCCCACTCATCCGGAAACGAATATTTCTGAATATTTCCAAATCAGAGCTATACCTGCTAATCCGAACATTCTGAATATGTCTGAATATGAGAAGGGTGGGCTGTTCTGAACATTCCAAATATGTGCATGCACATTTGTTGCATACTTCACTGCGGGTCCCCCCTTCAGTGGGGGACCCAGTCTGTCTAGTGTCTACCGTCTACTGTCTACCCCCATCCCCCGCTCTCGACTCTTCCCCTCTCTTTTTTCAATGAAACCGTGGCCCGCAGCAGTGTCTCTTATGCCAGAAAACAATTTTTTGCAGGTGCTCCTGCTATTTTCCACCGAGCATTTTTTTCTGTTGGTTAAACGACACTGTCTGCAGGTTAGGGTTGGTGCCTGGGTGGGGATGCAAGGGGTGATTCGCCGGGTGTGGGGGCGGCGAGAGGACACTCACCACAAAAGAGTCAAGTTTGTGAAGCAATAACACAATATTTCTGTGATTGACTCCCACGTTTCATGCTCATTTGCATTGTAGCAACAGCGTGCAGAAAACGGGAGTATCGGTCCTGTGGCAAGGAACAAGCATGGCATGGAACAAACAACAAGTATTCCAAATGCAATACGAATGAACAGCAAACATCTAGAGGGCACCAGAAATGAACTGTAAGCATCCACAAGCAGTTCTGAAGAGCAAAAGTGTGCTTTTTTTACCATTCCGACTATTTCCAAATAGTTCCGAATATTTCCGAATCAAAAAAAAATAATTCCGGATCAGTGGCAAACCCTGGGTTTAGGGAATGGGTGTCATTTGGAAGGCATGCTCAGGACGTGCACCACTAGTGTGCCGGTAACCCCGCAATGTCCCGCAATTTCCTCCTGTAGAAAAGTACAAGTTGTGGCATGAGTATGCAGCTACTGGTTTGTGGGAGGCTTCCCTGAGTGCTCAGATGGACTGGGCCCAGGTGCAGGGCGATTTATCGAAGTTGGCGAGGTGTGCGAAGAAGCGACGCCCATGCTTCTTTCCCAATTCACAGAACTCTCATCGGTTGCCCATCAGCTCCCTGTACCAATGCCCTTGTATGGCCCTATTTGGAAAATGAAGGGAACGCAGCTCTGGTACTCCCCTCACCCCCCCTTCTGCCAGCTGCCCCTCGTCTTGCAGATGCGAGACATCACAAGTTAACTCAAAAACATGGTTGCGGTCACACGCACCCCTGGTGTCAATGGCAATGTTGAAGTTCAGTTGCACCAAGTCGTGCCTATCGCAGCCATACCTTTGGATACGTGTGGTCCTGCTTTCCTCATAGCTGTGTACCATAGCAGAAGGCGATGTGAACGAGCTTAAAATGGGATCGTCCGTATGGAAGCATCTTCACTTCTCCATGTCAGAGAGCACACTTAGTCTCTCGCAATTCCTCCTTCCTCCCTTGGGACCGCCAAGCCGAGCAAATCACCAGTTTGTCGGGAAGCTCTCTAGGACCAGTCAGCAGAAACCATTCACAGTGAAATGAAGACACTCGTGTACGCGCGCGCACACATAACCGGAGAGCCGGTGACGCTGAGGGAGTCCAATTTCCGACGCACAATTCAGTAAACCTCCGCCTCTTCATGACTTTAGTAAACCCCCCCTTTCAGCCCCCGCCCGAATTTGCAACCCCGGCCAACAACACTCCATTGAATTACGCAGCTGAGAGTGCCATCTCTTTATCAGCTGTGGTTTGCCCTTCTTGGTGCTGCTTGCTGTTGCTGCCTGCTTCGCCCTTCTGGTTGCGCATTTTTGCTGTTGTTGCGGGCACTGCAAACAGCTGCAAACGCCTTGGTAGCGCTTACCAACGAACGGTGTTGGACGGTTCGTCAATAACATGTTTGCTGCTGACCTCCCCCGAAATCCCCGCGAAGTTGCCAGCGAACACCGCAAGGTGCGAGTCTGCGGTGGCATGCTTCGGTGGTAAGCTGACCAGATTAGTAATCCCTCCCGATGACGGTGCTAAGTCTTTTCGGTGCAGTTGCTCTTGGAAGGGCAAAAGGTTTTGGGCACACGGTGTGCCCCTCAGCCCAGCCTCCACTGTCGGGTTGTTCGCTGCGTCTCTGCATCGATTGCATCATCACACATTCACATGGGCCTTGTTTATCCGTTTAGTCGCGTTGGAGAAGACAACAAGTTGAGGCCGTACGTGGACAGCATTGCTGCTGCTGCTGCGCAGGTGCGGCAACCTTGGTGGTGATGGTCCCTGCAGTCATGGGGTCAGGTGCAAGTGATCGGGGGCGCAAGGGCCCATCCAGTGAGTGCACCACGACTCGCTTTCGGGGCTGGCCAAGGGCCTTAGAGGAACGAGTCCGATGCGCTAAGCTGGACATTCCCCCCGCCCCCCTTCGACAGCAGGGGTTTTCACAGACAGCCCTCTTAGTGTAGGGCAGACCCTCGGAAGGGAGGCGCGGGGCTGCCGTCCTTGTTATGAACCGCCACCAGGGGTAATTGTGCCTAAAGTGATGTTCCTGGGAAGAAATGACTACCAACCACGCTCAAGCGCAGCCCGCAGCCAAGGCAGCTGGGCCTTCAACCAAACTTGCGGCGAGCAAGTTCATTCTTGTGACCCCTGTTGAGCATGTTCCATTCTTTAAGGTGAAATACTCCCACCAGAAAACATAGCACATGGAGCACATTTTTAACAGGTGGGAACACACATTTTACGGTTTCATTTTTGTTACGTGCATCCTGAGGAATGCCGTGCATGCAGTGCAAAAATTTGTTCTTTGGTAACTACCCAGCTTTGGGCAAAGCGAATTGAATGGTATTGACGCCATCTGTGCCACAACACTGTGTGGGCAAGGGGAAAACGGAAAGGGCGTTTTGATGCTTGGTGAGCGGAAGTGGCGCACGCAATTCATGTATTCTGTGCCCGCTGATTTTGTGTGAAATGGCGTGTGCCTTTTCATTCCTCCTCGGTTCTGTTGAATGTGCTGATCGTCGAAGGCTGGCCAAGAAGTGTACAGTTTCCGAACAGAGAAATACCCAGTAGGAGTGCACTGTGCGCCGCACAATCTCCTGACGTTGAAGGTTGTGATATGTGCAATGCCTCTTGGCCCTTGATATCTCAATTTAGCTCATTTTACTTAAATACCCCCCCGTCATGCCTGACCTCCATGCTGGTCTCTCTTCTTTATGCCCGATCTTCTGCCGTCTTCCGAATAGGGCTTTGCCATGCATGCCAACGGACACGAGCGTGTACCAAAGGTTCTGCGCTCTTGATGTGGGATTGCTCTTCAGGTGAACCATGATATGGAAAACCGGGCCTCTTCGATGTCCGCCGTGGCGGAGCCCGTCCCATCCGCCGAGGAAGAGCCAGACGGCAGCGTTGCGGTGGAAGATGTGGACGCCGTCACGCGTATGTACTTCGCACTGCCGCTCCGACATTTGTTGGTTTCCAATCGCAGCATACAGTGGACTCGGAATCGTCAACTGTCAGCTGTGGCTCCGCTCCATTTACGTTTCCCCCTCCCCCGCTTCAATACACTTGTGTTCTGCTGTCATCCCGTCATACCACCATACTTTATCTGTTCAAGTAGGTCAATGGAGAGAGGTGGTAAAAAACGAGGAGGCAGTCAGGAAACTGACCGAGCCGTGCGCTGTGAGGAAGTCGGAGAACCTGTTGGGGGAGGTGTAGGTTTCATCAGTTCCTCATAGATTTTGTGAATCGGTCACAGGTTTTGTCACTTCCTCACAGGGCCTATCACTGGCTCACAGGTTTTGTCACTGGCACACCAGTTTTGTCATTTCCTCACGGGTCGATGTTTCCCTGCCTTGGAGGGTTTCCGACTCTGTATCATTGTGAGCGAGTTGGAGCACCCTTGACGAAGTGATGCAGCCTGTGAGGGACTTATCAACCGTGTTAGGGAATTATTGGAACCCCGCCACCCACCCGTACGACCGAGCAATGATATCCTTTATTAAGGGGCGGGTGTCCGGGGTACCCTAACATATATCTAACATATTTACCTTGAATGATCGCCACGACATACTGATAATTGTGAGGTGCATATCATGGGGGAACTTTTTTTCAACTTTTTTTCGTTGTTTCTGAGCCAGGACGATCCTCAGATTGCCACTTGAGAAGGGCTCGGTCACGGGAGCCCTCTCCCGTGAACCTTTTTCTCATCTCCCCTTCGCCCCCTGTGTTATCTTGTTCCAGTCGGGCTGTCTCATCACGGAAACCGGAGTTCGAGCAGAAGAGGTGGCCAGCAAATTGTATGGTGTCCTAGGTGAAATGAGAAGATGGGTGTCTGTCTGTCTGCCTGCACCCCCCCTCCCTCCCTCCCTTCTTCCCAGTGACGGGTGCCACCCTGGCGGGGGGTCTGGAAATGGGCGAATGACCCCCGCCCCCCACAAACCCCCCCCCCACCACCACCAAAGCCCTCCCCGCACACAGACACAACAGCCCGCCCCCACCGCATCTCCCACCCTCGGCATCGTACCGACTCATGGCCTGGGCCCAACATTCAGCGGGACTCACTCATAGATCACCAGGGGCAGTGTGGGCACATGGCATCGAATACGCTGTATCATGCATCGTTCAATAACTTTTTGTTCCAGAGAAGGCGCTTACATCTCTGCACACAAAGCTGCGGTCGACGGGATTCAAGTTACGAAAAGCCGAATGTGTGTGGCAGCAGCACCGGTCATCGCATCGCTTTTTGGAGGCAGTTTCCAAAGCTTCTGGGGACCAAGCGCATGCGAGCCTCATGAGGATCCGTTTGGATCAAGTGTGTTCTTGCAACTTGGGATTGGCATGTGGATTCGCGTATATGCGCCAGTGGCCTCTTTCCCCGTGTCTTTGTATGATCACCCCAAACGAACAATAATCCCGACCGCGTTCTGCGGCCGGTTTTTGGATCCCCTTTCGCCGGTACCCTGCCTCACGTCTGAGCTTGAACTGGCCATGGACACAGGTGAATGATCAACAAATTCTGCAGTGCGATGAAATTCGTTAGCGCCCCCATTTTTTTGTTAACAGTTCAACATCTGGACCAGTCGCCCCAAAACAGGGGGGGAGGGTTGATCGGCTGGGCAGACCGTGATGGAAGAAATCTTCCGTGGAAAACTCTTTGAGGCAGATACTGAGCCCTGCAAGCGGGTCATTCAACCCGTTGCCCTTCTCCGGCTGAAAAAGACAAAGCAAAAAATGACTTTGAATGGGTGTCTCATTGTCAGCAGGCAACTGACACAATCGTTTAGGGCGCGGGGTGGGTTTGATATGCGACGTTCCGAGGGAAAAAAAGCGAAAAAAGCCACAAATGATTTCCAAAATGCCACCCGCACCACCTTTGGCCTTGCCGTGTACATGGCATCTGGGGGGTGTCGTAATCAGACGCTGGCTCGAAAAAAGTAGAAGAGTCAATGGTCTCTGACCCGTGTGTGGTGCGAACCGGCGGTATGTCAATGTCAGGTAACATTTCTAAATTAGGACGACACACTGTGGTGTCAGGCTGCTGTAAGACAGTTTCCTCTTAATCTTCAGAACAAAATACCAGATGTGCACCATGACGCTGCCCGTGTAATGGAGAATCTGCGCTTCCAAGCACTCTCCTCTGAAGTCCTTTAAACAAAAAACCAAACAACCCAAACTGACCTGGTGTTCTGTGTGTCTCCAATAATTTTTGTCCCTTTGTGTTGCTGCCTTGTTCAATGGAGGACTGTTAACGACAGTTGTGGGGACAACGAAATTAGGTGTTAACAAAAACTGGGGTGGTGGGGGTTAGAGGCCTGCCTTCCGCCCAAAGCCAACGTGTTGCGATGGAGACGGCTGTCCTTGATAAATGTGAAACGCGCCCCTTGTGTCCAACTATGATCGATATTGTCCCAGCGCCCCAGCCCGCGTCAGCCAACCTTGCACCTCGATTCTTTGTTTCTGGGTGGTGTGACCCCCAGATCCCAGATCCCACAGACATCTGTGCAGGTCCATTGGAAGGGGTTTGCACAGAAGTACGTTGATTTTGTTGGGCGACTACAAGGCACTAAATGCAATGCTGATCACCGTCCGCATGTCAACGGACAAAGGTGGAATGATAGGACACTAAAAGACGACGACGTCGCGGAAAGCGTCTGGACAATTTGCGTTTCACCTTGAAGGCAGCTTGCAAATATGCAGTGTATTTGTCGATCCATCCGTTTCTGTGCCAGACGTTGCTCTGTTTGGGGCGGCCGAGATTGCGTTTCACAGTATCGATCTCGGAGCTCAGTGCAAATGCTGGGAACCGGCCAGTTCGAGATCCCAACCCCGCACAGGCCAAAACCTTGCACCTTGGATTTCATGTGTCAAAGTATCTCTGGGCACCAGACCTCATTTTTCATCAATTATTGAAGTCATGTTTGCAGGGTGATTCCAACATCTTCTGTCTGATATTTCAAGGTGCCTCGTGCCTTTCATTTATCCAGTGGCTGGGCACTGTATATCAGCAATCGTTCCTGTGTATCAAGGGGGCCACAGAGGTGGGTGGCTGCGCATGATGCTGCGCTTTGGCATTGCCTGACTTTTTCCTGTTTGTCTGTGCCTTCGTATGCACCACCGCTTGCAGGAGAGGGCAGGATTGCTGGGGTCCGTTGTTGACACTGCAGAATACTGGTACTGGGTGAAGCTGCGGCCATATTTCTTATACAGGTTTGATGCGACGCCCAAATGCTATCAGTGATGATGGAAATACACCAACATTTCGGCAGGGAGTCAGATGTTGCAGTCATGGCAGAAGGCTTACACTTGCACATTGCTCAAAAGGTCACATTCACATTTCCTGTCTGTACTTGAACAAACACACACACACGCACGCACGCACCAAGGCTTGCTTTCTACCCTCCATGATCCTCGCCAACCACAATTTATGCTTCGGGGCACGGGCTGGGCTTTGTTGCACCGCTGGTGTGGGACACAATAACAGATTGTGGCTCAAGTCCAGTTGAGGACAGCACGCATTGCTCGACTTGGCATCTTCGGGGGGCTGGGAACCATTGAGAGAAATACCGACATGAAGAACCACCAAACAGAGTGTTTCTGAAGAAGCCCCAGCCTGAAGGTTGGTGCAGTTGCCAAGTAGTGTAATGTTCTGCAATTTGTTTTTTTTTTTTGACACATTGTAGTTTGCATTCCATGGGTAGATTTTGGCAAGGTCACAATCAGGAACCAGGTTGCTGAGGTTTGCATGTATTGATGTTGTTGCAGCCGTCAAATTCTTCGATTGTGCAATGAGGTGACGCTAATTGCTGTGATATACAATGATCAATACAAGTGGGCCATATCATATATTTGAGATGGGTCTTTGCTTTCGCACTGCTGGTGAGCTGTCATCAAAAGGGCTTCGTGAGCTGGGATTCATTCTACTGCCACTCAAACATATTTATGCACATGGTCAAGCAAATACTGGCATGTGTAGTGTTTGTTTACTCATCCAATCTCTTTTGCAATTTTATTACGCTCTTGCCCCGCCCGTCATTGTCCTACACATGATATCAAAGTAATCACTCTGAATTCAAGTATGGCCCAGCATACTGGGGGGGATGAGGTGTGGACAGGATTTAACACCATGGGATAGCCAGCATCACCTTGGCCTGCTTGACAGTCGAAATGTGGCCCACACATAGGAGAAAAAAATTATCTCTGTCTTGCAGCTTTGTCTGATTGTCTGAGCAGTTTCATCAAAATCTACTTGCCATCGAACGAACTTACCAGCTCTGGGCAATCCTTAGCAGCAGGCCAGCATTAAACCCCTGACCAAAGCTCAGCCCTCGCCAACCATCGCCATCTCCCCATGAATCCTGCCAACACTCTCTGTATATCAAGGGGGCACACACTGTGCACATTTCTTACATTTGGGTCTCTGATCAGATTTTCGGTGCTTTAGCCCACCCAACAAGTTTCCAAAAGCTGCCAAAAACATGTTTCTGGGCACTGCAAGTGCAGCAAGAGGAACATTGTGAAGCGGCTGCAGGCAACAGCCAACAAAAGGATGAAGACAATCATGAAAGAAGTCAAAGTTTTTGTGTGGGGACATGATCGTTTGTTCCGGTACATTCCCTGGCTTTGCCCTGCCCGGCCCAGCCACAAACTTGCTGAAGGCCCCCACCCTTCTGCGGATTCTGAACTCACATGGGATAAAGCCTTCGGGAGCCACACTGCGCCGCATTAGAGACCCATGCTTTGTGTTATCAGGGGCTTTATTGTTGTTTGTTACCACCTGTTTTGGGGGTTCTCATGTATAGGCGATATGCGACAGCTTTCACCGCTTTTCACACCCATTTACAATCCTTCTTGTCCTTTTCATCGTGGAGATTGGATTAGGATGATGGGGAATCACCTAATGACTTTTACATTCGCAATCAACGCGATGTATCTCCCAGCACAATGGGCGCACTCCACCGCATACAAAATTTGTGGACTACGTGCCAATTTTGCGCAATGCAAGTCATCCCTAATTATGGCTTTTCATTCCAAAGCAGCCCCAAGGGAAATTGTTTGGGGGGGGTAATCCCCCATGATATAAACCACAAAATGTCCAGCGTGTTGTGGGGATCATTTTGAATTTGTAGGTTGGGGTATCAGAGACCTCCCCTGACCCCGTTTGGGGCCCATTTTTTGCGTCTGCCGAATTTGTGATTCCTAATTCGTCATCAAGCGGCAGGGAGGGTAGGGGTCCTATCCATCCATGCACGCTAGTGTGAAAGCCTACCCTCCCTCTCTGATATTCTACGCCATTTGACTGTAACACTGCCCCTGGCATGCTTCTGCTCCATTTAGTGTGGGAGTGATTTTGGCCGCCAGCAGCGTTGCTGTACTCTGGAGCGAGGTGGCAGCTCTGGTGAACCCTTCCTGGTCTCTGGTGTACCAAGTGACGGCGGTCATGCCCTGGGGTGCCAGGGTGCAGGTCTGGCCCATTGCACCTGACAGACGCAGTGCATTTGTGGGTGTCCGGTGCTCATAAAGGGGCAAATGAGGAGGGATATTTTGAGATATATTCTGCCCCCACACAGACATGGCCCGCAGAGGTGCAGTGTGGGAAGTTATGAAAGAGAGATAGAGGCAGAGAGAGACAGAAAAAGACGGACACACACACACAGAGAGAGAGAGAGAGAGAGACAGAGAGAGGGAGAGTGCACGCGCGCGAGACCGAGCAAGACAGAGAGACGGAGAGCGAGACACTGACATAGAAGCAGAGAAACAGAGGAGGAGGAGGAGGAGGAGGAGGAGGAGGAGGAGGAGGAGAAGAAGAAGAAGAAGAAGAAGAAGAAGAAGAAGAAGAAGAAGAAGAAGAAGAAGAAGAAGAAGAAGAGACAGACAGAGAGAGAGAGAGAAAGAGAGAGAGAGAGAAGGGGGGAGGGGGCGTATGGACAAAGAGACAGAGAGACGGAGGGACGCAGACAGACAGGCAGACAGGCAGACAGGCAGACAGACAGAGAAACAGACAGACAGGCAGGCAGACAGGCAGACAGACAGACAGACGGGTGTGGGTATGGGTACCATGGGCTGCCATCCTGGGGCTGCATGCAGGGTAAACATACACCCCATTGCCTAGGTCTGCCACGGAATGGTACTGGGGGCAATAGAGGGGCACAGAGTATGCACTCCGTCGGCAAAGCCTGGCCACAAAATGTAGGTTTCTCAGGGTCGCCGTAAAGGATTGAGATGCAGTGCTGTGGGGTGAGAGGGACTAGGCTACTGCGGTCGCCACATATTGTGCCTGAGTCACGTCTGTGCGTTTGTGGTGACAGCTTATCCTCTTCGCCATCTTGGCATACATCGCGTGTTGCTCCTACTGGACTCTGTTCAATTTGGAGCTGTTTGATGTGTACTCTTTGGTGCCGCATCATTCCAGCCCAAGTCACCTTTGCTGGGCTGCTTGCCACGTGAGCAGGTGCCTTCTGACTGCTCGCTCCTGCCCCAAATACATCTGCTGCTGCTGCTGCTGCTGCTGTTGCTGTTGCTGCTGCTGCTGTTGCTCCTGTACCTGATCTGCTTCCTGCTTTTCAGCTGAGCAGCAGCGGCTTCCTCAGTGGTGGCGCCTGCAGCGGCTGAGCTGGAACTGTTGCAATTTGAGTTGCTGCAGGAGGAAGGAGAAGCAGCAGCTGGGGCAGGAGGAGAGGAGGAGGAGGAGGCGCAGGAGGAAATGCAGGAGCTGGGAACAGCAGCACCAGTAGCAGGTGGTGGAGGAGGAGCAGGAGCGGGAGAGCGCTGCGGGATCAGGGCGGAATGGGGGGGGGGGGGCTCTTCTGCGCAGCTCTTTGCCATGCCAGCGGAACGGGAAACACCATCTCGTATCTCAAAGGCACCGAAATAGATCCGTAACCCAGTGCCTCTTCGTGTACGGAGCGAAGGAAGTTTGTAAAAGAATCCTCTCAAACCCCACCCCCGTGTAGGAGGTTCCAACGGAAAGACAAGTGGGCTCGACGGTTGTTGTGTGTTGTTTGATTTGCGTTTTGTCGACAAAGTCTGTTGATGCCACGAGTGGTGTCACATGGGTCAAGCAGTCCGAAGGTCACGGTCGCAGACCTGTTCCCTCTTGTGCAGGCTGAAGCTCCCGCTGTGCTTCAACTTTCTTTGCTTGGCTGATTTGGCGAATCGTGATGCTTCAACATCCATTATCAGTTTCTCCAGAGCTTTTGGGAACATGAAAATATGGCAATATCTGCTTGGGGACTGGTTCCACAGGTTCATACGTGCGTGCGTGCGTGTGCGTGTGCGTGTGCATCCGTTTATGTGTGTGCATCCCTTTTGTTTTTGTGTGCAAGTTCTGTTCACGCTGGCTGCTGTGTCTTTGCCGTTGTGTGGGTGGGTGGGTGGGAATGCGCTGTTTCGTGACGTACCATTCTGGTTGTGCGCAAGAATGGCAATCGTGTCGTCTCGTGAACGCGGAGAATACCTCCACTCCTGATTTATGCTTCGCAATCCTAAGAACTCGAGTTCGGGCTGGGGCTGAAAATGACCTCTGCACGGGCTGTGGCGGTGTCGTGGGGCGCAGCCGCGCCTCGCTGCTCGCATGCGTAGGGAAGACGGGATCAAATCTACCTATTGGCAGTTGATGCCTCCTGTCGCACTGTTGTGAGACAACCATTTTCCTTGTTGTATTTTGTCAATCTCACTGATTACTTAGGGAAGGTCATTTGATGTGCACCATCCACAGTTCCACCCACTTTGTCTTATGTCAATACCCAATGTGTCTATGTCGTAATACCACAAAGGAATCTGAATAACAGAAACGGCAAACATCATGCAACACATGCAAAATGTATCCTCGGTCATCTATGCTAAATAGGCTACAACTAGATGACCACTTGAGCTTAAGACTGTCCATAATCAGCACCTGCCCCATAATCTACTTTGGCTCCTTCTTACCACTTTGCAATAATAGTTCTAACACAAAGGCCATCACTGCGGCCCTGCACACAAGGATCATTCTAGGAGCCTTGGTAGAAAAGAAAAATGGCTACGCCCTATGAATATGTCACGGGAAAACAAATCCTTGAAGACCATGGGTGTAATCAGGGTCCGAGCAATCAGTTCACAATTTGGGCCATATCCATCATGTCCAGTCTGGGTTCTTTGATTATTCCGAGTCTCATTTTGATGGATGAATTTGGTGGGAGGGGGCAACTGGGGCAGGACACGAAGAAGGAGATGTGCGGGGGTGAAGTCGAGCTCAAGATCAAGAATGCGGGAGCCTGAGGCAGATGTGTTCCTGGCTGCAGTAGCAAATGACCTGGCCAAGAGGTTGAACACTGATCGGGACGGACACCGCACTCGTAAGGGGGACATTTAGAAGAAGCCAACCCAGGAGGACATACACTTTCAGTTTCATTTCTAGGGATAGTCACTGCTTTGGTGCAGGGCTGCACTTTACTCGGCTGGTGGCATCTCTAGGCAGGAGCAGAAGCCATTCAGGTGACATATACTTTTGCATTTTGGTTTATTATGGTGCAATGTATGATACAGAAAGAGGCTATACTGATTCACCTTTGCTGGATTCAGGTTGTATGATACAATTGTCTTGGGGTAATTTGGCACAATAAAAAGGTCCGGTTCTAGAACCAATAGGGAAGGGATAAGAACGAGGTGGTGATTGCATGCACGGCAAGAAAATACACATACTGCCAACAATACACCCTTGGTCGTGACCTCAAACATTCAACTTTACATTACATTTACTGGAAGAAATAGGAGACAACTGTGATGGCAAATATTCAAATATAGGAGGAGAAATCTAGGAGACCCAGAAAACAAATGTGACGGCGCATATTCTAGGAAACCATCCACTGAATTCATCAAGTAAATCCGCCTTGCCGTAAGCAAATTGTCATGCAACGGCTAGATCATGCAGTGTTGCTTTACACCGGACACACTCTCCAGCCAACCGCTGATCTCCTCCTCTGGATTGTAGCCGGTAAGAATTATGCGACACCTATAATCTGGGTATGCAGGTTCATTTTAGAATTATTGACCGAGAGGCATTGTCTAGACTGTAGAGGTATAATATCTCTGCGTGAAAATGACGCTATACTTTCAATGTAATTGTTGAGAAGCAGTGTTCTTCTGAAGTTGGTTGAAGTTGGTTCAAGTTCCCTCCTGACATAACACAATTTTTTCCTCATGTTCGTTGCCTGTGCAGTACAATTGCTCATATCTATGGCACTAGTGTCGCTAACTGGGGTCCATGGGGTCCACCCATGGTTCTACCTGTTCAGATTTCCGTTGTTCCCTCTCATGTTTGCGGTTGATTTCATTATGGATATCCTTGTGTACCACTGCACCACTTTTGGTTGGTGGTTGGTGGACAAAGGTGCGACCTCAAGTTGTTTTTGATCACATTTGCTCACAGCGGCGGCAAAAAACAAACTGTGGTGCGCGCGCGGGTGATTTGCGAGAGAGGGATGTGGGGTGCATGCATGGGGGGTGGAGGGCACAGTGCCAGTTGCCTTTGGCATGGAGGCCATCTTCGGACTACAACCCATCATAGCAAAGCCATCGGCAAGTATTCTGACTTCGTCTAGGTTCCAAACCAGCTCAATAAGCAGTACCAAGAGGATCAAGCTTACTGGTACATGTTGGCCTCCAGCAGGCACCTTTTCTCTCAGGACTGTCCAATTTGGCAGGTGCCACGCTGGGCCCCTCCCCTCCCAATGCATCCGGGACCTACCACAGGACACCAATCCCCCCTCCCTGGTGTACTTTTGACACTGCACCCATCGGTTTCTATAACTGATCACGAGATGCTACCCGCCAGGAGCGGTGAAGGAGCTGGTTAGAGAGGGTTGGCAAAACACTTTGGAGCGGCCACTGCCGGTTATCAATGCTGTGGGGCTGTGAACAGGAGAGAACGTCAGGGATGGGGGTCCCACCCATCCACCAATGAGTATGATGTACTTCGGCAGCGATATGTCTGGCGATATAGCTGGCTGTGCTGAACCACAGTAACCCCATGTTCCGGCATCGAAACGCATCGGGAATGCCTGAACCTCCAACCCCCCAAAGAGGGGTGCTGGAAGACATGGCATAAGACACACGGCAATGGTATTGTACCATGCAGTGCCGTGCCGCATTACACACACAAGTCAATGGTGGCTCACTAACTTCTTTGGAAACCAACTGTTCCACATGCTTCTTGCTCTACCTCTACCTCTCCCGTACAGTTGACAATGGAAGCAACAGTGGCGGCAGGTGCATCAATCTGCCTGTACACCCATGTCCACCATGTCCACAAAAAAAAGGCAACAAAAAACACAGGCGAACACACAAAATGCATAGGACCACGCTGTGTCAAACATTCTTTCTAGAGGCCTCGTTGCTGTGCGATGCTCGATTCGACCCCAGCATCAAAGGATCCGAGTGGCAAAAGCAATGTGTGCACCTTGAAGGGATGCTGCAAAAAGAGTTTCATCTGCCCGACACAGACATGTGTGATAATGCGTCACAAGCATGTTGTTCGATACTAAATGCGATGTGTTGAAATCTTTTGTTAAAGACATTGATGTATGGAGTAGGGAATGACGCACATTGAGTGGGAGATGGAGAAATATGCCCCCACAGCGCACCCCGTGTGCTCTCTCTTGTTCCATGCAGGAGTCAGCGTGGGTTTGGCGCCTGGGGTATTGGCATATTGCACGTTGCAGGGGCAGGGTTATGTATAGCCCCCGACAGGGATACTGCCCAGCGTTGAACCGCATCCAGGCGGTGGGGAGAATGCCATCGCAAATGCACACGAGGGCGGCAGGTTCATGTTATTGGCCATGTTCACCCTCCATGGGCTCATCAACCCACTGTCCCGCCGCACACAGAATGCTGTGTTATGGCACTGCGCGGGCACGCGTCAGCAGCACAGACAGATGACATTGTCGTCAGTAGCCACGAAAAGAAAACTGAGTACCTTTCCGCTTATCATTGTCTCGGATTTCTTTTCAAGCCTCTTCAGCTTCAGGATTAGGTGGACTCGTGAACCCCTAGAGCACAAGTGTTGGGTCTTGTCGAATTTTTCCATTTGGTCCACCCAATGCTGTGCAGAAATCTTTTCAGCGACTTCGCGTTGAGTTCCCAGGGCGAATCACTGAATCGGCAAGAAAATGTGTTGTACCAATGGGGAGTGAAACCCGACAAACGACTCACAAAGCAAACCACCTTAGCCATGCCCTTTGTGCTCTGCTGGTTTCGCGGCCTTTCTTCGACGTAAACTGCACGTGACGTCTCTGGTACTGTCAGGCGGTTCATGGCGTACTTTCTGGCGCTGGTCACAGTCATCGCCGTGCTTAATGTGGTTGGGCGTTGTCGATTTCTTTCGTTGTTTTCTGATGTCAACGTGTTTGCGACCATTGACCATTTCACAAATGACGAGGTTTGTGTTGGTATTGCCGCGTTGACTGCCCTGTCTCGCCCTGTTTTTTCCCGATCTCGGCTGGACTCTCGCGCCTTGGGAGGCGTGGGCAACGTTATCTCGGGGAATCTGGGCTTTGTCTGTGATCTGGTCTGTGGCTGATCCCCGCACTGCAAGGCGCTGCTGGCGTTGGCGGAGCACCCGAAGCCAATTCCAGGCAATTTTGGCATACAACACTTTGCAGGGGGGCGCGTGCAGGTGTGTCTGGTGGTGGTGTTGGGCGGGGGGGTTCAGAAACCCCATGGGAATCATGACGCAGGCTCCAGCCAATCTCTCAGACAGGGGCGGAGGGCCGATGGCGATGGATGGTCTGAGGTGGAGATACGCGGAGGCACCCAGTTGCCCCGTGCCCGACTACCCGTCCGCAGCTCCTACCCCCCCCCCCCCCCCGCAAAAAAATTGAAAACAAAAATTAAAAGACATGAACTGCTGCGACGATGCTGGTGTCGGTTGAATCGGAACGAGCATCATTAGCCTTCGATTGCTGTCAAGTGAAGAGACCACCGTGTCCGCTCTTTGCCTTTGCCTAAATATGGGGCTGACGATCGGAAGCTCCAGTTTTTTTTTCCCCATTAAGGAGCGTCCCGCGCGGACGCGCGTAGGACATTGAATATGCTCAGTGATGATTGTGCGCGGAGCGCCGAGGGGCAAGCCAGAGTGGTCAGGGCGGCGCGGGCCGGGCGGCGGCCGGGGGGTCCACGTATCTTATGCGTTCCCGGCGGTAGCCGTGCAAGCATCACCTGGCGGTCAACGCGGCGCTTTGTGTGCTCGAGGGCCGTCGCGCGTCTGCGGGCCTTCACCGCCACGCATGTACTTCACAGGCGGTGCTGTCGGGAAGGGTCCACTTGGTGGTAAAAGACGGCTCCAGGGTTCTGCAAACGCAGCCGCTCTTCGGAGAGTGCACGGCAACATGCTGCAGCTCCGGCCCTTCCACAGGTACAGATTGGGTGGAAGTGCCCTGAACTGGGCACGTCGTGCAAGCAGCACGGGGCGGCTCTGATTGATTCCAGGGGTTGGTTTTGGGTGCGGCAGGGCAAGGGGAGCGCGTTCCCGAAGCGGGCCCCGTCGGGTACGCATGCGGTCGGCAGTGGGCAGTTGGGCAAAAGCGGCACACGCGCCACAAGAAAAATGAGGGTTTCGCAGCGAGGGACATGTCATAGTGCCCCAATGGTCGTTGCTGGAAAGGCTGTGCGAATGCAACATGTCTACAGAGCAGGGCGGTTCTTGTGAACGAATATCGGAAAACTCCGTCTGCTCGAGTCGCTGACTGCCCAGTGGAGAACCCAACCAAACCGCGCACCGAAACCACAAATCCAGACGTCGACAAAGTGGCAGAATTCCTCTTAGTCGGGAGCTGGAAAGTGCCCTTTGAAGACGCGGAGGAACGGCTGGACAATGTCGCATGAAAATTGCTGAACGCCGGAATAGATCGCGTCCAAATGCCTGGGGCATCATCGATTCCACTCGTTAATCTGCCCCTTACGCAACAAATGCCCAAACCCGCAACAAAGTTGCAAACCATCCAGTGATACATCCATCTGAAGTTTGTTTTTGGGAACGAGAAGGCACATGGGCCTTTCCCTGATATTCCGGAGGCGGCTGGCAGTTCCGGGTGGGCCACACCGGGCCTTGTTGAGGATCAGATTTTGCCGTTGGCCGGCGGCCGAGTCGCCCCCAAGTACCAGCGGGTTTCGGTCCTGGGCATCAACTTGTGGACCCTGCTGTTTGGTGGCCCACTGCTCATACCCCGTCCCCACCCCAGCCTTGCCGTCTTGTCCAAGCTACGCCTTGCTCACGCAACGCCACCCGAGGAACTGCATTATTTCTTGCACCGAGTGTATTGCAGTGTCCATGTTGCTGTCATCATCGGCTGCCACTTTTTCTTGTGGAACCAATTGGCTGCACGTAGACGGCCCATTTCTGTCCATTCGTGGTTGCCATCCATTTCCAAGCCACATGATCACGAGCATGAGGACAAGCAAAGATGGCCCATTCGAGAGATGTTGACATGTCTGCAGGTTGCGTGTCAGCAACGCCTGGTCTACGCTGTGCCCACCGTCGCAACCGTGTGATCATCGTTTTTGGGCCCAGGCATAGCTAGAACAAGGGGGGCGGGGGGGGGGGGGGCTGGGTGCGACTAAGGCACTGCATGCTCGTACGGTAGCGGTGAGGGCCGCCCCGACAAGACGTCGCCATTGCGGCCCGTCCTAAGGCCGTGAAAATCGCCGTTTCAGGCGCAGTTGTGCGGGGGCGCTGGACACTACGGCAGTACCTGCACGCAGTGCGCAGTCCGCCCCTTGATACTGTAAATGGGTTGCCATAAGTAGGGGGCTACCGGGATTGCAAAACCCATTTTGGGCTGACCCCTACAAATCATAGCCGCCCCCCACTTAACTTGCAAATCCCTGTTTCGGATGATCGGCAATAGAAATCTCAGGCCCCATATGGGGCGGCGCGGCCGCTGTGGTAACCCCCTACGGAATGGCGCTGCCCCCTACTGCACACTTGAAATCCGAGAAAACCCTCCAAATCCTGCCCCCTACTTGGGCTGTGGTCCCTACTTATGGCAACGCATCTACAGTACACAGTCCCTTCTCTCGCGCTTTCGCCGGTGTCCGGGCCCCAGACCCAGGGATAGCTCCAAGTTTTCCTCGTTCCCGCCAACGGACGTGATCCGCAGGTCAATGCCGGAAGAGAAGTTCTCAGAACCGCGCGGAAGAAGGACGCGGCCGCGGCACAGGGCCAGGCCCACACGTCTGCCGATGACGGGTGCAGGGTCGCTCTGTTGGACACCTCGAGCCCCCACTCGTGATACGTCTGGTGGGCAATTAGGGCGGGGCAGGCCGGCCGTTCGGAGCGGCGGGCAAGCGGGTGCTGCGGCCGACAATCATGGCGGATCCTGCCGGCAACGCCCGTACCCCAGCTCCGTTTGCGGTGGTGCCGTTTTGGTCGGAAATCTCCATCGCCAAAACGAACCGTGGGCCCCTCTTTGGTGCCGCCTTCCAAGTGCACGGACAATAATTTTTATGCGGATGAGTTGAAGTGCTGTGCGAAGCGGTTGCGCCGTTTGTGTTGATGCCGTGTCCCAGTGACCGCCCACCGGAACCCCTCATCGGGCAACCCAAGGAGCCCCCCGCCCTCTGGGCCCAAGTACAGTGCCGGACCCGCCGAGACCCGCTGCGCTGGGATTCCCGTGTCATCGCCCCAAACCCCGTCCTGCCGGAGTACTCTGTGGCCCACATCTTTCGTCCTTCATGACCAGCGCTTCAAATCCCACTGCACCTCTCCACGCTCAGCACCGTTTGCCGTGACGCCGACTGTTGCCATTGTCCCCGACCCCCCCACCAAACCCGCTCATGCAGGCTACAGCAATGCGGAAACGCTTTACTACCGGCGCTTCGCATGATGCGTCACATGCTTTCTTGCCTCTGGCTGTCGGGTCCAGAGGGGGTTCGTCGAGAATATTGCGTGGGGAGTGCACGCTACATGTATGGCACGAAGTCTCGGAGGTGCGGGTGGGATGTACGAGGGGTAAAGGGGGGGCAGGAGGTATAGGTGGCGGTGGGGGGGGGGGGGGGGACTGCTACGGTATGCACACCGCGAGCCCATGCAAGGGTACGCTCCCACACCAAGTGTTTGGGGGGAGGGGTTGGCACAAGGCCAAACCAAAGTGTTTGGGGGGGGGGGGGGGGCTCTGGAAAATTAGCCCTTAGCCCCCCCCCCTCTGCCACACTGCAAGTCCACACCGCAGTAGGGCACAGTCTTTGTGCTAGTGTGTGGCGGGTAGTTGGGTTTGTGTCTGGCGGCGTCTGGCAGAGAAACGGGTCTGCGTCTGCCGACGTCTGGCAAGAAGGTGGGCTGGCGTGTGCCGACGCCTGGCTACTATGAACGTCGAAAGTTTTTTCTGACCCTTGTGCACCGTCTTAAAACCCCTCTGGTGGCGGGGTCTGGCAAGGGGCTGGGCTTGCGTCTGGCAGCATCTGGCAGGAAAATGCCTTCGCGTGTGCCGACGTGTGGTTTGCCGCACACTAGTACCAAGTCTGGAAGGGCAAGCAAGCCCCCACCTGTGAAATCTGACCCCCCCCCGCCCCCCCCAAACGGTAACGCCAGGCGATCCGGAACCCCCTGGCGCTGTGTTATGTTTCCCACATCAGTGGCGATCATGCCAGCGCCGGCATGGAGGACGCCAACGGGCAGAAGCACAGAAGCGACATGTGTCCCACACTCACCTCTCACCTCCCAAAACTACTTTTCCCCGGTGGCTTGGGACAAGCAATGTAGACAATTTGCTCCTGAAAGATCGAACCAGTGCACCCGAAAGTGCCAACTGTCATACTTACTCAGCCCTTACTCCTACCCAAAGCATTGTGGCGCATGCGCACGCCCATAGATCGGTGCAGTTAAGTGGAGGGGCACGGAGGCTTGGCGAAGTAGGGGGTGATGGGGGCTCTGCACCATCCAAGCTTCCGTGCTCACCTATTTTGGACGAGCATGGGCTCAAAATTGGACGAAAAATGTTTGGCAAAAGCGCCCCCCCCCCCCCCCGCGGATACATACCTCAAAATGACTGGCACATCATGGGATCATTTTGACTCATAGATGTGTGTAACGTGCTAATGGCCTCGTCTCCGCTACTGAGCCTGGTTTTCAGCTGTGCAATGACCTTCCAGCAAGTGAACATGAACTCAACCTTAACATTCTATTTTTGGCACAAGGGGGAACGTTGGGAACACGCATATCTCCACCTGACAGGTGTAATAAAAGACCGCTGCCCATAATCAAGGACCAGGGACCCATGTGCGTAGCATGAAAACGGTGTGGGTGATCTGCACCCTATTCAACTTGCACTCCAAGGTGCTTGACCTGTGCTTAACCCACTGGTGTACATACCTCCTTCCTCACATAGACTCATTTCAGTTGCTCCATATTTCCCCCAAATGTTAACAAGCTGCACTGCAGTCTGTGACCCCACCCATGAGGCACGTAGGCAGCCCGGCAAGAGCATCAAGACCAAGACTTTGGGCTTTGGGCTTCTCCTCCTGAGCCAACGAGGCCAGTGGTTTGGCCTCTTCCAGGCAGCCAGGCTGTGGGCGCACCACATGCTGCTACGCCTAGGCGGCTGACTGGCTCGGGTACACATCTCCGTAAATGCGGACGTGTGCGCGGTTGTGTATCTCTCGTGGCCAGCCAGTCGGCATGCTGTGCGTGCTGTGGCTGTGACTATTCGGTGTCCGTGCAAGTGTTTCTGGAGGCTGTCGAAGCTGAAGGCTTGGCTCTGGCTGTATGGGCTCTCGCCTCTCCAGTGAGGCTACAACGCGACCAATAGCAAGGTGGGCTAAGAGCGGATGCAGGGGCAAACACAAGCACAAGTAAACAGAAGCTAAATTTAAGGTGGTAGGTTTTGAGGAGGAGGTTTTGTCACCACCGAAGCGTCCTTGAGAATCATGCGGTCTTGTAGCGTAGGGGTGCTTAGGTCCCTTTCTATCCAGGGCTAGGTGGACTACGGGGGCCGGGTTAGGAGGACTAGGGGCTTTGGCAGGGCACAGAGGAGCTGGGCCCTTGAGGCAGTGCGCGGCTGGGGGCACACCAGAAGCATCACTTGGGGCGCCCATGGGGTCTTGGGAGGAGGGTTAGGGCGTATAGGGAGGGGTTCTTCCAGTGGAGACCATGACTCAGCTCTGCAGGTGGCATGTAACCCAACATGCCAACACCACCATGGAGACTGGGAGCACTTGGTGCGGTTCTTGATACTAAACGTGCAAGTCGAGGGCAGGGATGCAGCAGGGAGGGCATTCCAAATTGGTGAAAACCCACTTCGCTTGATGTGTTCTTTCGTCAAACTCCTCACCTTAGCCTTGAGGTCCCAAGGGTCCTGCATCATTGAAGGCTGTCCCTTGGTTCCAGAAACCTCCATCATCACCACTACTATAGCTCCAGAACCCCCCGGCGGGGTTTCTTCGTGCCAGTGTTCCCTGGACGCGTAGAGTCACATTGGAAGGTCACGGTGGCCCAGTCTGCCATCAATGCTGTGTGCAAGGGGGCGTGGCTCCCAGGTGCAGTGTAGGAGGCTGAGGGTGCTGTTCGTGAGGACTGGCGCAGAGGGGTTCAGGGGAATGGGCTATGGGCACACAAGGGAAGAGCCCGTCGACCCAGGACAAGAGCTGATAGGTCGGGGCGGGCCCATGCACGGAGGCTTGAGGTCATGCTCATGGGGCAGTGTTAGGAGAGGTAATACCAATGTAGCACCAGTGTAATACCAATACAATAGCAATGTAACACAGATACCGCATCCCCATTACACAACGCCGCGAGTGCTATCCCAATACTACATGGGTTGTGACTGTCCAAAACTCAACAACAGTGAGCAATCTCACCACGTCACCCGGTAACCAACAACAGTCGACCAGTGATGGCCTGAAATGGTCGCTTGCATCCAGCGTGAGTCCAAAGTTGGAGAGGATTCTGGTCCCCATAGCAGCCTAAGAAGAGGGTTGCTCCGCTGTATAAAACTGCTGTATATGGCTGAAGAGTGTTTTATGGATGGATGCTGTATATTCCACCGTAACACTGCATAGAGCTATACTTGTGTAAAGCAAACTATATTCAATTTTAGCGGGCTATTTGGGTATTTGGATGGGCTATCTTCGATTTGGACGGGCTATTTTGGTATTTAGACGGGCTATTTTCAATTCTCACGGGCTAATTGGGTATTTGGACAGGCTATTTTAATTCAAATGGCGTATTTCCACGGGCTATCTTCAATGTAGACATGCAACTTGGGCAATTGTACAGGCTAGTTTCAATTTAGGTGGTCTTTTTGGATATTTAGACAGGCTATCTTCAATTCAGACGGGCTATTTGGGTCTTTGGATGGGCTGGTTACAAATTGAACGGGCTATTGGGCAGTAGGGTTTTCAACTAGCGGGGAGGGGGGTCAATAGAGCCCCCCAAAACGGGGGGGGGGGGGTCTGGGAAAAGGGCTCAATTGACAGGACCATTAATCAGTTATTATGAACTGTGGCGCCAAAGGCGCCGAATTTTTTTTTGAGCATTAAAAATGGTCAATTTTTTTCACCAAATATATGGCAAATGATGACTTTTGTGAACCCTCTTGGCGCGCTGATTCCAAAAATCCCATTTTCAGTTTTACCAATTTTTCGGTCTGAAGCATAAGCAGGCATAAAACAAAAGCAAAAAGTGAAGCGGATTTTTTTTTCTAATCAGAAAGCAAGACCACAAATGCAATCCCAATATGCCAAATGTGGATAATTCAACACCACAATCATATGTATCCCCTGAATCAATATCAATGGTCATGCATCAATGGGCATGTGCATTCTGCTCTCTACACATGTGCAATCCTTCCCCCAATCCCTGGTTAGCGTTGGTCAAATTAAATCAGTCAGTAATGAATGTGGTGTGATATCTGTCGGGACACAAAACTCATCCTTCACTTCAGATGTTTGCTATTGCATTGATTTGGATTTCTGATTGCATGTATCCCTTTTCTAACTGTAGGCGTCTAATAATTTGATGGAGAGCATGGGGGTCATGGGAGCGAGCCATGGCGTCACATGTGTTGACCCAATTTGGAGATTTTGGTATTGGAACCATCATTCCTTTGTTCAGATATGTTGTATTGTTTCACTTTGGCATACTACGCTACATCACCAGTTGGATGTTTTTTTCTTTTGCAAAGCAATTATGTGAAGCAACGTCTTTTTTTTGAACGAATCACTATGACCAACCATGGACGGCTGTCTTCTGGTTGGTGTTTGCGCACATTGGGAATGTTTGGGCTCTGATTCTTTTCTCTTCAGAACGTAGGTTCATAAGATGTAACAACTTTTTCAAACAAAAAAAGATGTGTTTATTTAGCTCCGGTCTTCTTGTTGCAGTCTGGTTTGCAAGTGTGCATGTGCGTGTGCCTTTTGGAAACACCGACTAATGGTAGGTTTCTGTGGTGAAGAGGTAACGTGATTGCAATGGCGCCAAGGTAGAATAATAATTTTGTGATGGGCCTAATTGTGTGCTCTGAGCAACAGTGTTTATGAAGTTGGCAACTGGCAGGACGTCAGTGTTTCATGTGGAAACCTTTTCATATTGGACGTTTTGACGCACTGGGCGGTACCAAATATGGGATCTCACATTACAGCAATAAATGGCATGAACATTCAATGACAGCAATTTCTGACACGAATGATGATGATGGGCAGCCAGGATCACAGGATAATGACAATGTGACACGCGGTATTGTATAGTTTATTTTTCGACAGCCATGCCTTCAACCCTTGCTTTGGCGCTGTTTGCAATCTTGTCATTACTGGTTCCCAAGGCTTTTGGAACTTGGGTGCAGCTTGGAACTGATATCAATGGAGAATCTACGTATGATTATTCAGGGAAGTCCATAGCCCTCAATGCAGATGGTCTAATCCTTGCAATTGGGGCTTACCATGCTGGAACAAAGGTCCAAGCTGGGCAAACAAAAGTGTACCAGTATGGGGCAGGGATTTGGTCACAATTTGGAGATGACCTTGATGCAGAACGCAGCTTTGATGAAGCTGGCACTTCTGTATCACTGAGTGCAGATGGGACCATTGTAGCTGTTGGAGCCCCTCACAATGATGCCGGTTCCGGCTCTGGTGATAGAGGCAGCGTTTGGATTTACCAATACGTCACTAGTGCATGGGCACAGCTTGGAGACGACATTGATGGGGAGACGAATGGCGACAATTGTGGAGACTCTGTATCGCTCAGTGCAGATGGCACCATTATAGCCATTGGAGCGCCTTACAATGATGGGGGTGGCAGTAATAGTGGACATGTACGGGTGTACCAATACGCTGGTGGTGCTTGGTCGCAGCTTGGGGACGACATTGATGGGGAGGCAGCAAATGATCAGTCGGGAGCATCTGTATCGCTCAGTGCAGATGGTACTATTGTAGCCATTGGAGCGCCTTACAACGATGGTGGTGGCGACAACAGTGGGCATGTACGGGTGTATCAATACGCTGGTGGTGCTTGGTCGCAGCTTGGGGATGACATTGATGGGGAGGCGGCAGGCGATTCATCGGGATCTTCTATATCGCTTAGTGCAGATGGTACCCTTTTAGCCATTGGAGCGCCTTACAACGATGATGCTGGTAGCGACAGTGGGCATGTCAAGGTGTATCAATATGCGGGTGGTGCCTGGTCGCAGCTTGGGGACGACATTGTTGGAGAGGCCAGCCAGGATTATGCAGGCAAATCTGTATCACTTTGTGGCGATGGTATGCGTAGACAGACACGAGAGGCATGATTTGTGTCGGAAGACAGTGCGGTGGGTGGGCAACGGGTACCGTAGTGCATGCATTGGTTTGCGTCAAGGGGGGCGATTTGCGGTGGAGGGGTGCGGATTTGCAGCAAAAGGTGAGGTTGCGGGTCCAAAAGCATGTGTGCTTTGGATTTAGACTGAAGGGGGAACAATCCGGGAAACCTGAAGATTTTGAGCTGTGGAGTCGGGGTTGTGGGAGGAAGTGGGGGCAGAAGAGTGTTAGTGCGTTGTTCACCCGCCCCCCCCCCTCCCGTTGTCCAGGCAACGCCAGAGGGGTCTCTAAGGGTGACGACCATCATCGCTTTATGGCTAAGACCACTATGCCTTGGCTTCGTCCGCATTTGCACCGTGGGTTTTGGCAGTGCATTCTTGAACTTGCTTCAACTGCGTGCCGTATGCGCTGTGTGATACATTTCGGCATTGAGATGCGTGATGCTCATACTTTGTGTCATGGAGGCCGATCTGGCCATAATGGCATTTGTGGCATGTTTTACCCCTCGGTGTTCAGAACGGTACACCATGTCTTCGATGAAATTTGGTGCATGGTGCAGCGCGTAAGCAATGCCTTGTCTAAGCAACAGTGGGCGTTGGTTCCGTCAATTTCTGGCCATTTAATTTTGCTTGGACAAAGTGGACGGCGGGTAACTTGATGATAGTCCTTCTTGGTGCAGGTGCTTTACGGGCCGGGGTTGGGGTAGATGAATCCACAATACAACGACACCTCAAAAGGGATCTTGTGCAAAAAAAAAACATTGTTCCCCGGTGGCACTAGTGTACATCACATGGGCCCAGGGGGGGGGGGGGTGGCGGGCACACACGCACGTTTCGCATGCACTGGCAGGTACGCGTGTTGCCATCGGAGCAGAAGGCAATGATGGAGCTGGCTCCTCTAGCGGGCATGTGCGAGTGTTCTACAATGATGCGGGCAGGTGGACCCAACTCGGTGGTGATTTGGATGGGGAGGCCAGCGGTGATCTCTCCGGTGGATCCGTCGCCTTGAATTCAGATGGCACCATTCTGGCGATTGGTGCAATCCAAAACGATGCAGACTATGCGGATGAAAGCAGTGAATATGGTCATGTGCGCGTATACGAAGGCCCATCCCCAAGCCCCAGCCCGAGCCCTAGCCTAAGTCCATCCCCAAGCCCCAGCCCGAGCCCTAGCCCAAGTCCATCCCCAAGCTCCAGCCCGAGCCCTAGCCCAAGTCCATCCCCAAGCCCCAGCCCCAGCCCCAGCCCCAGCCCAAGCCCAAGCCCAAGCCCCAGCCCAAGCTCGAACCCAACTGCTGCTAGTCCCACACCTACACCCAGTTCAAGTGCCAGTGCAAGCTCAAGCCCAAGCCCAAGCCCAACTCGCAATTCAAGTCCGACAGAGACCCAAACAGAGACCGCCAGCCCCACACCTACTCCCAGTTCAAGTGCCAGTGCAAGGTCACACGTCACCAGTTTAAGTTCTACATCTCTAACTCTTAGTGAATATGTCTCAATGTACATGGGTTTTGCATTGGGCAGCGTGCCAACCTCAGCCCCAGTGGTATCATCAAGTGAAACGGTGATGGATGGCACAAAAATGGCAGCAGGCACATGGCTCGCTTCTTCGTTCACTTTGCCGAGAGTTACGGTAGCCAATCAAGACTACGAGATCACCGACTGGGGCCCAGATGTGGCAGTGGCCACGCTGGTTATCCACGACTTTGCGGTGGCATCATCTGTTTTGGGGACTACTTTGAACACCCCATCTGCCTCGCACTCCACTGCTTCGCAAGTGGTGTCCATTACCCGCTGGGATGTAAATGGGAACAAGATCTCAGCCGGTATTTTGACCTTCACCGTCCGCCTGGGGACTGGTTTCTCCGGCTCTGATCCCGAATTCCACCGGTTTGACGACAATTCGAATACACCCAACAATCTTTTGGATGAAGGTGGCTTTTGGGTAGCGTGCCCTGGTGAAAGCAATTGCTGGATAGTCACAACTCAGAAGACCTCCTCACTCGCCGGCTTCAGTGTGTCAGCAACCACCAGCCCCAGCCCAGCAAGCAGCAGCCCAGACAACAATGCTGCACTGTATGGCCTGTTTGCGTTACTGGCCATTCCTTTTCTCGGTGGCTTGGCATACATTGCTCATCTGATGTTGAACGCCCCCTCAGCCAAGACTTCATTGGAAGACGTCATGCTCTCCCCAGATGGCCTGGATTCTCCTTCGGTGACAGCCACGTCTGAGTATCCACTCATGGTAACACCCAACACACCGACTCCCTATGCAATGGTCTTAACGTCCGATCCTCTTGCAACAACGTCACCATTTGTTTTCCAGCTGGACCCGCGGACTGGCACTGGAGTGGCGTCCTGGTAATGATGCCTTTGTAGGAGGAGGTACCTGTCGAGGTACCTGTTCTTTATGATTAGCCTTCTTTCGTTTATTTGAGCAGTCTCTCTTTCACTTCCTACCAAGGCTCCTCATAAGGGCTGCTCTGATGGAAAAAAGGTGATCATTTCTGCATACAACCGCTCAGGACAGCCCCTCAAGGCGGCGGGGACAGGCCAACTGCTGGTGCTCACGGGCCAAAAACACCTCGAGTTTGTCGGGTTTCCACCGCTTGACCATTTCCCGCTATTGACTGGCCAGTCAACCAGCGTCAGTCATCATTCATCAATTGTTGGGTGGGTGCGATCGGGTGCTGCATTTTGTGGTGGACCCCCCCCCATTTGGACCCAGGCTGCCCATGAAATGTTCGACAGCCGTGGGAGCACGGTGACCTCAAGGCAACATACGGTGCCGGTCTGGTGGCGCTGCGAGAGCAGCATGGCACAACATTCATCACACTGGGTTGGACTGATTGAGTCTGGCATGAGGTCAGGCGGCGCGCTGACAGGAGCATGTAGGGCTGCCCCTGCCACCAGTTGCCAAGTTGTCAGGCCGTCTTGAGTTGTTTAAACTGTCATTCGGGATGACAGGCAACATCTAGAGGCAGAGGGTGCTGCATCCAGTCATCTTCCCTCTCCAGTGACGGCGCCTAAACCCTCACCAGGGGCATGTGATGTAGCTGTGCATGTGGGGCGGTAAGGCTTGCCTGAATTCAACCTCCACTTAGTGACGAGAGAAAAGAAAATAACCCCCCAGAAGGGGGGGGGGGGTAGACCTTGTTTTCAGCTTTTCCTCCCCCGGCCAGTGTCCTATCTTGGATAGATTTTGCGCGCCCTCAGCAGTGTGCGCTCAATCCGTCCACAAGAGCGCATTGGCAAGGGGGTGTCCACTGTGCTCACAATCTGTCCACGTTAGCGTATGTAAGGGGTTTTACTGGGCTCCCTGGGGTTGGATATAACTGCCCTTGCCAATGTGCTAAGGTGGACAGATTGTACGAGTGGGTCCCCTCGGACTGATGTGCTGCCATGGACAGCTTATGTCCACAGCAGGTTGTGACAGGCTCCTGGCTCGACGCTTCAATTGCGCCTATCCAAGTGCCAATGAACGTCCATATTCCTCGTATCTCCACCTCAATGTTTCTCCATGAGGACCCCACAATGCCTGCGAGTGGTGGCATCTTTTTTAGGGATGCGAACCAATCGTGACCGGCACTCTACGGTGTCCTTTCCTGACCCTTTGTCGAGATAGTCCTGCCCCCTCTTAGCAGCTTCAATGCCATCACAGCCCCTGAACATGCCGTGGCTATGAAAGCCCAGTTCTGGCCTTGGTGTATGGCCAAACAGCGCTCCAAAGCGCTTGTCAATCCTTCACCCCTTCCACCTCCCACTAGCACCTTTCACAAGAGTACAGAGATGCAGTGGCACCTGGAGCTATACTGATTGGGCCTCCAGTACACATCTGTTCCCCCCGTCATCTGAAATGACAGGTGCGGAGGAGAGCATGCCCCAGTGCTGGCCTCAAGGCCTCCCCCCCCAACCCCCAAACCCCCCAGTCGTGTGCACTGGAACCGAAGGGACATTGCCCGTGTATTTGTCGTTATGGAGCGGATCACACCTCCCCAGTTGCCTGCCCCACCCTCCCTGGGGGAGCCCAAATAGTCAGCCCTCTCTTTTCTTCTCTTCCTCTTGACTTTCTTCCCTTTCTTTGCTGATTCCCACAAGCCATGCAAATGCCATGAAATGATATCCGCCCCCCCCACACACGCACACGCACACACACATGCAAGTGGACAGAGCTGTAGATGTATTGTATGATAGCGGACACTGTAATTCTCTTTGAAACAGGTTGGGCATCACACGCACACACACACACACACACACAACGACGTGTGCAGTCGCAAGCTCGCCCAGTCGGGGCCCTTGCATAAGGGTTGGAGCATGGGCATGCGGGGCTGCATGGAGCGGTAGACGCATGAAGGTCTGTATATAGCCGGTGTGTCGTGCTGAGAGGGAGGAAAGGCCACATGGGGTGGAGCAACCAAACATTGCTGCAGTGCGAACATTGCTGTTGAGAGGTGGTGTATTATAGCGAACGCCATGGATTTGTTGAAATGATTGGGCGTTGCACACACACACACACCCACCGAAACATACACACGCACACACCGCGAACACACGCATGCCACGCATCAGGCACACAATGTATGACGAATCGAGAGGTGAGTGCTGTGACAAACAGCCCCCGTTGTGAGGGATTCGGCACACTCATCTCCTATTTTCCATGGCAGTTGGTGCTTGCTCTGGACCAATGGCTGCCAAGGGAGCAGCCACGTGGTTTGCTTTTCATTGGTTGTGCCTCCCACTGCAGGGCCTGGATTTGAACTGTAGGGCCTGGATTTGAGCTGCAGTGCGTTTGAAAAATACTGCCTGTGGAGAAATGCCTGCATTTCATTTTCCCCTGGGTGCCTGCAACATGCCTTGTCGGCCCCTCCATCAAGGATGTCTGCCATCGCCTGAAAGCTTACTCCTTGCTTACTGTTCAATTGTGTATTTTCCTTCCTGTTGTACCTTCCTGTTGTTATATGTTGTGCTCTCACATTGCCACATGGTTCATCAAAGGCCGCTCACAACAAAGCCCCACTGCTCTGCTCAAGGGGACAGCAAAATTGCCTCCCGCAGTGGTACAACCCCTCCTTGGTTTCAGATTTACTGTTCATTACTTTGAGTGTACTGCTGAGTTCCATTCATATGGTATGACACTCTTGTGTTGGTACAAGCTACCGGCAGCTAATCTGATGATTGCCTTTCCTCACCACTGATTGATTGCCCACTAGGCGTGGCAGACACAACCATATGAAGGGTCAACATATGATGACTGTACGCTGCTCGGGCCGCACGTCCGCTCGGATTCCAGGTGCACCCGTACTGTACATAAATGGGCCTTCTGCTTCCGGGGTTCTCCACAAGCAATAACACCCACCAGTGAGTGTGTCCATGCTGAATATATCACCAGGGGCTGCAGGGATCTTTGCCTGTTTGCTGTTCTTGGCCTTTTGCATTGCTCAGTGTCCAACGGACGTCCTGAAGGTCTTAAAATACTGCAAATTGCCAAACACAACACCAGAGCTGTCCCCAATCAATTGTTATACCGAGGGCATTGGCTGTCGGTCGCGCAACTGGCAATTCAAGTCCGACAGAGACCCAAACAGGGACCGCCAGCCCCACACCTACTCCCAGTTCAAGTGCCAGTGCAAGGTCACGCGTCACCAGTTTAAGTTCTACATCTCTAACTCTTAGTGAAGATGTCTCAATGTACATGGGTTTTGCATTGGGCAGCGTGCCAACCTCAGCCCCAGTGGTATCATCAAGTGAAACGGTGATGGATGGCACAAAAATGGCAGCAGGCACATGGCTCGCTTCTTCGTTCACTTTGCCGAGAGTTACGGTAGCCAATCAAGACTACGAGATCACCGACTGGGGCCCAGATGTGGCAGTGGCCACGCTGGTTATCCACGACTTTGCGGTGGCATCATCTGTTTTGGGGACTACTTTGAACACCCCATCTGCCTCGCACTCCACTGCTTCGCAAGTGGTGTCCATTACCCGCTGGGATGTAAATGGGAACAAGATCTCAGCCGGTATTTTGACCTTCACCGTCCGCCTGGGGACTGGTTTCTCCGGCTCTGATCCCGAATTCCACCGGTTTGACGACAATTCGAATACACCCAACAATCTTTTGGATGAAGGTGGCTTTTGGGTAGCGTGCCCTGGTGAAAGCAATTGCTGGATAGTCACAACTCAGAAGACCTCCTCACTCGCCGGCTTCAGTGTGTCAGCAACCACCAGCCCCAGCCCAGCAAGCAGCAGCCCAGACAACAATGCTGCACTGTATGGCCTGTTTGCGTTACTGGCCATTCCTTTTCTCGGTGGCTTGGCATACATTGCTCATCTGATGTTGAACGCCCCCTCAGCCAAGACTTCATTGGAAGACGTCATGCTCTCCCCAGATGGCCTGGATTCTCCTTCGGTGACAGCCACGTCTGAGTATCCACTCATGGTAACACCCAACACACCGACTCCCTATGCAATGGTCTTAACGTCCGATCCTCTTGCAACAACGTCACCATTTGTTTTCCAGCTGGACCCGCGGACTGGCACTGGAGTGGCGTCCTGGTAATGATGCCTTTGTAGGAGGAGGTACCTGTCCAGGTACCTGTTCTTCTTTCGTTTATTTGAGCAGTCTCTCTTTCACTTCCTACCAAGGCTCCTCATAAGGGCTGCTCTGATGGAAAAAAGGTGATCATTTCTGCATACAACCGCTCAGGACAGCCCCCCAAGGCGGCGTGGACAGATCAACTGCTGGTGCTCACGGGCCAAAAACACCTCGAGTTTGTCGGGTTTCCACCGCTTGACCATTTCCCGCTATTGACTGGCCAGTCAACCAGCGTCAGTCATCATTCATCAATTGTTGGGTGGGTGCGATCGGGTGCTGCATTTTGTGGTGGACCCCCCCACCCCCATTTGGACCCAGGCTGCCCATGAAATATTCGATAGCCGTGGGAGCACGGTGACCTCAAGGCAACATACGGTGCCGGTCTGGTGGCGCTGCGAGAGCAGCATGGCACAACATTCATCACACTGGGTTGGACTGATTGAGTCTGGCATGAGGTCAGGCGGCGCGCTGACAGGAGCATGTAGGGCTGCCCCTGCCACCAGTTGCCAAGTTGTCAGGCCGTCTTGAGTTGTTTAAACTGTCATTCGGGATGACAGGCAACATCTAGAGGCAGAGGGTGCTGCATCCAGTCATCTTCCCTCTCCAGTGACGGCGCCTAAACCCTCACCAGGGGCATGTGATGTAGCTGTGCATGTGGGGCGGTAAGGCTTGCCTGAATTCAACCTCCGCTTAGTGACGAGAGAAAAGAAAATAACCCCCCAGAAGGGGGGGGGGGTAGACCTTGTTTTCAGCTTTTCCTCCCCCGGCCAGTGTCCTATCTTGGATAGATTTTGCGCGCCCTCAGCAGTGTGCGCTCAATCCGTCCACAAGAGCGCATTGGCAAGGGGGTGTCCACTGTGCTCACAATCTGTCCACGTTAGCGTATGTAAGGGGTTTTACTGGGCTCCCTGGGGTTGGATATAACTGCCCTTGCCAATGTGCTAAGGTGGACAGATTGTACGAGTGGGTCCCCTCGGACTGATGTGCTGCCATGGACAGCTTATGTCCACAGCAGGTTGTGACAGGCTCCTGGCTCGACGCTTCAATTGCGCCTATCCAAGTGCCAATGAACGTCCATATTCCTCGTATCTCCACCTCAATGTTTCTCCATGAGGACCCCACAATGCCTGCGAGTGGTGGCATCTTTTTTAGGGATGCGAACCAATCGTGACCGGCACTCTACGGTGTCCTTTCCTGACCCTTTGTCGAGATAGTCCTGCCCCCTCTTAGCAGCTTCAATGCCATCACAGCCCCTGAACATGCCGTGGCTATGAAAGCCCAGTTCTGGCCTTGGTGTATGGCCAAACAGCGCTCCAAAGCGCTTGTCAATCCTTCACCCCTTCCACCTCCCACTAGCACCTTTCACAAGAGTACAGAGATGCAGTGGCACCTGGAGCTATACTGATTGGGCCTCCAGTACACATCTGTTCCCCCCGTCATCTGAAATGACAGGTGCGGAGGAGAGCATGCCCCAGTGCTGGCCTCAAGGCCTCCCCCCCCAACCCCCAAACCCCCCAGTCGTGTGCACTGGAACCGAAGGGACATTGCCCGTGTATTTGTCGTTATGGAGCGGATCACACCTCCCCAGTTGCCTGCCCCACCCTCCCTGGGGGAGCCCAAATAGTCAGCCCTCTCTTTTCTTCTCTTCCTCTTGACTTTCTTCCCTTTCTTTGCTGATTCCCACAAGCCATGCAAATGCCATGAAATGATATCCGCCCCCCCCACACACGCACACGCACACACACATGCAAGTGGACAGAGCTGTAGATGTATTGTATGATAGCGGACACTGTAATTCTCTTTGAAACAGGTTGGGCATCACACGCACACACACACACACACACACAACGACGTGTGCAGTCGCAAGCTCGCCCAGTCGGGGCCCTTGCATAAGGGTTGGAGCATGGGCATGCGGGGCTGCATGGAGCGGTAGACGCATGAAGGTCTGTATATAGCCGGTGTGTCGTGCTGAGAGGGAGGAAAGGCCACATGGGGTGGAGCAACCAAACATTGCTGCAGTGCGAACATTGCTGTTGAGAGGTGGTGTATTATAGCGAACGCCATGGATTTGTTGAAATGATTGGGCGTTGCACACACACACACACCCACCGAAACATACACACGCACACACCGCGAACACACGCATGCCACGCATCAGGCACACAATGTATGACGAATCGAGAGGTGAGTGCTGTGACAAACAGCCCCCGTTGTGAGGGATTCGGCACACTCATCTCCTATTTTCCATGGCAGTTGGTGCTTGCTCTGGACCAATGGCTGCCAAGGGAGCAGCCACGTGGTTTGCTTTTCATTGGTTGTGCCTCCCACTGCAGGGCCTGGATTTGAACTGTAGGGCCTGGATTTGAGCTGCAGTGCGTTTGAAAAATACTGCCTGTGGAGAAATGCCTGCATTTCATTTTCCCCTGGGTGCCTGCAACATGCCTTGTCGGCCCCTCCATCAAGGATGTCTGTCATCGCCTGAAAGCTTACTCCTTGCTTACTGTTCAATTGTGTATTTTCCTTCCTGTTGTACCTTCCTGTTGTTATATGTTGTGCTCTCACATTGCCACATGGTTCATCAAAGGCCGCTCACAACAAAGCCCCACTGCTCTGCTCAAGGGGACAGCAAAATTGCCTCCCGCAGTGGTACAACCCCTCCTTGGTTTCAGATTTACTGTTCATTACTTTGAGTGTACTGCTGAGTTCCATTCATATGGTATGACACTCTTGTGTTGGTACAAGCTACCGGCAGCTAATCTGATGATTGCCTTTCCTCACCACTGATTGATTGCCCACTAGGCGTGGCAGACACAACCATATGAAGGGTCAACATATGATGACTGTACGCTGCTCGGGCCGCACGTCCGCTCGGATTCCAGGTGCACCCGTACTGTACATAAATGGGCCTTCTGCTTCCGGGGTACTCCACAAGCAATGACACCCACCAGTGAGTGTGTCCATGCTGAATATATCACCAGGGGCTGCAGGGATCTTTGCCTGTTTGCTGTTCTTGGCCTTTTGCATTGCTCAGTGTCCAACGGACGTCCTGAAGGTCTTAAAATACTGCAAATTGCCAAACACGACACCAGAGCTGTCCCCAATCAATTGTTATACCGAGGGCATTGGCTGTCGGTCGCGCAACTGGCAATTCAAGTCCGACAGAGACCCAAACAGAGACCGCCAGCCCCACACCTACTCCCAGTTCAAGTGCCAGTGCAAGGTCACGCGTCACCAGTTTAAGTTCTACATCTCTAACTCTTAGTGAAGATGTCTCAATGTACATGGGTTTTGCATTGGGCAGCGTGCCAACCTCAGCCCCAGTGGTATCATCAAGTGAAACGGTGATGGATGGCACAAAAATGGCAGCAGGCACATGGCTCGCTTCTTCGTTCACTTTGCCGAGAGTTACGGTAGCCAATCAAGACTACGAGATCACCGACTGGGGCCCAGATGTGGCAGTGGCCACGCTGGTTATCCACGACTTTGCGGTGGCATCATCTGTTTTGGGGACTACTTTGAACACCCCATCTGCCTCGCACTCCACTGCTTCGCAAGTGGTGTCCATTACCCGCTGGGATGTAAATGGGAACAAGATCTCAGCCGGTATTTTGACCTTCACCGTCCGCCTGGGGACTGGTTTCTCCGGCTCTGATCCCGAATTCCACCGGTTTGACGACAATTCGAATACACCCAACAATCTTTTGGATGAAGGTGGCTTTTGGGTAGCGTGCCCTGGTGAAAGCAATTGCTGGATAGTCACAACTCAGAAGACCTCCTCACTCGCCGGCTTCAGTGTGTCAGCAACCACCAGCCCCAGCCCAGCAAGCAGCAGCCCAGACAACAATGCTGCACTGTATGGCCTGTTTGCGTTACTGGCCATTCCTTTTCTCGGTGGCTTGGCATACATTGCTCATCTGATGTTGAACGCCCCCTCAGCCAAGACTTCATTGGAAGACGTCATGCTCTCCCCAGATGGCCTGGATTCTCCTTCGGTGACAGCCACGTCTGAGTATCCACTCATGGTAACACCCAACACACCGACTCCCTATGCAATGGTCGTAACGTCCGATCCTCTTGCAACAACGTCACCATTTGTTTTCCAGCTGGACCCGCGGACTGGCACTGGAGTGGCGTCCTGGTAATGATGCCTTTGTAGGAGGAGGTACCTGTCCAGGTACCTGTTCTTCTTTCGTTTATTTGAGCAGTCTCTCTTTCACTTCCTACCAAGGCTCCTCATAAGGGCTGCTCTGATGGAAAAAAGGTGATCATTTCTGCATACAACCGCTCAGGACAGCCCCCCAAGGCGGCGTGGACAGATCAACTGCTGGTGCTCACGGGCCAAAAACACCTCGAGTTTGTCGGGTTTCCACCGCTTGACCATTTCCCGCTATTGACTGGCCAGTCAACCAGCGTCAGTCATCATTCATCAATTGTTGGGTGGGTGCGATCGGGTGCTGCATTTTGTGGTGGACCCCCCCACCCCCATTTGGACCCAGGCTGCCCATGAAATATTCGATAGCCGTGGGAGCACGGTGACCTCAAGGCAACATACGGTGCCGGTCTGGTGGCGCTGCGAGAGCAGCATGGCACAACATTCATCACACTGGGTTGGACTGATTGAGTCTGGCATGAGGTCAGGCGGCGCGCTGACAGGAGCATGTAGGGCTGCCCCTGCCACCAGTTGCCAAGTTGTCAGGCCGTCTTGAGTTGTTTAAACTGTCATTCGGGATGACAGGCAACATCTAGAGGCAGAGGGTGCTGCATCCAGTCATCTTCCCTCTCCAGTGACGGCGCCTAAACCCTCACCAGGGGCATGTGATGTAGCTGTGTATGTGGGGCGGTAAGGCTTGCCTGAATTCAACCTCCGCTTAGTGACGAGAGAAAAGAAAATAACCCCCCAGAAGGGGGGGGGGGTAGACCTTGTTTTCAGCTTTTCCTCCCCCGGCCAGTGTCCTATCTTGGATAGATTTTGCGCGCCCTCAGCAGTGTGCGCTCAATCCGTCCACAAGAGCGCATTGGCAAGGGGGTGTCCACTGTGCTCACAATCTGTCCACGTTAGCGTATGTAAGGGGTTTTACTGGGCTCCCTGGGGTTGGATATAACTGCCCTTGCCAATGTGCTAAGGTGGACAGATTGTACGAGTGGGTCCCCTCGGACTGATGTGCTGCCATGGACAGCTTATGTCCACAGCAGGTTGTGACAGGCTCCTGGCTCGACGCTTCAATTGCGCCTATCCAAGTGCCAATGAACGTCCATATTCCTCGTATCTCCACCTCAATGTTTCTCCATGAGGACCCCACAATGCCTGCGAGTGGTGGCATCTTTTTTAGGGATGCGAACCAATCGTGACCGGCACTCTACGGTGTCCTTTCCTGACCCTTTGTCGAGATAGTCCTGCCCCCTCTTAGCAGCTTCAATGCCATCACAGCCCCTGAACATGCCGTGGCTATGAAAGCCCAGTTCTGGCCTTGGTGTATGGCCAAACAGCGCTCCAAAGCGCTTGTCAATCCTTCACCCCTTCCACCTCCCACTAGCACCTTTCACAAGAGTACAGAGATGCAGTGGCACCTGGAGCTATACTGATTGGGCCTCCAGTACACATCTGTTCCCCCCGTCATCTGAAATGACAGGTGCGGAGGAGAGCATGCCCCAGTGCTGGCCTCAAGGCCTCCCCCCCCAACCCCCAAACCCCCCAGTCGTGTGCACTGGAACCGAAGGGACATTGCCCGTGTATTTGTCGTTATGGAGCGGATCACACCTCCCCAGTTGCCTGCCCCACCCTCCCTGGGGGAGCCCAAATAGTCAGCCCTCTCTTTTCTTCTCTTCCTCTTGACTTTCTTCCCTTTCTTTGCTGATTCCCACAAGCCATGCAAATGCCATGAAATGATATCCGCCCCCCCCACACACGCACACGCACACACACATGCAAGTGGACAGAGCTGTAGATGTATTGTATGATAGCGGACACTGTAATTCTCTTTGAAACAGGTTGGGCATCACACGCACACACACACACACACACACAACGACGTGTGCAGTCGCAAGCTCGCCCAGTCGGGGCCCTTGCATAAGGGTTGGAGCATGGGCATGCGGGGCTGCATGGAGCGGTAGACGCATGAAGGTCTGTATATAGCCGGTGTGTCGTGCTGAGAGGGAGGAAAGGCCACATGGGGTGGAGCAACCAAACATTGCTGCAGTGCGAACATTGCTGTTGAGAGGTGGTGTATTATAGCGAACGCCATGGATTTGTTGAAATGATTGGGCGTTGCACACACACCCACACACCCACACACACACACACACCGCGAACACACACATGCCACGCATCAGGCACACAATGTATGACGAATCGAGAGGTGAGTGCTGTGACAAACAGCCCCCGTTGTGAGGGATTCGGCACACTCATCTCCTATTTTCCATGGCAGTTGGTGCTTGCTCTGGACCAATGGCTGCCAAGGGAGCAGCCACGTGGTTTGCTTTTCATTGGTTGTGCCTCCCACTGCAGGGCCTAGATTTAAACAATAGGGCCTGGATTTGAACTGTACGGCCTGGATTTGAGCTGCAGTGCGTTTGAAAAAGACTGCCTGTGGAGAAATGCCTGCATTTCATTTTCCCCTGGGTGCCTGCAACATGCCTTGTCGGCCCCTCCATCAAGGATGTCTGCCATCGCCTGAAAGCTTACTCCTTGCTTACTGTTCAATTGTGTATTTTCCTTCCTGTTGTACCTTCCTGTTGTTATATGTTGTGCTCTCACATTGCCACATGGTTCATCAAAGGCCGCTCACAACAAAGCCCCACTGCTCTGCTCAAGGGGACAGCAAAATTGCCTCCCGCAGTGGTACAACCCCTCCTTGGTTTCAGATTTACTGTTCATTACTTTGAGTGTACTGCTGAGTTCCATTCATATGGTATGACACTCTTGTGTTGGTACAAGCTACCAGCAGCTAATCTGATGCTCTGCTTTCCTCACCACTGATTGATTGCCCACTAGGCGTGGCAGATACGACTGCACAACCGTATGAAGGGTCAACAAATGATGACTGTACGCTGCTCGGGCCGCACGTCCGCTCGGATTCCAGGTGCACCCGTACTGAACATAAATGGGCCTTCTGCTTCCGGGGTTCTCCGGAGTACACTCAATGACACCTTGGGCGTCAGGAACATAAAAAAAATGATCCGCTTTGCTCAAAGATCCCTAAGTCGCCACAGGGCATCCACTGCACACTTGATGAGTCTGAAAACTGCCATTTCGAGAAAGATTATGTCAACACCTCAATTAGATAATGCATCAATTTCAAAATCGGTGTTGACAAGTTAGTGCTGGCTCCAGTTTGAGGTCAATTTGACTGACTCCTTGTATCTTGGTGTTGTTTTTGATCCTCGGGGGTTTTCAGACTATCCAGAGAACCTGCCACTGCCCCTTACCAGGCACAAGAGAGGGCTTCATAACAGTACTTCTTTCAAAACAAAGGGCCTTCTGCAATAATTGGGCTGTGGGGTGTAAAATGTCTTTTTTGGACACCCCCCAGTGTGTGTAATAGCTCTGGAATACCTAGAAGCTATTGAGTAAAGGTGCAGGATGCATAAGGTGTGGACCTGTTGCAAATCCACAAAATTGTCATAGATGGTCCACACCACATACGCCCAAGCGAGAGGTGCTGAAGTGCCCTAATCCGGCCTGAAATGTGCTGAAATGGCCTGAACCACTCTGGGATGGCCCGAACTGATCTTAAACTGGATTGTGGTGTGAAACGTAATGGTCCCAGTTCAACACACTTGCACTGTGGTGACTCTGCGTTGTCGAGCCTCAATTACACTTGATTCCAGGGTTGTTCCTGATTACTTTTATGCGTCACACACATCGGAAGTGAAGCAAAAAAAACCTGGAGCTGAGTTAATTTGTGTGTTTGGGGGGGCTGTGTGCCTACTACCTTTCCTGTTGCCCTGTGATGTCCCTTTATCATTTCTGGGACTCTTTGTGGTGCTGCACTCTTGCGTCACATGCCCTGTTCTACGTGAACCATACAGTCCATGATTGGGATTCATTCCGTAGCAACTTTTGCCCTTCTAGGCACCACCACTGTGAGAACTGAACTGAGTTCACCTGAAATGTGCTGTGAACCATACAATGCATGATTGGGAGTCATCCCATAGCAACTTTTGCCCTTCTAGTGCAGTGAAACACCACCACTGTGAGAACTGAACTGAGTTCACCTGAAATGTGCTGTGAACCATACACTGCATGATTGGGAGTCATCCCATAGCAACTTTTGCCCTTCTAGTGCAGTGACACACCACCACTGTGAGTTCACAACCCCCCAGTTTCAGATTGAAATTTTCTTAATGGACTGAAGTTGAGCCAATTGGAGGATTTTGATTTCCCGGAGCAACACGCGGCAAATGCAAAGCTCGACTCTGATTCTAATGCAGACCATAGCAGTGGCACTGATTCTGACTCAGAGCTCCTCACTTTGGATGATTCATCGTCTTGCTCAAAGGGGAAGCATGTGCAATTGTTCAAGATGAGGCGCAAGGTTGGAAAGAGTTTCTATTCCACGGCCCCCAATGCCCCTGATGGGCACTGAGGACCTCCAACACAAGTCATTGAATCGGTGGAGGCTAGGAGCACGGAACCTGTTGACTGAAACAGAGCTAAAAAGGTACCCTGAAAGTTGCTACATTGTATTTTTGGCTGATTGTGTGGTATGCACAAGTGCTGTGTTGTCTTACCACAGTGCCTGGTGCGGAAGGTTTGCCCTCCACAAGCAATGACACCCACCAGTGAGTGTGTCCATGCTGAATATATTACCAGGGGCTGCAGGGATCTTTGCCTGTTTGCTGTTCTTGGCCTTGTGCATTGCTCAGTGTCCAACGGACATCCTGAAGGTCTTAAAATACTGCCAATTGCCAAGCAAGACACCAGAGCTGTCCCAAATCAATTGTTATACCGAGGGCATGGTGTACCTATGAGCTCCAATGATTGGCTGTCGGTCGCGCAACTGTTTTGTAGTTGTGTGTGGTTACTTTTCCTGATGCACTGCACACTTGCGCCGTTCCTTTTTCAAGCCACTCTTTGCGTGGACATGTTACCCTGAGTTGATATAGTGTAGTACCAAGTCAAGGGATTATTCTACTTTTTGGGCTTGAAAGTACCAAAAAGGTTTTTGGATTTGTAAGCTAAATTCGCCCTTTTTAGGGAGGATTTTCCCAAACCGCTCTTCCTGGAGTGTCCCAAAGCCCACCTGGGTCAGTCTGGGCCATACCTACAGGGGGATCCTCTCCCCAAAACGCTCGAAATCCGTCATACAGTCCATCTTTGTACAATCTGTGTGCAATAATTTGTCATATTTCACCGTTGTGCTGCACTGTTTGCATGTGAGCTCACTCAAGGGGGGCCTCAAGGCGTTCTAGAATAAACAGCAACTCTTCCCCCAGAAGCCTCCACCGCTCCGGTACTAAGGTGGGAGACCACCTGAGGATGTACGTCTGCGTCACTAAAGTGCAAGCCTAGGAAGTATCCATTTTTCTGGATACCTCATTTTCCCCCCATTTTTTCCACCGGATATTTGGATACCAACTTTTTTCTTGACAATCCTGTATGGAAATTGGTGACTCCCAAGAACAATGGGGAAAATGAAAATGAATTAAAATGGGTCCCATTTTTCGAGATAATATTTTTTTTTAGATGCGAAAATATTTTTTTTAGGTGCGCTAAAAATAATAGAACCTCTAAAAAAAAATACAAAACATCTAAAATTTAATACAAAACATCTAAAAAGAAGGTCGAAAATGATCAAAATTTTAGATGGCTCTCTAAAAAATAATCCGCTGCAAATCTAAAAAAAAATAAAACAACGTTTCAAGAAAAGACTTTGAGATCTAAGAAAAAATACAACCTCTAAAAAAAGTATTCCGCATCTAAAAAAAATAACGGATAACGCTACCCCCACGTCCCTGCCCTGCCCTTACAGGCAACATGCAATAGAAACCACTGATTCACACTGCGTTGCATCTAGGGACAATATGACGCCCAGTATGACACCACTGCCAACAAGATTGCCCGATGCCAGATGCACTTTCCGAACGTGCTGATGCAGTACACTTTAGGCCACGTGAGGATGATGGATAATGCAACCCACTTGACGGCATGCGAACCTGTCACTGTGTAACTCATGCACAAGACGCCTTCGTTGTGGACAAGGGCTGGAGTGCCATGGATTCTTGGACATGACCCAAAAAAATACAGACCCAGCATCCCTCCCTGTGTGCACCCTGGTCGGCCTATGTTGACCCATCATCTGAAGACATTTCGAAAGAGCAACACTTGAGCATGCAATTATGGGCAAACTTGTGCACCGACTGAGTAGTGCTTGCATACCACCTCTCAGGGTCTGAGCAAGGAATCTGGAACTTGGGACTGACTGGGCAGACTGCGAAAGCCGCAGAAAATGCACAAAATTTTGTGCTGGGATGCAGGGTTGCAAGGAGTTGATAACTATGGGTGTCAGACACTGCAGCACAGCCATGTGAGTGGCACGTGGTACTTCAGAAGAAACGAGCAGAAAAAGCTTGGCTGGATCACCCTGTGTCTGGGTATTGTGCTGGGCAGCTGAGCGTAGGGACATTTTTGGGTCAGTGGCTTCGTGCTGAGACTCCAGATACAAAGGGGCCTATGATGCACTATCCGAACTCGGAACGCTATGAAGAGCAGTGAGAAACACATCTGTAATAGAATGGGAACTGGCTTTCTTTTCTGTCTGCCACTTGAGCCAATGCCCTGGCTGTGGAGCACCTTGTGGTGAATCAAAATGGATGCAGCGTGGGTGCAATGCTTGGTCTTGTGCCTGAATGACGAGGATCTGTGGTGCGCTGTACCTGTTTTTGGTCAACCCTGTTTTTTATAAACCATAAAGCGTCAAGGGGGGGGGGGGCGGGAATTGGAATGGCCGTACACCATGGGAGGAGGGGGGCTGATGGCCCCAGCTTGGAGGACCCCCCCCCTCCATAAATCTCAAAGGGGGGGGGGGTTGAAATAGCCGTACTTGCCCCAGTTGCAGATTGGGGGATATTAGTCCTCGACACCAAAAAGTTACTGCAGGGGTAAGCAAACAGGCAGGACAAACAGAGGGGGGAGAGGGGGACGAACCAGAAAATGGAGCCCCTCTCACCCTTTGTCTTGCCCGTATGAGGGAGGTACTACTTCAGGGGCACTAGGGGGGCAGCATTGCCCTGGGATGCTGACCTATGGGATCAATGAGGTTGAGGTCCTCTGCGCCTCCGACTTTTGGGGGGTATGGGCATGTGGCATTGCCCGAGGACCACCCTACTCTCCAAAATGCGGATCCTCCTTTTCCGCCCTGGCCCAGCATGCAGGGGGTCGGCACTGCAGGCCTCCCTCACCCCATATACTTGGGACCCCGGGCAATAGGTGCTCCAGGCAAACAGGCAGACAAACAAGAATTAAACACCACAGACGAGGCGGCAAACAAGCAGGCAGACAACCAAGCAGGGAAACAGACAGCCTGGCCCACTGGGCGCACACACCCATATCGCCACTGCCCACGGCCCACTGTCTGCTCCTCTCCCCTAGCTGCCCCAACCCCCCACATGCCGCCGTCCTACCCTCCCAAATCTAAACATTCCGGGAATCGAACCCTTGTCTAGGACAAAAATCCCCAGTTCACGAAGCCCAATGATTTTTTCAGGGCTTCCCTTTGGCCGGCGCTCGCACAAAGCCTGTTTTTGCCCATTCACTATCCCACCTCCCCCATTGTGGTCCAGTATCTTGATGATGCAGGCCTGTTTCCCATTCGCCGACCATTCTCTGTGGGGCAGGCACCGCCGCATGGAAGATACTGCTCAGAGATACATTAACCCAACAGGGCCTAAATACACGCAAAAAACAGCTCTTGGCGGCCAGAACAACATACGGTCACTAATCCCTTCATAATCAAGATGCACCAAACCAAACGAAACAAGGTTTGCATGGTGTTTGTAGGTAATTGCTCGAGCCCGCAAGTAGCGTTCGTAGTGTTCCGTCCCAGCGTTGGGAGAGTTGATCAAACCATACAGTTCACAGTGGTCATTAACAAGTACGAAGAGCGGGAAGGCTAACTGCAGCCACATAGTGATGATCCGCAGAGGAAGTACTAGAAACTCCTTACAACCCCACCAAATGGCAGACTTCTTCTTCTTGAAACAAAATTGATATAGCACAATATCATTGTACACGAAGGCGAGCAAAGAGGCATAGGAGAAAAGGTTGACCACCATGTTGTCGGTGTTTGGAATGATGTCGTTCACGAAATTGCTCACAAAAGCAATGTAGAACAATGCAATCGCCTTTAGCGTGCTGGAAGCGATGTAGCTGTAATCCAGCACCGACCAATCTTGTGGATAAATTATTTGATGGAGTGGCAGCGGATTTGGGTTAGGAAACAAGATCTTGGGTGTTTTCTTACAACGCCGGACGTAAGGACAGATGTCGCTCAAGGAATCCAGTTGAAGCGGAATGTAAGCCAAGCCAAACAGCCATTTGGCAAGCTGGATCATGGTGCTGCAAGATTGCAAGCGCGAGGGTGGACAAACAGACAAATGGTACACATACAAATCAATAATACAGAAGAATAGTACCCTCCCCCCCCCTTGTCGTTCCCCACCCCAGGGGAGACGGTCCCCCACCGACCCTTGGGGGATGGTCACCAAGTGACAGTCCCCCACCCCCCCCCTTGGGGGACCGCACCACCACCGTACACGCACATTTGCAGGCACAAAAATTGCAGCATAAAACGAAAGAAATCAGCATAGGATGCGTTCAAAGGGCTGCCAATGTACGGAGACCTACTCCTTGACCGGCTCGGTGTAAAATTTCTTGGTCTTGCTCCACTTCACCTTGAACTCTTGCACATGGTCACCACTTTCCACTGGAATGCTTTGGGCAGCACTCTTGGGTGGTGGTTTTGCCTTCTTGGTAGGAGGCTTGGCAGGCGCAAGCAGATTTTTGGGAACCCATTTCCCTTCGGGAATGTCCCTTGTAAAATACAACTTGTTCCCAAAACTGTGTCCCATGCCCCACACACCATGGGCACTCTTCACCCACACAACCTCCGGTCATAAGTGATGCGGCGATGTGCATCACCATGCTCTGAATGTCCAACGACCTACGCCAAAACAGGTTCCCCCGTGGAGCGGATGAACATCACACTTGTCCCAAGGGGAAACATGGTTGTGCTATCAAATTCCATTTCAGCGAAAGTGAGCAAAATGCCCTGCCTTGAGTGCAAGGGATGCAAGTGGTAGTGCCCCACAACACAGTCACCCACACAACAACACAATGAGCCGCAACGAAAAATTTGGGTTCACCAAGTGACGGTCCCCCACCCCCCGACGGGGAACGACAAGGGGTGGGGAACGACAAGGGGGGGGGGGGTACACAAATTGGATAGTGTGATACCCACGACAGGCATGGACTTACCTCGAAACTTTTTGTTTGCTGTCCAATTTGCTTGGGACCGAATTGCTCCTGTTCTACCTCTACCCGTTCACCTACGATTACCCCGACCACTACCCCCACCCCATGCATAATGTGTGGGCTGAGAAAGATGTCCTTGCTTTATGCCCTAGATATTTTGATGATGTCCTGCAGGTTTTGTAGTTGAAAACCCAAACCAAAGCAGCAAGTAGAGCAATAAGAGGATGTGGATCGAATCAATGATTGGTTTTGGAATCCAGTGTAACACAGAAGGGCTGCAGATAAACAAAGCAGGTTTATGCACATAGATTCAATCACAAATGGATAATACAAAAGGTTTTATATGAAAATTGGTCTGACTCTTGCCTCAGAGGTTGCAATAGGCACTTCATGTGCACTCTTTTGGGTGAAATGGTGCTGGTTAGGACTGAGGGGCATGGATGTCAGGATCACACAGAAAATGACTTGGCCAAGCAACTGAATTCAGAAACAGTTACAAAGTAGGACCACAATAAGTGGTAGAAACCATTGAGTATAGGGGTCTTGGGGTGGGAGACCACTAGGCTTAACCTCCAAGGCCAACAAGCATGAAATGCCTGATTTATTTTGGTATGTCCTCCATGAAGGAAGGTACCTCCGCTCAGTTGAGTGGTAGGGGTGAACTTCATGGGGGGGCTAGGGTCACAACCCTAGTTACTTTGAGAAAGTGTACTTTAGGCAACAAAAGAGAGATGAAAACACTTAAGTTTGTCTTAGCATCAACAAAGGGTTTTAAGGGGGGCTTAGCCTGGATCAAGCCCTCCAAGAAAGACATGGCAGTGACTTTTTCTTACTCCCCCCTGGAGTACTAGTTGATAGAGCTAGTAGGACCAAGGAAAAAGGCTCAAATATTGTCAAAATTACCTCAAAAAATGCATTAAACTTACCAAAAACATCCTCATCACTTCATAGAAGCCTATCACACTGTAGGTACCCTTGAAAAACAGTGTAATGTACCGTGAATGATGTCCCTTCGATGGGGCATTCCTCAAAAGTCGCCAGCGTGCGACGAAAACTTTTGGAAAAAGTTTGTGGGTAGTGGGAATTGAACCCAGGACTCCCTCCCTAGAGCCAATGTGCTTGCCCACTAGGGTACAGTCGAACGCTCTAATGCGGACGGCTATCGCCGTATAAACAGCGTTTTAGTATACGTCCTGACCAAGGGCCAGGGCGGAGCAATACTCCCAATGGAGGACACAAACCCCCAGGAGCTGAAAAAAATAGAAAATGGAACCAGCAGGGAGTGATTCCTGCGGTTTAGCGGAAGGGGTTGCGATTTAGCAAGTGAAATCGTTAAAAATCGACGAAACCACGCGGGAAATGGTCATTTTTACACATAACTTAAAGTCGCAGACAAGCGCAAAGGAGGCGGACTCCAAGAAAAGGGTTGCGCAAGCGTAAACGGCTTTTGGAAAAGAAGGTATGGGCCGTAGTTTTCAAAGTTTTAAAGAAAATTTTTGCACAGTTGCATCAAAATTTTTATAAACTTCAGACTCAAGTATTCAAATTCAGCCCACACCACAGAGCAGGTCAACAACCCATCTCTCAGGTATGTCAGTGTCACCTCACACTCACGCATTGCGTTCGTGTTGGTTGTTTCGTCAAAACGTTAGGGTTGTCCACGCTGTGCTCGTTGGGGGGTCGGGTGTTCTTCTCTCGTGCTCTGCACAGGTAAAAACAGGAATGAAAGGTATGTGATGCGAATGGAGCGCGCAGCGCGCACGTAGGGTTAGAATATGCGCTGTGCTCGCGATGCATGTGCCTAATCGAGGCATCCACACGCTGTGACGCTTCACCTGTATCCCTAATTCACCCTTGTTTCCTTCTTCACAGGTAGTAAAGAAAGCGTTTGTTCGTGTGCGGCCGTGGCGTTAAAGTAGGGTTGCTTAAAACGCTTAGGCTTGTTTTGTGTTCGTTTCAATTCGGCATTCACACGATGCATGGTGAGTAAGGTAGGTTAGCCCAGGAGGAGCTCACCTCCTGGTTGAGTCAGTGGTTCAGCCTCCCTTCCCTGCGTGCACATGATGCATTAAAGGGTAGGCCACGCGAATTGCGCACGGTAAACCTTGTTTAGGTTACCCAGAGGCTCCTCGGTACGTTCTTTAAGAGAACCTGAGGAGTCTCTTAAAGCTTGCTTGCTTGACAGGGGAGCTGATCCGTCAGCGTGTTTGCGAACAGTGTATTATAGGTCACACTGAGAAGGGTATAATACCTGGAGTGTGGCTTGGTTCCTCCGTCGCAAACACCCCTTCATTTGCCTCTGTTGTACAGGTGGGAGAGATTAAGGGTGATTGGTGCACGCAGCAGCTGCCTCCGGCGGCTACCATTTTTCTGCCCCAGCAAAACAGGGGCGCTGATCACAAATCAAATCACTGTGCCTCAGCCAGTACTGGCGAGGGCAGTTCGGCCTCAACGACATCTGCGCTGTGCACGCAACGAGAGCACCCCTTCCCTCCAAGCCCTAGCAGGGGAAACGCGTTGTGGCGTCCCCTGTTAGGCCACAGCTGCTTAGGAGCGCTGTGTTCTCTTGTCTTTTTCACAGGAGGGCCATTAGGGCCTGAGTGAACTTCGACAGCAGCACCCAGTAGCGTGTGTAGGGGTTAGGGTCAGCAGGCCTGGCAGGAGGTGAGTGCAAGTGATGAGTGCTCACCCTGCCTTCGAAGGCCGGTGCTGGCGTTAGTGAGTGTAGTGTAGTGGTGTCTCCTGTCCCGCGTGCTTTTCCTCGTGGGCAGGGGAGTGTGTTAGCTTTTGGCCTGTAGCAAAAATGGGCGTTTTGTATGCCCTTAGCACACTTGGCCACCCCTCCCCTCTTAGTAGGTAGGGCTTTTGCCGTCTTACCCCAAGGATAGGCGCCAGTACAGAAATTGGGCGCCATAGGAGTGGTAATAGTACCTGATTAGGACCTTCGGTCCGACGTCAGCGAAGCCCGGTCTCCGGGAGCCACGCTGGGGAGAGAAGTGAGACACATACAGACATACGTAGCACACTTAGGGGTATGGTAAACCCTGTAAGGAAGGGTAGAACCCCATGGGTCTGGACCAGTCAGGGGTCCTAACTGTGGGCTCGCTTGTCCCCAAGGAGGGAAGACACACCTTGCCTCATAACACCTTGCTTGTCATTCCCCCCTGGTGTAGTAAGCCACCGTTCTTCGTTGGCTCTCCAAGGTCATTACATTAGGGCAGTACCCATGCAACACATGGTCAACAAGGCACACACTCGCTGGGTGGCTGCAATCATGATAAGCGGCCATCTGGCTCACGCTGGAAACCATAGGCATGGGTCTGCAGGGCACAGACAGGGTCAGTGCAGTGCTCAGTAAGCAGTAGTCTGTGAAAAAACCAATGGCCTTCGGGCAGGGAGTGGTTGTCACGGGGGGCTAACGGTCCTGTCCTGCGATGCAATGCGGGGCAACTGTGACAACTGCTCTTACACCCGTACACAGGCACGTCTGCAGAAGAGTGCTCACTGCACCTGTCAGTAGACTGACACAGGGAGATTAGTTGCGCTTCTTATGCTGGGACATAGTCTCAGCACGGGTTAGGAGCTGCCCCTCGTTGTTCTCAACGAGGTAAGTGCGGAAGATGGGGTTGATACTCCCATCTGGTTGTATGAAGGCTGACATAGGTTCCCAGGTCGCCTCAGACAACCCATAGCCATCCCACAGGGTAAGGAATTTCCAGCCCTGTTTATACTCGTGGCGAGCAATACCTGCAACCACGTAGTAACCATCGACTGCCATCTCATCGGCAGTCATCTCTTCGAGTTCGTCTGCCTCCTCTGGACTGGCAGCGTTCTCTAGGTCTATACGTTCAATCTCACTGTCGCTGAGGCGCCACTCATCCCAAGACAAGTCGTCAGGGGAGTGATAGTCCCTTAACTGCTTAGGTGCACACAGCAGTTCACCACCTAGACGTGGACTGCACCTGACATGGATCCTGGATCCATCTATCTTGATGATACGATAGGGTCCAAAGTAAGGGTCCTGCAGGCAGTTACGTGGCCAGGAGGGTAGGCGTGAATGGTGTACCAAAACAAGGTCACCAACCTTGAAGCTGGCAGGTTGCCGTAGGCGGTTCCGTCGGCTCTGTTCATGGTCACGAATGTGCCTCAGGTTAGTACCAGCCTGGTTAGCCAGAGACTGCTTGTGTTCCAGCCAATCTCCCACAGGGCTCTTGAAGTCCTCAGGAAAGGGGGTTTTGAAGAACCAAGCAGGTCGTCCTCCATGGAACAGTTCGTGGGGGGTGAAACCCGTAGAAGAGCTCCGCTGTGAGTTCATGGACAGCACTGCCCAGGGCACTAGGCGTACCCAGTCCTTGGTGCGCTCCTGTTTCATCAGGATTCTTAAGTTTTGCTCCACCACACGGTTCTGTCTCTCACAGAGAGGGTTAGACGTGTGGGTATAGGGCACACCTGTGGTTACCTCCACGTTGAGGGCATTTAGCACTCGTTTGTACCACCCAGTGTCACTGCGGATGCGTACATCCTCATCAGAGTGCACCTGCTTAGGTGCTCCATAGGGTTCGAACCATTGTTCGACCAACATTTTCACAGTCTGCTCACCTGTGATTTTCTTATTGCAAGGGAACACACGGGTGAAGCGAGATAGACCACAGGTGACCACGAGGCAACTATCATAGCCGCCAAAGCGTGGTAGGCCGTGGATGTAATCCACGTAGAGAAGAGAGTTAGCACAATAGGGTATGGGTAAGCTGGAGATCAGGCCCCTATCCCTACTGTCGCTCTGCTTGCTGGCATGACAGCCACAAGCATCCACAATGGTCTGCATACGCGACCTCAGTTCAGTCAGGGTTAGACTAGAGTAGAAACACTCACGCCAGAGGTCCACTGAGCGAGTAGCGCCAGTGTGACCAGAGCTGAGATGGGACCACTGTAGGCACCCATCCAGTCGTGCCTCAGGCACCACAATTCGGTCCTCGTAGAAGAGGTACTGATTGTTTTTATACCACTGGTGCCCGTCAATGACACGGGGTTCGAGACCAGTGCTGAGGGTTTGGAGAATTTTTTCATACTCTGACTGATAGTCGGTTAGACTCCAACCCTCCAGGATTCCAGCAGTGCGCATGGACAGGTCAAGCTGGACATCCATACGCTGGAAAGCCTCTTTGGCGAGCGCCTCAGAGCTCTCACCAATAAGCGCATCGAAGTTGTTGCGCGATATATAGTCAGACAGTTCATTCTTAATCCCGGGGATATGATGCACTGTCAGCCTGAACTGGCTCAGGTAAGTCCACCACCGTTTTAGCTTTGCTTTTTCTGGTGGTTGGCCCTTCTGAAAAGACTTCACAGGCTCCTGGTCACACAGCCAGACAATAGGGTTAGATCCCAGGAGTCGAGATTGTGACGATAGCACCAACATACCGGCCAGGAGTTCTTGGTCATAGGTCCTGTAGTTGGAACGCGCTTGGTTCCATTTCCAATTCCAGTGTCCCAGTGGCACCAGTCGCCACTCACTGGTAGGATAGTCATGTTTCAACGAACCATCACGGTTCAGTCCAGTAGTACGATAATGGCAGTGGGTTAGTTCAGCGGGGTTAAGCTCCTGCCATTGATAGATCGTACCTCCCCCCCCTACATCACTGGCATCAGTGATCAGGACTATCTCGCCCTCAGGGCGGGGCACTCCCAGGCAGTTGGAGGAGGCAATCTTCTTCTTCAACTCCTGGAAACACTCTTCCTCTCTGGAGGTCCACCTCCAGGGAGTAGTTTTCTTGATCAGGTCAGTGAGGGGTGCAGAGGAGTAAGTAAAATTGTGGATGTGACGCCGATAGAAATTACAGGCGCCCACAAAACTCCTCACATCGTGTAGACCCTTCTTAGGGTCATCGCGAATCTGCATGTCCTGTAGGGGCTGCATCTTAGACGAGGCTGGTTTCCACCAGCCATACCCCACGTCGAAACCCAAATACTCCATGTCCTCTTTCATAAACTCACATTTTTCGAGTTTAATTCGGAGATGGTTTTCTTGGCAGACAATGAAAAATTCACGGAGGAGAAGGACGTGGTCCTCTTTGGTATTAGTACCCAAACTCACGTCGTCGATGTGAGCCTCCATTTCTGCACCCCGAGAAATCAACTCTTGTACTAGAGGTCTGCGCCTCAGTATGTACAAAATTTTGCCCATAAGCTCCTGGAAGGGCGCTGGGGCATTAGCCACCCCGAAAGGCATAACCTTCCACTTGAAGACACGACCCTTAGGGGTTATAAAGGCCAACAGCTCCTGAGCTGCGGCGGTTAGGTCCACCTGCCAGAAACCCGAGCGTTTGTCCATTTTGGTCTTATACCTGCATTTGGCAATACGCTCCAGGGTGTTTTCCATGTTAGGAATACTCCCTGAGTGGTTCTGGGTTTTCTTGTTGACCTCACCATAGTCTACAACAAGACGTAGGGCAGTCGACCCTGGTTTAGCAACAAGGAAACAGGGACTGCAGTGATGGGGATAGTCCCCGTGTTTATACTCTTCAACGAGGCCAGCATCAATGCATTCTTGGATCTGGCGCTCGATTTCTTCGACCTGTTCCTGTGGAGCGGGGTAGGGACGACGCCTCACTCGCGTCTTTTCAAATTCTGGTTTCAATTTCAGGTCCATCTGGACCAGTTTTTTACAAGAAAGGGGAGGCGGCAAGGCGCCGAACACCTCCTCATAGGTTATCAGCAGTTTCTTCAGGCGGGGGTCAAGGTTAAGACTCTCGACTTTCTGAAGGAAATCCTCCTCAGCATGGAGGTTGCTTTTTCCATGTTCTTTCTTTTTATGCCGATCAGCAGTTTCGGCAGGTACAGTACTATCGTCCCACTCAGGGGGACATTGCTGCCCATAGTGTAGAGAATACACTAGAGGTATCTCAGGATCAGGCAGCGTATAGGACTCATCGTCCTCCTCAGACCAGATGGAGTATTTCCAGGTCTGTCTGAGGAATTGCAGCCGCTCTTGGCGCTCAATACCTTCGGCCTTCAGGTACAGCAGCCGTCGGAGTTCTTGAGTGTCATGCTCAGACAATGGCATGTTATTAGCAGCAGGCCGTGCCAGAGCATCAGCACTCCGGGCCACGGGTTCACCTGTGTGCACAGGCTGCATGTGTAGCACTGGTTTCCCAACAGAGGAAGCGGGTTCAGAGGTTGACTCTAGATCTACCTCCTCTAGCAACAGCTGGGCCAGGAAAGCACTATGTTTTAGGTCAACACAGCTGGGATCAACAGAGGGAATAGTGCTGGCGATCTCAGACAGTTGGTCGTCAGCATCCTCTTTTACAGCTGCAGGTTCCAGATAGTCATCAGGAGACTCGCACCCTGTAAGTGTGGCAGATAGGTGCTCAGGAGATCGATTTTTGAGATCATAAAGGGTCAGGCCACGATTTTTGGCCATGACCTCTTTTAGTAGCACCTGGTCCAGGTCACACAGGGGTACAGGATTGAGAGATCCATCGATGATGGACAGGAAACTGGCCCACTCAGGGGCCTGCATAGCTGTGTCTGAGTCCTCAGGCACATAGATGGGGCCGTCGGGGAGTTGCACTCTTCCCACGGTCATTCGGTCTAGCATACGGCGCCAGTAAGCATGTTCACCAGAGCAACCCCAGTCAGGGGTGCACATAACAACCCTTCCTCCCTCATAAGCGATCTTGGTTAGAACCTTCGCGAGCAGGGAGAAGGGAGGTTTAGCATACGCTAGGCCCATTGCTTTCCAGAAGAAACGGAAAGCATTGTTCATTTGTTTCGAGCAGTACAACTGCATGATGTGCTGTTGTTGGCTCGCAAACAATTCCACCTGGATCTCATCCAGGTTTACCTGAAGGGCTGCCAGTCCATTTTCAAGAATGTGACGGGCCAGTTGGTAGTTTTCAGTACGATAGTTCGTCTTGGCTGCGTAGCGCAGCCCAGACTCTTTTCGTCCTGACAGCTCCAAAGGAACGGAGAATAGCCCACTGCCAAAGTCGCAGTGCAAAGAGTAAGGACGCTGTAGGGACAGCATTTTAACCTGGGGGTTTCTTCTTAGAAAGTCAGTGCCAATGACGATGTCAAAGGCGTCAGTGTCCAACACTCTGCAGTGTTGGGTCACGGTTTCGTCGCCCAGACATATGGTCACATCGACCCCCCCCAAGGAATGGATGGTACGCCCATCCCCTACTCCTATGGCCACGGTCTTAGTTTTCCTGAAAGTTTTAAGCAGGCGCCGGGCCACTATGGAAAGTGTTGCACCGGTATCAAGCACCGCTCGAAAAACCTGATCCCCGATTTTCACGAGGATCCAGAAAACCAAGTCCTCCTCTTCGGAGCCGCCCCCCTATTCCTCATCAGGGAATTTCACATCCACTGAACACCACCCCTGCAGCCATGAGGGACTTGGCCATCCAGGCCAAGCGCCTCTTCTTGGAATTATTCCCCTCAGGGGTAGCGTTATCCCCTTGGTGGCGCTTCTGGGGGACACCTGCGGCAGGAGCGGGTGTAGCAGCAGGAGTGGGTGTAGCAACGGGCGCTGATGAGCGCCTCTGGGGGTTAGGGGGTCCAGTTTTGCCACCCCCCTTGCCACCTCCTTTACCTTTATCCCCATTCGGGGGATTTCTGGCGGGCGTCTGAGTCTTCTGGCGCTCCGCCTCCTGACGCTTGAGTTTGTCACTCTCGCGTTTCTTGATGTGGCATTCGTCCTCATAGTGACGACGTTTGCCACAGTAACCACAGGTGATAGTACACCTGAAATGGTCCTGATGGGTCACCTGTTTCCCATCTTTGGTGTGCTGCTGACGTTTCATCTGCAGCATACAGCCACTGCGGAGATCGCAGTCAGAGGCATGACAAGGTCCCCCCTTGTCATTGACAGGTCGGCAGTAAAACAGGGGGGTGTGCCTGCATCAGGTTGAACCTCGTTCATGGCACGTAGGTTGCCCCTCCCTTTACCACCTCCCTGGTTGGTGTTAGTGGGATTTTTATGCCCCTTCCCTTCGCCACGTTCGGGGGTAGGGGTACCACCTCGTCCCAAATGCTTCTTGAGGAATTTCTCCATGTGGGAGTCATTCTCTCTCTCAAGAGCTAGCTCAATCAAGAGATCCACCAGTGCATCGTACGAGTGGGTCCTGCTCTTCCTCTCAGAGGTGGAGCGGCAATCATCCCACGTACGCTGGGGGATCTTACTCATGAGCCACAGGTGGGGCTCAGTGGCTCCGTAGGAGCCCACGTTCATCCTCGAAAATAAGTACTCCAAGTCGCACACATACTCAGAAATTCGCGCAGCGGATGGAAACTCCGGGAGCATAGGTAGCTCCTCGATCTGTGTGCGTACGCTGAGGTCAGTCTCATAGACTGGGAATGTTTTCTCTAACCTCAGGAGTACCTCTGCCCAGGTAGAACAGGTTTTCACAATCTGTTTGACCTGTTTTTGTAAAATTTTCTTTTTGCATGAGCGTTTTAGCAGTGAACATTTGGTGGCCACATCCACATGGGATTGGCCAGTCAACAAAAAGGAACTCTGCAAATTCTTCTGCCCATTCAGGCAGATTTTTGGGGTCGAACTCCGGCAGTTCCAGCTGGATGTTCGCCTGGGCAATTGGTCTGCCCGTCTTCCCACCCCCCGGAGTTAGGCCTGAAGGCGACACGCCGGCAAGAGGGGCCAGGGCTGACAGCCCTCTTCTCTCACTCTCTGTGACAGGCACGTCCTGTAGATCAGCCATAGGCACAGTCCTGGCACGGGGGTGAAAGGGGCTGGGGCAGGTGACCTTAGGCAACAGCCTTGAGACCCTTGATCTCTTGAGATCCTCGGCCAGGGTACTCAGTCCTGGAGAGAGAGAGGGCAACTCTGGCTTGGGTAAGGGTTCTGCAATACCCAGCTTTGCCTTAATGGCCTCCGATAGGGCCGTCACATCTGGATCTTCTGATCCAGACAGGAGTTTGGCCAACAGCTCGGCCGTGTGATCCAGGGCTCCGTAGGATGGCCTTGGATGATGTTGTTCTTCGACTCGTGTTGGGCCCACTTCGGGAGCCTTTGGGGTTGGATACTCAGGTCCTAGTCGTCTTGGCAGGGATGCAGTGGACGGAGGACCAGAGTGTGCGTAGGACCCTAGGTCTGTACGTGGTCTTGATCCATGTACAGCCAATGGCTCCTCTCCATCTTCCCCACGGATGGATTTATAGTACTCCTCATGCATGATGTACTCATCCATCTTCTTCTTCAGCTCCTCATACTCCTCAGGTCCTTCAATGGCAGTTGAGGATGAAGCTGGACAATTTGATCTTGATATTGAGGCAGCTACACGTCTGTGGAGGTGACTGTAGCTGTCTCCACCGTGTGCTGCTAAGGCCTCGGTGGTAAGGCCTTTATTCTCTTCCGCCCTTCTGCGTTCTGGATCTCCTTGGGACCCAGATGCGCCACTGAGATGATGTGGAGCTCGGTAAGGTGGTTCACTCATTGGGTGGGCCATGCTGCCCATTTGTACTTGGACAGTTCGGATAGGCCAGGTCCTGACGCTTGGCGTGGACATGATGAACTTGTTGTTGAGCTTTTGTTCTGCACTTCTTCTCAGGGTCGGTTCAAAAGGTCACAAGGGACTGTCTCTGCTACCGGAAAGATGTCCTTGCTTTATGCCCTAGATATTTTGATGATGTCCTGCAGGTTTTGTAGTTGAAAACCCAAACCAAAGCAGCAAGTAGAGCAATCAGAGGATGTGGATCGAATCAATGATTGGTTTTGGAATCCAGTGTAACACAGAAGGGCTGCAGATAAACAAAGCAGGTTTATGCACATAGATTCAATCACAAATGGATAATACAAAAGGTTTTATATGAAAATTGGTCTGACTCTTGCCTCAGAGGTTGCAATAGGCACTTCATGTGCACTCTTTTGGGTGAAATGGTGCTGGTTAGGACTGAGGGGCATGGATGTCAGGACCACACAGAAAATGACTTGGCCAAGCAACTGAATTCAGAAACAGTTACAAAGTAGGACCACAATAAGTGGTAGAAACCATTGAGTATAGGGGTCTTGGGGTGGGAGACCACTAGGCTTAACCTCCAAGGCCAACAAGCATGAAATGCCTGATTTATTTTGGTATGTCCTCCATGAAGGAAGGTACCTCCGCTCAGTTGAGTGGTAGGGGTGAACTTCATGGGGGGGCTAGGGTCACAACCCTAGTTACTTTGAGAAAGTGTACTTTAGGCAACAAAAGAGAGATAAAAACACTTAAGTTTGTCTTAGCATCAACAAAGGGTTTTAAGGGGGGCTTAGCCTGGATCAAGCCCTCCAAGAAAGACATGGCAGTGACTTTTTCTTACTGGCTGGACAGGGCTTGGATATCCCTCTCCCGCTGATTGATGTTCTCCTAGAAAAGTTTATAGTGTTTTCAGCACTGTGTTTTGCCTCTCCTGCTGCTTGCTGTTGGTGTAGGGTTTCCTGCTGCTTGTTTTTGGAGATGAAAAGCTTTGTTTTGATGAAATACAGCCACTCCAAGTCACTCCAGGATAGCCCAAGCCAATAGTATGCAAAGAGAAGAGGATTCAGGATCAAAGCATGAAGGGCTGCAGTGTAAACAGTGAAAGATGATTGGATATTCACAGAAACTGCAACTCAGGTCACAAATGAATGCATATTCACAAAGATAGCTGAAATGTTTTAGGAAAAGAGTTAGAAAACTGCCTCAGGATCACTCTCTCTCCATAGTGCCATCTTAGGAGATGTGCACTCTTTGTTTTGGGTCCCATATGTGCTGAGGTGGCATGGTATGTGGCGATGAGGTCACTGCCATGTCACATGGGATCTTCCTACTTAGCTAGGCTGACCAGGAATTGAACCCAGGACCTCTCAAAAAGAGGTGCCCAGCCCCCTAGGGTGCATACCACTAGGTTAGCTAAGAATTCATGGAAAAACATAGATAAATCCATAGGCTCTACCTTAGGTATGTCAGTGCTCAGTCAACTCAGGAAAAGATGTTTTACTTCACATTGAAAGGGGATTAAGGGGTCCACTCCATATCCTGATTGGGTGTCTGGTTCCATAGGTCAAAATGTGTTATCACCACTTTTGGTTGGACCAATACTAAGATTAAAATGCATGGATGCTCAGTGCATCTCTAATACAACTAGAGTATGCCTCAAAGCAATGGAAAGGCACTTTTTCTTACTCCCCCCTTGTGCTGTGGTGGCCACCACTGTCCCATTTTAGGAAAAAGGGAATTTTTCTTGGCCTTTCCTTGGTTTCCACATCTACTTTAAAATACCTACAGTCTCCCTCACACTGAAAAATGGGCGCTCACCATGGCTGGCGTCCTTTTGCTGCTCTGATTGTATCATTTCCTCCAGAAGACTCAGCGCTCATGGCGCTGCCGGGGCTCCTGTGGCTTGGTTGGGTTAGATTGGGAGCATGCCAAACATGTGCATATGCATCCCTCCCTCCAAGACGCAGCGTCGACACAACCCAAACGCAAGACACATTATACACACTCGCATGGGTTCTCGTAAACCTGCTGGCGACCTGTGACCTGTCTTAGGGCGAAGGGAGTCGAAAAAGAAATTAATTTGCCCCTTGGTGGGGTCTTGGTTCTGCTCAGTCTCTCCAGGCACCTGTGTTTCGGCCCGAACACGGCCTACTCAGCGAGGCTGCGCGTGGGTATCTGCAGAGGCAGGAATGGGAGAATTATGGACGAATCCACGCAAAAACGAAGCGACGACACCAAAATCCGTCAAATGACGGCGTAGAATTTTTCTGAAACGACACACCTGAGTAGAATCCAATTGTGCATCAGAAGCACATTTTTATAGAAATTATAGTCATCTCTGGATTTTTTAAATCCAGAAATTCATACGCATAAAATGGCGGCGCGCAGGAGCGGCTCCTAGCGAAGCGCCGGAAAATGGAAAAATAATGGAATTATAAACGTATGTATCACGTAGTCTTGAAAATGACGAGACACACATTAATAAACAAACATACAGATTCCACCCACACTAATAGAAGATTCGAAAATTCAAGAATTCGACAATCAACGAAAAAGACTTCAATGAATCAGGTATAAACTACAGGTATGTTCGTCTCGCATGCCGCATACACATTGCTCGTCTCGTGTCTCCGTGAACGAGCCTTGTAGCAGCGCTAACAAAGATAGAACGCGATACAGGGATTGATTAGAAAGATTGCAGATGATTAGCGGTCAGATCAGGGTGATTAGACATACACACAAGTGCATTGCAACGTTCTTCGCGTGCGCCCCTCACTTGCTCTCTCTCCCAGCGGTAGGTAAGGTGAGTAAGCCCAGGCGGGCCCACCCCCTGGTTGAGTAGTGATTGACGCGCAGATGGGCAGGTTTGCCCACGTTTCACGTGCATACTCGTGCATGCACACACGCATTAAAGGGTAGGCCACGCGAAGTGCGCACGGTAAACCTTGTTTAGGCTACCCAGGGGCTCCTCGGTACGTTCTTTAAGAGAACCTGAGGAGTCCCTTAAAGCTTGCTTGCTTGACAAGGGTAGCTGCTCCTGCAGCGTGTTTGCGAACAGTGTATTATAGGTCACACTGAGAAGGGTATAATACCTGGAGTGTGGCTTGGTTCCTCCGTCGCAAACGCCCTTCCATTTGCCTTTGTTTTACAGGTGGGCAGGTAGGGTGATTGGTGCAGCAGCCTTTTTTTTATGCCCTGCTAGACAAGGGCGCAGATCACACAAACAAGTAACTCCGCTCCGCCTGTGGCAGAGCAGGGAGTCCGACTTCATCGACATCTGCGCCTTGCACGCGAGAGCACTCCTTCCCTCCAAGCCCTAGCAGGGGAAACGCGTTGTGGCGTCCCCTGTTAGGCCACAGTTGCTTAGTAGCGCTGTGTTCTCTTGTCATTTCACAGGAGGGTCGCTAGGACCCATGAGACCTTCACCTTCGCAACGCCCAGTAGAGGGTGCGTGTAGGAGTGGTAGTCCTGAGTGGGGGCTAGAGCCAGTTGCCCAGTGCTCGCCCACCAGGATGGTGCCACTGTAGGGTGTGTAGGACCTGTAGGGGGTGTGTCACTGTCCCACCTGTTTCCTGCAATTTTAGCAGGGTTGGTGGGCTGTGACAGTGGTTAGGTCAGTGTTTTGGCCACATAGCAAAACGGCGTTTTCATGTCTTCATAGCTTTTGGCCACCCCTCCCTGTAGTAGACAGATAGGTAGGGAAAACAATACCTGGATTAGTACGCTGGGTATTCCCCCAAGGTTTTGCGCCACCACAGAAATTGGGCGCATAGGGGAGGGGAGACCCGGGGCGTACCCCGTGGCATCAATAAGCCAACCCTCCAGGTTTAGCAAGGGCGCAGACTTGGGTATAATTAGGACACCACTTCTGCGGCTTGCTCTCAGGACCTTAGGAATAGCACACTCACACATACGCTTTGGCAGGTAAGGGTAAGGTTCAGTCCCTAGCTTTAGTCTTGGAGGCAAGCGTCTCAGCGAGCCTCAGCAACTCACCAAGGTTGTTCTGGGACAAGTAGTCAACCAGAACTGAGTTTAGGCGTCCCTCCGGTAGAACGAATTCAGAGAAGGGCTCCCAGGTGGCCTCTTCGACTCCAAACCCTTCCCAGAGGGTGAGGAAGCGCCAACCCTGGCGATAGCGGTGGCGTAGGACAGACTTCACCAGGTAGAAGCCCTCCTTAGCCATCTCCTCGGCGTTCATGTCGGGGAGTTCACCTTCAACTTCCATAGGGCTGGCAGCCCCTTGTAGGTCCAGAGCGGCGACTTCCTCGTCGTTCAGCTCCCACTCCTCCCCACAGAGGTCTTCAGGATCATGGTAGCGCTTCAGGTGTTGAGCAGCGCACACCAGGGTCCCCCCTAGACGGGGAGAACACCGCACGGTGATACGGTGTCCATCCACAGATAGGATCTTGTACGGCCCGAAGTATGGGTCATCGCTGGTAGAGCGTGGCCAGGCGGGTAGTCGACTGTGGTGCACCAGCACACAGTCCCCCTCTTGGTAGGTGGCCGGTACACGGTGCTTGTTCTTCTTGTTCCACTGACGCTCCCTCACTCTCTGGAGCATAGCCTTGGCCTTGTCCACCTTCGCTTGTTGCTCTTGGACCCATTCACCCACAGAAGAATGGGTGTCCTCCGGATAGGGGGCATGTAGGAACCATGCCCGGCGCCCCATGAATAGCTCATGTGGCGAGTAGCCAGTAGCTGAACTCTCTTGGGAGTTCATCATCAAGGATATGACGGGGAGTAGTCTCACCCAGTCTCTGGTGCGTTCAGTTTTGCACCATATCCTGACGTTCTCCTTCAGGACACGAATCTGTCGCTCACATAGGGGGTTGCTCGTGTGAGAGTAGGGAATCCCCGTAGACACCTGGACATTGAGGGATCTCAGGACCCTCTTGTACCAGCCAGTATCTGAGCGTACTCGTACGTCCTCGTCGGAGTTGATCTCCTTGGGCGCCCCATAGACACAAAACCACTCCTCCAGGAGTATCTTGATAGTCTCCTCCCCGGTAATGTGCTTGGTACAGGGGAACACCCTGGTAAACCTGGTCAAACCACAGGTTACCACGAGGGCGAAGTCATAGCCCCCGAACTTCGGCATCTCCGTGTAGTCCACGTATAGCACACTGTTAGCACAGTGAGGGATGGGCAGGGTCGAGTAGAGACCTCTGTCCCTGATATCCCCTGGTTTACAGGACCTGCACGGGCACTTGTCCACGATAGGCTGGAGGGTTTTCCGCAGTTGGTCGTCAGTCCACGTAGTGTGGAACCACTGCTTGAACAGCCTCAGGGTACGGTCAGCACCCACATGACCACTGGACTCATGGGTCCACTTCAGCAGCGCTGGGACTTGGTCACTAGGCACCACGATGCGGTCCTCGTGCCAGAGGTAGCTCTTGTCCCGCTTCCACTGGTCTTGGTTGACCAGGAGGGGTTCAAGGCGTTTCTCCAGGCGCCGGTAGATATCCCCAAACTCCTGTAGGTACTCCGATTGTTGGAGTCCATCCAGGGGGCGTATCATGGCCATGTTCAGGTCCAGATGTACGTCCATACGGCTGAACGCCTCCTTAGCCAGCGCTTCAGACCGGGCACCAATCAGGGCGTCGAAGTTGTTGCGGCTGATGTAGTCGGCACACTCGTTCTTCACTCCCTGGATATGGTGTACCGTCAGCCGTAGTTGACTGAGGTAGGTCCACCAGCGCCGTAGCTTGGCCTTCTCAGGTGGGGGACCCTTCTGGAAACTGCGGACCGGTTCTTGGTCACATAGCCAGACCACAGGGTTACTCCCCAACAGTCGTGCTTGTGAGGATAGCACCAGCATACCCGCGAGCAATTCCTGCTCATAGGTGGAGTAGTTCCCCCTGGCCTGGTTCCACTTCCAGTTCCAGTGGCCCAGAGGTACTAGGACCCACTTGTCGTCAGGGTAGCTGTGCTTGAGGGTTCCATCTCGGTTGAGACCTTCAGTCCCCCATTGGGAAATGGCCGAGTCGAACTCCTCCTTCTCTAGTGCTTGCCATTGGAACAACGTTCCACCACCGCCCACATTGCTGGCGTCGGTCACCAGGATAATCTCCCCTTGTGCCCTAGGCACGCCCAAGCACTTAGCGTTGGCTACCTTGTCTTTGAGCTCGTCAAACGCTTGTTGCTCTTGTGGGCCCCAGCGCCAAGTAGTACTCTTCTTGATCAAGTCCGTCAGAACGGCGCTGGTATAGGTGAAGTTCTTGATGTGGCGGCGATAGAAGTTGCACGCCCCAATGAAACTGCGTACATCATGAAGTCCTTTCTTGGGGTCTTCGTGTCGTACCTTGGCATCCATCAGGGGTTTGGCCTTAGAGGCCGCTGGGGTCCACCACCCATAGCCAACGTCAAACCCCAAGTACTGCATGGTCTCCTGCATGAACTCACACTTCTCCAGCTTGAGTCGAGTGTGGTTCTCCTGGCAGACCTCAAAGAACTCACCCAAGAGGATTAGGTGATCCTCCTGGGTATTGGTCCCGAGGCATACATCGTCGATGTGAGCCTCCATCTGGGCCCCACGGGATATGAGCTCCTGCACCTTAGGTCTCCTTCGTAGGATGGACAAGATCTTGTTCATCAGCTCTTGGAACAGAGCGGGTGCGTTAGCCACGCCAAATGGCATGACTTTCCACTTGAATACCCTCCCCTGAGGGGTCATGAAGGCCAGTAGTTCCTGCGCGTTGGGCGTCAGGTCCACTTGCCAGAATCCACTTCGCTTGTCCATCTTGGTCTTGTAGCGACAGGAGGCTATCTTCTCCAGGGTAGACTCCATATTGGGAATGGACCCTGAGTGGTTCAGCGTCTTCTTGTTCAGCTCTCCATAGTCCACTACCAGCCGTTTGGCTGTAGACCCAGGTTTAACCCAGGAAACAGGGGCTGCAGTGTAGGGGGTAGTCCCCGTCCTTGTACTCCAGGACTAGGCCAGCGTCGATACATTCTTGTATCTGTCGCTCGATCTCGTCGGCCTGCTCTTTAGGAGCTGGATAGGGTCTCCTCCGAATCTTATGACCCACCAACTCGGGTTTCAGCTTGAGGTCCATCTGTACCAGCTTGTCGCATGAGGCTGGAGGGGGTAGTTCTCCGAACACCTCCACATAGGTCCTTATCAGCTTCTGTACCCGCGGGTCCAATACCTTGATCTTGTCCTCCATGTCCTCGTCGGAGTGTAAGTTGCTTGCCCCTTGAATAGACGTCGGGAGGTGGTCCTCCACCGACTCTTCGCCCGCGGTAGCATCCTTCAGCCCGTGGTAGGCATATAGAAGATCTTGCTCGACCATCTCCGGTGGACGATGGCAACATAGGCACGCTCGAGGGGGTTCACATACACATTCCCCCGAGAGGTCGTCCTCCTCTGGGGTCCTCACATGGGCGCCCCACACGCTCTTCATGAGCTTGAGATCTACCTCCCTTTGCCAGGTGGTGATCTTCTGTTCGAGGTCCTCCTTCAATTGGGATAGGTCTCCCATACGTCCTTGCTTCAGTGGCCACGAGCTGCGGGTAGGCTTCGCGTAGCATAGCTTTTTCGCCACCAACTTCCTCTTGGAATCCACATACTCCCTGAGCCTGGATCGAGGGTCCAGCTCTTCATCCACGGGGTCTTCCACCCTCATGGAAAGTAGGGGTTTTAGTGGGGCGACGTACTCGGCGTTCTCCACTTCCTCCACCGCGGTCTGCACGAAGAAGGCGTCGTGCTCAGTTTCGTCGTCTGAGTGGATAGAGCTAGGTAGCTCAGATAGTCCACACTCAGAGACTCCATCAGGAAAAGGTACATGACAGGGAGAGTTGGGGGCGTTGGTGTCAGTCACGACGTACTCATCTCCTCCGGGTGTAGTTTCAACAGCATCTTGAGGTCGTAGGCGATCCTTCAAGTCACCCAAGGCGAGTCCATCGCTTTCTCGTTGTATAGCCTGGACCAGAGTAGGGTCCAGGTCTTCCCAGGGGATGGTGGTAAGACTTGCGTCCACCACGCTGAGCATACTCCCCCATCTGGGCTTCCCAATGGGCGTCTTGCGTCCCAGAGGCACGTAGATGGCCTCATCAGGTAATCGCACCGAGCTGATAGTCAGCTTGTCAAGGAGGGTTCGCCAGTACTCGTTGCCCCCATGGGCTCCCCAATCGGGGGAACACAGGACCATACGGGAACGTTCCAAGGCCACCTTGGTCAGCACCTTCCCCAGTTCACTGAATCTGGGGTTCCCGTAGGCCATCCCGAAAGAGGGCCAGTAAAATTTGTAGCTGCAGTTCTTCCCCTTGCTGCAGTATAGGTCCAGTACATGCTGCTTGTCGCTGGCGAACAGCTCCACATTTAGGTCTTCTCGAGAGTAACCCAACTCCTTCAGACCTTGGTCTAGGACTTCCCCCAATAGTTGATAGTCCTCAGTTTTGGAGGCCGCCATTATGTTCGAGGGCTCCTCCTTCGATAGTCTCAGGTAACTCGAGGTATGTTCCGACTGCTCCAGTGGCACAGACTCTCTGCCACTGCCGTGGTCCACGTACAGGAGGTAGGGCGCTTGCAGCGTCAGGGACTGTATCTGGGTGTGCTGCACGAAGAAGTCAGTACCCAGTACAAAGTCGAAGGCCTCAGTGTCCATCACATAGAACCGATGGGCGATAGTTCGAGAGCCCATAGGTACCTCCACTTCACAGTCCCCGCAGCTGTGCACCACATGTCCATCCCCCATGCGTATAGCGGCGGTGGTCATGGTGTTCTTCAGGCTCCCACAAGGTAAACTTTTCTTGGCCACTATCGATATTGTGGCTCCAGTATCCAGTACCCCCAGGTATTCACGTCCCCCTAGTCGGATACGTACCCAAAACACCAGGTCTTGGGTGCCACCAGAGCGTCCCCGTCAGAACTCCGCTGGACAGGTCACCTCGAACCCCTTGTTCCGCAATTTGCGGGCCATCCTCATGAAACGGCTCCTCTTCTTAGCGTTGCCGTCATCACCACCTTCATGCTCACGCTTGGCTCCTTGTTCTTGCTGGGCCTGCGGTTGTGAGCGAGTGGTAGGTCCAGACTGCCCTCCAGAGGGCTCGGAGTTCCCCCCTGGATTAGGGTTGGGGTTGCCTCCGTTCTTGTCCTTGTTCTTGTTGTCAGGCTGGCGGTTAGCGCCTCCTCCTCGTCCACCTTGACCCTTGTCTTGACCACCTTGACCACGTCCTTTCGACTTGCCCTTGCCGGAGTCGTTGCCTTTGGCCTTGCCTCCACCTTTGCCTGAGCCTTTGCCAGGATCTTCCCCCTTAAGCTTCGCCGATAGGCGTTGCTTATGGTAGCACTCATCCTCGTAGTGCTTCCGCTTACCGCAGAATGCACACGTGATGGTGCAGCGGTAATGATCCGGCAGCTTCACTTTGGCGCCGGTGATCTTTTCCTGCTGCTTCCCCTGGACTACAAAGCAGTCTCGCTGCTCGCAGTCAGAGGCGTGCTGCAGGTGGCCCTGCTCATCTCTGGCATCACACCAGAATAGCTCCTTCACGTTCTCCATTAGACGGGCGTGGGCGTGTTTGGGGGTAGTCCCCTGCCCAGGTCGGGACCCTTGGTACCCTTTGCCTCCAGAACCTCCACCACCAGGACGGTAGTTATTCAGGTGCTGGTCGCTCTCCTTCTCCAGCGCCATCTCCAGGAGCAGCACGCATAGATCCTCGTAGCGGAGGGATCTAGCCTTGCGCTCAGCCGTCAAACGGCACTCGTCCCATAGCTCTCGGGGGATCTTGGCGCACAACCAGAACAGCAGGTTGTCGCTGCTGTAGGAACCGGGCGTCAGTCGTCCAGCCCAGTGATCCAGGTCAGCCAACAGCTCGGAGACCCTGCCAGGTTTGGGGTTGTTGGGCAGCACGGGCAGGTTCTGGATCTCGGCCCTGATGGAGAGGTCGGTCTCGTAGGTTGGGTACTGCCTCTCCAGGGCAACCAACACGTCGGCAAAGGTGGCGGAGTTAGTTACGATCTGCCTGACCTGCTTCTCCAGGTACTTGGTCTTGCAGCACTGCAGGAGCAGATCGCACGTCACTCGCCCACTCGCGTGGGTTTGGCCGGTCAGTCGTAGGAACAGGCCAAAGTTCTCAGCGAACTCGCTGAGGTCCTTGCCTGTGAACTCAGGCAGGTTCACCACTATCTTGGAGGTGGCAATAGCCTTCGCCTCCTGAGCTCGGCGTCCTTCAGGGCGTCGGGTCTTCTTCTTCTTCTTCTTCTTCTTCTTACCCTTGGGGTCCTCGGGGTCCTCGTCATCTGAGGGTGAAGAAGAATCCATCGACGGCGGCTCGTCATCGGAGGGGTCGCAGCCTAGATCACTGGAGCCATAAGGCTCTACGTCCACCAGAGCCCTTAAGGCTGTCAGCCCCAGCTGGTCCAGCTCGGCCCTCGTCGAGTTCGTTAGGTGGCTGTAGGGCGGCTGGGCCGTTCTCGGGACGAATGGACTTCTCGGTACTGCTGCAGGAGTCGGCATCGGTCGGCTCCTCAGGCTCCCCAGGGTATTTGTCAACCCTGCCGCCAGGTGGTTAGCCTGTACTCGGTGGGGTGACATTCCCACCGTCGTAGGTGACGCATGGGACGGGATCATCAGGGGCTCCAGTTTCTCCCTGATCTCTTGCGTGAGGTCGCCCACGATTTTCGAAGTGGCTCCTCGGAGCACCTCGTTGATCTCCGACCGCGTCAGGGACCTGTTGGAGGATCTTCCCGATCCTCTACTCCTGCCTCCCAGAGACTCTGGTCCTCTCCTCAACCCACTCAAGGGTGCATACCCAGGTGCATACCCAGGAGCAAACCCAGGAACTTCCATGTAGGTTCCAGTGGCGTGGAGTGGATGGGGATGGTCAGCCGCATACCAACGCGGCGCAGAGCTGGAAGCCACCGGCTCACTGGCAGTAGTTGCCTCAAGGAGCGCAGTGGTAGGTGGGCCCATGCCATAGGCGGGGTAGTGAGGCATGCCAGTAAAGCCTGTGCCCTCTGCCATAGGCGGGTTGGTTGTGGAAGTGGATGTTGCGGCGGCTGGGAGTGTGGTGGTTATGGGAGAGGGTGATGCTTGGAGGCCAGAAGCACTTGGTGCGCCTTCGAAGGTGGGGACATCCGTCGGGTCTTGCCCTTGCTCCTCTCCTTCGTCTGCTCCGTCTCCAGCATCCTTCTCGCTCTCTCTCTTCCTTTTTGCAGGCTGCGCCACCACCTCCTCGACGGACAGGGCCCCCAAGGCCGTCTGGAGGCCATCCAGGGAGTCCTCCGCCGTATCCACTGGCCCATGTAAGGGCTCCGCTGAAGGTACAGCGCCAGGCGCCGGCCTTGCCGGTGCCTCAGGCGCTGGCGCTGTCTTCACGTCGGCGTCCACTCTTCCTGGATCCATCTTAATCCGCCCTTCTGCTTATATTTGCCTGCTCGGAGCACTGGTTGTACGGCGCGGGGTCGCTGCCGGTGCACAGAGACAGGCTGCCTCTTGCTACCAGAAAAGTTTATAGTGTTTTCAGCACTGTGTTTTGCCTCTCCTGCTGCTTGCTGTTGGTGTAGGGTTTCCTGCTGCTTGTTTTTGGAGATGAAAAGCTTTGTTTTGATGAAATACAGCCACTCCAAGTCACTTCAGGATAGCCCAAGCCAATAGTATGCAAAGAGAAGAGGATTCAGGATCAAAGCATGAAGGGCTGCAGTGTAAACAGTGAAAGATGATTGGATATTCACAGAAACTGCAACTCAGGTCACAAATGAATGCATATTCACAAAGATAGCTGAAATGTTTTAGGAAAAGAGTTAGAAAACTGCCTCAGGATCACTCTCTCTCCGTAGTGCCATCTTAGGAGATGTGCACTCTTTGTTTTGGGTCCCATATGTGCTGAGGTGGCATGGTATGTGGCGATGAGGTCACTGCCATGTCACATGGGATCTTCCTACTTAGCTAGGCTGACCAGGAATTGAACCCAGGACCTCTCAAAAAGAGGTGCCCAGCCCCCTAGGGTGCATACCACTAGGTTAGCTAAGAATTCATGGAAAAACATAGATAAATCCATAGGCTCTACCTTAGGTATGTCAGTGCTCAGTCAACTCACGAAAAGATGTTTTACTTCACATTGAAAGGGGATTAAGGGGTCCACTCCATATCCTGATTGGGTGTTTGGTTCCATAGGTCAAAATGTGTTATCACCACTTTTGGTTGGACCAATACTAAGATTAAAATGCATGGATGCTCAGTGCATCTCTAATACAACTAGAGTATGCCTCAAAGCAATGGAAAAGCACTTTTTCTTACTCTCCTTGCGCTCCAATCTTTGCGGGTCATACAAAGCACATGGGTGGTAGCAGATCCACAATTGGGCCATGATGTCAGGGTTCTAGGTTTTCAGATAACCACCATGGTCCCATGCCAGACTGCAACAGCTCAACCATCACTAAACGGGGGGGGGAGGCTTGCCGCAACCTGAGGCGTGGCTTAAAAACGGAGACGAGGGTCCCCCTCAAGTTGCAATTGTGACACTGTCGTTGGAATTCCTCTTATGAAAGCAAACAAATACCAAGATATGGGCCAATCCTTGGTGCCCAATCAATGATGGCACGTTGTATATCGCATTCCACGACCCTCCAAAAAACACGTCCCACGAGTGCAGGTTGCGAAAATTTCCCCTGCTGATTTGAACATGTCTTTGTTTCTTCAGTTTTTTGGTTTTTTCGGTTTTTCTACCCCATCTTTCATTTCCCTGCGTCCGGCCCCCGAGGAGTGGGATGAGTGTGATGTGATCTGGCAAGCCGTACCAGACTCAAGACCTGCAGACCTGGACACGCAGACACACGGGGTCGCCGTGTTACCACACGGCAAGCACAAAGGGACACATGTTCCAGGCATACGCCAACCCTACCCCTCAAGACATGACAATACAAAGCAACAAGCCAGCATAAAACATATAACACAAGAGCACATGGGATTACAGCTACACCAACACTTTGCCACCCACATTGACCCTTCGGCAGCCTGCACAAAGCTAATCATGTCCTCTATTGAATTGGGACCACAAAAGTGAGCTGAATTTTTGTTTCCTTGGGTGTTGGTTTTTGAATTTGGATAGACCTACTTTGCTTCTCTGTGAGACTGACTTGGCATCATCGAGCAGGATGCCAGTTGGTTTTCAACTTGCTCGCCGACATGGGGTCATATCGCTATCGCCTGTGCGGGCAAATAGTTAATTTGGCATTATGACTTCTGAGGATTTGACGTTTGCGGCTTATACATAATTTTATTTAGTACCCTAACTTTGCCACTGCACCTTCGGATCGCATCCCAACAACAACAACAACAACAACAACAACAACAACAACAACAACAACAACAACAACAACAACACCATCATTCGTAACCAGTTTTGTCTGAGACTGAGCTCGGGTACCGCCCCGCCTGATGGCTGCATCGGATCGCATCCCTAGCTTATCTACATTAATGGATGTTAAACGCCATGAAGTCAATTTTGTGAGATTACTCCCTAAACACAATCCTGGTGTCACCTTCTGGTGGTTGGCATCTTTGTGAGCGTAGTTTGGTTTACCGGGAACCTGCTTCTTTTCTGTCGTGTTTGCCCCTTCCTTTTTGCCCCCTCCCCTCCCCCCCCCCAACGGAGAGGCCATTCGGGTGTGGTGCCCTCTGGGCCCCCTCGTCTACGCGGGCTGTAGCGCCGCAGCCAGTGCAGCCAGCACCGGTGGCACCCAGGGCAGGGAAGCACTCTTTGCGCCCTGGTGCCCCTCCACCTGCCCGCGGTACGCCCTCGGCCGTGGGGAGCCGGACCCAGCCCGCGTGGCAGCACCACCTGTGCCTAAGGCAGTCAAGGAGTGCGGGTCTGACCCCAGTCGTGCCACGTACCACCGCCTTCCCGTGCCAACAGGCAGTCGTGGAGTGGTTGGGTAGCATGTCCTAGTGACGTGGAGGTTGCGAGCCCAGGCCCACATCTCCCCCGGCGGGCTCAGAGTCAGGCTCTCCAGCCTCCCTGCCGGGGCCTGGAGCACCAGGCACACACTTCCCCGCACCATGTGCGCCAACGCCGAACAACAATGGAGCAAGCAGGTGTGCCACAGCCCCCCCCCCCCCCCTCCACAAACACACAAGGGCACATACACACAGGCACGGCGGCATCTCCCGCCCGCGAGCGCCACCGCGGGGTCTGGGGGCGGTCAGCAGTCCGGTAGGCCTTGTGACCGGACACCCTGGTACAGCCGCCCGGTCGGGTCCGGCAGGGAAGGCGGTGCGGACCGTGGGTAGGCGACCAGGCGAGGCCTTCACCCAACCCAACCCAACCAACCCTCCCCCCCCCTATGGTTGGCTGGATGGCGGCACTGCAAGGGCCAGCAGGGGAGGCATGCCAGCGCATGCCCACCCTCGTATCGAAAGAAAGGCATACCACAGGTCGTGCCGACGCCCCCCTCTCCCACAACGCCCTTTGGGACTGCAGGGACGCATCGGGGTGGTCTGTGGGAAGCGGTAGGGTAGACGCCCATGCCATGTGTGTCTTGGTGCTTTGTGGTCGGGTTACAGGGCCAGGAGCTGCGGTGTGTTGGCAGCACCCTGTACATATGGAGATAGAGCACCTAACCGATTGGCCTTCCTGCAGGGCCGGACAATGAACTGATGGTTTGCAGTTGTAGTAGGAAGTAGGAATGTTGAACCTCGCAGTTTGAGCAAGACTCCAATTGTTAACTTGGCACACGCACACACACACACAACGACGTGTGCAGTCGCAAGATCGCCCGGTCGGGGCCCTTGCATAGGGGTTGGAGCATGGTAATGCGGGGCTGCACGGAGTGGTAGGCGCATGAAGGTCTGTATATAGCCTTCGTGTCGTGCTGAGAGGAAGGAAAGGCCACATGGGGTGGAGCAACCAAACATTGCTGCAGTGCGAACCATGCTGTTGAGAGGTGGTGTATTATAGCAAACGCCATGGATTTGTTGAAATGATTGGGCGTTGCACACACACCCACACACACACGCACACACACACACACACACACAACGTGAACACACGCATGCCACGCATCAGGCACACAATGTATGACGAATTGAGAGGTGAGTGCTGTGACAAACAGCCCCCGTTGTGAGGGATTCGGCACACTCATCTCCTATTTTCCATGGCAGTTGGTGCTTGCTCTGGACCAATGGCTGCCAAGGGAGCAGCCACGTGGTTTGCTTTTCATTGGTTGTGCCTCCCACTGCAGGGCCTAGATTTGAACTATAGGGCCTGGATTTGAGCTGCAGGGCCTGGATTTGAGCTGCAGTGCGTTCGGAGAAGACTGCCTGTGGAGAAATGCCTGTGGAGAAATGCCTGCATTTCATTTTCCCCTGGGTGCCTGCAACATGCCTTGTCGGACGCTCCATCAAGGATGTCTGCCATCGCCTGAAAGCTTACTCCTTGCTTACTGTTCAATTGTGTATTTTCCTTCCTGTTGTACCTTCTTTTTGTTATATATTGTGCTCTCACATTGCCACATGGTTCATCAAAGGCCGCTCACAACAAAGCCCCACTGCTCTGCTCAAGGGGACAGGAAAATTGCCTCCAACAAAATTGCCTCTCGCAGTGGTACAACCCCTCGTTGGTTTCAGATCTACTGCTCATTACTTTGAGTGTACTGCTGAGTTCCATTCATATGGTATGACACTCTTGTGTTGGTACAAGCTACCAGCAGCTAATCTGATGATGTGCTTTGCTCACCACTGATTGATTGTCCACTAGGCGTGGCAGATACGACTGCACAACCATAAGAAGGGTCAACAAATGATGACTGTACGCTGCTCGGGCCGCACGTCCGCTCGGATTCCAGGTGCACCCGTACTGAACATAAATGGGCCTTCTGCTTCCGGGGTTCTCCGGAGTACACTCAATGACACCTTGGGCGTCAGGAACATAAAAAAAAATGATCTGCTTTGCTCAAAGATCCCTAAGTCGCCACAGGGCATCCACTACACACTTGATGAGTCTGAAAACTGCCATTTCGGGAAAGAATATGTCAACACCTCAATTAGATAATGCATCAATTTCAAAATCGGTGTTGACAAGTTAGTGCTGGCTCCAGTTTGAGGTCAATTTGACTGACTCCTTGTATCTTGGTGTTGTTTTTGATCCTCGGGGGTTTTCAGACTATCCAGAGAACCTGCCACTGCCCCTTACCAGGCACAAGAGAGGGCTTCATAACAGTACTTCTTTCAAAACAAAGGGCCTTCTGCAATAATTGGGCTGTGGGGTGTAAAATGTCTTTTTTGGACACCCCCCAGTGTGTGTAATACCTCTGGAATACCTAGAAGCTATTGAGTAAAGGTGCAGGATGCATAAGGTGTGGACCTGTTGCAAATCCACAAAATTGTCATAGATGGTCCACACCACATACGCCCAAGCGAGAGGTGCTGAAGTGCCCTAATCCGGCCTGAAATGTGCTGAAATGGCCTGAACCACTCTGGGATGGCCCGAACTGATCTTAAACTGGATTGTGGTGTGAAACGTAATGGTCCCAGTTCAACACACTTGCACTGTGGTGACTCTGCGTTGTCGAGCCTCAATTACACTTGATTCCAGGGTTGTTCCTGATTACTTTTATGCGTCACACACATCGGAAGTGAAGCAAAAAAAACCTGGAGCTGAGTTAATTTGTGTGTTTGGGGGGGCTGTGTGCCTACTACCTTTCCTGTTGCCCTGTGATGTCCCTTTATCATTTCTGGGACTCTTTGTGGTGCTGCACTCTTGCGGCACACGCCCTGTTCTACGTGAACCATACAGTCCATGATTGGGATTCATTCCGTAGCAACTTTTGCCCTTCTAGGCACCACCACTGTGAGAACTGAACTGAGTTCACCTGAAATGTGCTGTGAACCATACAATGAATGATTGGGAGTCATCCCATAGCAACTTTTGCCCTTCTAGTGCAGCGAAACACCACCGCTGTGAGAACTGAACTGAGTTCACCTGAAATGTGCTGTGAACCATACACTGCATGATTGGGAGTCATCCCATAGCAACTTTTGCCCTTCTAGTGCAGTGACACACCACCACTGTGAGTTCACAACCCCCCAGTAACTGAATTTTCAGATTGAAATTTTCTTAATGGACTGAAGTTGAGCCAATTGGAGGATTTTGATTTCCCGGAGCAACACGCGGCAAATGCAAAGTTCGACTCTGATTCTAATGCAGACCACAGCAGTGGCACTGATTCTGACTCAGAGCTCCTCTTGGATGATTCATCGTCTTGCTCAAAGGGGAAGCATGTGCAATGGTTCAAGATGAGGCGCAAGGTTGGAAAGAGTTTCTATTCCACGGCTCCCAATGCCCCTGATGGGCAGTGAGGCCCCTCGTCTGAGGATGTGGGCCTGATCCGTGATACTCTTGAGCAAGAAATGTCGTTTGTTGTTGTCCATTGAACATCTGCGCTAGATTGGGCAAGACGAGGCACGTAACAAAGGTCGGTTGTTGCTCTCTGAAGATCCCGCCCTTGAAGCTCAGTCCCGGCACAAGGTAGCGGTTGGTGTGGGGCGAAACTTGTCGTTAGGCTGCGATACTATTGGACCCAGTATTCGTTTCCGTGGTGTACATTACTATTAAGATCCCATGCATAAAACGGCTATCGCAATATTTGGAGGGGCAATGGGACTACCCTTCACGAATTCGCATCTTGTTGTACCTCACCCAGTTTTGTATTCGGCGCTAGGTTTGCTGCCCCTCGTATGGCCCTTGGCACCGCGCACATGCCGCGTCAGGTGCTCCCCCAAGGGGCCAAAACTAGGGTTTGAGTATTTGCCGACATACAAAACTTTGCACTGAGTGTGCACTGCGTGCACGGCATTCCCAAGTGTTGTAGGGCTATTTTGACACCTATGACCCATTTTGGCCCAGAGGAGTTCCCAAAGGACTTGAAATGGGCAATTTTAGTCATCATGTTGCAATAAAGGAGGGCCCAGTGGCACTGTGGGGCGGGGGAGGGGGCTTTTAGACCAAAAAGGGGGCAAAAAAGTATCCAAAACTGGTTTTGATGCTCAAATCGTTGATTTTTAGCTTTTCTCAGCTCCTGTTCAGCCATTTCCCCCCTTGTCTATGTAATGCCCTTTCTGTAGACAGAATTTACATTGTATTGTGGCTCTGAAGTTTGCCGTGAGATCTTTGGGGTCAGGCTTGTTGAAATTTCGTTTTCCAACAAATGCTAGCTCATCGCACCAATTTTTTTTCAAAATTTGTGGTGAACAAACTCATTTCTTCGAAGTGTGCGATCCATAACGACAGGTATGAACGAGGGAAGGTACTCAGGAATAACCCCGGAATCAACCGAAGTCTGGCAACGAGAATTCCCCACAGGGTGAGTGTGTTGAACTGGGACTGGTGCGTTTCATACCTGCTGGAGGGTACACCATTGAGTACAGCAATTGCTGTCACACCATCCAGTGTTCGATGTTCGTGTGCACCCTGCGCACACCAAAGTGCAACACCCTCAATGCCTTAGAGACATTAAACCAGCATCCCCGCAGGCGCAATGCCGGGGGGGGGGGGGGGGGAGGGGGTTGCCATCAAGGCTGAGTGACTATGCCGGTTGGTACAGGTGTACAGATTCGTTCACCTTTTGAGGAGGGAATCCTCTGTATGGCTAACCCAAATAGCTGGGAAAGTTGTTTTGTAGTTGGAAGTGGGACAGTTGTCCGTCTGCTCTCAAAGCTGCTTCTGCCCCTTGCCATCCCTCCCATGCCAGCGCCGATGCCCAGAGGGCTTCAATTGGTCGGTAGGCTGAGCTGGATGTCCCCGCCATAGACACTTCCAGCCATTGTTCTTCAGCAAGTTCACAGCAGTGCGTCCGGGTTTTTGCTAGGCGACTGTCCCGGTGCTTCCGCCAGTGTTCGCTTGTCCCTACCTTCCATATGTACACTGTCGTACCCAAGTTTGCGGGGCTTTGACTCTACAGGGTCAGTGGCGTGCATGGTGGTCAGGGTCAGTCCCTGGGATACCTGCTTGACGCTGGCCCCATTCGGCCGGTACTCCTGGGATCTTGGTTCGGGCTCACTGTGCCCTGGTGGTGCTGGTTAGCGCACATTCAACACACAGCCATTCAGGGGGGGGGGGGGGGGTTGCTTGGGTGGGTTTGTTGCGCTGATGGTGCCCATGTGGGGCACTGGGTTTATGGAGTGGTGCAGTGAGAACACATGGTGCTGCAGGACAGTGTGGAGGCGTCGTCAGACATGCGTGACGCTGGCGATGTGTGCCTTGATGAGGTGTGGGAGGACGGCATGCTTTCGGTGTCTGCCTGGCTTGGTCCCTGCTCCCAGTCCATTTCAACCAGCTGCAGTTCTGCCAACAGATTTGCTGCTACACGTGGCGACATGGGTGATGGTGGTTGGGGGGTGTGAAATGTATTTCTGCGTTCCAGCGCCTCCCACGGTGTGTGCATGCAGTGCACTGTGCTCGGTGTGGCCAATGAGGTGTGAGGGAGGCGGGCTCGGAGGTTGGAGAGTGGCGTGTAGGCGACGGTGTGTGGTGTGAATCTCTTCGGGTATTTGGGGTTCCTGGCCGGGGTGCAATCTTCAATGTCCTGTGACGGTGTCGGTCGGCGAGGGGTTCTGGGGGGGGGTGGGGGGGTGCTGTACTCTTCCGCTGTGTGCCGCAGTGGTGTGAGCTGCGACTCTGGGAGGGGGGGCTCGTCAAGCTCTGGAGCCTCTTCCTCCAGTAGGTCCGCTAAGGATTGTACATCATCATTGTCTGGTGGCTGTTGTTGCCCTGTTTGCGAGACGGAGACGTGTCCAAAAAGGAGGGGGGATTTTCGCCGACCGACATCCGCCAGATGATCCGCTCTGGTATTGCCTTTGATTCCTATGTGGGAGGGGATGTGCATCCAGTGGGTGGGGGAGTGTGCTGATTCAATTAGGTCCAGTACCTGGGTCCACAGGTCCACGTGGCTGACCGGGCCCGCGGATCCTGTCCACTTGTGCCTGCGCCACTTTTGGGCCTTGCCGTGGACACCGTCTACAACGAGTAAGGAGTCAGGGCAGATCAGGACAGGTTTGTCTGGTGACCGTGCTTGCAGCGCGCGCAGGGCTGCCCTCAGTTCCCCTCTGTTGTTGGTTTGGGGTTCACTCACTGGGATTGGTTCGGCTGTATCCCTGGAATCCCCAAAGGAGACGCCATACCCTCCCACTCGTCCTACTACCTCATGGTCCTCCGATGATCCGTCGGGATATATGACTTCCCACCCTGCTTCGACATACCGCTGGATTATTTGTTCATAGTACTCACAGAGTTCTTGTTTGTGTGTTTCTTTTCTCCGTTTCTTGCGTGCCGGCGCTACCAGTGTGGGGGGGGGGAGGGAGGAGTTGTGTGCTGTGTGGACCCTCGGGTGCTGGATCGTGAGCGTGTTCGGATCACTCAGAGAATCGAGTGCCTGCAAGAACAACTGTGTTTCTGATTTGGGGAAGGAGGGGAAGGGGTGGTCCACCCAATCGCTGAGGTTGGCTCTCCACTGTTTCAGAAACTGTTGCCACGGGGGTTGGAAGGTTGGGTGATGAAATTTGCATCTGCTGCGGACCATCCAGTTTGCCCTGACCGCAGACCAGTAGAGCAGCCCTAGGGGGGATGAGACAGAGAGTGCAGGTTGATCCCATAAGATTGCTTCTGGGTCTGCTGTGGAGCCGTCCGCTAGCGCTGCAGGTCCCACACATTGTTGGGCAATGAAAAATGCAGGTTGCAGAAATTTACAGTGCAGGGTGGCATGCTTGATTGTTTCTTGAACCCCTGGATGTAGTGGGCATGCAGTGCCATTTGGCTGCCAACTGGCCAGCCTGGTGCCCACCGTGAGTTTGTGCCAGAGCGCTAGTTGGATAAACTGGGTGTCTCTGGGAGGGAGACGCAACTTCGCCCATGCTTGCCAGGTTTCCGCCGTCTGTCTGGGCGGTTCAGGGGTCAAGGACATTAGGTAATGCAACATGTGCCGTTTGTTCCATTCTGACCAAAACATGGGGCTTGCTTCCTTTAATTTCGTGTGGGGCGCTGCTGCTTGGATTTCTGTTATGCACGCTTTGTAAACCGGCGCCCAAGTGGGGGGCAGGAGGGCAGAATACTCTGGGATGCCCAGAGGGGGGGGGGGTCCATTCCACAACACCCACGTCCGTCCGCGATGATCTCCTTTCTCTCCTGCAGGCACAGGCCTGGGACCAGGTGTGTGCCCAGCATCAGTATCGATGCGGCCTCCCTGCTCCCGTGACGGGACTCAGAAAGCTGCGCGCCTGCATTGGGCTCGGAGACTGCAGCCCACTGATGACCCTGTCCCAGACAGACGCAGTGGAGCCTGATACACACACGCACGCGCACAACCACAACCATCGCACTTCATGGTCCTGACGTGGCGGCGGTAGCGGCGGCAGTGGCAGTTGGGGATCGTCATTGCTGCATCGCCAAAGGCAAATTGGCTGGAGCGCGAGTGTGTGCCTACCCCTTCGCCGCTCGGTGCCCTGTCCCAATGCTGTTCAGGGCCAGTCAAACCGGCCCTGCAAGGGCCTCGTGTGCTACGTGCCCAAAATGTGCACGCCCTTTTGCAGCAGGCCGACGTCTGCAGCGCGGTGCGGGCACGTGCAGGTTTGGCAACTGTGGCGCAGGGGCGAGTGGAGGCCCATCGGCTGGGGTCGGTGCAGGTGTGGGTGATGGTGCTGGCTTGCCCACCAAAGGGTGGGCGCAGGTGGGTTGACAGAGTGCGGGTGCAAGGGCCACCCCGGCGGGGGTGGCCGCCTGCGTCTTCGTCCGGCTACCGCGTCCTCCTCCGCTTCGCGGCCGGCATTCCACCGCCGTCCACAGAGGCCCGGGCCATGGCCTCCAGCTCCGCCTGCCCCACCCCGCTCGACCTCTGAAGGTCCTCCACTTGCCCCACGAACTGCGGGATCTTGAACTTTCGCTTGCAGCCGCTGTAGTTCATGTACCGGATCTTGCCAAACACGGCGCGCTCCTTCCAGCCCTGGTCGTGCAGGCCGCAGATGGACCACATGCATCCCACCCACCCGTTGGGGCTGTGGCCGTCCAGACTGTACCGGTCGTTCAGGTGGATGGCGAGGCGCAGGGCCTCCGCCGGCGAGGGCGTCCACTCCAGGATCTTCTTAGCCCAGTACATGCGCAGGTACCCATGCATCTTCCCGCGGATCATCATCTGCTTCTGCGCCGCGTTCCACAGCTCGTCGTGTGTGCACGCGGCCTCCAGTTCATATTGCGTGTAGACGAACTCACGCGGGTCGGAAGCGTGCGTCTGCAGCGTCTCCTGTGCCCATTCGGCCGCCCCCGCCAACTCATCGTAGCGAGGGTTGTAGTGGCAGAAGTTGTCGGACAGCTCCCGTCGGATGAAAAGCTCCTCCACAAAAGCATCCACCTCCTCCGGGTGACGGGAGCGGAGCGGCAGTGCCTGCAGCAGCACGCGCTGCGCACTGATGTGCCCAAAGTTCAGCCACGGGGACAAGTCCGACAGCGCGCAGGCGTTGGGGTCGTTGCGGGCACCGTACCGTGGCAGCGTGTGCTGCAGGAAGCGGTGCAGCCTCGCCGCCGCCGCCTTTTCGCCGGGCCGCGCCCATTTCGGGGAGGGCACGGACTGGTCCAGGCCCGCTATGGTGCTTGCAAGCTCGCGAATCGCCGGGAACTCCGGCATCTCCGCGGGCGGGTGCGGGTGCCGTTGCAACTGCGGGAAGTCTGTTAGGAAACGCTCGCTGTGGGCCCAGAGCTTCTTGCGGATGGTGCGCGCAGCGTACTCCTGCTTCTCGGACGCCACCCACACCGGCACGACGTTGTGCGCGTCGACCATGTCCAGCGCGCACGCGGCCGGCAGCGAGGCCAGCACCTCCTCTCGCCACCTCACATCCTCCCGGGCGGGTGAGTAGTCGGTAACCAGAAGACCGGCGCGCTGAGCACCGACTAGCTGCGGTATTGCGGCCGCCGGTGTGTCACAGAGAACGTGAAAAGGAATGCCGAGCTCCTGCAAGTCCCGCGCAACCTCCTGCCACCCTCGCAGGAGAAACCGGTACCACCGCAGCGTGTTGGGCGCCGCGCGCGCGCACAGGGTGACCGCCACCAGAAGTGGGGCCCCGCGCCGCACTGCCTCCTGCTGGGCGTGCAGCAGGGCCCAGTTGTCGCACACCCGCTGGTCCCGCACCATCCAGTACACCACCGCGCCGCCCGCGGCGGACCCCTCAGGGGGCGGGCGGAGGGTCTGGATGCGGAGCGGGTCCACATGTGTCGGGGCCGATTTCGGGACCGGGACCGCGGGGGCCTTTTTGCCTGTGGCAGCGAAGAGAGCGATGCGGGGGCCGCTCCGTCCCGTCTCGGCCCACGCCCGCGTCCTCAGGACTGGGGCATCGTCCACGTCACGATGACCACCAGGTGAGCCCCCGGCACCGGGAGTGGCACGGGGTTTGCGGTGCGCCCTGCCCTCTGGCCCGCTGCCCGACACCGATGGCTCTGCAGCGTGTGCCCTCGTAAAACGCACCAGGACTTGCTGCATCAGAAGCACTGCCCCTGCGATGCAGCCGAGGCTGGAGGCAAGTGGCATAGATGTCCGGCTGGTCGACGCCACGTCGGCCGCCAGCGCCAAGCGCTGTGGGCACGTGCGGCGCAAGTGAGGCCTGCCATTGCCCTCAAACGAAGGGCGCCGGACGGAACATGGCAGGCCAGTGGCGTCCCGCGGCCGGACCACGGCGTCGCGGGCGGCGGGCAACCGAAAGGCCGGTGGCAAAGAGCTCCGCGTGGCAATGCGCAGCGCATCAGGGGGTGCGATCCGTAGTCCCATCGGCAGCTGCGAGCGCCCCGGGGGCAGTGTGACGCGGGCCGCCACCAGCATCATGGCGACCGTGGCAATGATCCCGATGCGCGCAGTAGGGCCGCTCGCGCGCCGGAGCAGCAGAGGTTGGCCCATCACTGGAGGGGTGCCGCAGGAGAGTTCCAGAACGGGGCTGACTGCAACAACAGGATTGCTAAGGGCTGGCCACCAATGCAAACTGCGGAGCGTTCCTGCCCCAACACCGCATGCCTGGACAACATATCAGTGAAGGGTCAGCAAGGGGACAGGGCGAAGAAATGCGGCAAGAACACGTGTCCCCTCAGTCATCAGTCATTTTGATCTGACACTGGCTGAGTGTCTGTCCTTAGACCCCTGGGTGTCGCTCCCACCCTGGGGCCCGCCAGGAACCTATAGTGCTCATCGCTCTGTTGCTGACTGTCGGGCTGGCGGGACCCTTATCTCGCAAGTCTTGTCCAGGGCTGTACACACCAAGGGTGCATACGTCAGGCACTCAGGAAGACATAACGGTCTACATCAGCATTGTCACCATCGCCACTGATCGAACAGTGGCTGAGAGGTCACAGGCTTCTCTGGTATCTGGTGCGTCTCAGCTTGTGACCCCACTGCAAATTTCACAAAAAAGTAAGTCAAACAACTGATCAGAATGGGAGAATCAACACGGGCACTGCAAGTACTGGTCGCTGGGAATGTGATGATGATATCCAGGTGGGTGAATGGAAAGAGAATTTGGTGCGAAAATTTCAAAATCCAGAGTGATGACCTGTTGTCAATGGCTGCATGTTGCATATTTTCCTCTGGGACTCTCCAGGACTCTACATGAGCATTGACGAAAGATGAGGTTTGAGGCAATGTCTCTTCAATGTTGTCGAGTACAGCCCCTCCCCATTGTGCAAGCAGCACGTCGTCCAAGCACCATCTGGGCCCTATCCTGGAGTGTGATGACCGGCGCGCCGGGCATCTTTTTTTGACCATTCCCCACTTGTGCCTGTTTTTGCCCCCACCTCACCAAACAATGTTATGCCAGCCCGGACACAGACGAGACTGTATGGTGATTGCTGAAAACAATTCGGAGTACCTTCTCGCCGTGTCTAAGAATTTGGCCCATCCTTTGCACCCAGCTTATGACGATGATGCACCAGGCAAACATTCCCCCTATGGCCAAGCACCACCCAGGTGGTTCAACCTTCAGTTTTGGGAATCATGAAATTCATGGTTACAGACTGCAATACAAAGTGCTGATCTGTGGCATGCAATGCGGCAAAAGAGGATGAAAATGATGTTTCGGTGGAGTGTCAGGCAAATGGTTGGATGCAGCGGTGCAGATAATCTATACAGTACATGTGCACACAGCAGGAAAATTCTTCATTGACGTCTCGCTACATTTCCTGTGTTGCACAACTTCTGTATTGGATTATCAAGGACAAACTCTAGATTAGCTTGCACCTACTACTTTTAGCACCCCCAAAAAACTGCTTGTGTTTGTAGTCAGAACAGACCATGGTGCACAGTTGGCCCTAGGCATAGGCACATGCATGGGCATGAGAGGGCGCCTTAAGCGCAGTGCGTGTGCAATGCGCGCACAGTGCAACTATTTGGGCGTTTGGCTGCAGTAGAAACCCATACTTTGTGGCACTTTGGGCATCATTGTTGTTTCGTACCCCCCTTGCAAACTCCCACCCCTTGCAATCTCCCACCCCCCCCCCCTCCCGGGAGACTGTCAGTTCCATGTTTAGTTAAGCGGCTGCCAAACCGGCCCCGCACGCCATTGCCTCCTCCTCATCGGCCAGTGCAACACACCCCGTGCCTGTCATGGAAACTGAGCATGTGCAACAGTTCAAAGTGTGTTATTCTCGTACCCAGAAGTTCTTTACCGTTCCTTTGGATCCTCAATAACATTTGTGTTGGATGAAGCACATTGGCATCAACGCGAAAGTCACTTCACACGTGTTCTCTTTGCTTGCATCAGTGGAGGGTACCACAGTTTGCCTTGAAATACCCTTGCAACCCCCCCCCCCCCACCTGGGAGACCGTCGCGCGCTAACCCGGGAGTTTGCAAGGGGGGCGGGGGGTACTGCAAACCACTGCTGTTTGTTTTGATGTGATTTTCAACCATGGCTAATGTTATTACTCCTGGCTTGGCTGTCACATACATCCAGTCCACCCTTCACATGCACAATTTGGGAAGTGAGTTTCCGAAGCGTGGCAGGCTTTACTTCACCAAAGATATTGTTGATGACAGTTTTGTCCCAAGGAATAGGAAGCCCAAACCTATTCCAAAACCTGAAGCCAAGCCTGCTCCAAAGCCTACCCCAAAGGGCAAGCATGTGCAATTGTTTAATGAGGCGCAAGGTTGGAAAGGGCTTCTATTCCACAGCCCCTGATGCCCCTGATGGGCAGTGAGGACCTCCAGAACTTGCTGAAATTTGCCTGTGCATTGTGTTCTAGTGCCCTGTTATGACAAATGTGCCTAGGGTGAGGTATGGGTAGGTTTTCAGTGAAGTACATTTTTTTTGGTACCACGCACCGCCTTGTCCAAGCACCGGGACTAAGCAACACCAATGTGTGTCGGGGCTCCGCTCGCATTGACACCTGTGGTACTGTTGAGAATGCCAGAGTGATTCTGGAGGGTGACGACCATCGTCGTTTTATGGCCAAGCACCGGGACCCGGTCTGACCGTCGTTTTCCTGACTTTCCTACTGCTTGCGCAAGGGGGGGAGGGTATGTGTGCACCATTTCTCACTGGTTTCATCCTCAACAATGACAGCAACCATCACGCACCAAGATTTCTGAATCATCCGCTGCAAGCATTGCTACTGCGTGGTAGCTGCAGCTGCACTACCATGTGGTAGACCCCCAGGGGTACCATTCCGTCAGTATGCTATGCTTTGAAAGAATTACCCACCCCCAAAAAAATGTTGGCACACAGTCACCACAGCCATCCAAGGGCTTGCCCTTCCAAGAGGTAAGCAATGAGGCGATCTTCCTGCATGTGTTCAAACTGCATCTCAGGGACAAGCCGCGCGGACTTAGGGGGAATACTTGCACTGCGCGCACACTACGCGCTACTTTTAGACTATGTTCCCCCCAAAGAGCCCCTAGGCACGCCCCTTGGAAACACCCTTAGAATTAGACGACCCAAATTGGACTGGAGGGGACCTTGAGGGGGACCTTCCCGGTTCTTGTGGCAGTGGTGAAGGGGCCTTTGGGGGGGAACTTGACTGTGTGTTGGGCAGCGGAGATGGAGGGCACTCAGGTGGCAAGTCTGAACTGGGGTTGGCAAAGGAGATGGACTCCATCTTGCATTGCCGATTCACCACTCTCAACCCATCTTGGTACTATTCCAAGTGGAGGAGTCTGTCTTCAGCCGTCCCAACCACCGTGGCAGGAGGTCGCAAGCCATTGGAGCGGGTGTAGAACACCCTATCCCCAATACTGAGATCCATGGAGAAAATGGGCCTCAGAAATGAGGAAGGAAATATGATGTCCTGTAGCAGGCACCCTCAAGGTGTATCACCATATCAATCAACCGAGAAAAAGAGTAGATGTGGTGGAAATGGGCAAAAAATGTGTGCAAAAAAGTAGAAATGGGTGAAACAGGGTGAACATCCAAAAATGCCAAATCCCCAATGCATCAAAACCTACTACCAAACAATAATGATGCACAAAGTACCACAAAGTATGGGTTTCTTACTACGGCCAGACGCCCAAATAGTTGCACTGCGCGCGCACTGCACGCGCACTGCGCTTAAGGCGCCCCCTTATTCTTGCCCCAGCCTGTCCATAATTTTCCTCACTTAAGGTACCGGCCACATGAGGGGGTAGGAGGTTACTTGACCACACCATGTGTACATGCACCCACCCTTTAGACTTATTCACAGAGAAACAGCGCCATTTGTGCTAAATGGCCCAACAAGCAGGCACACCATCCATGCAGCTGGAAGGGTATCACTGGTTGTAGGCGGGTCACAGGGGGAATCTTTGCACTGCGCGCTACTTTTAGACTATGTTCCCCCCGAAGAGCCCCCAAGCACACCCCTTGGAAACGCCCTTAGAATTAGGTGACCCAAACTGGCCCAACTCAAGAAAGTTGCAAACTACCTTCCCTTCACATAACACACATCATGCACAACTGGAAAAGCCATGAACAGCGCATTGGTCGCCACCCTCAAGAACACACAACTGTCTCTCTGTTTCATTGTCAACTAAGTATCCCGCCCCCCCCGCTTGTATAAGCTACGCCAAAGTCCCAAATTAATACGGTCCCTACGCCTACTGTAGCTTGGACACGGGCGTAGCTTGCGCACGACACATACAACTACCAACACCGGGCACCCACGTTCAAAAAGAGAGGATTGCATGGTGAGCTGGTGCAAGAAAGGGGCATATAATATGCACAAACATCCCCAAAATCAGAGCTATCTGGGTCAAATGGGCAAACACTCACAACAGATGTGTCTATGACTTTATGTGACTCGCAAATCCGTCACCAAACCCATGTCTTATGTGATTGCACTACGTTTGGTACCGAATTAAAATTAGGTCCCAAATTAATACGGTCCCTACGCCTACTGTAGCTTGGACAAGGGCGTAGCTTATACAAAGGGGGGGGGGGTACTCCAAGTGGATGAGCCCATCTCCCGCCATCCCAACCACCGTGGCAGGAACTCGCACACCGTTGGAGCGGGTGTAGAACACCCGATCGCCAAGACTCAAATCCATGAAGAAAGTGTGTCTAAGAAAGGAGGAGGGGGGTATGAAGTCCTGTAGCATATGTGCAAGCACGATAGATCAATGTGTGCACACGAGCATTGCGCATTGCCATGCCTTGACACAACCATGCTACGCCTGGCCATGCCTTGACCCAAACGTGCTACGCCTTGCTATGCCTCGACCCAAAAATGTTGTGCCTTGCCATGCCTGCACCCGGATGCGCTATGATTTGCCATGCCTTGACCCAAAAGACCTATGCCTGGCCATTCTCTGGGGACAAAATAACGAAGCGTGGATTGAGAGTCCCTAACCCCAACTCAAGGGGCCACGCAACAAAGCGTGGATTGTGAGTCCTTAACCCGAACTCGAGGGGCCACGCAACAAAGCGTGGATTGTGAGTCCCTAACCCCAACTCGAGGGGCCACGCAACAAAGCGTGGATTCAAAGATTGTCCCGGTTTCCTCAATAGCACCGGAAGGTTGGGGCCCAAAAGAGGGCGGAAATGCTACGTCACCCCTGCATTCTTGGGGGTCCCCAACAAAGGGGACAAAATTAGAAGTCAAAACCTACGCTAGGGGTCACCATGATGCTCCTAGTTTCTCAAAGTATGGGTCCCTAACCCCGACTCGAGGGGCCACACAACAAAGCGTGGATTCAAAGATTGGGGGAATCTTTGCACTGCGCGCGCACTGCGCGCTACTTTTAGACTATGTTCCCCCCGAAGAGCCCCCAAGCACACCCCTTGGAAACGCCCTTAGAATTAGGTGACCCAAACTGGCCCAACTCAAGAAAGTTGCAAACTACCTTCCCTTCACATAACACACATCATGCACAACTGGAAAAGCCATGAACAGCGCATTGGTCGCCACCCTCAACAACACACAACTGTCTCTCCGTTCCATTGTCAACTAAGTACACATTGAGAATACGCAACTTGTGTGCACAACATGACACGGTTGCAGAATCAAAGAAAAGTCACATTGTCACATGTGTGTGTGTCAATGCAATCCGTACAATATTGCAGTTCACACTTGTCACACATGGACATCTTTTCAGGGTCAGACTTGGTGCAACAAAGGGCACAAACATCCCCATCATCACCCACAACATCCTCATCATCATTGTCCTCCTGTGTAGGTACAGTCCATACAAGTCAAAGTCTACGCTAGGGGTCACCATGATGCTCCTAGTATCAAAGCGTGGATTCAAAGATTGTCCCGGTTTCCTCAATAGCACCGGAAGGTTGGGGCCCAAAAGAGGGCGGAAATGCTACGTCACCCCTGCATTCTCGGGGGTCTCCAAACAAAGGGGGACAAAATCAGAAGTCAAAACCTCCGCTAGGGGTCACCATGATGCCCCTAGGGGCCCCTAGTATCTCAAAGTATGGGTCTCTAGTACGGCCAGACGCCCAAATAGTTGCACTGCGCGTGCACTGCGCTTGAGGCGCCCCCATTGTCCCGGTTTCCTCAATAGCACCGGAAGGTTGGGGCCCAAAAGAGGGCGGAAATGCTACGTCACCCCTGCATTCTCGGGGGTCTCCAACAAAGGGGGACAACATCAGAAGTCAAAACCTCCGCTACGGGTCACCATGATGCCCCTAGGGGCCCCTAGTATCTCAAAGTATGGGTCTCTAGTACGGCCAGACGCCCAAATAGTTGCACTGCGCGTGCACTGCGCTGGGGGCGCCCCCATTGTCCCGGTTTCCTCAATAGCACCGGAAGGTTGGGGCCCAAAAGAGGGCGGAAATGCTACGTCACCCCTGCATTCTCGGGGGTCTCCAAACAAAGGGGGACAAAATCAGAAGTCAAAACCTCCGCTAGGGGTCACCATGATGCCCCTAGGGGCCCCTAGTATCTCAAAGTATGGGTCTCTAGTACGGCCAGACGCCCAAATAGTTGCACTGCGCGTGCACTGCGCTTGAGGCGCCCCCATTGTCCCGGTTTCCTCAATAGCACCGGAAGGTTGGGGCCCAAAAGAGGGCGGAAATGCTACGTCACCCCTGCATTCTCGGGGGTCTCAAACAAAGGGGGACAAAATCAGAAGTCAAAACCTCCGCTAGGGGTCACCATGATGCCCCTAGGGGCCCCTAGTATCTCAAAGTATGGGTCTCTAGTACGGCCAGACGCCCAAATAGTTGCACTGCGCGTGCACTGCGCTTGAGGCGCCCCCATTGTCCCGGTTTCCTCAATAGCACCGGAAGGTTGGGGCCCAAAAGAGGGCGGAAATGCTAGGTCACCCTGCATTCTCGGGGGTCCCCAACAAAGGGGGACAAAATCAGAAGTCAAAATGTACGCTAGGGGTCACCATGATGCTCCTAGTATCAAAGCGTGGATTCAAAGATTGTCCCGGTTTCCTCAATAGCACCGGAAGGTTGGGGCCCAAAAGAGGGCGGAAATGCTACGTCACCCCTGCATTCTCGGGGGTCTCCAAACAAAGGGGGACAAAATCAGAAGTCAAAACCTCCGCTAGGGGTCACCATGATGCCCCTAGGGGCCCCTAGTATCTCAAAGTATGGGTCTCTAGTACGGCCAGACGCCCAAATAGTTGCACTGCGCGTGCACTGCGCTTGAGGCGCCCCCATTGTCCCGGTTTCCTCAATAGCACCGGAAGGTTGGGGCCCAAAAGAGGGCGGAAATGCTACGTCACCCCTGCATTCTCGGGGGTCTCCAACAAAGGGGGACAACATCAGAAGTCAAAACCTCCGCTACGGGTCACCATGATGCCCCTAGGGGCCCCTAGTATCTCAAAGTATGGGTCTCTAGTACGGCCAGACGCCCAAATAGTTGCACTGCGCGTGCACTGCGCTGGGGGCGCCCCCATTGTCCCGGTTTCCTCAATAGCACCGGAAGGTTGGGGCCCAAAAGAGGGCGGAAATGCTACGTCACCCCTGCATTCTCGGGGGTCTCCAAACAAAGGGGGACAAAATCAGAAGTCAAAACCTCCGCTAGGGGTCACCATGATGCCCCTAGGGGCCCCTAGTATCTCAAAGTATGGGTCTCTAGTACGGCCAGACGCCCAAATAGTTGCACTGCGCGTGCACTGCGCTTGAGGCGCCCCCATTGTCCCGGTTTCCTCAATAGCACCGGAAGGTTGGGGCCCAAAAGAGGGCGGAAATGCTACGTCACCCCTGCATTCTCGGGGGTCTCAAACAAAGGGGGACAAAATCAGAAGTCAAAACCTCCGCTAGGGGTCACCATGATGCCCCTAGGGGCCCCTAGTATCTCAAAGTATGGGTCTCTAGTACGGCCAGACGCCCAAATAGTTGCACTGCGCGCGCACTGCGCTTGAGGCGCCCCCATTGTCCCGGTTTCCTCAATAGCACCGGAAGGTTGGGGCCCAAAAGAGGGCGGAAATGCTAGGTCACCCTGCATTCTCGGGGGTCCCCAACAAAGGGGGACAAAATCAGAAGTCAAAATGTACGCTAGGGGTCACCATGATGCTCCTAGTATCAAAGCGTGGATTCAAAGATTGTCCCGGTTTCCTCAATAGCACCGGAAGGTTGGGGCCCAAAAGAGGGCGGAAATGCTACGTCACCCCTGCATTCTCGGGGGTCTCCAAACAAAGGGGGACAAAATCAGAAGTCAAAACCTCCGCTAGGGGTCACCATGATGCCCCTAGGGGCCCCTAGTATCTCAAAGTATGGGTCTCTAGTACGGCCAGACGCCCAAATAGTTGCACTGCGCGTGCACTGCGCTTGAGGCGCCCCCATTGTCCCGGTTTCCTCAATAGCACCGGAAGGTTGGGGCCCAAAAGAGGGCGGAAATGCTACGTCACCCCTGCATTCTCGGGGGTCTCCAACAAAGGGGGACAAATTCAGAAGTCAAAACCTCCGCTACGGGTCACCATGATGCCCCTAGGGGCCCCTAGTATCTCAAAGTATGGGTCTCTAGTACGGCCAGACGCCCAAATAGTTGCACTGCGCGTGCACTGCGCTGGGGGCGCCCCCATTGTCCCGGTTTCCTCAATAGCACCGGAAGGTTGGGGCCCAAAAGAGGGCGGAAATGCTACGTCACCCCTGCATTCTCGGGGGTCTCCAAACAAAGGGGGACAAAATCAGAAGTCAAAACCTCCGCTAGGGGTCACCATGATGCCCCTAGGGGCCCCTAGTATCTCAAAGTATGGGTCTCTAGTACGGCCAGACGCCCAAATAGTTGCACTGCGCGTGCACTGCGCTTGAGGCGCCCCCATTGTCCCGGTTTCCTCAATAGCACCGGAAGGTTGGGGCCCAAAAGAGGGCGGAAATGTTACGTCACCCCTGCATTCTCGGGGGTCTCAAACAAAGGGGGACAAAATCAGAAGTCAAAACCTCCGCTAGGGGTCACCATGATGCCCCTAGGGGCCCCTAGTATCTCAAAGTATGGGTCTCTAGTACGGCCAGACGCCCAAATAGTTGCACTGCGCGCGCACTGCGCTTGAGGCGCCCCCATTGTCCCGGTTTCCTCAATAGCACCGGAAGGTTGGGGCCCAAAAGAGGGCGGAAATGCTAGGTCACCCTGCATTCTCGGGGGTCCCCAACAAAGGGGGACAAAATCAGAAGTCAAAATGTACGCTAGGGGTCACCATGATGCTCCTAGTATCAAAGCGTGGATTCAAAGATTGTCCCGGTTTCCTCAATAGCACCGGAAGGTTGGGGCCCAAAAGAGGGCGGAAATGCTACGTCACCCCTGCATTCTCGGGGGTCTCCAAACAAAGGGGGACAAAATCAGAAGTCAAAACCTCCGCTAGGGGTCACCATGATGCCCCTAGGGGCCCCTAGTATCTCAAAGTATGGGTCTCTAGTACGGCCAGACGCCCAAATAATTGCACTGCGCGCGCACTGCGCTTGAGGCGCCCCCATTGTCCCGGTTTCCTCAATAGCACCGGAAGGTTGGGGCCCAAAAGAGGGCGGAAATGCTACGTCACCCCTGCATTCTCGGGGGTCTCCAAACAAAGGGGGACAAAATCAGAAGTCAAAACCTCCGCTAGGGGTCACCATGATGCCCCTAGGGGCCCCTAGTATCTCAAAGTATGGGTCTCTAGTACGGCCAGACGCCCAAATAGTTGCACTGCGCGTGCACTGCGCTGGGGGCGCCCCCATTGTCCTGGTTTCCTCAATAGCACCGGAAGGTTGGGGCCCAAAAGAGGGCGGAAATGCTACGTCACCCCTGCATTCTCGGGGGTCTCCAAACAAAGGGGGACAAAATCAGAAGTCAAAATGTACGCTAGGGGTCACCATGATGCTCCCAGTATCAAAGCGTGGATTCAAAGATTGTCCCGGTTTCCTCAATAGCACCGGAAGGTTGGGGCCCAAAAGAGGGCGGAAATGCTACGTCACCCCTGCATTCTCGGGGGTCTCCAAACAAAGGGGGACAAAATCAGAAGTCAAAACCTCCGCTAGGGGTCACCATGATGCCCCTAGGGGCCCCTAGTATCTCAAAGTATGGGTCTCTAGTACGGCCAGACGCCCAAATAGTTGCACTGCGCGCGCACTGCGCTTGAGGCGCCCCCATTGTCCCGGTTTCCTCAATAGCACCGGAAGGTTGGGGCCCAAAAGAGGGCGGAAATGCTACGTCACCCCTGCATTCTCGGGGGTCTCCAAACAAAGGGGGACAAAATCAGAAGTCAAAACCGCCGCTAGGGGTCACCATGATGCCCCTAGGGGCCCCTAGTATCTCAAAGTATGGGTCTCTAGTACGGCCAGACGCCCAAATAGTTGCACTGCGCGTGCACTGCGCTGGGGGCGCCCCCATTGTCCCGGTTTCCTCAATAGCACCGGAAGGTTGGGGCCCAAAAGAGGGCGGAAATGCTACGTCACCCCTGCATTCTCGGGGGTCTCCAAACAAAGGGGGACAAAATCAGAAGTCAAAACCTCCGCTAGGGGTCACCATGATGCCCCTAGGGGCCCCTAGTATCTCAAAGTATGGGTCTCTAGTACGGCCAGACGCCCAAATAGTTGCACTGCGCGCGCACTGCGCTTGAGGCGCCCCCATTGTCCCGGTTTCCTCAATAGCACCGGAAGGTTGGGGCCCAAAAGAGGGCGGAAATGCTAGGTCACCCTGCATTCTCGGGGGTCCCCAACAAAGGGGGACAAAATCAGAAGTCAAAATGTACGCTAGGGGTCACCATGATGCTCCTAGTATCAAAGCGTGGATTCAAAGATTGTCCCGGTTTCCTCAATAGCACCGGAAGGTTGGGGCCCAAAAGAGGGCGGAAATGCTACGTCACCCCTGCATTCTCGGGGGTCTCCAAACAAAGGGGGACAAAATCAGAAGTCAAAACCTCCGCTAGGGGTCACCATGATGCCCCTAGGGGCCCCTAGTATCTCAAAGTATGGGTCTCTAGTACGGCCAGACGCCCAAATAGTTGCACTGCGCGTGCACTGCGCTGGGGGCGCCCCCATTGTCCCGGTTTCCTCAATAGCACCGGAAGGTTGGGGCCCAAAAGAGGGCGGAAATGCTACGTCACCCCTGCATTCTCGGGGGTCTCCAAACAAAGGGGGACAAAATCAGAAGTCAAAACCTCCGCTAGGGGTCACCATGATGCCCCTAGGGGCCCCTAGTATCTCAAAGTATGGGTCTCTAGTACGGCCAGACGCCCAAATAGTTGCACTGCGCGCGCACTGCGCTTGAGGCGCCCCCATTGTCCCGGTTTCCTCAATAGCACCGGAAGGTTGGGGCCCAAAAGAGGGCGGAAATGCTACGTCACCCCTGCATTCTCGGGGGTCCCCAACAAAGGGGGACAAAATCAGAAGTCAAAATGTACGCTAGGGGTCACCATGATGCTCCTAGTATCAAAGCGTGGATTCAAAGATTGTCCCGGTTTCCTCAATAGCACCGGAAGGTTGGGGCCCAAAAGAGGGCGGAAATGCTACGTCACCCCTACATTCTCGGGGGTCTCCAAACAAAGGGGGACAAAATCAGAAGTCAAAACCTCCGCTAGGGGTCACCATGATGCCCCTAGGGGCCCCTAGTATCTCAAAGTATGGGTCTCTAGTACGGCCAGACGCCCAAATAGTTGCACTGCGCGTGCACTGCGCTGGGGGCGCCCCCATTGTCCCGGTTTCCTCAATAGCACCGGAAGGTTGGGGCCCAAAAGAGGGCGGAAATGCTACGTCACCCCTGCATTCTCGGGGGTCTCCAAACAAAGGGGGACAAAATCAGAAGTCAAAACCTCCGCTAGGGGTCACCATGATGCCCCTAGGGGCCCCTAGTATCTCAAAGTATGGGTCTCTAGTACGGCCAGACGCCCAAATAGTTGCACTGCGCGCGCACTGCGCTTGAGGCGCCCCCATTGTCCCGGTTTCCTCAATAGCACCGGAAGGTTGGGGCCCAAAAGAGGGCGGAAATGTTACGTCACCCCTGCATTCTCGGGGGTCCCCAACAAAGGGGGACAAAATCAGAAGTCAAAATGTACGCTAGGGGTCACCATGATGCTCCTAGTATCAAAGCGTGGATTCAAAGATTGTCCCGGTTTCCTCAATAGCACCGGAAGGTTGGGGCCCAAAAGAGGGCGGAAATGCTACGTCACCCCTGCATTCTCGGGGGTCTCCAAACAAAGGGGGACAAAATCAGAAGTCAAAACCTCCGCTAGGGGTCACCATGATGCCCCTAGGGGCCCCTAGTATCTCAAAGTATGGGTCTCTAGTACGGCCAGACGCCCAAATAGTTGCAGTGCGCTTAAGGCTCCCCCCCACACCACAGTGCTCATCCAATTCCTCGTGGATTGCTAACCCCAAAAAGGGGTCCCACAGGCCCCACAAGTGATGCAGATAACGGAGGCATTCAAAACTGCCCAAAACCCTTGGAAAAACGGCTGCTCAGGGTCCTCCGGCTTTAATTTTCGCTCCGTGCACAACGCATCCAGTGCCCCCCACATGCCCCAAAATTTCCTCATTTCAGGTGCAGGTTTGAAGTGCAAGCCACGTGTGCCAAGGCATGGTGTGCGTGATGCGGGTGGTTGATTTTTGCATGGTGTGTGTGGTGTGGGTGGTTTGTGCTCCCTTCATTTCTGCATTTATCCATGATGAACGTCTGCACGAAAACAAATCCCCCGGCACTCACCAGCAAGCATGAACAAGATCATGATTATCATCTGCGTGGCAACGGTGCAATTGCACCCTATTTTACACAGTCTTTTCGGCGCTGACGACTCGTCGAACTGAACATCCGTTGGGCAACTCCTTTTGTGGGTCCGGAGAGCTCCAGCGGCACCTATTTGTGCAACAATGTGTCCCATCCTCCTGAGGTTGCGGTGGTTGGTCAATCCACTGCCTCCAAAAAAGAACAGGACTGGTTCCTAACGTACATTCGGAAGTCAACACCGGCCGGGATGATGGTTCCAAATCCCCGATGAGACAAGCCGACATGAGGGGGTCACTTCATATCATCAATGGGGCAGCCCGGGCGGGTGAAGGCTGTGGAAGAAAGCGGTCACTGCCACAGTAAGACGGCAAACCTCCAATATGTCTTACATCACAGCACTGGGTGGCCACAGCCTGTGAGTCGACATGGAAGGTAGCAAACTGAAAGCCTCAGCACCACGACCTGAGGCACGCAGCCGTTGGTCCTAATGCACGAAACGAGTTGGAAATCTCTTTGTGAACACCTCGCAAAGGAGGACGGTAACTAGATATGGAATTGCATACTCTTTGCGGGGCTCTTTCCACCACAACTCGTTTTGATAGCAGACTGACGGCTACAACTGTTTATAGCAATGCACGCAATCCGACGGAATGACGAAACTGACAGACCGCGAGTCCTTGTGCTGAGACGCGAAGTTTTGCGACATGGGCGATTGGCTATATCCAACAGCACGTTGCACAGACCGGCTGTGGGCAAGCGGTGGTCGGAACTGCTATACTTCTGATAGTTTTTTCTTTTTGAATCTGTCGAACCTTACGTCCGAGCAAGCTCTCGAGACTGTCGACAATGAGGGGTCAGTGCAGACGGTACAGGACTTCAACCGCACAGAATAAGTGAACGGAATACTTTTTACCTCTGATTTTTTGGGGGGGATCAGACCTTGGTAAGCTGGCAAAGCCCTCTTACCAGCTGGCAGTGCAGCAGGTACTGCGACGCCGAAGCATCCCTTACTCAATCAGTTGCATAGATGTAGTCGGGTCACAAACCAGAGGGTGATTATGATCTACACTGTTCGGGACAGACGCACCAGATACACAAGCGCGGCCATCATGAGGACAGTTTTGATGAGAATCTGAGGCCCTGAGCGGTGTGCAAAGCGCACTCCCATCCAGCTAAACAGGCTGTGGCTGCACTACGCAGGGGCTCTAGGACACTGTGGGAATCTGACCCCCCCCCCCAAGGAACCACATGAGGCGTACACAGTTTATACACGCGCAAGTGCACCGTCTCGGGCGTGGAGGGAGGGGGGGTCATGGACTACGGACCCCGGAGGAGGACGGGGACTACATATCGGATGGCATTCTCCTGTGGGGCTCGGTCCACCACAACCTGCTCGGCATTCCTCGAAGCATCTGTTACAGAATGAAATCGGTGTTCCAGCGTCACTGTCCGGGTGCTGTTCCACGACGGTGATACACAGTCACACAGACAAGGAGACGCCAGGCAAATGGTCTAACAAGATATATAGCAGTCCTTGTAGCCTCCCCACTATAGTATAGGGCTGGGCCGCGGTCTACTACATCCGATGCCTCTTAGGGGGCCACGTTCCCTCGGGAACACAGGATGGGGGAGTACCGGCAACTGAGGGCGCGTGAGAAAACGCCACTACGAGGCCGGGTAATGAGGAGCTCTCCTAGTTTATTCCACTGCGGTTTAAACTAGTATGGTTGCTTGCTTGTCTCATGGGCTCGAGGCTACGACTGGAAGAGTCGCTTCAGTCCCAATCGGAGGTGAGGACCTCCAATTTGGGGCTGCGGTCTCTGTGGACTTCCACAGGCGCAGGCGCCCTCGTGGCGCAACTTTTATAGGGCTCAATGCAGACGGCACTGTTGTGGGGGGGTACCAGATACCGTTCTGATCCACAACGAAATGCCGTTGTGCATCGAGCTGCACCGCGTGAGCTGCTGCACATATAACTGGTCATGACGAGTACTTATATCTTGCGCGGAAAAGGGCAAGACGAGGATGGGGAGCGGGTGGTGCGACGACAATGCAGAGGAGAGGGGGAGAGACAGGGGACGCAGGTGGCTGTGGGCACGGGAACGGTACTGCGCTTGGGAGGATTCTGGAGTGTGTCACGTCGAGTTGGAGAGTTCGTCCTTCTTTGGTTTTGTTATTAAAAGAAAATTGCATCAGGGCAAGATGCATGACATCTCAGTACAATGCCTCACTTTTAGACTTGGCCAACACCAAACCCAGCCGCGAAGACTTACAGCCCCCTCAATGCTTTTTCCTATGGGGCTATGTGGTATCCAAATATGAAGTGATTTGATGCTCTTTGCTTTGCGTGCAGCCCGGAATGCCAAGATTCTCACGGCCACGAGCCAATGCGCAGGACACGGCGCAGGCCATCCAACTGAACAGCGGTTTTGGAGAGAGCAATGGTCGGTTCTGATTGACTGAATGCCCCCGCCAGAGGCACTTTCAGCCTTTGAGTCCAATGATTTGTGTCCTTCGAAATAGAGCTGCAGTCCACTGCGTACAGTGAGCCGTGCCCTACATCGAAGTTGCACTCATTTTGACAGACCAAGGCTATCCATGCGTAGTGTAGGACAACGTCATCTGTACCTCAAACACAGGTGGCTCAGCTAGTCGTCCTCGCCACTCCTCTGGCCTTAGAGGTTGACTGGTGGGCCCCCTGTGTGGATGGACCGAGGGGCGAGTGACCCGGCACCCTGGCGTAGTCATCCCATACACGTCAAGGCAGCTTTCGGTGCGGGGGTGGGGGGAGGGGGTGGAATCCCAGTCCGACGGCGCATGGGGGGGCTGGGAAAAGGGGTGAAGGGCGGAGATACCGGCACAGGGTCCTGCGTTGGACGGTAGGTGCCCATACAAGTTCCCGGGGGCGTGCGGCGGCGAGGCGCAGGGGAGCCCACAGCCAAGCGACACCATTCATTAAATCTCATGCGTGAACACGTGGCATGCTTTCCGCTTGGCCTGTTCGGCACTGCTCTGTTCTGCTGCGGCCGCCGTTGCCTCCGGTTGCCCCCGCGCTTCAGCAGAGGAGATGGCGGTGAACGGGGTTTGGGTTGGCGTCAATCGTGGAAACACCGCAGCAAATGGGGAGGCACGTCGGTGGCAGTGTGCAAACTGTGCGGAATTGCCGCAAGCCAACATCACCGCGCGACCGCGAGCCAACACACAGTGCCCGTCTGTCTGTTCCAACCCCTCTCCATGGCAAACTAAAGTCAGTCGCTGAACTTTAGGCTGGTTAGTGGACAAGGCGGACCAAGGCGAAGAAAGGGGTGGGTTAAGGTAAAATACACAAACGGACTGAATCACACGAGCGACGGAGGCTCCGGAGGTGGGACCGGGGGCGGACTCGCCCCCCGTACGCATACGAGACCTCAGACCTCGTGCCACGCAGCTGCACGAATGGGGGGGCACGAAATCTCTCTTTGAGATGCGGCCGGACCTCAATGACAGAAAAAATACAACCTGTCCCGCGTGGAAGACCACCAGCCGCCAGAGGCGGTGGGACGGTGATTTAGCCCTCAGAACCCGACATTGTGTGTGCAGTGGGATGACTGCCACGCCCATGCAGACTTCCCTGAATGTGAACTGACTGAAACGCAAATCTGTGACGATGGCTGTACAAATGCGGGACACGGAATGAGCCTCGCGGCGGCGCACCCTGCGTCGGGGTGAGCTCTGGACTTGGGAATGGATGCCAAACAGGAATGCACAGCCGCCGCCACAGCCGCAACTGCTGGGGTCCGCCGGAGGCGTGCCATCGGGGTAGGGGGGGGGCGGGCACGAGCAGGAAGACGGGGCACAGATGCACCAGCCTGACCGCCTGTCCGCGACAGCCGGCCCTACCGACGTACCACGACCTCCATCGGCCCACTGACATGCGACCGCGTGGCGCAGGTGCTGGCGAGGAACCGTTGACATACTGCAGTGCACGATGACCGGATGACCTGCCAAACCCATCGTTTTGGATGCAGGAACTGTTGTGCAGCCACCGGTGGAGGGGGGGGGGGACGAGGCACTGGCCTGTAAAGGTGCTGGACGCGACTGCGAAAGGGGGCGAAGGGGGGGAGGGTCTGGGTTAGGGCCGGCCAGAGACCGGCGTCTTGCCCACGCCCCTCAGCCCCCCGACGCCCCCGTGCATCACGACAGAAAGACCTCGCATGAAGGAGGGCACGAGCCCAGCAAGGTCCGGGGCACTGCCGTGGGAAGGGCCGAGTGCGGGGGGAGGGGGCCGGCGGGCCTGCACCCCCGTCCCTCGCGACAATGACGGTGGTAGGGGCTGGGAGAGGGCGCGGTCATACTGAGGCGAAAGACAGCACATGGGGTCGGAAGGCAGGTCGGCGGGCAGGTAGGCAGGTCGGACATTCCAGGGACCGCCAGCTCCGACAGCCAGCAGCAGTCCATTTGCTGCCTTCCCCGCCGCCCCTACCCTGTGCATAGGGCCTCTGGATGCTACGTCCATCGTTCTGGGCGGGCACAACGGGGGCGTGCGTACATAGCGCACGCACGCCGCGCAGTGGCTCCAAACAGACGCCATGAACAGCAAAGGGGAGGAAGGAATGGGACACAAAGAGCGAGTTAAGGGTGGGGGCGCGGGACAAAAAGGAAGGGATGAAGGTGGGAAGAGGGGCTGGGGTAGCGCGGCAAAAGCGATGTGCTGGTTTTGCCGTTTACTTCTGGGCACTCAGACATGGTTGGGTAGGACTGAGTCGCACAAGAATCAGACATCGGGCGGGGATTTCTGTGTGCACTAGGGTCGAATCCTACCGAGTGTGCATCAGCCGAACGGAGGCGCCGAGTCTGTCATTCACACAACATGAATCACACCGACTGACGACTTTCGTTCAGCACGCACAAAATCCAGTGAAGTGGGGCAGCAAACATTGTCCATGATCTCCTGCTCGCAAGTGATACTGCGTTTGACAGGAACTGATTATCGTTGCCAAAAATGAGGACGACATTGGAACAGCTCAGTTGACAGTAGACACTGTCGTGCAACACTGTCATCTGCCAATTCTTTCGAACGTCTGCATTTTCAACAGAGGGGCGATGCTCAGTTGCTGTGAGTGAGATGTAGATGCAGATGCAGGCTTTGCTGAAACCAGCAGAAGAACATGGCATATAGGTGAACAAGCGCAGTTCGTCTGCGTCTGCAAAACTAATACAAGCATACAGCATGCGCAAAAAAACCCCTATTTGCTCGCAAAGCTCGCAAACACAGATTTTCAAATGCTCGAGATATGCTTGTCCTATTACCTGTGGGGAGGTGGGTGTGGAATGGAAAAGTGCTACATCCCACCTCAAGATCTGCGGCTACGTGCCATGCTGCTTTTCAGGAAGAAGTCAGCGCATGTAGTACATGAAGCATGGTCTGCCAGCAAACACTACAGTGTGCGACTAGAACATCCTGAAGACAGCACAATGGCACTCGGATCCCTCGAATGTACAATACACATGATAGGCACACATAAATATACAACAAAAATTACATTTGTAGACTTATAGAGTGGTACAGCACCCGAGATTCAATCGGACTGCCACCCGTCGTGGTACGAGTGCCTACATTGGAATGCGACGCAGGGCATCTCAGCTTGCCCAGTCTTCACCAGCAGGCGTTGCCTGCGTGCGGTGTGGGGCTGCGGCACGACACGTGAGCACGCAGCATAATGTACATGCGTCTGACCAGTGCCACTTTGGTTTATATGCTTCTGCACCATGCATATATGGCTCGTCATACTATGCGACATGGCCATGTGACTGCGTGGCTGGTATAATGGTCCACATCAGGTGACCGCGAGAGGCACAGGGCGATAGGGGCTGGGGGCGGCACATGCTCATGGAGCGTGCGAGTGCACACGGTGCCATTTCACTTATATGCACATATGCCATGCATATCGCTTGTTATACCATGCAACAGGGCCACCACCACTGAGTGGCTGGTTCGAGTAGGTCATATGGGGTGACTGCGAGAGGCACAAGGGAGATGCGCAGGGCCAACGGGTAGGGGCCAACGGGTAGGGCGCTTTAGTGCGCAAAGGGGACCCTACGACTCGGAATTCACTGAGAACGGTGTCGGAAACGAACATGGTCACACTGTCACTGGGCGTCCGCAACCACAAGGGCAGATGGACAGACAAGGGTTCGGGTTCTGGAGCATTGGCCGAAGCATCTTTGCTTCCTTTGTAGGGGCAGAGGGTGGGTTGGGGAGGGGTTGAGGAGTGGTTGGGGAGGGGCTGAGGAGTGGTTGGGGAGGGGCTGAGGAGTGGTTGGGGAGGGGTTGGGGGTGGGTTGAGGAGGGGTTAGGGAGGGGTTGGGGAGGGGTTGGGGAGGGGTTGGGGAGGGGTTGGGCCAGACTACAGCGGCGCCGTCTGGCTAAACCATAACTGCCGCTGAGCCGGCGAGAGGGGTATCCTACGACCCATCGAGGGAACTCCAAAGCCACTGACTGGGGTTTGGCTGCTGGATCGCCTGGATGGGGTCCTGTATTCGCTCCGCTCCAAGAGGGACCATGTGACCAACATGGGGACCTGAGAGCGCTGATGAGCTGTGGAAGGGAGACCATGGAGGCGAGCGCTCACATGAGGACCACCACACGACACGCGTCCCTCTTCTCAGGCAGGGGAGTGGACCACTGCCACGCAGCCGAGGTGGAGCCTCGGCGATGCGTTTTGTCGTCCTCGGCCGGTATCTCCACCTCCGAGGCCTCGATGGGCAGCCGCTCGACGCTGTCCAGCTGGTCGCTGCAGTACCCTCCGACAACGTACAGAGTGTCCAGGAAATTAGCGGCCGCGGGGTTTTGCCGCTTGCTGCACAGCTCGGGACCGGGGAACCACTCATTCGTGGCGGGGTCGTAAATCTCTGTGTAGTTGGCCTTGGGGGCCTCCTTATCTGCCACTTGATCCGATGCCACACCGGCCATCACATAGATGAGATTGCCCATAGTCGCTGCTCCGGGGAAAAGACGGCTGGTCGACATGGACGCCATTTTCGCCCAGCGGTCAGTCTTGGGGCTGTACTTGAAGCAGGTGCTTAAGGCCTCCTCCTGCGCGCTGCCGCAGTTCTTCGCACCCCCGATGATGTAGACTTCGTGGTTCAGAGTCACCGCCGCAGCGTCAGTGATCGGAGTGGGCAACGGGGCAACGTCTTGGTACCACTTCTGCGTTACGGTATCAAAGCGCTCCACGCTGCTCGTCTCTTGAGTCCCATCGAAACCCCCGAACACGTAGATGCTGGTTCCATGGGTGGCAGCCACAGCTGCACTTCTCACATGCTTCATCGGGGGCAATTCCTTCCAGGCCCGATCGATGGGATCGTAGCAAATGGCACTGTTCAATCTTTCTTCACAGTAGCGCCCGCCGAAGACGTAGATTTTGCGGTCGCATGCGACAGCCGCGAAATGACACCTTGCTTGGGGCATTGCGGGCATGTAGGCCCACGTGTTGGCGGCAGGTCTGTATCGTACCACCGTTGACAATCCGGTTGCGCGAGAACCTCCCAAAACGTACATACCCCACTCCTTCATCGAGTGCTTGAACTTCAGGATTTTGTCGATCAGCCTCTCCCAATCCTTGCAGACTAGCCTGCACTCCTTTAGTCCAAGAGCATTGATGAACTCAAAGGTCTCGCATGCCATCTCTGGAATTAGCGCCATTTGTGAAGAGTGAAGAGCTCAAAAAGGTCGAAAAGAGAACTAAAAAAGGATGACAAACGAAACACGGGGGGCAGGGACCGGTTCTGTTAGGACCCACACTGCTACCCCCCCTCCCCTTTGTAATAGCTACGCCAAAGTACGGAATTAATACGGTCCCTACGCCTACTGTAGCTATTACAAGGGCGTGGCTTGCGCACGACACATACAACTACCGACATACACATGAGAGAATGCATGGTATGAGTGCACCTTAACCTCCGCCCACATATAGTACACAAATATCCCCCAAATCAGAGCTATGTGGGTTCAAGTGGGCAAACACTCACAACAAATGTGTCCATGACCCTATGTAGCTGGCAAATTTGTCACCAAACCCATGTGTTATGCGGCTGCACTACATTTGTACCGAATTAAAATTAGGTACCAAATTAATACGGTCCCTACGCCTACTGTAGCTATTACAAGGGCGTAGCTATTACAAGGGGGGGGGGGGGGTACTATGGGTCGATAAGGAGAGGGTGGCAGGGGGATCTGCCATACGGCCATACGGCTGAGAAAGTGGGGGCGGGGTGGGGAGTGTTTACAATTTCCTCTCCAAACCTTGAACAAGTACCAACGGGCATACCTACAAACCCTTTAATGGCAATTCCCAACCTCCTGCAACTGTTTGCCCCCAAACGGTGGCCAAGCACATTTTGGTATGTGAGAGTGAGAGGTTGGCTTCGAAAGGTCAGGTGTGGACTAGCCACTTTTGCTCCAGCCACACCCATCTTCACACGGCCTTCAAACTCAGTTCGCAACAGTACTTACAGGCTCCGAGCAGTTCGGGCTTCCATGGGCGTGTTCGGGTTCTCCAGACGCTGTCTTCCCTGGCTAGGGAAAATAGCTTGCCTTTGTGTTGTCTCAACATCACTGGTACCGTCTCTGTGCACGCAGATTGCGGTTTGGCTTGTCCGACTGGTTAGGCACTAAGGTGAGGTGTGGGTCATGGCCTACATTCTGTGCCACATGATGGTCCTACCCGAGCTGAGAGGGGTGGGGTAAATTAAGAGTAGCTAGTGGTCAGCCGAGTTGCTCCCTGTCATACCCTCCCCCCCTTTGTAATAGCTACGCCAAAGTACGGAATTAATACGGTCCCTACGCCTACTGTAGCTTGGACAAGGGCGTAGCTATTACAAAGGGGGGGGGGGGTAAGTCACAGCTCAGTGCAGGGCTTTAGGCTTGGAAAAACCCAGTGGGTACTGGTTGTTCGGAGTCAACAAGACACACAACCATGCAGGCATCAATGGTCAGGTTGCAGTGTCCGCATTGCGCTCCAGCTGCGCCTGCCCCACAGCTTTCATTGCCCTCTGTCTGCAATGCGCGCTTCTTGCGCTGTCAGGTCCACTGATGTGTGTTCTGGCCTCTTCCTCCCTGGTCGGCTGGGGTTGCGAGCTTCAAGACTCTACAGGGTTATGCGCGCATCCAGGTCAGCAGTCACTCCTTTACCAGGGTGCAGAACTGCTGGCCCCACTGGGCCCCCTAGCTTAGGCTTTGGTGTGGTCCTTACGATGAAAAACGCAGTGGGTACAAGCTTTGGTCCGGTGGTTACTCACATACAACAGACAGGTGGTGGGGGGGTGAGGGCCATGAGGCAACGGATACTGGGCTCGCATACGCCCCCGTGTCACAGGTGCATGGTCATCACCACACTCAGTTCAATATTTTGCCTTGCTGGGGTGCGGGGGTGAGGGGGGGGGGGGGAGGGCTGCTTGCCGGGAGATGTGCAAGGCGGTGTTCTTTGTTAACCGACTGGCATTCTCCATTGCCATCAGCTGCAGCTCAGGGTGTCACACACCGCGACCCTTCTATGCAACATGATACCGTCGTCGCTGCAGAATAGCACGACGACTCTGAGAGGGGGGACACCGGGCTCACTGGTTTCCCTGAGTCATCGATCACGACCAACTCCGGGGTCTCCAACAGTCCTTGGGATACCCATGGTGTCAACGGCGACCGGTGTTGCGGGGTCCTGAATGTGTTGCGCACGGGCCCCACGTAATACGGCATCACCGCTCCGTCTGGGGGGTTGCCATGTCCTCTGCTGGTTTCCGGATGCGTGGGACGGAGATATGCACGGGGGTTTGCATTCGTGGTCGCTTGGCCATCTGTACCGGCGTACATACCTCGATGTCCCATAATGGCGACTGCAACAGGTGGTGGTCAGGCGTGCGCTTTTGAATACAGGAGTGCTTGGGGGCCAAAGGCTCTTGTGGTGATTTGGATTGTCTTCTACACATGGCCCTGCACGATCACCGGTATTGAGACAGCAACTCAATGGGGAACATACCCCCCGCCCCCCTTGCAAACTCCCGGGTTAGCGCGCAACGGTCTCTTGGGTGTGGGGGGGAGACGGTCGCCAAGTGACGGTCTCCTGGGGGGGGGGGGGAGATTGCAAGGGTATTTCAAGGCAAACTGTGGTACCCTCCACTGATGCAAGCAAAGAGAACACGTGTGAAGTGACTTTCGCGTTGATGCCAATGTGCTTCATCCAACACAAATGTTATTGAGGATCCAAAGGAACGGTAAAGAACTTCTGGGTACGAGAATAACACACTTTGAATTGTTGCACATGCTCAGTTTCCATGACAGGCACGGGGTGTGTTGCACTGGCCGATGAGGAGGAGGCAATGGCGTGCGGGGCCGGTTTGGCAGCCGCTTAACTAAACATGGAAGTGACAGTCTCCCGGGGGGGGGGGGGATTGCAAGGGGTGGGAGTTTGCAAAGGGGGGGGGGGGGTAGAAACTTGCAAGAAACTGAGCGGTGTGTATGCTTTATGATCCGCAGGAGACATCCATATGCGGTCAAGCTAGTTGCCCAATTCTTTGATGTGGTCCACTTCATTTACAGTCCACATGATGCTGGAGTCACAGCATCTCTCTAGCTTCCGTTAAACAACAGGATAAGCCTTAATGCTGCATTGCTTGGCTTGAGGAGTTGCGGTGATTCCGCCATGGGAGGAAGATGGTGGCCTACTCCCTGCGGCACAGTGAAGCTTTCTCCCAGAGTATCACCCCATTGTTTCCTCCTTCTACACATGGAGCATTGCCAAATAAAAAAAGAACTGCATCCCAGTTTCTTTACCAACACTCCTACTTTGATTCTCTTGCGGTGGTGTCCTTGTCCAATGAGTTGTTCTCCCTGAGCCATTAGTTACTATGCCATAGTCATATCATGGAGCCAGCTCTTCAGGAGTGTTGTGAGCCTCCGTACATGCCGTCGTTTTGGCTTACCTAGAAATCTTTTTGTTGGTATTCCGTGAGGGCTTTGTGAGAGGAGGAAGAACCTGTCTAACTGATATTCTGGCATTGCAAACTTTGTTGTTGTGCATACAGTGGCAGGGGGGCGGGGGGCACAAGGCCTCAGTGGTTGGCTCTATTAGCCTGTGGCGGCGCCTATTGGCCTCTCGCCCTTGAACCTTCTGCTATGACAAGTAGGCATCCGCACTACTGCAGGCATCTGCACTGCCGCGGGAATCCACCTGCCTGGTGGGAATCTAGAATGCACCTTCTGCCCATGGCGTCCTCCCCTGACGGCCTGATCAGTGCCCGGTATGCAGTCATCACGAAGACCCCAGGCTGGGAGGTGCTCACCACAACCAGCAACGTGAATGTCACACAAGGCCATGGGTGCTAGCTCACCAATGCATGACTTGCCGGTAGTGCGTTGCAGTGATATCTTCTGCGCTCTGTGCCATTTGTGGCGAGCGCGTTGCAGAAATATCTTCGCCCAGAGTATGGGGGCGTTTTCGCACAGCGCGCGCACAGCGCCAATTATTACAGTGATTATCCAGCTAACAACCCTGAAAACCACCCACCTGCGGAATCATGCACAATCAATTCAAAACTCAAAAATTCAAACATCTGATGCTTGCCATGGGTCCCAGGGACCTAAATTTTGCCCCCTATAGCCCCGTCCACTGCAGCAGCCATTCAATGACATCCTTTCAATCTTCTGAACTTACCGAACTCCCGGTGGTGGAGAACAGCCAACTTTTCACACAGCGCACGGTACGTCCCCTATTCTCACTCTGCACTCTGTGCGGGGGGGGGGGGATTTCGTCTGGGGACAAGGTCACTGGAGAAAATTTCGACAGGGGAAAATTTCGACACACATCCAATTTTGGTGCACGGCCATCAGACAAGGGAAACTTCGACACCCCCAACCCTTGGTTCCTTGTGGACAATCAGTTGTGTGAAACTTTGGCAGGTCCAAATTTTGAACTCAAACCAAGCTCACAAACATTCTCGACGACGACCAACTTCTCCGCTTCTCACTCCCAAGCAAGCAAGATGAACGGACCTGACAACTAGACTGACTGCGGACAACAGCGCAACAATGCCTTCGGCCACTGAGGATGCACAAAGAGCAGGAAGTGCCCCAAATTGCGCAAAAAAAAATCATGCAGAAAATTTCAACACCAAAGTGAAAAAACGAAGTTCTCCCCACAAACTTGTCCCCTGACGAAGTTTGCCTACCCCCCCACCACCACAATCCACAGTACTGGCGTGGCAACACAAGAGCAGACTCAGCATACAAGTCCTAGCTCTGGGTGCGCTAGCGGATGAGAAAGCCACGCTTGTGTCAGAGCGAAACACATTCAACACACAGGTTAGGCTCTGGGTGCACTAGCGGATGGGGAAACCACGCTTGTGTCCATTACCAGCTATCTAAAGAACAGAGCTTTGACCTCGGTCTATGTCAGCCAGCCATTTCTTGAGTTAATGAGACTTACGTAGAGGCACTGAGGGTTACTGAGGTTCGTCGAAGGTTCTTTCCAGACTTACCGAGGGTGATTGACGAAGGCTGAGCACTGATGAGGACGGTGGGGATTAATGAGGATTTGTGAGGGTTCTGGGAAGTATGGGTTAACACGCACTCACGAAATCAAGTTCCCAGACGGTAAGATTGTTCACCGAAAGGTCGGAAGTGACATGGGCTTCATGGGCTTTGCGTGGGAAAAGCTCCAGGCACTGTACAACACTACAGTCTCGGCACCCCTGCAGTTCCGTATTGCTGTGAAGTGAAGACTCACGCAAACACCCTTTCGGCTTCCACCTGGTCCTCACCCCAGGTGTCGGTCTCTCGACCGCGACACACACCATGAATGTCATACGTCTCCACCCTCGTGGGCAGTAGCATGCTAATGACAACATGCAACGGCACATGCATGCAACAGCACATGTGAAGAGGAGGGCACATGCAGTGCGTAAGGGGTTGCGGCAAAGGCGTGGCTCGGGAAGGCTGCATAGGGGTTCCACACCTACCGCAGCTGCCAAACGTGGGCACCGTCCGTATCCCCCCCCCCTTTAACCGCCCTGCCCCCGCTCCCCCGCCCCCCCCCCCCCTGGTTTGGGGGATGGTCATGAAGTGACCGTCCCAAGCCCTCAGGCTCGGGAGGTGGGGATGGCACTGCAAACATTGACTTCAGAGCGTAGAGCGTGTGTGCACAACCTCAGCACCACTCGCCAAAGGGCCATTGACTGTGGCCAGGGCTGGCCCAGCAAGATAGCGAAGGACACACCAAACATGATCGCCTTTGAAATACATGGAGTCCACAGTATAACACATAAACGGACAGAAAGGGGTTGCCAATAACACACATGCACTCAAACACGCACAGGTGGCCACACAATGACAGAAAAGGCCAGGTGTCCAGCCGCCCCGCCCGCTTAGGGATTTCAAGGGGGGGCAGAGTATCAAGGCCGGGCCGGACAATATATACATGCGCACGGTGGTGCACAGCATCATGGTTCCATTGCGGCTGAACGGGACACTTGGGCAACCTGCCACGCCCTGCAGGGCTACGGCACCCATCTAAGCATCAAGAACCAGCACCCTCCCTGCTGAGTGTCACCGCACAAGCACAGAGCCGCGCCCCACCGGCAGGCGGGCAAAGCGCTGGCGGTGCCTCCGGGCCGACTGGGTTCTCGCTTTCGGACAAGCGCGTTGCTGCGCGCCGCACGGGCATGGCGTCGCAAAAACCACGGTTCAGAAAGCGGTTCAGAAGACGCAGTCCGACAGGTCCCGGTCTTGGGACAGGGCCCAGTTTGGACAAGGAGGCAAAGGGTGCCGAGCTCGCGGTTCATGTCCTGTTCGCGGCTATGATTACCAGGTCGTCGCACACGTGCTATTCTTAGCAAGGCACTGGAAACGAGGGTCAGAGTGGGACGTGTACGGATCTCAGGCCTCGAAGCCACAGGATTAGGGCTACGAGGTTTCAGGCTGGCATTCTTTTCGGAACCAGCGCCAACTTTGTTGTAAAAGCGGGGGAGTTGGAGCATGCGCCTGGACACAAACGCATACTGCGTCAAGGTGAGCTCTCTCAAATCTCGCAGACGAAGAGAGCCACACTGGGGCCGCACATCGGGACTGTGCTTCCAGCCAAAAGCCGCAGGGCTTGCGCCGTGCAGCCCATAATTTTAGCTGGTGTGCACGTTTCATCCCCCTGTGTGACATTCTGTCTGGTTGTTGTTCCTTTACGGGGCCCTGGACAGTCACCCGTTCTTCCCTTCGCATGTTGCGTCGGGTTGCTGCTTTCTGTCGGCCGCTGCGGCCGGTGCTCTTGCTGGTGTCGTTTCCGCGTTCGTGGAGCCCAGTAGCTGGTGTGTTGGGGCTGTGCTGAATGTGGCATGGTGTGCCGTTTGCACGTCAGCGGCGCCCAATAATTGGCGTATTGAGGATGTGCTGGTTGTTGCCGGGGTCGTTTGACTGTTTTTGCTGTCCACGCGCCTCTGTTCACAGGCCGTCCATGGCCTGCCTCGCTGTGTTTGTGTGTGCGTGAGGCCCAGGTGCCCTGTTCCTCCACGCGTTGTCCCGGCCGTCCACCATATGTCCTTCCCCCCCCCCCCCCCGCCCTCAAGCAGAGTTGCTGCCCCCTTTGACCCCTTTGACCCTACATGATGTGGTTTATGACATTGAGATGAAACGGGAAGCTGCGCCCGCTGTGCACTGGTGTGACGCTAGGGTGCACTCAGCGCCACAGCCAAAGTGTACCAACAGACAACGCGGTAACAACACTTTGGTGCCGGTGGCTGCATAGGGGGCCCCATATGGTCGCCGCTGTGCTGCAATCAATGACCCCGGCCCACACCCTGAAATGCTACCAACTCTCAGGTTCCCCTGCGGTTCCTCTGGTGAGTAATTTGCGCCCGGTCGTGCCAGGCTGTGGTGTCAAACCGTACCTGTGGAGGAGGTGGCGGCAATCCTTGCGAGTGTGAGTGAAGCATGCGGGTCTCGGGCTGAGGCGCTGCTGGTAGAGCAGGGGAACTCTGTGGGCAGGGCAGGGAGGGCATACAAATTGATTTGCCGTCATTGCGCGTGACAGGGGAAAGTTTTAAGGCGAAAACCACCGTCAAACACTACACGTTCGACAGGTTCCCATGACATTTTGCTGGGAGTTGTTGAGCCTTCTGCTCGCTCGCAACGCATTGTACTTTCTTGTGTTGCAAAGACGGCAGCTCCCTCTGGCATGAGAAGAAACCCCCCCAACAACAACAACAGCATACTCGTAATAGTGTGCAAAAGGGCCGAAAAGGCTGCTTTTTGAGTTCCGAACGCATTTCTTTTCCACAAGGTACTGTTGGTCGTAAGGTTACAAGTCGTGCATTCCCTGCAGTGGTTGATGTACAGAAAATTCAAAGTGCAAGCCCCGAGATCAGTTGTGCGCAATTTACATCATTCCTTCTTCAATGGCGAGGTAGTGGGGTCCCAGTCATGCAATGGATTACCGTGCAGCATCAACAACCAAGCACATACGTTCTGCTGCCTGCAGTTGACTGCTTGCTCACTTGCCGCCTGCGATCCCGTGCTTGCTCACTGTTTGCAATCTGCCGCTTGCGCGCTTGCAGCCTGTGCTATCTGTGGGTTCCTGTTTGCTCATTTAGTTTGTGGTTGCTCGCTTGCCACTTGCTTGCTTCCTGCAGCCCATTACAGCCCCTGTACTTGCTCACCTGCTTGCTTGTTTGATGCTTGCTTGCTTGCTGCTTGCGGTTTGCTGCTTGCGCCTGTAGACTGCGCTTGCTCGCTTGCTGCCTGCTATCCACCCCTCTTCTGACAGGTTGCTGACCCCCTGGGTGGAGGTAGAGGAAAAAGGTGGAGTGAGAAGTCCCGGGATCCTCTCGCTCCCAGGCCCCGCCTCTGGACCATAAAGCACTACTCGTCGGTGCGAAACACCCGAATCAATCTCAGGGCAATGTTGACGTATGACAGCAAGAAGCACGCACAGTCAGAACGGCCTCGAGGGTTGTCCGCTGGAAAATGCGGGAGTCCGCTGAGGCGGCAAACTGATCGCAGACCACAGGTCCAACGTAAGCCCATCGTATGGGGGATGCGATAGGCTGTGGCCCTCGGGGTACGAAAGATTGTGGCCTTCCGTATTACCCATCGCCGGACGATAAAGGTACCGCCTGGGCATGGGCTGTATGGCGCCGATGGTGTTGTGATTCCACGGTGCCCGCACTGCGGCAGGAGGGGCTCGGTGCCCCGGAGCGGGCGCAGGCGGGGGCTGCGGGCTTTGTCGCGATGCTTGGGACGGGTGGGCATATGGCACTTCAGGGGGTGTCCCCGGAAGTGCGGAGTACGACGTCGGAAGTGGAGGGCGAGTGTTCGGCGCGGCAGAGGGCGGGAACTGGGGGTATGACATGGCAAACTGCGCACGCGACACCCTGGTTGCGCTGCCCAGGGCATGATCCGCCTCGGGACCGGGACTCGCGCTCCACGGCTGCCCCTGAGGCCTACTCACAGTCCCGGTGGCGGTCCCAGCTATGGCCCCACTCCGCGTGCCCATCAGTATCTCCCTCAAACGTCCGGAAGCCGGGCGACGGGTTGCTGGAGGCGGCGGGGCCGGTCCCATGCCGCGTCCGATGCGCGCGGGATCCGTTTGGCTCGCACTCGTGTTCAACAGTAGGCCAGAAACCGCCGGAGGAAGCGGCGCTGGGGGCAGCGCAGGCGGCCGGCTCCGCGGCAATGGAGGCGGGCTCTGCGGTAAGGGACGCGGGCTCAGGGGCAGTGCAGCCGGGCCCGGGGGCACCGCATCGGGACTCTGGGAACCGGAAGGCGTGCGCTGCGGTGCCTGTCCGTCCTTGACAGCCTGCAAGGGAGACATCGGATCCCTGCCCTGGGGGTCCACGGGAGCTTCAACTGCCGCCAGACCTGCGTCCGGAGTTGGGGCATCGAGGTCAGGCCCATCCTCTTGCTTCACGACCTTCCGGACTGTCACCTGCCACACCCCAGCCCGCGACTCTCTGGATCTACGGTAGCAGAATGCGGAGCAAGTCAAGAGCACCAGCAGCAGAGCGACGCCAGACACGACGAGCCAGTGCCACGCAGCGGCCAGCCCAGCCACAGGCGGAGCACCAGTTTGCACCAGGGGCACTGTCAAGACGCTGGTCCAGTTGCCTGGGGACTCATGGCTTTGAAAGCAGACGTAGTGATAGCCCCATGCGCTCACACTGGCCGAGCGGTTGAAGGTGGACTTGTAAGGGAACTCGGGCTCCGTTTCACAACTCGGATCACACATACGGTACACCGGCCCCAGGGCAGAGCAGTCGCTGGCAGTGCTGAGCGCCCACGAATCGTCGTAGATCAGGCCGATTCCTCTCAAAGAGACCACGAACTCCTGCTTTGGCTGCGGGACGTCCCCGCCGCTCAGGCTATAGGCCCTGCTTTGATTTGCAGTCCACAATTGGGTGCCGGTGATGCCTCGCATCAACAGCGGATCCTCGACAATGACCCACCGACGGCCAAGGCAGAGACCGTACGCGCCAGCGTTCGGGCGCTGACCCAATTGCAGCGTGACCACACTCCGTCGACCCGGCCCAAGACGGCGGACGGTCCCGGCGCTTCCGATCAGGGTTTGGTCGGCAGCGCCGGGCTGATAGCAGGATTGCACACTGAGGGGCACACCAGTCTGCAGCAGATGTCTCCGGCCCTGGGCGGACACAACGCCGATCAGATCCACGAGCATGAATACGTCGTGTACCGTAGTGACAGCTCCCGGAGGAGTTAATGCCTGGATGACGACAACACCTCTGAATGTGTATTGAAGGGACGGACCATGCCAAGGCGTGTAGGTGGGCGGGTTCGTGAACGTCGGGGTTTGCGAGCTCGTGAGAGGAAGAGTTGGGGTCGCGGTGGGAGTTGCGGTGTGCAGGACCTGCATGGGGACGGTGATGACGAGATCCGCGACGTACTGTGCACCGACGGTGACGCGCAACTCCTGAAGCCCTTGAATTTCGTCCGCAGGGGCGAATCTTATGTAAACTGCAGGGCTCCGCTCCTGCGACTGCTCCTGTCCCTGCCCCTGCCCCTGCCCTTGCCCCTGCCCTTGCCCTTGCCCCTGCGCTTGCCCCTGCCCCAGTGGCTGCAGCGCGTCAACGATCAAATTACAGACATGGTCGCCACTTACGGTCTGAGTACATGGGGTGGCCCTTGACGCATTCTGTAGCCACCACTGCACGGGTCCATAATTTGCACCCACTTCTGCCCCTCGCAGCAGCAACGTCTACTGCGTTGTGGGCACGGTAGTCACCAGTTCCAGCCTCAACACCCGCTTGCGTTGGTGGTAGTCTGCGTAGGGCGTGATCGAACTGTGCCTCACCACAAATTTGCCCACGTGCGTGAAACTGAGGCCCACCAGTTTGGGAACAAAGTAGTCTGCCTCGAGGAGAAAATTTAGTTGGAGGGGGCCAGGTGGCACTGACGCGTGCGTGGTCACGTTCAGCCACAGCGTATTGTATATCCCGTCGTTTGCGGAATGCACGCAGCAGGACCCACAATCGTCGGGCTTTGCCAGCCTGTGGAACGCTCCAGCTCCGGGACTGCAGACCAGATACGGGGCCGTGACAGTTTTAGACACCGTGGGGGATGGGGTAGTGGATCTGGTGCTGGCGAGGGTCCGAGAAGGGCTCAGTGATCGCGTCCTTGATGGCGTTGAAGAGGGGGTACGGGTTGCCGTCTGTACAGCACTTTGCGAAGCCGTCAAAGAGGACGTCCAGGAGGGCGTTGCCAACCTGGTCAATGATGCCGTCGCAGACATTGTGCCAGCGGGAGTACTGGAGTGTGTGGGAGTCGAGGAACGGGTCCGAGTGGGCGTTGCAGAGGGACTCTCCGGGGCAGTTCTGGTTATTGTTGTAGTGTGCGAGACGGTAAGAGAAAGGGTTATCGAAGGAGGGGAGGTTCGACTCAATAACAGTGTTGGGGATCGCGTCAAGCTTGTTGTCAGTGATCTTCTGGCTGGTGTGCGTGTCTCACTTGTCGTCATTGTAGCCATTGGTGTTGTGGTTGCAGACGGAGTGCTCGTTCCGCTTGAAGTGGGGGTTGCAGTTGCAGTTTCTGTATGGATCACGGATGTTGTTGCAGTTGGAGTTTCTGACTGAGTCGCTGTCTCCGTTGTTGTCCGGGTGGAGACTGGCGTTGTGGTTGGAGTCACACTTGGGGTGTGGGATAATGTGCACGTGGCAGTTGCGGTTGTCATGTGTGTTGTGGTCGGAGTGACACTGACTGATGCTGTTGGCGATGGCGTGATAGTTGAGGTCAAGGATTGTGTGTTCTGCAGAGTATGGGATATCGTCGTGGTCCGGGTCCTGGTGCAGGTTTGGGTGGGCGACGGGGATATGGTTTGCATAGCACTGGAGGAACGCGTAAATGATCGGGTGCAAGAAGATGACGGCGAATCCGTCAGTGATGGCGTTGCTGAGGGTGCAGTAGTTGGTGTTATGGTCTGGGTGGGGGAATGGGTGGGCATTGGCGTCAGGGATGCAAACTGAATTTTGGTTGCTGTGGTTGTTGGGGAAGCGCTGCTAGAAGATGAGAGGGAGGCAGTTGAGGGCAGCGTTAGGGATCGTGTACAGGACAGCGTTGAGGATCTTGTGCAAGATGGCGTTAAGCTTTGTGTTTGTTGCCAAGTCTCAGTTTCAGTGAGGGTCTGTTTGCGTGGTTGGGTTGGCGGTGCCGTTGGAGTCTGCGACCGAGTTCGTGTGACACTGATTGACTGTGTGGAAGGCATGGTGGTAGTTATGGTACAAGATTGCGAATTCAGGGGAGAGCAGGAGGTCGACGGGGTTAGAGTCGAAGTGGAGGTTCTAGTTTGTAGGGCAGAACGGGACGTAGTAGTAGATGGTGTACACGAAGGAGCCGAAGATTTCGTCGATGATGGCGTTGCGGAGGAAGTTCCAACTAAGGTCATGGTTTCAGTAATGGTGGTAGATGCGCTAATGTGTGGGGTTTTCGTTGCCGTCGGCGTCGAAGAAGTGGTAGGAGAACACATGGAAGATGGAGAGGGTGACCGAGTCAACGATCTCGACTGGGATGGTGTGAGACTCCTAGTTCCCGATTGGGTCCGTGTATGACTGGGCGTTTGCGTCGGGATCACCGTGGTTGTGCACGTTCTAGTGATCGTTGGGGACGCTGTGCGCGTTGTCGTCGTCGTCGCTGTCCCTATTTTTGATAGGGAAGCGCTTGTTGAGGGCGTGGACAACATTGTGGTGGTTGGGGTTGAAGAGGATGTCATCGACAACATGTTGGATCTGCTAAGGGTTAAAGTCGAAGTGGGAGGTGTAGTTGCGGTTGCACTCCTTGTCAAAGTGAGTGAAACACTGGATGACGACGTGGAAGGCGGCGTGGTAGTAAGGGTGCCGGACCTTGTGTTCGATCGAGTTGGGGGTTGCGTACAAGTTTGAGTCGAGGTACAAGTTGTCGTTTGCCAAGAACTCTTCGAAAGCGTGCAAGATGATGTGCAAGATGGCGTTAGGGTTATCGTTACTGACAGTGTTCCGGAGCGCGTGCTAAACGGAGTCCCGCTTGGAGTAGTGGTCATAGTCGCACTTTGACCAAGAGTCTTCGTCGTTGTTACGGTCTGTGAAATTGTTGGCGACGACATTAATGAGGCGGTAAACGACACGGATGGGGATGTTGTTTGCGAGAATGTTAAGGTCAACGTGTGTGGTAGGGTCTTTGTCGTAGTCTCTGTTTGCGTTCGGGTTGATGTTGTGGCTCCCGTGATGGTCATTGTACGGCTCAATTTCTGGCTTGTAGTTGCGGTGCTTGTACACGTTCGTGTCATGGACTTTGTCGGGGTTCGTGTTCCGTCTACAGTCGGTGTTATAGTTGTTGTCCGTGTCGGTATTGCTGTGGCTGTTGCGGTTGCAGAACACGACAAAGATGGAAATAGCGTGGCCAACTTTGTTGACGACGTAGTTTGGGACCTCGACGCGGTTGAGGTCGGAGTCGGGCTAGCGGTCGTGGTTTGGAGTGGAGAAGGAGTACCTGACACCGACATGATTTGACTTCGGGACCCCGACGAAGTGAAGGTTAGGGTAAGAGTACGGGTTACAGTTCCACTTGCTATTGAAGTGCAAGGTATTGTTGGAGAAGCGGTCAATGATGGGGTCAAAATTCGAGTCAACCTTCCCGTCCGTGATGGTGTCACAGAGCGTGTGATTGATTGAGACGTGGTGCGACTGCAAGATATTGATGAAGTTGAGGTTCGAGTGGACGTGGGAACCGTGGTAGGGGCTCTCGTTGAAGTAGGAGATGCGGTATGTGAACAAGTGGAGGAAAGGGTTGATGATTGTGTCAGGTGATGGGTGAACGATGGAGAGAAAGACGCCGTTGCCGTTGCACTTACCGATGGCGTTGGTGTTGTGCTCCGTGACGTAGTTGCAACAGGGCTTGTGGAGGCCGTCGGCGTTTGTGTTGGTGGAGGTTCTCCCATGGAGCAATCCAAACTACTCAAAACGGCCGTGTCCCTACTCACGATTGTCTCGCCTCCGATTGAATTCCCGGTTGCACAGAAAGCCACTTGCAACGCAATTGGGCTTGCGGACTCATGAGTGGTGTCCGGCACATTGTTAATGCTGAATTCTCCCAATGCTTCGAAATGCATGGAATGCTCCATTGAAAAAGAATTTGTTTCGGCGATGACCACGAGATTTTGCGGCCCCACAAGGCAGCATTTTGGGGCAAACGACAATCCAAATGGAACCGATGTGTGAGTGAATGTCGAGGTGGCCTTGCACACAAACCATGGCCCATTCAAAGAACATGGGACATCAACGGAGCTTGCGGTGTTTATCAACTTCAAAGGGGTGCTTGAATCCACTTCTTGGGCTCTAATATAGATGACCTCGTCAGAGGAAGGTTCCTGGTCGGTACCGACGGTGAATATCACACTCCGCGCCGTTCCGGGGACACCAGTGGTGGGGTTCACTAGTGTACTGCTGATTGTGATATTCCCTGCCGAAACCGCGTCCATGCCGAGATACGCCAAAAGATTCAACATCAAGTATAGCCCATACTTGTACAACAGAGGCATCAAACTTACTGAAAAGAGGCATCCGGGGCGTCTAAAAGACCACAACCGTACGTCTCGTGTCCCAAACATTTACACTACAAACTACAATAAAGATACAAAGCAAAGCGGAAGCCTACATGAACACGAAAGCTTGGAAAAAACAGGATTGCGCATGATGCTTTTCGCCATTTCGTCGCTACGCACTTTGCTCCCGGGCGACGAGGGCCACAACCGTACGTCTCGTGTCCCATGCAAACTACACTTTGCTATGCAATGCTCGAACCGCTTATTTCGTGCCTCCGGCGACACCTTTTTGTGAGCAATGTCACACGAACGGCAAGCATTGGAGAGAATCAATATTAATCAATATGTAGGCATAAGATGCATATGTCTTTGAGTGTCCTTTGCCTGTTCATTGCCCTTTGTTCATGGTATAACATTTTGCATGGTGTGTATTCGCATGCCCATTGCTTTCGGTCCACGTGAGGAGCATCACAACTAATAATAGAAAGAAATGTATGAGAATGAAAGATTAATGTCATACCCACCCGTATTCTGCCCTTTTTGTCTCCTCGTAGTTCAAAAGTGGTATTTCTATGCACGTAAGAGTGATGCACATTGTGTACCGAAAAGTGTACCAAAGAGTGTACTCTTTTGGCTAGTACACAATTGTCTACCCAAAAGTATCCTTTTTTGGCTTTGGTACACATTTGTGTACCAAAAAGTGTACTTTTTTCGGCTTCGATGCACATAATTGCAACAAAGTAGCATGCAAAAAGCGGGACACAAAAGCATACACAAAGATGGTGTTACGTGCTAAATTGGGCATCAAAGGTGAACTCGTCAGGCTTATAAGGCACGGCGGGCATGTATTACTTGGGCGAGGCGCACCTTCGATGCTAGCATGTGCCAACATGTGTAATGGTTCGAAAAGTCGTGCATATATGGAGCGTAGAGTGTACCAAAGATATGCATTTGGGCACGAGCAACTTACTTGCGGCTCAACAACAGTTTACCACCGTTGCATCGCGATCTCATCAGTACGGGGTTGCAAACGAAAAAAGAGGGGTGGAAAACGGTCTCCGTAGATTTTATTCCAACTAGTACACATTTGCCGCACAAAAAATGGGTTGTTAAATTACGTTCAATAATAAGGATTGATACTTCTTTGTAATCGCGCCTTTTGCATTTGCATCAGAAGTTGCACAGGCGAGAATTTTGGAATAGTAGTGTGGCATATTCCTACTCGCGAGACGAGCAGAATCCCTCCCTCCTCCCTCCCTCCAAAGCTCCAAAGCCCACAGCTGGTCGGGGAGTGCCCCGCCCCGTTTCGGCTGTCTGAAACACACATGATCCCAAACTGACTGCAAGGAATTTGGATACTTCCCCATCGTTCGAAATTTTGCTGAGCCTCGAGTGTTCAAGGCTGGCACAAAACGCACGCACCAGCATCATTTCGAAGGTAAGCTGGGTGGATTCATTTGATTATCATCACCTTGGATCCCACATTGCGGGACGCCACTTCCTAGTACCGCTCACTACCCCATCGCCTATTGCCCCATTTGCCTCTAATTAGGACCCACATGTACGAATACCGATCATGCGATTCAGAGACAACCTAGTGGGTATTGCGAAAAACATCACTGACAACCAAAATTCTTTGAATTTTTGCTCCGCGTGCGCCTCCAGAAAGAGGGGTGGGGGGACAGGCTGGAGTCGCATGGTGCGCTCCACACATGTTCATAACGCATGATTTCCGTTGTGCACTCGACACCTAATGGTTTGTGATTCCCATTGCTTGTGGGATTTGTGTCTTGGAGGCACATTCTTGTACTACCCCAAGGGAATGTGTGATGCGCGATTTTAGATTGAAGGAGCATTATTTAATGGCGTATGAGTTAGAACTTCTAGTGAAGGGAAGGGGTGATTTTGTGACAACATTAATGGTGTCATATCACCTCCTGAGAAAGGAAGAACAAATCAAAATTTGCAAAGTGCCATGGGTATAGGATCCACAAAGGGTGGTTCAAAGGGTCCACAAAGGGTGGATTTTTCCGATATGAGTCGTCTATCGATTAGGGTAAAACAGTACACTTCCCGAGGCATCCCGAGGCACAAGAAGAAACCGCCGTAGTTCTACTCTAGATTTCTGGTCGTGATTTGCGTTATTCTCTACTTGACGGTGGTGTAGTTGTCTTGTGCTTCCTTATGGAATAGTGGTGCAATGCGGTGATGCTTTACGGTCCTTGACATCCGCGAAATTGGGTGTTGCAGCGCAACTACGCGTGACGAAAGTTCTACGGGAAACGGGGTGTCAATATGGTGCGGTGAGAGCAAAGTAGTTGATGTGGTCTTAGCATCGAATTGAAGTTGAAAAGTTATTGGGGAGGCTTACGGGTTGGCTATGTTCGGCACAAGAAAGTGTCGGCGGTATATCGGGGGATCAACAAAGTGGTGAAAGCACAAACCCATTCTCGTTGTGTTTTACAGCATCCGTGCGAGCAGCCCTTCGCGGTGTCGCTCTTTGGGGTCACTTTGTGCATTCCAAGCCCGCAGAAACTGGTGCTTTTGCTTCCGAGTGGATTGTATTGTGGGTTGAGCCCCTAAAAGTCCATAAAGCGGAGAAAACCATTGAATCGTCTCAAGCCAGCCAACCTTTGGGGCAATGGTGCGAGTGTTGGTGTTGTTCTACTCCACTTATGGCCATGGTGTGTATTTGCAACTTGATCACCCATGTGCGTGCCGATGTTGCATGTTGTCAAAGGTAAATGCTCGCACACAGGCATATTGGATTGCGGCACGTGGATGTGCTAGCATGCATGCTTACGTGAGGCGCAATGCAGAAGCGAGGGCATGGGCACTCTTTCTTCCATTATGCAGTGTATAAGTTGGCGCAAGCCGTTGCCCAAGGGGCGCGGGAGGTCTCGGGCGCGCAAGTAGATCTCAAGCGAGTTCCCGAGACTTTGCCGCAAGACGTATTAGAGAAGATGAATGCAATTCAGGTTTGCGTTGTCGTGAGTGGTCCCAAATGGATTTTGTGGCACCTCCTAGGTGTATTGTGAACTATGGCGACATGTGTGATGCCCTAGTTTTAGTTGCGCAACAATCGCAACCATTTGGAAGATTCAATGCGAGAGCATTGATCACAAATGAAGCATAGACGGAATAGAAAAACGAGAGGGATCATGATTACAGCACATTGCTAGCACATGCAATGTCTTCAACAAAACTACTCTCTATGTACACCATCAATGTTTCGCTCAGTCGTCGTCTTTCGTCCTCCAGCTACCCTTGAGTACCTCTATGTTGTATCAATTCAGGTTTCAGGCTTGCACTTAGACTCATAGCACCTATTGGTCATGTTCCGCCCGCGGAACACCGTACTCAGTTTTGTGCAAGAGAATACTACTACTACCACTGCTACTAGCACTACAACTACTAGTACTAATACTACTGCTACCTTTGTTTCTACGTCGATGGAGGCTCACGGTTGCACCACCAACGGGTTCACAACCAATGACAAGCGACAAAGCACGTGCGGGGCACAATACCGCCCCCCCCGGGGTGGACTTGCTCCATAATTTGACTTGAGTTCGACAACCATCGGCCACAAACTCGTGCCTTAGAAGCCTCCACCTAATCTTGAAAAGATGCAATGTGCGTGGTTGCCAAGTATTTCCAAAGAAGTGGGCTAACGATTGCTAAAAAAGAGTTTCATCACAAGGTTGGCGTCAGAAGTAAAAATGTATGAGACCACCTAGACCGCTTGGTGAAAAGCCGCAATAGAAGTCATGTTAGTGGGCACGTGAGCAACATCGCACGTCGCAAAGTGCGGGCAGAATGGGAATGATTGTGTGGCAATTTGTTTGCGAAACGATTTTATCCGCGCCTTAGGTGAGTGTCCGGTTACAATCAGTGTCACTAGTGTCACTCACGTCTTGTCACCTAGGCTTTGGGTGGTCGAAGTTCGCGTTCGTTTCCTTGAAAAAAGTGTCCGCATGTGGCGTTTTGGGCGTGTTTTTTGAAAGAGAGTCTCCATTTTTTTGAGTCGGGAACCCCCGAAAACGAGGTGGGGCTCTAGATGTGCTTGTGTTGCTCGGTCCGTTCTGGGGCACGGGGGGGGGGGGGGATGTGGAACCGCCGAGATGCTTCAAGCCACTCAGGCCCTCTTTGTGGGTCCATGTACCAACAACGCGTGTATTGCAAAATTGTAGGGTTGCAAAGAGCCGCACATAGGTACGAGAGCCGGACACTTGTAATCGTGGGAATTGCCCCACCTTTTTCTCCACGGCTAAAACGCAACGTGCCCCGTTAACGCTCCAATTATATGTGATTTAGGCGCAGAAGGAGTATGAATCCATTCCCATCGCACAACCCAACGAGTTGGGCAATTATGATTGCATTCTGTTCGGCACTCCCGGCCGCTTTGGAAATATGGCGGCTCAAATGAAGACGTTTTTGGTGTGTTCGTCTATCCGTCCGCGTGCGTGCGTGCGTGCGTGCAACACAACAAGAGTGCAAGTCATTCATTCGAATCTTCGTTGAGATTCATGAGCGTGCGCGTCGGCGCATGTGTGTCTCTTCCACGCTTGTCGCACCCCCGCGCACGTTTGCACAACAATTCCCGAAACCGACCATCCTGTGTACGACATTGCCGCCAATGGAAACTTTCCTTCCCTTGCTTGCTCAGGATGCTACCGGTGGTCTATGGATGGCAGGTGCTCTCGTCGGCAAAGTTGGTGGCGTATTTTGTTCTACCGCGAATCAACACGGGGGCCAAGAGAGTGTAATATTGACCTTCATGACATATTTATTCCATCAAGGTGCGCGTTGTTGGTTGCTGCCAAGGCTTAGTGCGTGTGTTTTTGCCTCATCGGTAGCTTGCGTCGGTCCTCAGGATTGGGGGCTACATTTTTTCTACACTTTTGTTGTACGTCGGGGGGTATTTGTTTTGAAGGTGAGGGTTGAAGTTTCGGGATTCTCAAAGAACACGATCAAGCATCGGGATCCCCCCGGGAAGATGCATTTGCAAAGAGCTACTTTTGTGCTTGCCGCCATAGGGAGGGCCCTTGCCTCCATGCGGAGACATGGGGGATGGATGGCAGAAAACACCCAATCGCCGGTCTTTGGTGTTGCCGATGCCCAAGAAGCAAGAGGCGAGGAAGGAGTAGGAAGGCGTACACGAAACCGTTCATAAGGTTTAGGTGGCGTGAGGGAGCAACCCCTTCTACTCCCATGGAACGCTGTGTACTGCAAGGGGGCTTGCGGACAACCGCCATGTGCAAAAAAGGCGGCTTGCGGACAGATTTTGCAAATGAGCAACCAGGAGTAGGGTCCCCCACCATTCCATCTCCAAGAGGTTGCAGTGTACACGGTTGCGTCTAAGGCACCGGAAGGAAAATTCTGCCCATGGCGTTTTTACAAGCCTACTAGAAGAGCCTATTTTACTCCGACGTTTTTGCCTCAACAAAATCGCCAGCCTGTCCCCAATCTCACGCGGCCTTCGGCTCATTTTCTATTGCCGGAGTTTGTAAAGGCACCGGATGGAGCATTTTGCCCCGCTGCTGCGTTATCGGCCCCTGCACAACAGCGCCGCGTATTGCATTGAAAAGTCCAGCTTGCCACAACCTCTTGGGGATTGAATTTTGGGGGGTTTTACTCCCGTTGGCCCTTGTCACAATCTGTGTGGGGGTGCGCCTGCAACATTTTTGCAACGGTTTGTACCTACAGCGGTACCACAACGGCCAAAACAACCAATCAGAAGAGCATTGTATCGGCCAACCTTCGGCCAACATTTGCTTCAAAGACGCCCCCCCGACCCTGGGCCCAACAACAAACTCCGAGGAGAGAAACAAAAAATGGTCGTGCCATTCTAGGGAAACAAACGCTTGCGGCTCAGAGAGTCTGGGCACAGAGCAGTGGGGGGGGGGGACAACGGCAAGGGGCAAAACGCTCCGTTTACCGGCGCGAAGCCGGATCTGTTATGGAAGCCGTGCACCAACCACGCGACGCTGTTTCGTGCAGGGATTACAGCGAGGCGTCTCCACACCATGGGTTCATCCCCACGGGCCTTTCGGGATTGCGCTGCCTATGTGCCGGTGTCCTCCGCTGCCCCGGTGCAACACGCGCGACACCACCGAAAAGCGGGGACTCCCAATCTGCGTGCAGATCGCGCAGCCACCACAGGGTTCGGGGCCGGCTCCCCTCCCTCTCTCGCTCCCTCCCTCCGTCCGTCCCTCCCTGCCCCCCCTTTCTCGAGTGGGAGTTGCGAGTGCAGGACGCTGAGCACAGTCTGCTTGCCCGCTGTGTGCGCCCAGGGGCGCTCGTCCTCTCTTGGCTCATGTGTGACCTGAGGTTGCTTGTCCGTGGCCTCGGGATAGAGGACAGCCATGAATTGGCCCGGGCAATCCAATGCCATGCTGAGTGGGTTCTGGAGGAGAAAGGGCTGAAGTATTGGAAACGCTGCGAGCTGCAGCAGGTGAAGTGGCATTGCAAAGCAGGTGCAGCTGTGCTGGTGGAGCTGAAGCCGTCTGGGGCCGCGTACAATCCGCCATGATTGGTGGCACAGTCCATCCGTGACTTCATCATCCGGTCGCAAGCGTTCTGTGGGTGCAAAATTGAAGCCCGTGTTTTTGAGGGTTTTGTTCGTTTCGTTGCCGTTGTGCAGGGCAGGGCTTTTTCCGTACGAAGGTTTTCACTCATCCCGGGTGTGCTTTGCGCGCGCAGCACCTCCAGGGGCTGGAGCAACGCCAGAAGCGGCCTGGAGATATCGTTTGCCGTGCCCGCATTTCTGTGCAGGGATGGTGGTCGTTGGTCTGCCGTACACCTTCCAAGGCCAACAGAAGTATGTTCATCGCGCCACTGTACGCTGTTGGATGTCGCTTAAGGCTTCGCCACTCAGCGGGGATTCCGTACGGCTCGGATCATGGGGAAGTGGCAGGCGTGCTGTAGAGCGCGGCCGAGCCAAGTGATCAGCGTGCCAAGTGTCCACAAGGGGGCGGGGGGGCAAGTTTCACCGCAACAGGACTGCGACGGGGCGCGGTCATTGAGACGGCGGGTTTCATAAAGGCACCAGGGGACCTCTACCCCGGACAGTGTGGTATCAATGGGTCAAGTCCCGCGAAACATTGGCAGCGGTTATTGTTGGTTCATACTTCATTTGCTTTCACGCAATAACGCAAAAGAGAGGGGCAAGTGGGCAAAAGGCCGATTCAGATGCGGTGCAGATCCCGTGCTGGGAGGATCCGTGTTGCTCTTTGCAGGGTGGACGAGGTCACCGGCTGCTCTCCTTACGGAGCCTCTACAATTGCAGGAGGACGAGGGGAACGGACCCCCACGAAAACAGAGCTCGACGGTGCCCATTTTCAAGGTCTTGTTGTTGTTGTTGGGGGCGGGGGGGGGGCTCCCTGCTTTATGTGCATCCTCTGGTCTGGTCGATTTCGGATGGATGATCGTCAGTGTTTGTTGAGGAGGTCTGCAGCATCACCAGCGCCGGGCTGCTGCAGAGGGGCTGACCGCAGTGTGCGCGTACTGACACCGAAGCTGCATAAAAAAAATAGAACGCCAATTCTTCTGCACACAGGCAAGTGCAAAGGCGTGGGTCACTGGATTCACTAATGAAAGGTGTTTTGGGGAGCAGGCATGTGTGCCGCACATCTATTCCGTTCTGTTCACCCACCGTGCACGCTGTCTGTGCAGGCTGCTGCAACACCGAGGTGTGGCAGCAGCAATTAGAACGAATGTCCACATCATACACATGCAATGTTCGTGCAATGTGGGATGTGACGTTTCGGAGTTGTATTGGAGTAGTCTCGGAGTTGTATCGTTGTTCTCTGCAATCAGCTGCTCAGTTCAGCATCGTTTGATGGTAGTCGCAGTTTACTTGCAGTCTGTTGATGATGCTCGGAGAAACGGGTGGTAAGGTCCAGTTGTTTGCAGCGATGATGATCCAGTCGCCCTTGTTCTTGGGGTTTACCTGCGCCTCCTCACCAGAGTATCACAAAAGAGTGAAAGGTTGTTAAGATACCTTGTAGTCGGTGGCTCGCTTTGTTCTGGTTCCCATCTCTTGCGTGCCTGCCCTGCGCGCGCGCTGGGCGCAGGCGACAGGCGACAGGCGTAATGATATCGCGCGGCATGCAATTGGCCGATGTCCCTAAGGGCACATTCTTATCTCTGACTTGCGAATCTGAGGAATGTAAGTGGTCAAGCCGCACCACACCTTTGATTCCGACAAGGAAGGATTGCTCCTGCTTGTGCAACAAGGATTCTCGTTCGACCTGCCCATGTGAACCTGCATTCGATTGTCTCTTTTCTGTCTCTCAGGAAAGCACGCCGCAACGATTGCCGCTAAGCTCTGCAAGGCTTGAGCTCTGGCGCGGCACAAAGCCCACAGAGGATTTCATGTTGCAAACGGATGTGTTGAAGCCGTTTTGGGAAGCAAATTTGCGTTCCGTAGCCACGGACCTTCGCGACGAACACCAACGGTATCAGCAGGCAGAAGTCGCAATTGCATTGCTTCTGCTTGATTCCTAGTTTGGGTTGTGGATATGTCTTTCTGTTGCACGTTTGTAAAGATTTTCCTGCATGTGGTACGTGTGTCCCCACACACAGGCACTAATTGAACATGCTTTGAATTGATGTTAATAGTGTAAAGTCAACGAATGATATTTTCAGGTTGCTGTTTTTTGGCTCTACGCAGGTACGCCACGGTTTGCGATGCTCCAAATCAAGCCAAATCAAAATCAGTTGCATGTGTTGGCTCACAATGGGAAAAAAACATTGAGGGTTGCTGATATTTTTTCATTTTCTCTCTATCTCAGATTTTGATTTTGTGCCTGCCGCACAAAATCATAACGCCTGTCCCCTCTGGTCCCAGAAATCATGGCGCTTGCCAGGTTGGTGGTGGTTTGCGTGTGTTATTGATGGTGTAGGGTTTTTGTTTCTCTGTTTCCCATTGCAACTGTAGCGATTCTCCCCCGTGTTCCATGTTTCCGGTGCCAGGCGGGGCCGGGCTGGGCGGGGCCGGGCACGCTTCTTTGCTGCCGAGAGAGCCGCAGAAGGCCCCCTGGGCGCGTCCCCTGCCCTGCATTCATCCCGATTCAGATCGGATGGCGCCCAGGGCCTTCCTAATCAAGTTTCCTCTTGACCCACTTTGCTGATTTGGTTGTGGTTTGCCGGTTTCCATCGTATGTGTGGGTGTGGGTGTGGGGTGTGTGTGGTTTGGGCGGGTGTATGTGGATGTTGGTATGCGTATCCTCTCAGTCGATTGTGACCCGATCCCTGGCTGTCAGAAGTTGGCCTGGCTTTTAGTGCTCGGCGCCACGCGGGTGGTGAAGATGCACATCTAAGAACGCGTGGCTGCAATGGCACAGCACTTCTTTCGGTGTCTGAATTTTAGTTGTGGGGCTGATTTGCGTGATGGAAAGGACCCACTTTCGACCACTTCCAGGTTTGATGTGCTCTCTGCTGGAGGCCTGCCTTTCCGGCACATCAAAGTCCGTTTTGACATGCCAGTTTTGTCCTCGAAGCTCAACACGGGTCGCTACTTCTGTGCAGTTGCTGTGAGGGAGACGTAAGCGTGGTGCGCGCGGTGCACCACGCGGTGCGCGCGCGGTGCATTCGTTTTCCTCGTGCGCGTACAACCTTTTCTTTCCCCTTGTGCTGTTTTCTGCACCTCACCACTATTTGCCCCTCCCTTGTGGTGAGCCCGTGTGCCGTGGCTGCGGGATAGGGCGCCAAGCCAGGTTGCGATGGCTGTCGCGATGGCGGACAATTGCCACGGGTGCCTCGCCCCTCCCTCTATAGAGAACAAATGAAAAATCAGAGGCACAAAGGACACAGAGGCTCAATCACCCCATATCCCAAGCCCAAAAAACTGGACATGCCTCCCTGGAAAGCAAAGGCAAATGACGGCCACAGTTTGTTGCGCGCACGGTCGGAACACGTGCTGACAGAACTCCACAGTTGGGGTGTCTGCAGGAACATGTACACGAAGCATGGGTGTACCCTTCCAGATCGCTTGCAGAAATTGCATTTGATGGTGCGAGCCGTTGTGCACATTCAGCAATTTCTCAACGTGCGCAATGTGCGCTATGAGCCGTACGGCCCTTGGGACCACTTCCCAAGTGGCATTTTCGGGCAGCCAAAGGCCACCAGACGTCGTGGTTCAGATTCCGATTCCGATTCGGACTCGGATTCGGATTCATCATCCTCAGGCTCGTCACTTACGTCTGCTGATGAGGAGGAAGAGGAGGCTTCCTCGTAGGTGACACCGTGATCATTGAAACGCGAAACGCACCGATACGGTTACTTCCTGGGCTTGGGCACCCCAAGAAGTAACGCTCCGAAACGCGAAACGAGTGCATTGAGCACAGCGAAACGCGAAACGTTCGAAACGGCCCCACAGGCTTGGGCACCCTGTGGGGCACTAGGCTCTTCGGTCGAGCGGCCGTACCGGAGAGTTCTACATCCTCTTCTTCCTCTTCCTACGGCCCTCCCCTGGCAGGGGGTGTGGGCGGCCACAACCACCATTGGTGAGGAGGATGGAGTGAAGGCCTCCGTTGTTGTGTGCTTACCCCTTAGGCCACCGCGTCCTTGCCACCCTGAAAAAATGTGAAAAATGCAGGAAAGGGTTGGTAGAAACGTAAGCGCGGTGCGCGCGCGGTGCACCACGCGGTGCGCGCGGTGCGTATATCTCCCTCTGTGTGAAAGCCCCCCCACCCAGCCACCCTGAGGCCTGGTACAGGCTGGTGGGCGCGCAAGGAGGGGGGGGGTTCTGCGCGCGCGGCGTGTAGCGCATAGAGATGGGCTTGTGCAGCCCCTTTGGAGCGCACTGCTAGGGCAGGGTTCCGTTCAAGAAGGCTGTCTTTGGGGTATCATAGTTTTCCTCGCCTGTTTCCCATGAGGACGACGTGAGGCTGTTGGGGTTGCAACCCCCCCCCCCCCCCCCAGACGCCCAGACGCCCAGTGGCCTCGACGCCAAAAATAGTTTGTGTACGTAAAATCGGTCGCCAATTTCGGGCTTCTTTTCAGTAAATCACCTGGGTTTCACTTTCCCCCCGAGGAAATTCCTGATGTGGGTGAGTGGGTGGGTCGGTCGGCCGCGGCTGGCCAGGGCCCCAAATGATCCCCCCCCCCCGGGGACCGTAAGCAATGGCCTGGCCGCACGATGGTTGATTGGCAAGCATCGGGTATCCGACGGAAGCTGGTAAGCGTTTGCTGGTCGGCGGCGCGTTCGTGATGCGCGAGCGGAACGAATTCCAGCAGTATGCGTTTCTTTTCTCCAGTACGAACACTTCTGCCGCACTTGCTCTTGGCAGCTGTCGTGCGCTCTGAAGCATGCGGTGCGGCACTGGCCCTCAGATGGAAAGAGTTTCGTGACCCCTAGGCGTTGGAAACCCCAGCGCTGCTCATTCTCCTCCAGCCTGCGCCATCCCTGAAGGGCAGATCAGTGCGTTAAGCCTAACCGCCCGCCCCCATTGCACGAACAACGCTTTGTCCCAACAAAATTTGGTCCGCATCTTTTGGCACCGTGGATTTTGTGGCCCCAAGTTTTGGTTCTAATAGACATGGGTACGTGCCTGTGGTTGGCAACGGTTTTCCTGTTGGGTGTGCTGCTGTCCGTTTGGCCCGTCCGAAGGGGCTGCATTATGCTGCACAAATCCCCAAAATGGTCCATTTCAGGTCTGATGTATGTGTGTCGTGGGGTGGGCATAAACCACGGCCTCGTCCAAACAACACCCAGTTTGCCTAACAGTCTAACGGTGCCATGATTACCATTTATGCGGGTGCCCCCCCGGCGCCATTGCTGACACTGCAATACTCAATGACTGTGATGTCCCTCGGTGTGTAGTCTCAGGGTGGCGACCATCGCTGTTCTCATGGCCGAACAACAGTGGATATTGCTTCCGCAATGTGAGGTGCTTTGCCGTTGTTTGCGCAGCCGGGGGCTGCCATAAAGGCTCAGTAAGTGGGGTGAGCAGATGAGGGGTTTGGTGAGGGCGCTTTAGGGGTGTCTCTTTCGGTTCACAGCTCCCATTGCGTCTGTTTCTGGGTCCATCTCAATTTTGTCCATGCTGTACCTCAAGGGCGCCTTTGTACGCACCGTGCGTAGGGGCCGCCTTCGGCACTGTGCAGAAACTGAGCCCCTGAATTGTTAGGAATCGAACGCTGAACCTGGAGGGAAGGGGGAAGTGCAACTGGAGTGGTGTACAGGCCTCAAGGTCCCGGCCCGAGGCATGAGGGATGTTATTCAAGGGTGGGCGCTTTGAGTCCCCTTGAACCTCCGGCCTATGCCAGTGCGGTTGGACTTTTCATTGGATTTTTGTTGAGGGCTGGCATCAAACAAGGCCTTGGCGCCGTGCGGAATGTACCTCGTGTGACTCGGGGCGGTGGTTAATTTTAGTTTAGGGACATGAGTTCCAGAGACGATCGAATACCTGGGATTTCTGATTGCGAAGCCCAAAGAAATGGTCCGACTGGGTTTCTGTTGTTCAACAGTATGACAGCAGTGGTGCTCCACCAATCTGGCCAGTGCGCGTTCCGTTGGGTGTGTTCCTGTCTGCAGTTGACATGCGTGTTATGGATTAGTGAATTCAACACATTATCTGCTCGATTTGAATCTAGAAGGTGGCAGTCATGTGGGGGACCCGACTTGCAGCGCACTGCAATGCGGGGCAAGGGGGCCATTGGCACGGGGTCATAGGGCATACCCGGAAGTAACCCCCTGGCAAACCTTCATGCGTATTGGAGTGGCTCGCACTGGGCAGCGTTGGGCCTGAAGAAGGTACTTAATTAGCAGCACTTAGCAGAACAGAACATTCTGGTCTGTTCTATCGTGTCTGGACGGGAGACGGGGCAGTGTTTTCAGAAACGACCACATGTGCAACCTCCGGATCCATGAGCCGCGATGTTGTGCTGGGACGTGAACATTTATTCTCCGAGTACCCTGGCTTTGCAGTTGCGATTGTGTGTGCCTTCGGCGGCAGATTCCGATTCGACCGTTTGGGGACTTCGGCTCTTTTCGGGGCCGGGGGGCTGCAACGTTGGGCCTGGAGGATTGGGGTGCGGTGATCTGGGGAGAGGGGGGGCTCTGTGCACCATGGATCTCAAGTATCGAGAGTGCCGGGGGGCTTTTGGATATCTGGAGCACAATCCATAAGGAATTCTGGGATGGATCCATTTTGTCCGCCCACCAATCCTGGGGTCCGGGACACCTGATTGCAGACCCAAATTGGGTTCATAAAGCGAGCATGGAAGAAATGGGCAGGATGCACTCGGATTTCACGCAATATAAAGATGTTCCAATGGACAGGTAGGAGAAGTTGACACCTCTCCAACTCTGTTCTGCTCCGACGATGGTTCCATCACGCAGTCTCGCTGATCTCTAATCGTTCGTTCAGGAATCGACCAGTTGTGCACACTTTGGGAGACAACCAGGCATGGTCCCTCACATACCACCGAAGGATTAATTTGAGGGGTTTTTTTCCTGGGAGGGCTAAAATTAGGGGGAGAAAAATTTGGAACTGGTCCTTAGAAATGAAGGAAAAATGTGGTATAAGGTCCCTTGCTGTTGCTTCCTGGTGGATGGCTGCTATTTCCTTGTGGGCTCTGGATGGCTGCTGTTATTTGCTGGTGGCCTCTGGATGGTTGCTGTTATTTCCTGGTGGCCTCTGGATGGTTGCTGTTATTTCCTGGTGGCCTCTGGATGGTTGCTGCTATTTCCTGGTGGCCTCTGGATGGTTGCTGTTCTTTCCTGGTGGCCTCTGGATGGCTGCTGCTATTTCCTGATGGCCTCTGGATGGTTGCTGCTATTTCCTGGTGGCCTCTGGATGGTTGCTGTTATTTCCTGGTGGCCTCTGGATGGTTGCTGCTATTTCCTGATGGCCTCTGGATGGCTGCTGTTCTTTCCTGGAGGCCTCTGGATGGCTGCTGTTATTTCCTGATGGCCTCTGGATGGCTGCTGTTATTTCCTGGTGGCCTCTGGATGGTTGCTGCTATTTCCTGATGGCCTCTGGATGGCTGCTGTTCTTTCCTGGAGGCCTCTGGATGGCTGCTGTTCTTTCCTGGTAGGCTCTGGATGGTTGCTGTTCTTTCCTGGTGGCCTCTGGATGGTTGCTGTTATTTCCTGATGGCCTCTGGATGGTTGCTGTTATTTCCTGATGGCCTCTGGATGGTTGCTGTTATTTCCTGATGGCCTCTGGATGGTTGCTGTTATTTCCTGGTGGCCTCTGGATGGTTGCTGTTATTTCCTGGTGGCCTCTGGATGGTTGCTGCTATTTCCTGGTGGCCTCTGGCTGGTTGCTGTTATTTCCTGGTGGCCTCTGGATGGTTGCTGTTATTTCCTGATGGCCTCTGGATGGTTGCTGTTATTTCCTGATGGCCTCTGGATGGTTGCTGTTATTTCCTGATGGCCTCTGGATGGTTGCTGTTATTTCCTGGTGGCCTCTGGATGGTTGCTGCTATTTCCTGGTGGCCTCTGGATGGTTGCTGTTATTTCCTGGTGGCCTCTGGATGGTTGCTGCTATTTCCTGGTGGCCTCTGGATGGCTGCTGTTCTTTCCTGATGGCCTCTTGATGGTTGCTGTTATTTCCTGGTGGCCTCTGGATGGTTGCTGTTATTTCCTGATGGCCTCTGGATGGCTGCTGTTATTTCCTGGTGGCCTCTGGATGGTTGCTGCTATTTCCTGATGGCCTCTGGATGGCTGCTGTTCTTTCCTGGAGGCCTCTGGATGGCTGCTGTTATTTCCTGGTAGGCTCTGGATGGTTGCTGTTCTTTCCTGGTGGCCTCTGGATGGTTGCTGTTATTTCCTGGTGGCCTCTGGATGGTTGCTGTTATTTCCTGGTGGCTTCTGGATGGTTGCTGTTATTTCCTGATGGCCTCTGGATGGTTGCTGCTATTTCCTGGTGGCCTCTGGATGGTTGCTGTTATTTCCTGGTGGCCTCTGGATGGTTGCTGTTATTTCCTGATGGCCTCTGGATGGCTGCTGTTATTTCCTGGTGGCCTCTGGATGGTTGCTGTTATTTCCTGGTGGCCTCTGGATGGTTGCTGTTATTTCCTGGTGGCCTCTGGATGGTTGCTGTTCTTTCCTGGTGGCCTCTGGATGGCTGCTGTTCTTTCCTGATGGCCTCTGGATGGTTGCTGTTCTTTCCTGATGGCCTCTGGATGGTTGCTGTTATTTCCTGGTGGCCTCTGGCTGGTTGCTGTTATTTCCTGGTGGCCTCTGGATGGTTGCTGCTATTTCCTGGTGGCCTCTGGATGGTTGCTGTTCTTTCCTGGTGGCCTCTGGATGGTTGCTGTTCTTTCCTGGTGGCCTCTGGATGGTTGCTGTTATTTCCTGATGGCCTCTGGATGGTTGCTGCTATTTCCTGGTGGCCTCTGGATGGTTGCTGCTATTTCCTGATGGCCTCTGGATGGTTGCTGTTATTTCCACTACTGTCGAAGTAGGGATTTTACGACGCGTCGGGCCCCGACACCTCCCGACGCGTCGTACATCCCCGACGCGTCGGGCCCCGACACCTTGTACGACACTGTACGACGCGTCGTACATCCCCGACGCGTCGGGCCCCGACACCTTGTACGACACAGTACGACGCGTCGAACAGTGTCGTACGACACTGTACGACACTGTACGACACTGTACGACACTGTACGACACTGTACGACACTGTACGACACTGTACGACGCGTCGTACAGTGTCGTACGACGCTGGTACGACACAGTACGACACAGTACGACACAGTACGACACAGTACGACACAGTACGACACAGTACGACACAGTACGACACAGTACGACACAGTACGACACAGTACGACACAGTACGACACAGTACGACACAGTACGACACAGTACGACACAGTACGACACAGTACGACACAGTACGACGCGTCGTACAGTGTCGTACGACATATATATGTATATATATGTATGTATGTATACACTGTACGACACAGTACGACACAGTACGACACAGTACGACACAGTACGACACAGTACGACACAGTACGACACAGTACGACACAGTACGACACAGTACGACACAGCACGACACAGTACGGCACAGTACGACACTGTACGACACAGTACGACACAGTACGACACGGTACGACACAGTACGACGCGTCGTACAGTGTCATACGACATATATATGTATATATATGTATGTATGTATATATATATACACACACACACACACACACATATACACTGTAGACTAATTGTAGACACTGTCGGCATGTTGTAGACGCGAAGTGCCAATATTTGGGAAGGGTGCCGAAGGCCCCCTTCCCCCAAAACCGTCCGCTGCCATCGTTTACCCGCATAGAGGGGGGGGGCGGTCTGGGGTCTGTAGACACTGTGCACCACAAGTAGACGCGGCCTGCTAATTGTAGACACTGTCGGCATGTTGTAGACGCGAAGTGCCAATATTTGGGAAGGGGGCCGAAGGCCCCCTTCCCCCAAAACGGTCCGCTGCAATCGTTTACCCGCATATAGGGGGTGGGCGGTCTGGGGTCTGTAGACACTGTGCACCACAGGTAGACGCGGCCTGCTAATTGTAGACATTGTGAGCATGTTGTAGACGCGAAGTGCCAATATTTGAGGTTTCCCCTTTTGGACTGTTTTGACCAAAATGGAAACGCATTTGGACCCATTTTGCCCCGTTCTGACCAATCTGTTTTTTTTTCCATTTACATGTGTTTATATGTCTACATATGTATATGTCTGTGTGTGACGTACCGTGTCGTACTGTGTCGTACTGTGTCGTACTGTGTCGTACTGTGTCGTACTGTGTCGTACCGTGTCGTACCGTGTCGTACCGTGTCGTACTGTGTCGTACTGTGTCGTACTGTGTCGTACTGTGTCGTACTGTGTCGTACGGTGTCGTACTGTGTCGTACTGTGTCGTACTGTGTCGTACTGTGTCGTACTGTGTCGTACTGTGTCGTACTGTGTCGTACTGTGTCGTACTGTGTCGTACTGTGTCGTACTGTGTCGTACTGTGTCGTACGGTGTCGGTGCTGTACGACACCTTGTACGACACTGTACGACGCGTCGTACATCCCCGACGCGTCGGGCCCCGACGCCTTGTACGACACTGTACGACGCGTCGTACGCTCCCGACGCGTCGGGCCCCGACACCTTGTACGACGCCCCGACGCGTCGTACAGTGCATTTCCGACAGCACTCGTTATTTCCTGGTGGCCTCTGGATGGTTGCTGCTATTTCCTGGTGGCCTCTGGATGGTTGCTGCTATTTCCTGGTGGCCTCTGGATGGTTGCTGTTATTTCCTGGTGGCCTCTGGATGGCTGCTGTTATTTCCTGATGGCCTCTGGATGGCTGCTGTTATTTCCTGGTGGCCTCTGGATGGTTGCTGCTATTTCCTGATGGCCTCTGGATGGTTGCTGTTATTTCCTGGTGGCCTCTGGATGGTTGCTGTTATTTCCTGGTGGCCTCTGGATGGTTGCTGTTCTTTCCTGGTGGGCTTTGGATGGTTGCTGTTATTTCCTGGTGGCCTCTGGATGGCTGCTGCTATTTCCTGGTAGGCTCTGGATGGTTGCTGTTATTTCCTGGTGGCCTCTGGATGGTTGCTGCTATTTCCTGGTGGCCTCTGGATGGTTGCTGCTATTTCCTGGTGGCCTCTGGATGGTTGCTGTTATTTCCTGGTGGCCTCTGGATGGGATGGGTGCTGTTATTTCCTGATGGGCTCTGGATGGTTGCTGCTATTTCCTGATGGCCTCTGGATGGTTGCTGTTCTTTCCTGGTGGCCTCTGGATGGTTGCTGTTATTTCCTGATGGGCTTTGGATGGTTGCTGTTATTTCCTGATGGCCTCTGGATGGTTGCTGTTATTTCCTGATGGCCTCTGGATGGCTGCTGTTATTTCCTGATGGCCTCTGGATGGTTGCTGTTCTTTCCTGGTGGGCTTTGGATGGTTGCTGTTATTTCCTGATGGCCTCTGGATGGTTGCTGTTATTTCCTGATGGCCTCTGGATGGCTGCTGTTATTTCCTGATGGCCTCTGGATGGCTGCTGTTATTTCCTGATGGCCTCTGGATGGTTGCTGTTATTTCCTGATGGCCTCTGGATGGCTGCTGTTATTTCCTGGTAGGCTCTGGATGGTTGCTGTTATTTCCCGGTGGGCTCTGGATGGTTGCTATTCTTTCCTGGTGGCCTCTGGATGGCTGCTGATATTTCCTGATGGGCTGATTACAAGAAGAAGATTGCACGACACATAAATGAACGACGGTATTGTGTATCACCATAGGGTTGCTAATGCACTGTACCAAAAGACACAGCTCGAACATGCATATCCCAATAAGTGGTGAAGCAAAATAATTTGCAGAATGCTCATACCAAAATGCATCATCCTTTGGTCAAGCGATTTTTGCGCATCGCCATAAAATCACTTGCATGTGTTGCCAGTGTTGCCTGCCTTTTCGGAGCAGGGCTGGCAATTGGGGGAGCAGCACGCTTCTCACCCACAGGCTGCTTCTTGCACTCCTCAAAAATAAAATGGGCCACAGCAATGGGTAGCCCACAGGCACGCAATGCTGCTGCATTGAGAGAGCAAAGCTCCCTCATGCGTGTGCACCCAGCATCAAGGAGAAGGGGAGCATACTGTTCATAGTTATTCACACGCAGAAACCTGTCCAAGGCAGGCCCCAATTGCGTAGGGGCAGGCTGAGTGGTCTGCACGCCACCTGTTTAGGGTTCAGGGGCAGGGGCAGGGGCAGGGGCAGACGTAGAGCTGCTTGATGTTGCGTTTGCCACTTGTTTTTTGATTCCTGTTGCCCGAGCTTTGGACCACGCAACCAGCTGCGGCTGTCTCTGGCGTTGTTGAGGGGGGGTTTTCCATCCACGTGCTTGTTGTTGCACCAATTCCTCTACGTCTTGAGGACTCTGTTTGAGGGCGGCAGGGGAGTCAACAATGACCACCCTTGGGGGTGGGGGCAGGGGGATTACGGCAGGGGGAGGGGGGAGGTCATCAACTGTATCGGCAACGGGCGCCATTTTCATTACACGATCCCAAGATAGCTTGTTCCAAGACTTCAGGGCCGGAGTGTTCAGCCACTGGCTCAACCAAACAAGGAGCAGTGGCTTAATGATAGTTTCGCTCATATCTAAAGGTGTACCTGGTGGCAGGCGACCTGAATGAATGGCTAGTGCATGATTAAGCATGCGCTTCTTCGTGCCAGAGCGCACTGAGTCGCGACAACTCTTTGTTAGTTGGTCACCGGCATTACTTACGTGGCTGCGGTTCGGGCATATAGATGCCGCTGTCGGTCATCTTCACCAAATCTTCACAGACCTCTGGACCCCTGACTTCCTCAACACCCGCAGCCGTAAGATGTGCTGATGCACGGTCCGCAACCATCAGTACAGGAAACGTCACCGGTAGTTGAAGGTCTTTCAGTTTCACCTGGTTCTTCTCGTGCACATCGCGCAATAATCTTTTCCATGTTACCCCATCCTGTGCTTTGGCCTTCGAGTGGTCCTGCCAGAAAAAAGAACGCCGGTCAGCCAACTGAGTTTCCACAAAAAACGGAAATGACAACGATGAAAAGGGGGGGGGGGGGCACACCTGCAGAATTACTGTGTGCACCAGATGTGCAATCTTTGTTGTCTTTGCGTGGCAAGCTGTCGTCTTCCCACGAAATATAACTTGGAGGCACAAGGTGTCGCCGTTCATGTCAACAATTGGGGTGGCAGTCCCCTGTCTTTTCTCTCCTTGGTTCATCAAAAACACCCTGTTTACACCCTCATTCTCGTATGTTCCTCGCATGTCTGTCACTGTCTCGTCGCATGCATACACTAACGTTGGCAGCAACCTCGAATATCCATCAGGCATATGGATTCCGAATGCTGCTGGGCGCTCCATAATGTCGAGTAATTTCTGGCGCCACGCGTTGTCTTCGACCAAGTCCTCGATCGTACATGGTGGTCTGTCAATGGTTCCAATCTTTTTTGTCAACTGGTGGTGTTTGGCCCATTTTCTGGCCCAGTCTTTGGTGAATTCCGGTCGTTCATGTTCCTCTTGGGTAGGTCGTGTGGCCTGGACAGTTTCGTCAGCTAAGATCACAATCAACTCCCGGTCAATAGACGCACCCTCTGACCGGGTTGCATCAAAAGCCTCCTTCACAGCCTGTGCCTCCTCGGAACTCAGGGCACTGGGTCGGCCAGCATTTTGGAGACATCGGTCGTTGGCCAGTGCCTTGGCCCAGTTGCAAATTGTGTTTGCTGGTGAATGTGTTTTACCGTACCGCAATCTAACCCCAGAAATTCCATTACGGGTATATTCTTCTGCGCATTCAGCACGCTTTTCAGCAGACCAAGCAGCCCATGGTTTGTTCTTGTATGAACCTCTGGTCTTCCCCTTGTGCGTTGATGCATGGTACTGTTGCGCTGCTTGTCGCAAACGTCGTTGCAGATCTGAGCCCTCAGCAACGGCCTTGGGCACAACAAAACGATCCATGTCTGTGTGGGGAGATAAAACATGCGTGCACACCCGCGGTGGGGGGGGGGGGGGGGCAGTTGCAGGACCACTCGAGGTCGCAGAATCAAGGTTCAGAGCTGTCTAGTGCGGATCAGACAGGTAGTCAGGATTAGTTGAGTCTGAAACTGGGTTATGCAGTGGGAGGTTGCCACGCCTGTAGGCTTCCCAGTGTGCATGAGGCACAATGACTGTGGGCTGAAAAAGACAGTGGTGTGAAGACTGCGCACAGCCCCCGCTGGACCACTGTCCATCTGCCCACGACTCTCCTTCTGCTGTGAACATCGGCGGTTTTGAGGACCTACAGAGAACGCAGTGTCAGTTGACACCACGTCTCATCTTTGTTGCGCATTCACACTGCATGCAGCGCGTTGAAAACCCACCCCTCCTGCAGCCCATGTGTGGTGCACACATTTTGACACATCGCATCCTTAAAATTGAAGCAAATATTTGGTACGAGGTAGGGCTTCCAAATTTGTCCACATCAAATTTGTCCCTCTCTAAAATTATCCTCAGGTTCGGTGGTACTCGGTGGTTCTCCAATCTTCAGGGGCTTTCTTGGAATCGCCGTTGCACCACTATTGTGATGATTAGGGGGACCTGTATGACGAATGCCGAAATGAGGATGTTGGATGCACTGGAAGACATTTTTTTGTGCGCTGTGTCCCAGGGTGTTGGTTGCAGATCGTTTGATCTTGTTGCGGAGCCCAAGGCCTTGCCCTACGCATGTGTTTCTGGCTGCGTGCTGGTAAAAATGCCCCTAGCTGGGTGGGCGGGGGGCGCTGGGGGAACCATCTTGGTGTGATCTTGGTGCCATGTGTGGTGTCATACAGACCGCTCCCTAGCCGTTGGAGCCAAGGGAGAAACGATGAATGGCGGGCCAGCCGGGCCAGGGGCCAAGCCCCAAATGCTCGTCTGCTACCTCTGTGGGCAGCAGTTCGGGTCCAAATCCCTGCCCATCCACCAGCCGCAGTGCTACAAAAAGAAGATGGCCGAGTGGAAGAACAACCCTCCGGAGACACGGGGGCCCAAACCGCAGAATCCGGCCAATTTGGATCTGAACGCCCCGACAAAAATCACCATGGGCAACGCAAACGAGATCGAGGACTTCAACAAGCAGCAGTTTGGGGATTTCAAGCAGCAGCTCGCCCAGTGCAACAACTGCGGCCGCAAGTTCCTCCCCGACCGACTGGTGGTGCATCTCCGGTCCTGCAAGCCCGGGGCCTCCGGAGGGGGGTCCAAGCCCGTGGACAAGGATTTCTCACCGAAATCCGACAGCTCCCCCACGCCCGCCCGTGAGAAGGTGTGCCCTCCCTCTCGGGAGAGAACCTGTGGTCGCGGTTGGAGGCGACACCGCTGCAGACCCTGCTGGAGGTCTCGTCGGTGTTGGCCACCGCGCGGGTTTGCATCAGCGCTGGGGGGCCACGTGCTAAATGCTCGGCCTGAGTAACCGACAGCGGTCCGACGGCAAATAGGGCGGCCGGGTCGACAACCTTTTATGCTTTGGTGCAATGGGTCCAGACCTCTTTATGGTTTGACACAAAGAGTCTCCCTGAGGGCGGCCCTTAAGCATGGCATCGATTTTGGAGACATGTGTCGGTAAAATGCGGGGTGTGATGACTTCCACTGCGCGTTTGTTATACCTGCGCTGTTCGTAACAAATGTTGGCGGATCGTTACTGTCAAATCCCAGCGGAAACGGTGGCCTATCCAATCGTTGATCAGGGGCGAGAACACTCATGCAACCGGATGAGAAGGGGCACACGCTGCTGAGCCCAATGGTTTCTGCACCGATGGGGGTGCCGCCGGAAGTACCGGGAACCTACTTCAAGCCTCACTCTGCTCTTGATATAAACCGGCATCACGGGTTCTGGGCTGATGAAGATGCCTCCGGACGATGATGATGGTGATGAATTGTGTGGTGGCTGCCATTTTTTGTGCTCTCAGAAGGTCCTGGCTTTCATGCATACGCAGTGCAAGGTTGTTCCCATGGTCCAAGGTCTGTACCTCACGGTGCGGGGTAGCAACTCGATCGGTGCAGAGAGTAAAGCAGCGGCTTCCGAACACTCCCAAACACCGCAAGATCGAGGGTTCGAACTCGCGGCTTGACACCGATGGCCGGAGACACGCCCAGTCGTGCGCTAGCGTGTCGGCGAGTAGTTCGCAGATACAGTACTCATGCCTTGAAATACCCTCCAACTACGCCTTTCCCTCAAGCTGCCCTTCCCCCCGTCCAACCAAAACACGTTCGGACCCATAGAGGGTCGAAATGTACAATGGCGAGAGGCCAATAGGCGCTGCCGAAGGCAAGCAAACCAACACCATGGCCTCGTGCCACCCCCCCTTCCTCCAGCCCTCCCTTCGACCCACCCGTTGGCACTCTCCCTCGCTCTCTCAGGGCTTCAAGCCGCAGATGCTCGTGTGCTATCTCTGTGGGCAGCAGTTCGGGTCCGCGTCACTGCCGATCCACCAGCCCCAGTGCTACAAGAAGCTCATGATCCAGTGGAAGAAGGGTGACCCGGCCACCCGTGGGCCCAAGCCCAGGGACCCGGCGACGGTGGAGAACGCCATCCCGACGAGCCTCGGGAACGGCGCGGACATCGAGGCCTTCAACCAGCAGAACTTCGAGAACTACAACACCAACTTGGCCGCCTGCGCCAACTGTGGCCGCACCTTCAACCCCACGGCGCTGCAAGTCCACATGCGGTCCTGCAAGCCCGACGCCTCGGCCGGCGGCTCCAAACCCGTGAACGGCCGCGGGCCTCCCCAATGCCCCCCCGCCACCACCCCTATGTCCCCGCAGCAGAATGGCGGCGGCGGCGGCGGCGGCGGCGGCGGCGGGGGGGGTCGCGAAAAGGGCGCGCGCCCGCAGGCGCTGGTCTGCTACCTCTGCGGGCAGCAGTACGGGTCGGCGTCGCTGAAAATCCATCAGGCGCAGTGCTACAAGAAGTCCCTGATGCAGTGGGAGAACGCCGACCCGGCCACGCGCGGGGCGCGGCCGCGGGACCCGGCGACCGTCGAGGCGCCGACGAGCCTGGACGGCGCGGAGGACTACAACGACGTCGCCTTCCAGCAGTACCAACAGAACATGGCCCAGTGCCCCAACTGCAGCCGCAAGTTCATGCCTGACCGTTTGCAGGTGCTTCGCAGGGCTGTCCTTAGAGATGGGATGTTGCTTGTTTGTCCCAAGCGACGGCGGTTGGTGGCCAACGGATGCCGGTAACCGACATCGGTTACTGATCGACTTGCACTCGGGTGATGTCCCACCGGACCGAACCCCGGCGCTTGTTCCTGTCCCTTGCAGTAAGGGCCTTTGCTTCAAGGCGGAAGGCGGAAGTCAAACGCAAACGGGTGTTTTGAGTGAGCCTTTGGTGTGATGGACGTGGTCTGGTTCGGCTGCTGTGCTGGTTCGGTGCACGACTCTGCAGACAGATGTCCCACGGTCATTCGGCACAGCATTTCTCATTAGAACTCCCTTATCGGGCATTTGGACGGTGCTCGGCAGGGGCAAGGGGACACGCCAAGGGGAGGCTTCCGCCCTTCACAGGGGTGCACAATGAACGGAGGGCCGCATTTGCGGGGCTTACTCCGCAGGTGTACATTCTGCAGGAGAGGGATGAGGGCCTTTGGGGGCCTTTGGGGGGCCCAACTGTGCGCTACTGGCAGAGGCCGTTGCTTGCTGGCCGAAACCATGGCATGCATTCTGCCTTCGCCTTCTTTGGCGGGCCCAATCACCCTGGTACAGCCTCCGCAGTGTTGCGCTACTTCCGTCGCATTCTTGTCCGGTGCCGCCTGCACCACGACCTTGTTATGACGGGCTGTCGTTTTGTTGATTTCGGTGCTACTCGTGGACAGTAGCTTCTCTTGGCTTTGGTGCCGGATGGTGGTTCCATTACTCGATGCGTTTGTGGTATTTGCAGACAATAAATCACTTCTCTCACCTGTTGCAACCCTAGCGCAGTTTTTCCCGGGGTGGTGTGCATGGTGCCTGGCCGCGTAAACTGATCGGCCTAGCCTCCAACGCTCCCGTCAAGCGCCGAAAAATGTTCAGTGTGGGCACTTCCAATTCTCCTCGAAAGTTTTTGAGTCCCTCCACTTGTCTCGCTCAAAAAGGTCAAAATTTCAGGGCGGCATGAGGGCAAGCACGGAGACATGTTGGCCAAGTGCCTCCGAGTTAGTCGAGCGTCAGCACCTGGCGTACGGCTCCAGCGTACGGCGTACAGCTGAACAGCGCCTGCCTGCTGGAGGACCCGTCCACACCGGTCTGTTTCTGCTGCTGCACGACTCCTGTCTCTTTCGGCAGGACCTCTGCAAATCTGATCTACATCCATAACTCCAACAAGCACACCCAGTGCTCGTGCGTGCGTGCGTGCGTCTTCTCGCCATAGCGTTGACCATCCTGCCGGATGTCTTGCAGGTTCACCTCCGTTCCTGCAACCCTGACGCCTCCGGTGGTGGCTCCAAGCCCGTGAATCGGCCCCGACCAACCGAGAATGGGCAGGATGAGGCTGACTCAAGGGGTCGATTCCGCACGCCTCTGGCTAATCGCCTGCCAACGGGGCTGTCGATGGAACAGGCGGCCGAGATAAACGCGGAGGCGGACAGCGAAATGCAGGTGATCGTCTAGGGTCCTAAAGAGTAAGCAGCGTGCAACTGCGGTGGGTGCGTAGCTTGGATTGGGATCGGTTACCGGGCGAGGGTTCATAGGGTTGGTACATTGTCCACGAGCGTAGTCGAGAGGTGTGTCGGCCAGAGGGTTGTATGAGGCTCTGAAGGGTTGCAGGGGGTTGAAATAGTGTTCTGCAGGGTTTCCTCGCTTTGAGGTGGTCGCGCATTGTATCGGACAGGACAGAGTCGCGGATGGTTTTTCTCAGGGCGTGCAGATTTCGAGGGTGGGTTGTAGAGAGTAGTGTTTGGTATTATTGGGTCAAATGGGGTCGTGGATGGCTGTCGTGGGTTGCAAAGGGCATCATTTTGGCATGTTTGAGGCCATGAAGGACAATAGGTTGTGTGTGGGAGTCATCCAGGGCTCTACGGGCTCCGCAGGGTTGCCTGTGGAGGTCTCTCCGCCCCCACTGCAGACGATTCCCTGCCACTCCTTTACCCGCTCCCTGCGTTTTGCTCGATTGGTGTGGCCTATTTGGCATTTGGCATGGCACCTCCCATGGAAATATCCCGTGAGCCATCCAGTCTCATTCTTCCATCATTGCGTCATGGCCTTCACACGAGTCCAGTCTTGTGCCCCGGGTGTAGAGCAGTGACGACGGGTGCAGAGGGTCACCCTTGCCGTGCCGCCTTTGGCCTCCGTGCCCTTCCCTCACCTCAGTCCCCGCAAGCGCAAGGGCGGCGGGCGCCCTCGTCCGCGAAGTTCGGGCGGCGCTCCGACAATACTCCGCCGGTAACGATGGGTGGGCCGTACGCGGACCCTGAGGGACCCCTGCGGGATCGGTCAAAGATGCGCAGCGGCAGTGTATCCGCGTCCGGGACCGGCTCCCTGGGATGGGGAGGCAGCACCGGCGAGCAAACCCCGCGGGGTCCCGTGGACGATGAGCCGGAGCCGGAGCCGGAGCCGGAGCCGGAGCTGGAGCCGGAGCCGGAGCCGGAGCCGGAGCCGGAACCGGAGGCAGACGAGAGCCCGGCGCCGCCCCCGGCCGCGTACAATATCCCCGAGGGAGAGGGGGGCGAAGAGGATTATGAGCCCGTCCACGTCAACCTGGTGAATTGCAGCATTTGCGGCCGCAAGTTTGCCGAGCAGCGCCTCGCGCAGCACGAGACCGTGTGCGCGCGGCAGAAGAAGCGGAAGCCGTTCAACATGGCGAAGCAGCGGACAGAAGGCACGGGAATGGACGACGTGCCCACGGGCGGCGGAGCCAGTCCTAAGAAGGGAAAAGAAAAGCCGAAGGTGCGTCGCACCGGCTGCACCCTCCCTCCCCAATGGGCTCATCCACCCCCGCCACCAGCAGGGCTGTGTACGGAGGGTCAGGACGGCCCTCTGGGCCGGCGGTTAACAGCTAACCGCTGGCGGTCAATGGCCAAACTTGGTTGTTTGCAGCTGCCAACTGCTTTCGGTTAAATGCTGCTGGTTATCAGGGAAGGGTAAGTGCTTTCGGTGACTGGCCAGCCCCCGACCCCGACCCCGACCCGGCTGTCCGGCGCTGCCAGTTGGCTGCTGCGCCCTGCGACATCTTCGCGGAGACGTAACGGGACAGGTTTTCTGTCTCTGCACGCCAACAGAAATTCATCCCTCGTCCCAACACACCACCCGCTGGGCCTTCAAAACCCCCGAAACCCGTCCCCTGACCTCACCATTTTTGGGGTGTATTGGGTCTTCTTGAGCAGCATTGCCCCAACGCACTGGCCTGACCCACGTCCCAACTGCGGCACCCAACACCACCGGTACCCGCACACTCAAGACAGGGCCCCATCCAACACCACTGACGTCCCCACAGCCGACTGAAAGCCACTGGAAGCATCCCTAGGGCCCCCACTGCAAAGCCCGCAGCCGGGCTTTCGGCTTCCAATGCACCCCTACACTTGTCAACCACTGCACCCGCGTTTGCGGGGCTGGTGCAGACAGAGGGAACATCTCCCGGAGCAGGGCCCTGGTTTTCCCATGCGACTTCGTATTCTTTGCCCTTTGCCCCCCCCCCCCCCCGGCCCTGTGTTACATTTCCCACATCAGCACTCCCAATTTCACTGTCTTGGGAAATACTTTGCGTGAAGCACGCCGGTGCCGGTATGGGAGGCACGCCACCCCATGATTCCGCCGGACAGCTCAGCCCCACGACGGGGGTGCCCCGCCCTAGCGCCCATCTCACTTCAGGGCTGTCTCTCGCTGAATGACTGAAAAGGCCCCCTGGCTCGGTGACAGGGATTGTGGAGGGTTGTGGAGGGGTTGTGGAGGGTTCTGAAGAGGGTTGACAGCGCCCTTCCACTTTCCAATTAATGCCTCAAAAGTGGAGTGCAAAATAAAGACAAATGCAGTTGTCAGGTCGGGCGAGGCTAGACTGCATGCATGAGGGCGTTTGCCACGAACGTCAACATGCCGATCGGTATTTACGGGTGTACGCACTGGTTTGAGTTTTCAGAAAGTAGTGTCGAGACTCAAACCCAGTCGACTGGCAGACTCCGCTGCATTACCAACGGATGTGGGCCACCTGAGGGTTCAAAATTTTGATGATTGGGAACCCACACCAAACACCCATTGTAAGCGTAACCCGTGTCCGGGGACCCGCAACCCTGTGGCTTTGTGAAGGGAAGTTTTCTGGACGCGCCCGCTCACGCACCACATGCCTCTTCTTTATCTTCTGACCTTCCTCTTTCGGTCATCCCCCACCCCCCACTCCCCCTCATCAGGGGACAACCTCTTTGGGGGCGCCAAAGGCACCAAAGCAGCAGGGCCAAAGGAGGAGGGGCGAATAGCCGGACACGGAAACAACCGTGCATGCGCGGCCAAGCTTGCTCCAGCAACCCGACAGGCGAGACGCCCGGACATGTAGCGCACGACCGATGTGTAACACGCGGTGATCCAGAACCCTCTGGTCCTGTGTTGCAACTTCCCGCCCCTACCCCTAATCTTGGTGCCGGATAAACCACCGTTGCGCCGGAGCCCTCGCATGGTGGGTGGGGTGTGGTGCGGGGAGGGGGGGCGGATTGGGAGGGACATGCATAAACCCTACCCCTGGGGGGGGGGACATGATAAACGCTAATCATGAGGCAGAGGATGGGGGAAGATCTGGGATGCAGGGTTTGAATGGTGTGATAGTTTGCAAGGAGATGCATCAGTTCTGGTGGACAGCACCCCCAAAACTTCACTCTCACGAAGGGACTGAAGGTGAAGCCTGTCAGCGCTGGCAGGAAGTAGATGCCACGAGGGCAGAATGCTGCAACCGTGACATTCCATTTATCCACAAAACTGCACTACTAACACGCCCCCGCCCATCAGACCGCTCACTCACAAAACTGCACCCCCCCCCCCCTCCTCCGGCACCCCTACTCCACTTTTGTGGTCGGAAGTACCAACGTACCAACAGGCAAACCCACACCACTTCATGGTTTGCCCCCCCCCAAACCTTTGGTGATCACGAGAATGATCTGTGGCCCGCACAAAAGTCTTTCTAGTGTCTTTTGCGCAGAGCAATGTCGCCCACCAGAGAAATGTCTCTGTGCCTTCGTCGGCAGCTAAATGTTGGGACCACGCGGGGTCGACCCCCCGACCCCCAGAGTGTAATTCTGCCTGATTGGCAACCCCCAAACCGTGAAAGGATCGCAAGAGTCCCAACCTCTTACGCCTTCCAGACCCTCCTCCCATCCACAAAGGTAGTGGAGAAACGTGTGGTAGAAGAAGCCAAATCGTTTCTCCCCTCGGCCTGTACGTATCTTTTAATCGACACCCCTCTCCCCCAATGGCGATGGCCCCTCCTAACGGAGACCTGAATGAAGGACATGGGGAATGCAGGTTGTAGAGGTACGTAGTCTAAGCGTAAGCGGCAGTGGTGGCGAAGCAGGGACACCCTCCCCCCGTGCTCGTAAGCGCCAAACCCCACGTTCGCTAAACCCCTCGCTGTAACCCCCTTTTATCTCCGTCCTCGCGCGCCCTCGTGCAGAGCAGCTGGCGAGAGAAGCACCAGGCGTTGAAGGCGGCGATGCAGTCGGCCAAACAGGTCACCGAGTGCCTGGCGAAGGGGGGCAACCTCGCGGACCTGCCGCCGCCCCCTCCCGCGGAGAACCCGGACTACGTCACGTGCCCGCACTGCAACCGCCGCTTCAACGAGGCGGCGGCGGAGAAGCACATTCCCCGCTGCGCCAACACCGTCAACCGCCCCAAGGCCCCGCCCAAGGCCGCCGCCAAGGCCGCCCCGAAGAACCTCGCGCCCCCTCCCAAACAGGGCAAGCCCCGCACCCCCCGGCCGGCGGGCCCCCAGGGCAGCGCGGCGACGCCGGAGCCGGCGCCGGGCGCGAGCAGCCCGCCCCCCGGGCCTCCGGCTCCAGCCCCAGGCGGACAGAAACAACAGAAAAAGCACGCGTTTTGCACGGAATGCGGCCACAAGTTCGATGACATGGTGAGCAACTTCTGCCAAGAGTGCGGGACCCGACGGGAGTGACCGCAGTGCCGCACGGGGGGTCCTGTGGCCCCTCTCTGTCAACGGAGCGAAGAACGCAAAATTGCCATTGTTTTGGCCCGACCCTCCGACGCGCGGTGGGCCACCCTCCCGCCAGCTTTCACGCCTCACACGAAGTCGGTCGGCCTCCCACCAACTTCCGCCTTTTGCCCGCCAACCGCCGCCAGGTAACCTCACGCCCCGGTCGGTTGCCTTCCCGCCGCCGTCCGGTGTCCTCTGGACCGTGATTCCAGGGCCTTGTTCCCCTGAGGAACGTCCCACAGTTCCAAGGTTCTTGCGGTGGCACTGACCAAAGTTCTAATCGTGGCCCTTTGCTCCAGCCTATGGCCCTGCCTGACCTTCACCTTTGTCCCCATCCTAACTCTGGCCCGCCTTCGCAGGATATGACCCTGAGCTCGTCACCGCAAGTGTCTGATGCATACCATCTCTCTCTTTTTCCCGTTTCCCCGGGTTTGTTCCTTTTTGACAATCGTGGCTTTTCGGTCGGTGACGGCGGGCCGACCGTCAACGACGCTTTGCCAACCACAGCGTGCGATCGGTTGCCGGCCAACCGGCCTCCGTCAGACTTCAGCTGCCATCTGTGACCAAAGAGACTCCGGGCGGTCGAGGAGGTAGAGCACATGACTCCTGCATCGAGGGTCGAATCCCCCAAACTTCGAAGGTTCTAGCGGCACTGGGGGTAAACTCGTGGCCCCACGGTCCAGAGTTCCCGCCATGGGGCTTGGCATCGATGGTCGGCCAGTCGTGCGCCAGCGTGGACGCGTGCTCCGCAACACCATCCGTGACCAACCAAGACCCGTCGTCTGACGTGCCCTGTGCTGCATGCAATAATAACAGTGCGAAGACAACACGAATTCCAGTGCCCCTTTGTGTTTTGCCTGTGCTTCTCAAGCACCTCCCTTGACCAACCCCTGGCATGCGAAACCTCCCTGCCTCGGCATGCCTCCTTCTCTGATTCCACGACGTTGGTGACCGGATTTCCTTCGGATGGCCTTTGGCTGGCGGGCCCTGCACTAGCGTCGGTGCTTCATGGTACAAGTTACCCACCCTCGCATGCCAGCCTTTGCCTCTTGGAGCAAGAACTGCACTGTCACGGAACCAGTTCATTCCTTTCGCATTGAGTTTTCGTCACCCAAACTCGGAGGCTGTATGTTTTAGTACCCGAAGGGGAGGGGGTGCACGATGCTCAGCACATGGGGTCAGGTGTGCGTCCCACACGCATCCACCCCCGCAGTGTTCAGCGGCCCCGGTCCGAAGTCCCTGTTCCGCCCACATGCATGTGTGTCTCTCTGTCTATGGCTGTACGTCGATGAGCTTTGGCTCCTCACTCCATTGCACTGCAGCGTGTATCATTCGTATATGTCGCCGCCCACATCTCTTCATGTGCTTGAGTGGTATCGCACCAAGTCGTCTTGTACTACAGTTATTGCAAGCGTAAGGCTACGGCAGCGATGTGCGCAGGAGCTCCCCATCCCCCGCTAACACGGCTTTGTCTAACCACAGCGACCCCTGTGACCGTCGTTTTTCTGACCACACTTTTTGGGGTCAAGAATGCACGATGTCATCGTGGGAGAGGGGGGCTGCGTCATGGAGGGAATCCTGCTGTAGGGAATGAGTTCCAGTACAAAGACTTGAATCACTGATGTTCTGGTACTTTTTGGTTCATGACAGGTGCATGCTTTGGGCAAGATTTCCCCTTTTGGGCCATTTGGGAGCATTCTGTGGGGGCGGGTTTTGGGGATGATAGCCTCGGGTGCACGGGGGGTAAACACTCCCTCATGCCTGCTAAGAAACGGTTGTGCTCATTATCAAAGACTGCAACCCGCCTCCCGTTGTTGGGATATGATCGTTCGGTGAACGTTGCTGCAATGGGGCCCAAACGCCCCAAGAACCGCTTGATGGTGGGTCGCCTGGAAGCACGGCTTTTGGTGCGGCATCCCGGTCTCGCCTTCCCTGGCTTGGGCCATGCTTGCAGAAGGGGGAGGGGAGGGGGGGCAGTTCGACTCGTTTTGCATCCACCCTCCGATTCCTGGCTCCCCTCGTCCATCGATACCCTGCCACCGGGCAGTGCGTGCTGCAGTCACGTTTGGGATTCGTGGTCTGAGTGCTGCCACACCCGCAGCCTCGTCCGCGCCAGAGCCCAACCCGGTGCCGGGGTTCGGCCATATAGGCCCACGATGGCGTAGGTCTGAATCTTCATGAGTCCACAATGACGTGGTGCTGGACCCCGGCTGAATATGCATTTGGACTGGGCCGACTTTTTCGAGATGCCCATTGCATAAGGGCGTATTCTACGGAACACCCTCTCGCAGTCCAAGCGTTCGCGACAGTCATGCTTCTGTCCAGAACACTGCAGGTTTTCAGTGATCACCAAACCGGAGGAGCTCCAGTTGAGCTCGCGGAGGCCAATGGGTTGACTTCATGGATTGAGCCCTGCTTCTCTGCTGCTGCTGCTGCTGTGGGCACCACTTCGAGGTGAATAATGGTACAAGCCCACGCCTCTGCGTTTCACATTTGTGGGCAAACGTTGATAACTCTGTTTCACTGCTCCAATCTTTAAGTAACTTGTCTCTGAGTATTTATTTTTTTTCCCCGTCTCTGAGCTCGACGGAAGGCTGCAAGCAATCAATGCAATGCCGCTTCGGTTTGCTGCACTGGTTCGAGTGGAGCCCTGGCATGGGTGACTGCTCCTGGTAGTTGCAGGGGGAAGGGGCACTCCCACAGGATTCCTGTGAATCCTCCTCCCCGTCCCCCCTCCTCTCCTCTTGCGGGCTGACCCAAGAACTACCGGCTGGAGTTGTCTGTCGGCGGGGACATTCAGTCTGTCAGGACCAACTGTGCTTACGCCTCTCCCCGGCCCTGCCCGAGAGATCGCGCCAGATGTCAGAGGGTTGATACGCTGTTGGCAGTTGGCGCCAGATGTGGAAGAGAAATGTGCAGTTTGCAGTGGCGAAGTCCAGGTTAGGGTTAGGTCCTGCAAAATTTCTTTTCTTGCTGATGCCCCCAAAGGAGGGCCAGACGAAGTTTACCCTCGTGCCGCCCTCGTTGTGGGCCTGCGATTTGGTGTGTGTGGATGTGTGTGCGTATGTGTCTTTGTGGTAGAATGCGCGCGCATGTCGGTGTGTGTGTGTCCGGCTGCGGGGTAAGGCGTCATGGAAAGGTGACCAGTGCACCTCGTGCGTGCAACCGGCAGAAACAGCACTGCACGCTTATGAAACGATCTGCAATGAGGATTTTGCTGTGCTGGAGCAGCTGAGGAGCGCCTGCTGTACGCGGGTGGACTGTCTGTGTGGCTCCCCCCGGTAATGGATGGTACCGTGAAGCTCAGACAAACACCTGATGTCAGGCCAGAAGAACCCCCCCTTTTGCAGTAGTGGAGAGGCAGGGTCCAATGGAGCAGACTTTGGGTAGGGCTGACCTAGAGCTGCACTGGTGCGCTCTTTCTGCTCAGGGCCGCTTGGCCAGCTGCAGATGCCTGTTGGCGCGTTGCCTTTACACTGCTACAGAAAGGCGCCTAGTCGCGTCCATGGCTTCATGATGTCCGCCCGACTGGGCTTTGGATTGCGGCCTGACGAGATTCTTGTTGCGGCCAGTGCTCGTGCTTGCTTCTGTCTGTGCGATTTATTTGGTCGCTTTGCGTCGTCTGCGCGCGTGTGCGTCCCTGCGTGCGTCTCTCTGTGAAAGGTCCCTGTTTGTATTCATGTGAATGTACCTCTGCTTATTTTGAACAATACGGCATTCCAATTGTATGCAGCGTCCTCATTCAAATTCTTGTGGCGTTTGAGGTCATTTCTCCCGATCTCTCTCTCTCTCTCTCTCTCTCTCTCTCTCTCTCTCTCTTGGTGCTTGGTGTATGTGTAAGTGTGTGTGTATGTGTGAGTGTGGTGAGCCCCGCTCCCCTCCTGTGAAATTATTTGCAAGCTATTGACGCCTTTGGATGGTGTGCTGAGACCACGAGAACGCCTGCCTTGGTTTTGCTAATTTCTGCCAACTTTCATTGACCAGCAGCCAACTGCCTCCTGCTCGCCGCCAACTACTGTGGCCGACTTGGCAGCCGCAGCACCACCTCTTGACAGGTCTCATGAGCGCCGGGATGTCAATGATACGAAACCTGCGATAATGCTGTCAGACAAGTCTGGTGGTGTACCAATCACATGTCATGTGGTCTACACGTTACATGTGATACGGTGTCGTATGCAGTTGTGTGGTTTTATCTTATGTGGTGTAGCGCGGTGTGCGGTGCGGTGCCGTGCGTGCGGTGCAGTGCAGTATGTGGTGTGGTATGATGGTTGGCAGTAAGATGAATGAGGTGAGGTGAAGTGTCGTGAGTTTAAGTGTATCGTGGCATGTCGTGATGCGTTGTGATCGTGCTGTACTGATTTGTGCGCATGGCGCAGTGCAGAGCAGTCGATTGTATCAAATCGAGTGCCCATACATTGGAACTTCAGTGAGCCTTGCGGGCAACTCTGCTGAGGGCCCAGCAAAGCAATGATCAGCTGAGTGTGTACGTGCGCTCTGCAGCTGTTTTAGGATGCAGTGAGCGCTGTCACGCTTGTCTAGTGCTGGGGAAGGCTGAGGTTTTAATGCCAGAGCGGATATGCCAGGTACGCCAGCAGCATCGGTGCTCATTTCAGCGGCGGAGTCGGCAACTTCGATTAAGTCGCACCCCAGTGCGTTCCCACTTCAACAGGAACCCAACAACATCTCTGCTGCTGGTGCGGCGGTGCGCATTTCTCCATATGGTGGCATCTAAGGCGCGTGGGCGTTGGTGGTCATCGGTCCCTGCATGGACACTTTTGCAAGCATTGCGTCTTGATCTGCCTGCCACATTTTTTCGCATCATGGAACGTCCTGGTTCATGCTTTTTAACGCTGAGAGGGCGAGGCCACAAATCTCTTCGACGCCCATCAAATTCGTCGGGTATCCGCATCCTTTTCGTCGTCAAAGCACATGGGGTGCCCTGCTGTACACTCCTTTCTTGTTTTCTCTCGAAAGCGCCGGCTTGCTGTACCAGTCAAAATTTGTCTATCATTTTTCTGCAACGATTTTCGGATTTGCATGCTTTGCTCAATCTTTTCCCTCCATCCATCAAGTGCAATCCTCGGGCGAGCACATGCTATTGTCATGGCGTCACACTCCCACTAGTTTTGACATCTTGTCTGACCACACGGTGGGCGGAATACTGCGTCACAACGGTATTGTTGCATGTTTGTATGTTCGCATGGGCCAAGAGCCCGTGTGTCAGAATTGTCTCACAGCATTCTGGGGAGCAGTTGGGCTGTGGAAAGTTAACGCACTTCCATGCGGCCTGGATGCACTTCATTCGGTCTCGAACCCTTGCCTTTTAGCTTGTGAGATTTGTAGCCCCGCTGCCGTGTCTTGTTGCGCCCGGGTGGATCTGTGGTGGGGCATGCTTGGGTCTTGCATGCAGCCTGTGCTCACTTTTTGCATCGCACCATCCTGGAGATTCATACTGTGTGGCAGTGGGGGTGTTGTTTGGTACTAGCATTTTCAGTGGTTCTACCCTTCAGGGTGTCTGGGGAAGGCTGGACAGAGAAAGCAACGTGGTGGGGGGTTTTAACCTCTTGAATTGATGCAAGCCATACTCACCTCTCTCCCAAATCCGACCTCCAAATTGTATTGAGGCGACCACCACTTCTGGGGTGCAGATGTGGGGGAGTGGAAAAAATTCTTGCATTGGTGTAGGCCAATAACCCCTTAAGTGGCTCCCGCCGCCCCCAAGCCAGCTGCGTGCCATCTCCATTGCTCTGCCCATGCTGGAGATACCCTAGATGTCCATAGGAGCTGAATGTTCACCTCCTGTGGCAGCAATGGTAGTTGTTGGGTTGTCCTTGTAGAAACAACAAAAAATAAATTGGATTGCAACAAAAAATTTTTATTACATTTTAGTTACTCAAGTTACAAATCAAAATTACCATCTTTTGCAATGGGCAGACAATTTCAAAGTGCGCAAAGGTGAGGTAAATGTGCTACTGGACCGCATAGCTCTGCATTCTTTTTTCACTGTTCACTGTTTTTTCATGGTTGCCAGTGGTGACAGTGGTGTGTTGGGGTGCAGGGCTAGCATGGGCTTATGGGGTGGTGGTTGCACTGATGACAAGGGGTGTGTACAATGTGGGGTGTGCAATACTCCAAAGAGGGAGAAGAAAGAGGGACAAAAACCCAAAATTTTCATAAATGTCTGAACGTTTGCCTGTCCACATTGTATGCGAATTGTTCATAAATGCCCCATCCAGCAACATCCCTCTGGACAGGAAAATTGTGACCCAAGTACACACAAAAAGAGGGTGTTGCACGCACCGTGCGTGCACCGTGCAAAGTTTTGATATACACGAGGCATCATCCAAAGGCCTCTGGCGACCATCCACAAGCATTGGGAACACCCGCCAAAGTGGTTTGCGGTGGTCCTTTTCACTGGGTAGATCTCCAGAAACATCAGAAAGGTGCTGCACTGTGCGCGCACCGTGCAACAACACCCCCCAGAAATGTGCTGGGGACCCTATGCTTGTCATCAGTGGAGTATTTGGGGTTTTATTTCAGGTCATTGTGACCACAGTAGGTTGTACATGAGTAGAAGCCGCAGGCACGACACATATGCACATTTCTGACACATGTTCTAGCCCACATGTTCCGGAAACCGGCACGTTCCTGAATCAAAGGACCATAACCCTTTGAGCACCTTGATGGCTATGAGACACACCACTGGTGGGTCCATGTCTTGACACCACTGGAGAGGATGATGCTCACAAGGGGACCATTCACATGCACTTGTCTCAGGAGACACCGTCCAAAGAGCAATGCAATCACATTTTCAAAACCCATTTGGTTGGGTAGGATTCCAAATGAGGATGCCACACAATTACATGACCCATGCAGCCAATGTAGAGCTGTTGCGACTCCTTGGGCGGGTGCAGTGGCTCTCGAGGGCGGCTATGTTGGCCCTGTTCATGGCGGGGGCTTATCAGGCCTCCTATCATGGGACTGCCCAGTTTGGCAGAGCACCGATTTGTTGAGTGGCCATAGTGCTCCTTTTCTCTCAGGCTCCACAGCAGCTTCCTTGCTTGTTTGGACTAAAATCCCCCACATTTTTTGCTGATGCAAGCCTGCCGACACATGGTGTCGGTTCTTTCTCTATGGGCACAGTCAGGCCACATGGGTGCTACAGGGTGCAATCCTGCCCAACGACAACTACGCTCCTACACACTGAACTGTTTGGGCTGTACAGTCTGGCTAACATGGCCGCATATGAGGTGCATGGGTCCATCTGCTTACGTATAGATAGCCAGATAGCGAAACACCAAGCCATGACATGTAGGGCAGGCATGTCTTGCCCCATTCAAAATCATCTGTTGTGCAAACTTTTTTGGTTAAGAGTTTGGTGTGGTCTAAGACTGGTCCTGTTTTGGGTCGATTCTTCACACAATTCTGCAGACCCAATGAGCAGGGTACACAGCTATCCCGCCCTATCAGCGGCCCAACAAGCTGCGGCACAACATCTGAGCAAGTGTGAGGCTAACGACCAGCTGTACAAAGAGGTAGAGGTGTTAGAACCGCCACCGTGGGTAGTTCGGAATGGGTATTATGGGAGGGGAATGAGCAAAGGCATATGACATGTGTCGCGGTGTGGACAAGGCTCGCATTTGCTCGCTCCATATTGTGTCACAGAGCATTGGCCATGTGTACTCGCTAGGGCAGGAATAATTGGGGCGTTCAGAATTGTAGTTCCGCAAGGGAAAGGAAGTTCTGAGTGTAGCCTTGTTCTAACCAGTCCATCTGTACATAGCCTCATTGTTTTCTTTGCCCTCTCGCTACCATAATGAGCCCCTCCCAGCCCACCCTCTGTGTCATTGTTCCTAGAGCTACAGGGAGGCGAGACAAGCTGCAATAACGGACGTGCAAGTATTGTCACATGAAACGAAATGTGTGTCACAGCGGGGGCGCCTTAAGCGCAGTGCGGGCACAATGCAACTATTTGGGCATCTAGCCGTACTAGAGACCCATGCTTTGTGATACTAGGGGCATCTTTGTTGCCCCTAGCGTAGGTTCTGATGCTTCTTCCACATTGGGGATATAGCATTTTTGGATTTTCACCCATTTTCACCCATTTCCACCCCTTTGTACACTTTTTTGCTCATCTCCACCATGGACTCCCACTGTGGTGTGGGCCCTTGAGTTGGAGTGATGGACTCCGTGGTTTTTGCCTGACCACAGTCGAATGCCCTATGCGAGGCCACATCCCTGCTGATGAGGATGCGTGGTTGTACCACAAATGGAAACCGGAGATTGATGTGGATTCCCTCCCGCAAGCCACTTTGCCCCCCGGCCCAATTGAGGATGAGGTGGACACATACCAAGCTTTGGCACTAGTTGGTAGGGTGAGTGAGCTTTCAAATGCCGCCACTCCGGAGCATTCTGATTTTGTACTTAGTTGACAATTGAATAGAAAAGAGGATATGTGTGTGGCTTTCCGCATTTTGCATGATGTCTTATGTGAGGGGAAGGTAGCTTGCATTTGGATTCCCCCAGAGCATTGGACACGTGTATTCGCTAGAGCAGGGAGAATGGGGCATTCATAACTAGCACATGTACTGTCAAACAATAAAACCCTGGGGCGAGACCTGTGAAAATGTGTTCAAGAGAAAGTTTGGGAAATCGAATTGATTGAGGAACACACAAACGGAGGCAGTACCTTCCGTCGGCAAGACTGCCGAGCTAATACCGAAAAAAACTAGAAGAGGTTGCTCAAAAGTGTTTGGCTGTCATCTCCACATTTAACCGGACACAAGTGACGTTGTATGATGAACTGTGGGTGTTTGACTCAAGGCAATGTGACAACATGTCAAATGATATCCCCCCCCCCCCCGGTGTCCAACGAATGCCGTGTCCAACGAACACCTCCGTTTGGACCGTATTTTTTGAGGACATAATTAATTATGTACTTAATTATGTAGCGGGCTTCAGAATCGAGGTTTCAGGCTAAAGGATTGGGGAAGTGAGGGTTTGTAGTGAGTGACTGTGGGTAAATTTGTAAAGGAGGATGTGAGGGAATTGTGTCCCTCAACTACAGGACCTCTATTGCCCACCATGACTCATTCTCTGCTTGCACCTGGTCGGGAGGTACTATACAAGCGGTGTCCCTCCCAAAGGTCCCAGCAACTACAACTGTTGCCGAAGGCTCATTTCATATCATGAAAGTTTGGTTACCTCTTGATGGGCACTTCGTTTCTCATGATCCACAGATTGGGTATTTGCTTGCAATGATCAATGGTGATGTGAACAAGCGTATTCCCTCTTGGGCACTGTGGCCACAGACAATATTTGTGGCAATAATTTGTCACCTTTCACAATTGTGCTGCACTTTTTGCATGTGAGCTCGCCCAAGGGGGCCCTCACAGTGTCCAGCTTTCAGCCCCCAGAATTGGGTCTATTTCCCTCAGCTTATGCCCCCCGATTCATTGGCCCCATTTAGTGACAATTTCCCTCGATTCCGGGGGGGGGGGGGTTGCTGGCTGAATTTGCCTGATGTTGTGCTGGTGAGTTGTGCAAGGACCCAATGATGACCCACACCCTAAAATACCCTCCAACTGCCGCCGGTTACACTGCGACAGTTGTCGGTTACCCTGCAACTGCTGCCAGTATTCCTCCGACAGCTGCTGGTCATCCTCCATCTGCAGGGCTGGCATTGAGTGTTTTTTTTCCTCTCTGCGACTGCTCTGGCTCCTGCAGGTCATAATGATCCTATTTGGCCCAGCTGCACTGCACACCGCCCTGGATGACTTCAGCCTGGCACTCGCCTCTGAGTGCACGGCCACCTTCCTTGTGGTGGGGCTGGCCCTCCGGTACGTCGTGTTGCCGCGGCTGCTGGCGGTTCTGTGCTCCCGCATTGACCCGACTCGCATCCCCTTCGTGCGCCCACCAAAGGGCGCCTCGGCCCTCGAGCGCTGGTGGGTCTTGGAAGGCGACATGGCTGCCGCCCCATCGGTCGCCACTGCCCCGGTTGCCGACATCGACTCCTTCGCCGCCGAGGCCGAGGCCCGCGGCTGGGTGCATGGCACCGCACCACTCCGGCAGTCCGTGGCAGAGTGTGTGCTCGCAGACGTCTGCGCAGCGCGAGCATGTGCGACCGCTGATTTCTACGCCCAGAAGCGCAAGGGCCTCAAGGAGGCGGCCGGGGAGCCCCCAATGTGGCGCTCAGTGGCCGGGTGGCGCGGGCTGTGGGCGGAGATGGGGGATCCCAATGCCCAGCTCCGTGTGACGGGGCAGCTGGTGCTGCTGCTGTGGCATGTGCTCACCGTGTGTCTCGGGGCCGCGGCGGTGGCCGGTCGGCCTGCCTACGGGCGCCTCGCCTGCCACTTGACGTGGGCCGCCAACTGCGGCGACCTGCTTGTCACGCTCTTCAGCCCTCGCACCAACTTCCACGGCGCACGGCGGCTGGACCAGCTCCTGCTGCACCACTGCCTCTCTCTGGCCCTCATTCCGGCCTTCTTTCTATGGGACATGGGTGCAGCCTTCATATTCCACTTTCTGTTGGTAGCGGAGGTGCGAAACCTGTGCTCCTCTTCCTGCTACCCCTGTGCCCGCTCAGCGGCAGGCAAGGTCTGCCGAACAAGAGGTCTATGCGTAGTGGGGGTAGCCCCCCCCGCCCCCTTCCAATGCCCCAGTCGGTCCAAATTTAAGCCACCATAAAGTGAGGGTGCTGGCCCCGGGCTGCTTTTCCCTTTCTGGGGACCAGGAAAATGGCCCAAAGAATGCATGGTCAGCACAGTGACAACCAGTGTGGTCATGCAGGAGGGTCCCCAATAAAAAGGTCCACCCATGACTGGAAAAACAGAGCGGCAGCAACCCGTGTGGCCATACAGTAGGGTGCACACAGGTCTTTCCCCCCATTTCCCCCTGCAGAAGCAACCAAAAGCAACAAACACCAACACAACTGTGCACCCCGCCACCGATGTGATATGGCCAACACAAGGTGCGCCGCGTAAAACAAATATAAACAAAGAATAGGACACCTCTGCAACAGACTGCAGATTTAGATGGACCCATGGACAGCATCACTGCCCATGCCTGGGAACAGACCAAGGACCTTCCCCAGCGTGCAACAGTTCAGAGGATGATGCTCAACTGCCAAGTCCACGAAGCGTCCGGGTGGTGTCCTCTGCCTGAGTGCATACCCACCAGTTATCTGGTGCAGGCCCAGCATCAGAGGCCATTAGTGCAGACCTGACATTAAAGGGACAACAGGGAGCAGACAGACCAAGAGCAGAACACGGTGCGAATGCAAACAGGCAGAAGCATGTGCGGGGGTCAAGGGACACAAAAGAAGGAAAACAGCGCCATAGGAGCCAGTGAACTGAGTAGTTGAAACCCAAAAGGGGTCTGCTGTCCGGTAGAGGACGTCCAAGTCAGGACACGCAGGGGAGCACAGAGTGTCACGCTCAGAATAGAACAAGATCGGTCACAGTGTCAGAGCCAATGAACCTAGTGGTTAGATCTCCCCAAGGGGGTGCGCGTCACACACGGAAGGACGTCCATACCCAGAGACCAATGAGACTTGCTTTGCACAGGATGGGTTTCTACCAGAGGGGTGTCGCTTATGTGCTCAATACTCGGTGACATGGTTGGTACTGGGCAGTTGGAACATGTCTCGTGTGGGAAAACCCCTCTGCTGAGCCCGGCTAGGCCCAGTATGCAGGATGTCATGTTGGGGGGGTGAGCAACTAGACCATGGCCTGTAGTCTCCATGAGTGGTTTAGTGAGCAGTAGGCCCAAGGAAGTATGTGGGAGGCGGAGCACAGAGGACCCATCCAGACAGCGTCCCGTGACCCTGCTTGGCTGCATGGCCGGGCACAGGGGGCGCACGGCTGCAGCCCTTGACACCCTCCCCGCGCCTCAAAATGGCCAAAATGTTTTGAGGGTCTGGGCCACATTTGATCCCAATGTGGCGCTGAAGGCGCCGAATTTTTTTTAGCATGTTGTGGGGGGTCAAGATTTTGTTTTTGCCCTATGTGTGTATCCTCAAAATGCTCAGATTTTCAAGGGGAATCCAAATATTTATGCAAAACATGAAACATTTTCTCACCCCTGACCTCCCCCATCCAGCCCCTCAAACCTGGCTGCTGGGACTGGACCCCCCAGGGGGTAATTTTTTTTCAAAAACCCCACGCATGTGTCTTCAAAATGGTCAGTGCGATGAGGGGATCATTTTGAGGTAGGTATGTTGGGCTGTCGGGGTTGGGCTGCCCCCCCGAGCCACCATCCCACCCCCCACCCCACCCCTTCAGGGGGCCAAAATGTTTAGGGTATGTCCCTGTCGGGGGCTGCACCTGGACGGCCCCCATGCCCTCTCACAAATTCGAGCACCTGCAGTTCGTGTGCCGTGCTGTAGTGCCGCTCTGCTGGCGCCATTTGTGGTGCGGCCACTGCCGTCCCTGTGCCGGTCCCACTGCCATATCTGTGCCTTTCTTGCCCCGATATGTGCGCCCTTTCCGGCCCCGTAGGTCAGCGGGGGGCTCACGGTGCTGCTCGGCCTCCTGGCGCAAAGTCCCCTGCATGGCACGCCCACGTATTGGCGCCTGCACGCGGCGGTTGTCGTCGAGCTGCTGTACCACCGCTGCATCGTCTGGGGCGCGCTGAGCTACGCCGGCACGCGCCACGTGCACGCGACGCACGGCCCGGCCGCCGCCGTTGCGTTCCTCTGCCTTGCGCTGCCCTTCCTCTGGTTCAACCGCTTCATGGTTGTGAGTTGGTGGCGCCGCCTGGACGCACTGCCGCAGGGGGGCCTCCACCGGCTGGCGCCCACCAAGACTCTGGAAGTGCCGCTGTCCGTCTTGGCCGGCGCTTTCCAGGGCCCGTGCACCGGCGTCGCGCTCTTTGCGGTGCCAGTCCTGCACGCGCACATTGCGGCGGACCACCCGGTCCTCGCGCTCGCCGCCTCCGCTGTCAGCGTCGGCGCGGTGGCGCTGGCGCACGCCTCCGCGACGCCAGGGCCGCGGCCGCGGCGCGGCGCCGGGGGGCGGCAGGAGTTCGCGTCGTTCCGCATCTGCAAGGCGCTGCTGTCGAAGGCGGAGCTGTCGCCCGCGCCGCACCGCTACCGCCACCCGCGTCCCGCGATGGTGCCGTTCGCGGAGTGGGTGCGGGCGATGCTCCTCTACAACGACCGGGGACACCTACGCCTCAAGCACAGCTACCCGCGCCTCGCGCACGCGGCCCACGTCCGGGACTACGACGCGCTGATCACGGACGCGGTGGACCGGTTGCTTCGCGAGGCGACCGCCGGGGGCACCGCACACGATTTCGACCTGATGTACGTCTGCACGCGGCTGCCGTGGCACGTGATGCAGCACATCACCGGGATGCCCCCCGGCGACCAGCCTCGAGCAGCCGCGTTGGTGCGGGTCATGGGCGACTTTGTCGGCCGCCCGTTCGACGCCGGGTGCATGCGAGAGGCCGCGGTGGCACAGCGCGAGATGGTCTGCATGATCCGGCGGTGGGCGGCGGCGTGGCAGAGCGCCGGGGGGGCCGCGGGGGGCGAGAGCGAGGCGGACGGCGTGTTCCCGCGGTGGCTGCGGCGCCGGACCTTCCCCAACGCCGACGAATTCGAGGCGAACGTGGTCATGCTCCTGTTCGCCGGGACGCACAACTTGGAGAACGTGCTGGGGCACGCCGTACGGCTGCTGCTTCAGCACCCGGACCAGCTCCAGCGGCTGCGGGCGGACCCGACGCTCCTAGACAACGCCGTCGAGGAGGTCTTGCGGTACTGCCCCGCGATCCGCGTCGTGCCCCGCATCGCGCTCTCTGACGTCGCGATTCCCGAGAGCGGCGTCGCGATTCGCGAGGGCGAGACGGTGCTGCTGCGCATCGCGGAGGCCAACCGCGACCCGGCGGTGCACGAGCGCCCGGCGGAGTTCGACGTCGCGCGCGCCACGGCGCACCGGCACCTGACGTTCGGTGCCGGGCAGCACTTGTGCAACGGGAACGCCCTCGCGAGGCTGCAGATCAAGCGGCTGCTGCAGGCGACGGTGCTTGGGCCCATGGGACACGCGAAGCTAGTGCAGAAGTACGGCGAGGACTGGGTACACACCTACGCCCATTTGGAGGAGCTGCGCCTTCAAGTGTAGGCCGACTGGGTCTGCATCGTGTGTGTTCTGGATGATGGGGTGCGTGCGTGTGTCTGAAAGGGCGCAGTCCTCCCACTCGCGATTTTGAGGTAACAGTCGGCGAAGCAGCGCCCCAGCAACGGGGCACCGCCAGCCGGGTTCTGCCTGCCAGGACAGCAGGGCTCGGCGTTCGGGACTGGTGGTTGTCTATTGCATTGTGTTTGATAGAAGAGGATGTTCTACTTCAATTTGGAAAGTCATATTGTCTGCAGGCCATGTTGAGCACGTGTTTCCTGCTCAAGGAATAATACACTTCATGTGATATTGGAGGGAGGGGTGACGCAGAGCACCACGTTGGGGGAAGGTTATTCGGGAAGCACAGCAAGTGATTCTTTTAATTGGGATTCGCTTTGTTGAGGCGGTGTTTCAACATTCCCGCGCAGGCAAAAACAGCAACAACGGGACGTTCGGGTGTTTTCGTTGTGATCCCATCGCCTCCGAGCACGCGGATGCGGGTTCGACTCATGACACACGATCAACCACGTCTCAAACGTTGACAACGTGGAATCTTGTGTTGTATCCCCCACCCCTTTCTCCTGCGCACGCAGCCTTGTCCCAGCGCGGTGTTTCCGTTTGACTGCAGCTCTTGAGGACCAAAGTTCTGCCTGAGACTGCGACGCGACTCATTCATGGTACTGTCAGTCAAATATCGCCGTTGCCCAGACCCCTTACGAACCATCCGTGGGTTGCGCGTACGCGTGCGCCTTGATCAAGCGCGCCAGATCCCCGTCTCAACATTGTTTTCCCTGCTGGCGCAAGGGGGAGAGGGGAGAGGGGGAGTCTGGCTTGTCTGAGACTGGGCTTTTGTCTCAAGGGCAAAGAGCCCCCAATAAACACGGTGCTGTATGGGCATAGAGTAGGGTCGGCTTGGGCTGCCACTGGCCTCGGACATGTCCGACACGCTCTAACCTGCCAACTCTCCCCTTGCCTGCACGGGGTCCGTCCAATGTTTTCATCCCCAAGTCCGCCTTTGCGGCCACCATCGCGTAATATCACTCACTGATTAGCTGGACCTCTGCGGTTCCTTGGACATGCTGAGACCGCATTGTGTACTGCTGCTGCCACGGACCCCCGAATCCCTCCCCCCCTTGATCAGCCAGGGTCCTCAAAGGGTGGGTGTTATAATGCGGCTGGATTGAACCCTTGGAGCCCCTGTTCCAATACCCCCTCTGCCTCAGTCTGGGGAAGGCTCCAAGCGCTGGCCCTGATGGTCCTGCCTGGGAGGTCCCGCACTTGCGTGGAGGGATGGATGTGGTCGCTATCATGGGGCACCAGGCTTGTGGTTGAATCGGAAAGGTAAAAGGGAGGGTCACCCCTCTCCCCTCCTCAGACCCCTCCCCCGCGGGCCCAATGACGGCAGAACGTGGACAATAGATGGAGCAGAGTACAGGTGAGCCCAGGTGCCTCGATCTGAACCCGCGGTAGGTATCCTGATGATGCTATGATGGGGAGCAAGGCCTCTAATGGGGCTGAGCACCTGCAGTTCGAGAATGCGAATGCCCTGCTGTAGTCCCGCTCGATTTGTTGAATGCGTTTTGTGGCCCGGGCCCGTCAAAAAATTCCTCAGGGGAAGAAGTAAATTTAGAGAAGCTTTTTGGGCCCCCTTTTTTTCAGTTCGCAAACTCTTGGGTCTCAGACTCTCCCTCGCCCACCCCTTCTAAAACAAGGCTGTGGGGCACCGAAGGACCGCTGGCGAGGGATCACACTGAGGCACGGCTTTGTTAACGGAATCCCCGTGTGGCCGTGGGTTTCCCTGAAGTGGGCGGTGCTTGCGCAACGGGGCGGGGCCCGGAGTGCTTGTGAGCGAATCTCTTCCTGCAGCTCTTGATGGACGGCTCTGTATGACAGGGTAAGTCTGTTGGAAGATCCGTACCATTCATCAAATGCACCACACCACAAACCGGGTCGGCACATAGTCTCAGCATCATTGCTGCACTTGTGCATATCGCTGGCGGTCCACGTAAGTACACCAAGTTCTTTCCGCAGTCATCCGTTGAGTGGCTGAGGGAGACGACAGGCCAGACCTTCTTTGCAGGCCCAACCTTTGTGTGGTTTCCAATGCCCTTCCCAGGAGGCTTATCGACCATAGTTTTCCCTTTGTATTGTCGTTTTGTTTTTGAGCAACTCATATGCATCCGTCTTATGTTGCATGAACTGTGGCAGGCTGCACGGAACTCCTGTTCACGGAGGCCACGTATGGATGTGGGGATGTTGGTTGCTTGCATGTACTGGACTCGTGCATTCGGCCTGTGATAGGGATGTCCCCCCGTGCGTGGTGCCGGCGAACCACCTCGTTCTCGCCGCATTCCATGCTGACAACCAGGGGCCCAGCAGGGATGCACTACGCACAAAGTGCCACCCATCGAAGGTAGTGATTTGCATGCAATTGGCGGCAGTGGAATGGACAAACCAACCAACCTACACCGTCCCCCTAGAGGGTGGAACCATGCAACACCACATTGGCATTCATCTTTGAGTGGTAGTTGGCGAACACATTGGGACCTTGTCCCACAATGGACTCAAACACTCAAAAAAACTCACACAGCGGGTGCTTAGAAAGCCTTGACGCCCAAATAGTTCGGGGCCAATGCCAACCCCATGTTTATGGCACATGGCCACTGAACAATGTGCGATTCAATGAAACGACTGCTTTGGCAATGCTTTGGGCCTGCACCTATATGGGGCATTTTGACCTGTACCAGAGGTTGGAATGATATTGTGGACAAAGGCGTCTCCGTAGGACAATGATATTGCAATACACAAGCTGCCTTGGGATGTCACACGGTCTTGCTTGTTTGTCTCAATGTAGCCTCTACATGCAACAGTCATGAGGGCATGTGCGACATTGCGGGTGCGTCAAATTTTAATTTGTGGTGTAGACTCAGCGGATGAGGTACCGGGGTAGACACAAAGCCATGTCCTCAAGGTTGCCAAATACCCAGATACTAATATTCTGCGAATGCCGGGAACGTGAGTTCATCTATTGGCAGCAGGGTTCTCCTTCTTCACAGAAAAAAGCTGAAAGTGTCTATGTGGTTTGCTGAATTTTCAAGAATTTTCACCGTCGGTCACTTTTGCGGTGCTCAGGCTCAGCCTTGTCCACATTTGAAATGAGTACTCCACACCCACAGTGGGACTGGCCAAGTTGCATAGGAAAACAAAACCAAAGAATGAGGTCTGCAGGAAAGGGATGCCAGCACAAAGGGGTACCTACACATAATATTAAAGGGGGTGTCCTAGAATGCAGACCCACCCACCCAAGCCATGATTATGAGGGTGGGTCCCAAACTTTTGACCCACCCACCAAGACTGGGGCACCCACCCACACCCCCTTCCCCCATTCCGTATTAATTCCTTATAAACGATGCATGCCATCAATCTTGGTGATCTAGCAGTGTGTGCGGCCAGCCCCGGTGTTTTCTGTCGGCGGGTGCTCCAGCCTTCTCCACAACCCTACATTGACTCCTTGGACGGTGTTTCTCTCGTAGACTCACATGTTTTGGTGGCCAGCATGGATAGCGATATGTCCCAAGTGTACCCCCATCATTGGCAGGCACATGACAGCTACGTGTTAGGTGTGTGCCTACCCCCCCGCCTTGCATAGTAAGCCGCACCCTAGAGGGAACATACCCCAAAATACCCCAAGTGACGGTTCCTTTGCACCCCCGATTACTATGCAAATGATGTGTGACACGAAACAAGACGTGCAGACACAAAGGTGCATGAACAACAAAATGAGCCAGGAACTGCCTGTTGGGATGTGTGTTCGGCTCTACTGAGAAACAAGTTCTGTGTGCCACTTCTTCTAGCGGGAGTATTTGACTCTGAAGAGCCGCACATGCTCCACAAGGGCCACATGAATGGGCTCTCCAGTTGCATGCTGGGCCACAGGCTTGGCTGCCGCCTTGGTCGCAAGTTTGGCAGCCTTTCCTATGGTGTTGCATGGGGATGCACACCATCATTTCGTATGTAAAAGTTGGGGCGAAAGAATCCCTTCTGACCGTCGTTTTGGACGGTGCTTGCACACAGGATCACCTGCAACCTGCCAACCGCTTGCTGCTCATCTTAGGGAGTGCATTCTTGTTGTTGGCGCTTTGACATCACTGCTTCGAAAAACAGACAAACTGTGTGCTTTGTCTGTGACACTAGATTGCAAGGTTCAGCGGAAATAGGACCTGCTTTGAGAGCAGCTTCCCTCATGCATGGACTGTCAAAACAAGTGGCCAGATCCCGGACATCTAGGACTGCTGCTCTGGTGTAACCTTTTTGTTCTTGAAATGGTGGTAGAATTGTACAGTCGACGGTGAGATGAACTTGGCTGGATATTTTGCGTCAGAGCAGGGCGGTTCACTTTGCCTGGCCCAAACTTGACGCAGATCTTCAGGGAGTTGGTATGCCAACCGAAATCGATTTGCCAAACTCATCTCCGACCAGTACCTCCAGACGGCAGGAAGTGCATTTGTTCTGCAGAGCCTGTACACGCCCCGGCACACCACCATTACACCCTCCTCTCAAGGAATGTAATGCCTTAGGCTCATGTGAGTGCCATGCACTTGTACCGCGCGGCCCTCCAGAGCCCGACCGCCGTCACGTGCCTCTGTGCCGGCCACTTCCTCCCCGATGCCTCCCCCTACAGCCCCAGCGACCTCGCCCTGGCGCACGGCCAGGCCCTGCGGCTCCTGACGGTCCCCTTCCAGGCCCACGACGGCCCCAGCGCGCACCTCGTGACCCAGTCGCTGCAGGACCTGGGGGCCCCGATCCGCGCCCTCTGCCCTGTGCCGCGCCCGCCCTCGAGCCCCGACGCTATAGCCCTCACGACCGTCGCTGGGGAGCTGCTCCTCATGGCCTACGACGCGGCTGCCTGCGCCTTCGTGACGGTGGCCCGCCACCGGCTGGGCCCCCCCGGCGCGCGCCGGACCGTCCCGGGGCAGTACGTCGCGTGCGCCGGCGGCGATCTCCTCTGCGCCGCCCTCACGGAGCGCCTCGTGGCCTTCCCCGTGGCTGCAGGCCTTGGCCCCCCGGCGGAAGCGCGCGCGCCCGGCGGCGATGTGCACTACGCCGTCGAGGCGGCGGGAGCCGGGCGGTTCGCGGTGCTGTGCGAGGCCGGGGGCGGCGCTGGGGGCAAGGCCTTGGTGGTGTATGCCCGGGGGCCCGGGGGCCTGCGGGCGCTGTGGCGCGCCCCGCAGCCGGCCACCAGCCACGCCCTCGCCCCGGCGCCGGCGCCCGTCGGGGTCCTTGTGTGCGCTGCCGGGCAGGTGGCGTTCTGGGCCTGCGGCGCCCAACCCCCCGACGGGGCCGTCCCCGCGGCCCCGGTCCCGCGGCGCGCGGGCGCAGCGGCGGAGGGGCTGCTGGTGGCGTGTGCCGGGGGGCTCCGGCAGCGGGGTTTCGCGCTGGTGCAGACGGAGGAGGGCGATGTGTGGCGCGTGCAGGTTACGCCGCAGGTCTGTGGTCACGGTGTCCGAGGCAAAGGGGGTGCTGGTTGCGTGTGCAATGGGGCCCGCCGTTTTGGGCCCAAAAAAGGCCTTTTTGGGGCACAAAATGCGCAGTTTTGGGAGGGCACCTCCCGACTTGGCGCCTCCACCCCGGGGCACCACTGGTGAGTTTTTGGCTCAGAACTCGGATTTGGCAAGGGCACCACCTAGGCGCTAGGATGGCTAGAGTAGAGTAGAGCCTAGAGCGATGAGGCGAAGCAATAGCCAAAACGGAAAGGAGAAGTGCTTGCTTGCTTGCTTGTTGCTTGCTTGTTGCTTGATAGCTAGATTAAGGGGAGAGGGGTGTAGTAATAGTAATATATATATAGTGTCAAACAAGCACCCACTTACGCGTCGGGGCGTAATATTATTATGTGTCGGGGATTTCATTACGCGTCGGGGATTTTATTACGCGTCGGGGATTTTATTACGCGTCGGGGATTTTATTACGTGTCGGTTCAGGTGTAATATTATTACGCGTAATAAACCTATTACGCATCGGGCGGTGTATTACTATTACGCGTCGTAAAATCACATCTTTGACAGCTCTGTGATTAATGGAGATCTCCACTTGCCTCACCAGCGAATGTGTTGGACAACACTCCGTGAGCGATCCTCATGCCTCATCGTGTTATTCTCTCCGCCCATGGCTGCTCCTACTGCCCCTGCGGTGCTGCCTTTCCCGCTGCCACTGCGGCCGCCCCTGTTGCTGGCACCGCTGTGCTGCGCCGCTGCCTGCCGCTGTAGGTCTCGTACGTTTTCCACGATTTTCAGTCCACAGGGCAGCAGTCAGTCAACACGTCCGACAGGAACACTGCCAACCGAAAGTTCAGCAATGAACTAGTTTCGCCCCAATCGGGGGAGCGGCGGGGACGCCGGTCAGGCAGGCCGCAACACAAATACATTCTTTAACTATGTTTTGATGGCGGCCTGAATCAACTTCCGGTGGCACATCACCTCACGGTGGGCATCAAGTGCAGACGGTTGACAACCCACGGCCTGCGGTTGACAAGAAACCGTCAACCAACCGACAACCAACAACGAGGGCAGTCCTCAGTGAAACAAGCAGAGATGGGATTCGGCGGGTGGGGGGTGGGGCATTTGTAGACAACGTTTGGGATTCGAGCATACCTTAGACAGGGGTGGGGGATTCAGGTCCGCAATTTTTCGTAATTTTTCGTAATTTTCCGCGATTTCCGCAATTTTTCGCAGTTGGATTTGACGCTCCCTGACCGCAATCCCCCCCCCCCCCAACCGCTGCCTGAGACTTAGCGTTTTTGAGATTTGAGGCCCTGCCTTAGACCAAACCCGAGGAGGACGCTGCAGAAGCTGCGGGCCGATGCGTTTGCCTCCGTTTCGTTTCGCGGGACCTCAGGGCACAGAGGCGGCAGCGCTGAGCCTCGCGTACTTCGATACCGTGCCGCTCGGGGTTGGCATGGGCGTGCTGCGGTCTGGGTTTCTGTTCCTCGCCGCAGAGAGCGGCGACCACCGGCTGTACCAGATGGCAGGCCTGGGCGCGACCCCGGAGCGCGCGCTGCTGGACCGCCACTTGGTCGTGCACCAGGGCCGCGACGAAGTGGGCCGAGTGCCGCTGTTTGCCCCGACGACCAGCCTCACGAACCTGCGCCTTGTGGACATGCTCGTGTCCTATGCCCCGCTGGTCTGTGCCGCGAAGGTGCCCACGGTCGGCCCCGGGCAGGTACACAGGGCTGTGGGCTGTTGTGCGCGCGCGTACGTGTGTGTGTGTGTGTGTGAAGGAAGGGAATGTCCAGCCCCCCTCAGCCCCCCTCAGCCCCAAAAGGCAAGCAACCCGTCCAAATCACGGCAGCCACTGTTTCAGTGGGTCGCCCGTGCGGCAAACAAAAGAAGCCGTTGTACCACCCGAAGCAGCGCCGCCCCGAAACGGTCAGCCTTTCGACGGTGTGTAGGCCGGACGGGTCGCGCTGGATGCCTCTGCTGGAGAGCGGCAACCAGGGACTGAATCGGAAAAAGGGTTGTGGCCCCTGTCTTCCCCCTGGACGCCGTCCAGTCGTTACGCTCTGCATCTCTTCGCTGCCATTTGTACACCAGAGGGGAGGGGGTAGAATTTCTGTTGCACAAATTCTGTACGAAAATTTTTTGCACAATTTGTTCGGTTAGCACGATATACTGTGCCTTTGCTCACTTGTGCCATGCCAGAGGATTTGGTTAATGATAATTAGTGGCCCATGGAAGTCGCAGAATTGCTCAAGTTGTGTTTCCTCATTTGTAGGGTTCCTGTGGTATTCAATGGGATACAGACAAGAGTGCTGGTTGATGCAGCAGGAAAGTCCTCCAGGAAATGGCAGCAACCATCCAGAGTCCACCTTGAAATAACAGCAACCGTCCACTGTTTCTCATGAGCACTTTTGCCACCCCTCCAGAATTTGTTGGCTCATTTTAAGGAATGGCACGGGTTTTGTTGCGCCAGAATTTGTAGATTCACATTTTCCTCGACACGGAATACCCCCCCCCCCCCCTCCCCGGTATACCCGGTGCAGCCACGAGCAAATTTCAAGTAAAGTGAGACGTGTGCGCAGGACGTTATTTCGCAAAGCCATCCACTAGGAGCCCCAGGACCAGGGCAGGGACCCAGTGCCGCACAAGGGGAGGGAAGGGGGCAAGCCATAGGGGGTGGTGTGTTGAAGGGTCGCGTGATTCCCGGTGCCGACAGGGAATCGCTTGCGGCGCGGGGACGGGGCCTCCCCTACCCCCTCCAGCCACACGCAAGGTCCAGCCACACACAGCAGTCGCCTGGGCACCCGGCTCTGTCGATCGCCACGAACTGTTTCCCACCTCACAAAAAAAACGCCCCGTCTCTGTTGGACAAGTCCGCACATGGCAACACTTACTGCTATCTTCCAACTAACCGCCCGCCTGTGCTTGCCCCATCCCACGCCACACAGCCCCATCCCACGCCACACAACCCCATCCCACGCCATATAGCCCCATTCCGCATCATACAGCCTCACACAGCCGGATGCCACGTCACACAGCCCCATCCTGAGAGAGGCCCACGCCCCACACAGCCCCAGACCCTGCCATCCTCTCGCCAGTTATGTTGCCTCTCGGGCCGCGGCCCTGCCTCTAAAATGCGGCTGCTGCAGTATGGCCTGCGGGCCTCTGTGGCGGCGGAGCTTGAGCTGCAGGAGTGGGGCACCATCTGCAACGTCTGGGCCCTGAAGCAGCGGCTCGGGGACGCCACGCACCGCTACATTGTGGTCGCCCTGGAGAACCAGACGCTTTACTTTGCGGTCGATGGCGAGGACGTCCAACAGATCCAACACCTGGGCGCCCCGGACGTCAAGTCCTTGGCCTGGGCTACGCTGACCAATGGCTGCCTTGTGCAGGTTTTGCTGTGCTCCTGCACCAGGGGAGACCTTCGGGAGCCCTTTCGCTTCGTTCTTTCGTTTTTTTCTCCCGCACGGACCGTGACCGCGATTGAGCCGCGAACCGCTGTCGGCAAACCGCCAACCGCTGAATGGGGCAGGTGGCTCAGTGGTTAGCCACCAGGATTTTGGAATGTTTGCATCCGCAGGGGGTTTCCCACAGCAAAAAATTGCCTGCGGTATGAGTGGTCTCCGGACTGGCTGCCATTCGACGGCGGTAGGCGGTCATGAGCGGGGCAATGGATGCCCATGTGGAATCATTGTGCCTGCGGTCCCGGTAGCACGCTAGAGGGAGGGATAGATGTGCGTACTCCAGTAGTGGAGGGTAATTGGCAGGTAGCCGGGTTTGAACCGACATGCAATAGTCAGGGCCGCGCAGATCATCGGAGTCACGGATGAAGACTCCCTGAGCTCTTAAGGGACACCACAGCGTCGTGTCGCTGGGACTCCTCGCCGCCAACGCTCCCGGTGCCTGAGGCAAGGAGGCAGGTTCTACTGGGAACACGCGACACGTGTGCTCCGCAATGTTCGCCATCTGTGTGACCCGCAACCCGCCTTGAGCGTTATTTCGGTGTTGCGAAGCGCGCCTTCAGCGTTCCTGTTCCACGTAAACTCCTGCCAGAGCGCGACAAAATTTTCGCAAGAAACTGGCGTCTGAACTGACACCTCGAAACTGTGCTCGGCGGAAGCCTCGCAGTGGCGATGATGATCAGTCTCAAGTGTTCTTGCATACCCTCGGACCGTTGCCGGTACTGGGGGAGGGGGAAGAGGAGAGACTTTTGTGGGACAAGTTCCGCCATTGCGGAAGGCGGCGGGAAATCCCCCTGACAGAATTGTTTTATCCGTGACGAAGGTTTGAGGCTGGGCCCCTGACCCCCGACATGTGTGAGCAACGGCCTGAGGGGTATTCTAAGCGCAGTGGCCTCCCAAGACCACATGCGCACGTCCAGTGACAAGGCTCTGCGCCCATTTCTGTCCTGTGCATCGTGTTGCCCTCCGTTATGCGTGACGCCGCTGCTGCTACGGCCACCGGCGCGGCCATGCCCCGCGTGCGCAAACACCAGGTCTGGTCCGGCGGCGTGAACTACATCCGCCCCGACAGTGACCGAGGCACGCAGACGTGGAATGGCCCCGGGATCCAGTTGGCCGCGGTCAACGGCCGGCAGTTGGTCGTGGTCCAGAAGGAGCGGACGGTGGTCTACTTTGAATTGGACGCGTCGGACAATTGGGACGAACGCGGCACCAAGACATTTGCTGACGAGGTGATGCACCCTGATTTGGTGGTGCGCTTGGGGGCAGTAGTGGGCATTGCATTGTGTATGGCTGTGTATATGGCTGTGTGTATGTAGGTGTGTATACCCCCTGAGGGGGGGGATCACATTAAACTCTACCAAAATGACTGTTCCCCCACCCCCACTCTGCTTCACCATAGCCAAAATTTTTTTTCAATGCTGTCGGCAAAGCACCTCAAACAGCAGACGGGAGCGTGACGCTGCCCTCCACCCCCATCTGATAACCTCGAACTATGAATGAAAAATATCACTGGGCCACCCCTTCCTTGCGATCTTCGCCGTCCTGGGTCAGGGCTGTCGTTAAGCACCCCCCCCCCCTTTGTTCAGAAACGAGGGCTGTACGTATACGCGCGCATACGCGTATACGTATACGCGTACACAAGTATACATATGCACACATATACATACGTGTATACATACATACATGTACACGTATTCGTACGCGTATACATGCCCATGTGCACGGGTAAACCCTGTTAGCGGACCGTTTTTTGGGGAAGGGGGCCTTCGGTCCCCTTCCCAAATATTGTCTCTTTGCGTCTACAACATGCCGACAGTGTCTACAATTAGCAGGCCGCGTCTACTTGTGGTGCACAGTGTCTACAGACTATACCCAGGTAAACGTGTATGTGCACAGTGTCCACAAACTATGCACAGTATCTACATGTATGCACAGTGTCTACAGACTACACGTATACGCTGCGTATACATATACCCGTATACATGCAGACGTGTATACGTGCATATATGTACATATCTGTTAGAAACACGACCTTGTGCCTCGTTGCACTGCCCAGGGAGGGACTGGACAATAGTACTTATCGAGACGCACAGCTCGTCATTAGCCTCGTCAGTAGGCAAGCCGACCAGCCTCAACACCAGCCCGCACGTCCACCACATAGGAAGGCGTGTACCCCGGCCGGCTTCCCGTGTGGGCGCTGGTTGAGTGAGGTGCGCTGCGCGCCTATCACCCCGAAAGAGGTGAGTCCGTTGGTCCATAAGACCGGTTTGGACTGGGAGGAATAGCCCAAAGCCCAAAGTCCCCCCCCCCCCCGCCTGTTTCTGTACTAAGTACTCAGCACTCTGTACCGGCGGTCACTGGGTAACCGCCGGCGGTTATTTGCCAACCGCCAACGGTTAATGGCCAAAATTTTGCTCATTACGCAGCCATCGTCCGATACTAAGACGCGGTGCCAGGGCGCAGACATGATGATGATAATATTAAGACAATGTCGTGCAGGGGTTGGGGGGTTTAGCTACCCATATGCTAACCCCCCCCCCCTTGCCCTTCGCTGTTGGATGTGCCCCTAGCCTGACACTTGGTTCCCGTGCCGGCACTGCTCCCATCCACGCGCTCCTTGCCCCCCCCCCCCCCCCACATTAGCGCCGACGCCATGCCAAACAGAACGGCAGGACTTTGATTTTATTGCCCCCAAATGTCTCGACTTTTCTGATCATGTTATGTCCCCTGTTTGTGAGAATAATGCGTATGAGTTCGCCTCGGTCTAGTTCGTCTATTCATCTTCTTCAGAAGATACGGCAAGCACGGTAAGTCTGCACAGCTCTGATATAGCTGATGACTCTGAGGAACCCTGGGTAGCACTGGGGCTCACAGCAATGCATACACCCGCTCCGCCTCACCGCAAAAGGAGGCTCAACACACCAAGCACAGATGCCAGCTCTCAGCCGTGTGACAGAGGCCCATAGTCATACTCATCAGGATGTCACACACCCATCACAGATTCTGATTAATGTCGTATCAACCATCTCTCTGGTTACCCTCCCCAGCTCTTCGAAAACCTCTCTCAATCCTCCCCTTTGGTCACCGGCAGTTTAACCTCACTTGGCCAAGTGGTGCCAGCACCAGCACGGTGAGCACAACGAGCGGTGAAGCAATGGGCGCCCAACCTGTACTGTACGATGCAAACACAAGTGTGTTAACATAACAGGCTAAGGTTGTTGCATAGCATAGGTGGAACGCTCATGTACATCTTGATGATTCGCTTGAAGAACTGCCGAACATTGCTGCATGTGCATACCAAGACGTGCATATGTGGAGCGCTTTTGTGACCTGCTTGCGGCCCCACATCAGCGGTATTGAGCACCTCTGCACTTCACTGTGTCCGGAATGACTGGCACGTGCCGGCATGGGAGTGGACGTCACCCGGCAGTGGCAGCACTTGTGAGCAGAGGGACAACTTGCCTCCTCTCACTAACACCCCCCCCCCCCCCGGTCTGGGGGACAAACGGTGTAGGCCCCCCCCGGCTGGTCTTGGGGCTTACGGGCCACCGCTACCCCTGGGCGACCCAGCCGCAGTGAAGCTCCACACACGCACACATACCTGAGCCCTGCTTACACACACCCACGCACTCACACGCACAACCATGTCAAGTCATGGTTCGGGCTGGGGGCACCGAGGCCATGCACAGGGCAGTCAGTGCAGCATCTGCGCTCACCCGCAAGCAGTGGCAGGCACCGCAGGTCCCACAATGTGCCACAGCGTCAGAGACACATGGGCAGTGGTGCACAGTCCGGTCAAGACTGGCCGTGGACACGCTCCCATCCCGTTCCCCCTTCTACGTGGCTCCGCAGGTGAAGTGCCTCGACGTGCTCCCGTTGCTGCCGACCGCCGACGGCAAAGAGGAGCTGAGTCCGTTCGTAGCTCTGGCCTTCATCAACAAAACCCTCTCGATCTGTAGCATCGCCCACGACTTCCGCGAGGTCGCCGCGGTCCCGCTGTCCTCCGTGTGCTTCGAGCTCCGCGCCGTGCCGCTGCCGCCCCCGGCCGTCCACGCGGCCCTGTACCTCTCGGTCTACTCCGAGAAGGGCACGCACTTGACCGTGATCCACGTCGAGCCGCGGACCGGCGCCCTCTCGCTGCCGCACAGCCGCACGCTCCCGGTCCCGCTGCGGCTGTACCCGACGCGCATGCACGCGCGCGCGGCCGTGCTCTGCGTCGGCGGCTCGGACCGGATGTGGCTGTGCCACCGCCCGCCGCACGGGCTCCCGGCGGTGACCCCCGTCGCATGCGCGCCGGCGCGCAGCGGCCAGGCCCCAGTCGGGGCGGTGGCGCCGTTCGCGTGGGCGGCGGGGGCGGAAGCGCTGCTGGTGGCGCGGGGCGGCAGCCTCCTGATCCAGGAGCTGCACGTGCAGGGCCCCGCGTTCACGAACCCGCACTCGGACCCCACGGCCCCGCTGCGCTGCACCCCCCGGGCCCTGGTCCCGCACCCGGAGCTCCAGGCGATCGCGGTGTTGACAGGGGACGATGCGACGGCCCCCGTCGCCGAGGCCGACGGGCAGGCGCAGGGGGAGGGGCAGGAGCCGGGGGGCGCGGTGAAGCGCGCCCCGCAGGGCACGTGGTGCTCGTACGTCAGCGTGTACGACGCCACCGGGGGCCGGGCGAAGGCCACGCACACGGAGGAGCTGGCGGGCTGGGCCGTGACGCGCGGCTGTGCCTGGCGGGCGGGCAACGGCCGTGTGCTGCTGGTCGTGGGGGCGTGCCGGGAGCGCCGCGTGCACCCGCCGGGGGCCGGTGAGGCCAAGCTGTTCTGCTTCTTGTGGACGCCGGGGGGCCTGCAGCTGCAGAGCGAGTGGCCGTGCCCCGGCATGCCCTTGGGCATGCAGGTGATGGGGGAGCGGCTGCTGGTGGCGATTGGGGCGGAGGTGGTGGTGTACGAGCTCCGGGCCGGGTCGGGGGCGCTGGTGCAGGTGCAGACCGTCACGGGTATGCGGCGTCCGCGGTGGTGCGGGTGAGGGAGGGGCCGGGCCTGCGCTTGAAGAGGGTGATGCGCGCCCATTCCTCAGTGGTGTTGAGCACCAGTCCCCGCTGTCCTGTGGAAGACTTTGTGTGCCGGCGCGTGTATGGGAGGGGTGCCAAGGGGCAGAAGCAGCGCGTGTGAGCAGTCCCAACTGTCCCACTCTCACCCAGTGAAAATACTTTCACCCGCCTGTTGGGGTTAGCCACGCAGTGCGAGGCATCGCTGGGACGTGATGATATCCTCCGGTCCTGCGGGCTCACTGATAAGATCTTCAGTGTCTGAGCCCAACGCCTTTCTGCGATGCTGGGCTGCATGTTGAGAGGAATTGCTGCGATGAGATGACATCTTTCAAAGCTGTTTCTTTTGATGCTCACGGATACGATCTTCAGTGTCCGAGCCCATCGCATGGATGCCCCTTTGTGCTGGTGCGCTGCATGTCGGGAGGAATCGCTGGGATGTGATGATATCTTCCGGTCCTATGCCTTTTGATGCACACCGATAAGATCTTCAGTGTCTGAGCCCAAGGAATGCGTCCCCTGTTGCGTGGGATGGGTGTGTTGCATGTTCATCCATTGGCCTGGGATCTGATGTAGAAATTACTGGGAGTGATGATACCTCTCAGAGCTGACTGAACAGATCCGGGATCTTCAGTGTACGTAAACCCGGAAGTAGCAACTAGCGAACTCACTCAGCCCACAGGCCCCCCGCAGCATCACCGCCCCCGTCTCTCCGTGCAGGCATCCCCCACACGTCCCGCATCGTGTGCACGGACGTCATCGACCGGCACCTCTTCGTGGCCGACGCGCGGCAGTCCGTCTCGGTGCTGTCCCTCGCGGCCCCGGGGCACTGGCGCGTGCTGGGGCAGTCCCTGGAGCCGCGGCCGGCGACGTGCATGCGGTGCCTGGACCCGGTCACGGTGTGCGTCGCGGACAAGTTCGGCGGCGTGCAGATCCTGCGGCTGCCTCCGGTCAGCGACGTCCCGCTGCAGGCGCCCGTGCGGGGCCCGGGAGGGGCCTTCGAGATGGACACGGGCGGCGTGGCGGTGCTGCAGCCCGTGGCCTCTCTAAACGTGGGGTCGGTCGTCATGAGCGTCGAGAAGTTGACGCTGTCCCACGCTGCGGTATGGCACCCTCTGCTCGTCACACGCGACACCCCATGCCCCACGCGGACGGTGATGTTTGGGGCGAAATGTGGAGGACTCTGCATCGACTTCTGTTGCCTCGTGCCGCAGTTTGGGGGGAAGGCATGCGGTTGTAGCCGTGCGCAAGTGGCCGGGACCACCGAAATAAACATGTGGGGCCGTGCATGTTCGACAGGTGTCGCCGCGCGCGACTGTACGCACGACTGTGAAGCCGTTTGTTGGTGAACACTTTGCGGTCTTGTCCTTGGCCGGGGGTGGCGTGCCAACGGTGCAGATGTTGCCCCAGGGATCGCCGAGGGATCCTTTCTTTTGTGAAAAAAGATACCACCAGCACCATCCCACCCACCCAAACACTGACTCAGCCTTCATCGCAACCCCCCGCCCCCCTCCCCCCCTCCCCTCCTCCCCCAACTGTACAGCCCCCAACATCTTCTGTGCGGTCTTGTTCTCATCTCAAGAGTCAACGAGCGTGCGTAGCGAGCAGCGTCCAAGTGCGCGGCCGTGCATGTGCAAAGTGGCTGGCTTTCACAACAGTTGCAGTGTCCTCTTAGTTTTTCTCCGCCCCTCTTTCTGCTTGCTCTCTTCGAGAACCAGTACGCCAGGGAAGGTGTCGCCATCAATCTTTGGTGTGGTGGTGATGGGTACTGTTTTTGCACTCCATGTAAGAGACATTGTGTGAATAGAATGATGGCTTGTCTTGTGCTCTTTAGCCCTTGAAGGTGCTGCGTCTCTGCTACTGATTACCCAGGAGTAGCAGCTGGAATAAAGGTACTTAACCCAGGCTGTCAGCAGCCCACCCCAAAAAGGGCATGATGATGCTGTTGTGTTCAGGTGCACCTCCAGTGATCTGGGGGCACAGTGGTTGGCCAGAAAACAGCGGCTTGCCGTTTGCCATGATTTCGGAGAGCGACGCACCACCGTCTTCGTCATTGTCAGAACGAGGGTGGGGAGGCACATCCCCCTCCTCGAACCCTTCAACGTATCATAAACGTGCACCAAAACACAAAGCAGGCCCAAAGGAACCACATCTACGGGCACCAAGCGGCTGGTATCGACCAACGCAGGCCTCGGGCACGCACGGCTGCAGCCGGGTGCCGGTCTGGGGGGTTCGGGCTGCACCTGCGCTGCATTGCACTGCATTGCACTGCATGTGCCGGACTTCGTGGTGCTGCTGTTCGCAAGGCGGGGCAGTCTGCACGCCCGACGGCGACGCGGAGGGCCTCGTCCACGGAAAGACAAGCAACACGAAATGGACCAACCCGGTGTTTGTAGGGAATTCTATTTTGGGGGGGGGCTGTTGCTTGGGTCCCGCGAACGCCCGCCGAGTCACATTTGATTTTCCTTAGGCCAAAAAGTGGGTCAAGAATTTTTTTTTGGGTGTGTGGGTGCCCGGGCCAAAAGACGCCCCTCCGCCCCTTTATTCAACACAGCCTGACGCGCGCGCACACTCCGTTCATACGTGTGAGTGTGTGTGCGCGCGCGGGGGGGGGTGCCATCAAGGGTACCCGAGCACGCCGGGTGGTACTTCCGGGTGTGTGTACGTGTTCGCCTTTTTGAGGCGGGAATCCTACTCGTGGATCGGGGGGTTGGCTGTCCACCCGTTGCGTTGGGGCCGGAGGGTGCGGGTCCAAAAAATTGCGAGAGGTGGGCGGCCTGATCGGCTGCCCCTAACAACCGGGGGCTATTATTTTGTGCGGCGGGGAGGGAGGGGGGCAAAGGGGCGGATCCAATCGTGCTCAGAAGGCCAGGTTCACCTCCTCTGGTCCTACAGCATCTGCAATGGGCCTCAGTTCAGTATTGTCGGGGGAGCTTGTGTGCGTCATGGAGGTGTTTGCAGTGGATTGGGGGACATGGGGGCATTGTGCTGCCGTGGTGACCAGGGGATCGATACTTGTCTCTCACCCACAAGACTGCACTGTGCCCCCCCCCCCCCCACTCCCGAGGGACACGAACGACCTCGATCAACGAAAGCAGTTCCACGGCACTGGACCCCAGCGGTACTGCACGGCACCCAACCAGCCGTCCGCCCATCCCCCCCCCCCCCCCGCCTCTCCTCACGTACCCACACCCCACGTCATGTGCACAGGACGCGACGGAGGTCATCCTGTACGCCACCATCACCGGGGCCATGGGCATTCTGGGGCCACTGCGCCGCGCCGACGTCCCCGCGCTGCAGGCGCTGGAGCACGCGCTGCGGCGCCACCAGTGCTCCGCCTCCCCCGGCCCCGCCCCGTTGCAGCTCCACGTCCCCTGCGGCGTCATCGATGGGGAGCATCTCGCCGCATTTGCGGCGCTGGAACCGTCGCAGAGCCAGGCCATCGCGACTTCACTGCCTCCCGCGGGCCTCGAGGCCCCGGTGTGCGCGGCCGTGACCTCGGCCCATCTCTCGGACCCCCCACTGGGCCCAGCACATGTGCTGCGCTTTTTGGAGGATGTCACTGCCCTACTTTTCTAGGCGCCGGACGGCGTGCATTTTGACGGCCACGCAGTCTCTGCTCGGGCCTGCACCACCGGCCGCATCTGCACTACATCCCCCCCCCCCTTTCCCCCGTCATAGCCACTCAGTCCTAAGACGCCAGCGACCCCCCGAAATCGGCGGCTGATTTCTGCCAATTTCGCCGATTTGTTCTGCCGATTTGGGTTCCTGGGATTCTGGGACACCTGATGAGGAGGGGGTGGGGCGGGGTGGGGTTTCTGAGTGTCTATTTTTTTTCGACCTTTTGCGAAAGGCGCCTAGGGTCGTTTTCGGCCCTTGATAAGCTTTTACCTCCTTCTTGTGATCTGCATGTGCTGATTTGTTGCTGACGTCGTCTCAAACAACAACCCACACGTGACAGCTCACACGTCACCATTCGGGGGGGGGGGGGGGGGGCTACACTCTTTGCTACGGGTCCCCCCACGAGGGGGGGCCTATCAGTCAGCCACAGGCCAACAAAGACATTGCAGGTTTCCACAGGACTCTAACTGCACGACAACCAAAAGGAAGGTGCCTTTGGGGCCTGCAACCGAGATCCAGGTCAGTGGGAAGCGGTTGTGATCAAAAATGGGTCCGTCGATCTGTTGGTATTTCTTCGGAGATTTGGGGGTTTGCGCTCGAAAGCAGGACGACGCTGCGACCGAATGTATGTTTGTCTGACCGCCGCGTTCCTGACTCGGCTCTACCCATGCCGTGCGGTCTGCCCTCCATATGCTCCGTATGCTCGTGGTGCGCGGGACCCCTCAGGTCGCAGCACAGCGGCCGCTGGGCAAAAGTCATGTTGCCTCTGTCGGGATCCAGCCGCAGATTGCTTGGCCACCGAGACAGCTGGACAGCCACACACGACCACAACCACAAGTATGGCCACTGCCTGACAGCCACAGCCACAGCCACAGCGAGTAAACAATTTGTTTCGGAGAGACATGGATTTTCCGGCTGTGATGCCGGACTAGTGAATATGCGAAGAGCCACAGCCAGTGCCACAGCCATCTCTTTTGGCTGCCTCAGCCCTGTCGGGCCAGGCCTGAGGGCTGGGCCGTAACACGGCGGCATCCTGCGGTCTCGGGATTAGGAATGGCTCATGACAGTAGCCCACGGGGGGCGACGAGGTGGGCAGAGGACAGGGACAAAGAGGAGCTCTCGATTCATAAGTACAACGTGGTACCAGAACTGGCGGCAGCCGCCACCTCGGCGTTATTGATGAGCACCGCCCGGCCAGTAATGCCCCTCCAGAGCGGACACAGAGCACAAGTCCTGGCGTCCCTTCGAGGCGCTCTTGAGTACACGCCGCAAAATCAACCGCCGTTTTTCAGCAGCCGGCCCAGATGGCCCGAGGACATGATCGGGCAGGCCGGATGTTACAGAAGCGGTTTGGCAGGGCAGACCGTCACCCCAAAGGGTGGGTAGCCCCTGGGGGGGGTATGAGATGGAGAGAAGATCGAGCGTGGGACTGACCGTTGCGAATCAGACCTGAGGTCAGAAGCAAAAAAACGCAGGTGGGCGTAAAAGGGGGAGTTGCTTTGTAGCGGTAGTGTTGACCTTTTTATGCGTGGCCATACTCACCCCCTGGTCCGAGGACGCATGACCCCGACTCTCTCCTGACTCTTTCCCCCTGACCTCTTCTTGAGCTTGTGTCAGGCAGTGCCGCCTGAACTTGTGGCCGGTCCATGCAGTCACGATACCTCCGTCATAGCCACAGACACAGGCCTACCCGTCTGATGGGGGTAATGATTACAGTACTCGCCCGCTCCCTTTCAAATTCATGGTTACAGCCACAGCCACAGTCATAGTCCCAGTCCCAGTCACGGTCACGGTCACGGTCACGGTCATGGTGACAGTCACAGTCACGGTCACAGTCACGGTCACAGTCAGTCGTCAAGTTCATGGACCACATTCCACTGCGGTCGCAGATGCTGCACCGGCGTTGCGTTCTTCAGCTGGGCGCACACAACCACCACCCCGACCCACCCCTGGAAACCACTTCCAGAGAGGCGTCATGGTGTGGCTTTTGCGACAATACGCCAGCTCCGCGGGCTTTGCTCGGGCGCAGGCCGCACGCGACGTATAGCGGACCCTCCCACTTATCTCTCTTTCCCTCCGTCAGTGCCGTATCCAACACCAGTTCCGAGATGATTCCAAAGGTGCAGCTTCATCCACGTCTACATGCCCTCGCCGTCCGCATCGGGCTGTCTGCCGATGGGACCGTCCGCCAGACCTTTGTTCACAGATAGGCCTCGGGTTGCCCTTCCCAACCCCTGTTGAGGCTTCGGTGGGTTTATTGTCATGGTATTCATTGTTCTCCACTTTTGTGGCGAAGGATATTTCACGTCTCGTGTATGGTCTCGTTTAGTTCTCGGACCCCCAAAATTCCTTGGGTTTCCGGTACGGGGGGTAGCGACGGCGAGAGCAGGATGCGGACATTGGGCCAAGAGTTCACACAGTCAGTTTCTCTGGGACAGTTACCGAAGACCCGATGGTGCGCTCGCAGTGCAGATGCCCCCCTCTCGGTCACATGTAGCGGCAATGCTGCGGCTGCATCTAACGCACGTCGCCGTTAGCACCGCACCGTCTGGGGTTCCAGGCTTTGCTGCAGCTCAGACAAGGGGTTGGTGCATCCGCACGTTGTTTGCCTGGCGCCTGCGTTGCGCTGGTTTCTCTGATTTTTGATTTCGCGGACCTCCGGTGGGCATAGCCGAGGGGGTAACATGGACGTCTGGAGTGTTCATAAAGCGAGTCATTGTGTGGCAGCCACGAGGCATATAAATAGTGCTCAGAATGGGTCTGTACTTGAAACGGAAGTGTACGGTGGCAGGAGGGAGGCACGAGGCAGAATCGTGCACGGACGTACAATGTCAAACGCATCGTAGAGTGTCAACAACAACAACAACAACAAAGCAGAGGGTTTCCGGAATTCACATTGGGATGTTTTAGCGTGGTGCTGTTGCCTGTGTGCCTTTGTGTGCGTTGCGCATTGTTGTCGTGTCAAGGACGCCACGAAGTGTCCATTGCACCCGCACACCACAAATCGCCTCGAACAAGCTTGTTAGACCAAGCACAGGCGTGAGTGCCACATATCCCCCCCTTTTGGGGGGTATCCACGTAGCATACCCCGATGTGATATTGGATGTACAACCCCTGTAAAATCATCATTTTGGGAGACAAAGTCATCCCCCAATGAATTGTTCAATTTTGACTCCCCAGCCCTGCCTTACCTGGGGACCGCGTTTTTGGGAGTGGGGTAGGGGTGGGGTGGGGGGGTTCAAATCTTAGTTGGCCTATTGCAGCCACTGTGCGTCGATGTAGACCCAGGCCCCAGGGAAATCACCTTGAAGAGAGGTTGTTAGATTAAGCGCAGGCACAGGCGCCATATACCCCCCTTTTTTGGACCATTCACGTAGCATACCCCAATGGTTGATATTCGATGGCTAACCCCTTGCAAAATCATCATTTTGGGAGACAAAATTATTCCCCAATGAATTTTTCGATTTTGACCCCTCTACCCACCCGTTCCTGGGTTAACCCCCCCCCCCCCTTGAAATCCCCCCCCCCTTGAAATCCCCTCCCCCAGGGGGGGAACCGTCACCTTGGCCCAGAAAGCATAGGAAATACGAGGTGCCAAAGAAAATTTTTATAAGGCGCCGAAGCTGATTTACACTGTGATACTATGGTACGGATTTGTAGTGCCGTCACCCCCCCCCCCCAAGGGGGGAACTGTCACTTTACGGCTGTCCCCCCCCCCCCTTTAGGGGGGGGGCTGGCCTGACAAAAGGGGGGAGATTACAAGGGGGGCGGGGGGTACCTATTTTTTTGGGCGGGGTGGGGGGTGGGGGTGGGGTCAAAAATTTTTGCGTAATGTGGCCACTGTGCGTTGATTTAGACCCAGGTGCTGAACGACTTTTTTTCTTGTACATGGACTCCCTAACCGAAGGCGGGGTCTCAGGTCCCAACTCCGCGCACCCCCTTTATGGGCCCTTGCCGGTGAGGACTTAGCCGTTTTCAGGCTCGCATGCGTCGGCTGAAAATTTTCGAAAATTCGACTTTTTCCGAAACCCTTCTGTCGCCTCTGGGATGGGTTTGGGTGATCATTTGGTGACAATATGGGTACTCTAGCACAACGTGGGCACTGCAGCAGGGCATATATGCTGCAGCACTGCAGCAGTGCAATGGCCGAGTGAACATTGGGGTGACTGGATGCGATGCGCATGCAGTGCGAAACTTAAAGCGCAGCGGGCCGAAGGCAGCCAGTGGTATCAAGTGTTTGGGGCAGAGGTTTGCAGGCATCCGTTATTTGGGTCACCTGTGGGAACTCCCTGTTTTAGATGTCTGCAACGCGGATTGAGTTGAATGAGCACATTGCAATGTTAGGTCACTGTGTCTCTGTGTTTGCTACATGTGCATGCTTGTGGAGCGTTTGTCATGCATAGGCTCAGCCTGAGACTCAGCCTCAGCCTCAGCCTCAGCCTCAGCAGCACAGCGGTGCGCCTTACTATAGAGTAACATGCAGATCCCCTTGGGGTCGACAAAAGACAGCCCAGCCAGGACAGATAGCAGGCCTACGGGCAGGAAAAGGCGGACAAATGTTGTATCATCAGACCTCGACCCATGAAAAAGAACTGCCGAACATTGCTGCATATGCATACCAGGACGTGCATGTGTGGAGCGCTTTGTGACCTACTTGTGGCCTCAGCCTCAGCCTCAGCCTCAGCTTGGGTTTCTGCAACCCGACAGGAGTTGACTGAGCACATTGAAGAGTGTGAGACGCCAATCCTGGCACACCGTGTCCCTGTGTTTTGCTGTTTTTGCTGCTTGTGGGGCTCATTTGAAGCGTGCGGAACATGGGGCTGATTCCCCGGGAAGTCATCTACAGGGTGCACGTGGTGCACGTGCCCGCCCCTGAGACAGCGAAGTGCACCTTTGTCTGATTGAGTTCTTGGAGGATTGAAAAATGGCGTTTCTCGATATAAAGCGACCCTGACACGTGGCCTTGCACCATGTGACACACCGGTGGACATTGACCTGGGGACCTCTCTCTCCAGCCCCTCCGCCCTGCACTCATTGCTCTCCAGTATGTCTATGGATGGGCGGGTGTGGTAGCCGCGATGCACGAGACAAGAGCCACAAGCCGTCCGCATATGAGGGGGAGGTAGCGGCACTGACCCGCCACTGGGAAGAGCAATTCGGGCACGTCAAGAGCTATGAGGACCCCGAGCAGGACACACCCGCCATCATTTTCGAAGAGCTGCAGGAGGAGCGGCATCGACAGTTCCTCGTCAATGACGTGCTAATCTTCATCTTCACGAGTCTGCCTGTGGCTGACCGGCTGAACGTGCGCTTGGTCTGCCGCTCCTGGGCCCACCAGGTGTGCTGCCAACAGGCCATAGTGTAGTGGGCACAGCGCCGGACCCCTGAGGGCGGGGCATTGCATGGCCCACACACTCCAAAGGTCTTTACTGAGGTATATTCGGGTCACCCATCTCCCCTGCCTGCGGAGCTTTTGCGCGCAGCAGAGGGCACAGAGCACACCAGTAAAGCAATCTCGGACAAAGGCCAACAACTTGTTCCCCTCAGGTTTGTCTTCACCTCCCGTCAGACGGGGTTTTCAGATCCAGCAGCACCTGTCATGAAGTGCGCAGACACCAGATGGTGCAGCATCCCAGGGATACGAATCCAAAGCCTCTATCACAAGAGCCCAACACTGGGCACGGCATGCATAGGGTGAACCTCTGCGACAGATAACATTCCTTTTTTGATGAAACAGGACACTCATTATTCTGGCCTCAATCATGCAGTGGGCCAGGGGCCAACAAAACGTTTGTGTACCTAAAATCGGCCTCAAAATTCCGGCCATGTTTTCCCTGAGGGAAAGTTTTCTGATGTGGATAGGTGGGTCGGTCGGCGAGGGTTGTCCAGGGCCCGGGTTCACGCCTGACCTTTTGAGGCCCCTCATGGTCAGTAGCGGTAAGCCATGCCAACCCCCTTGTAGCAACCCATCCAAGTTGGCGTCGGCAGTCCAGAGATCGGGGGACGAGGGATGAGAATCGGAGTTCAAAAGACAACAGAAGCAATGCGCAGTGTTGTTCGAACAAGGGGGTTGGTTGCGCGTGACAGTTCGCATGGTGTGCCACAACCAGCCTTGACCTGAGACACGGTGCACCATTCTGAACTTCAGACGGTAAACCTAGTCCCGCTCTGATGGCCACGCTACGATTCACAGAAGGATGCTGCCTCCGGTCCACAGCGTGGCAGGGGCCAGTAGTGCGGGGTCAAGCCCAAGCCTGAGTTTTCAGCACGAGGACGAGTGCACGAGGGGAGTGCCTCCGTCAGCTGGACTGCCAGCCCTGGCAGTCCGACCCCTGGAGGCACTGCGATTTTCAGCCATGGACGTAAGTGAAACGAGGCGGGGGATGTGGAGGGTTTCATGAGAACGGCCGTGCCAACAGAGGAATGGGGAGCCCCACTTGCCCTCACCTCTGCCTTTGTGTGCGTGATTGTACCGCTGCGGGCCCCTGTGTCTGCGCCGCCCTTCAAGCTACGGAAGCTACGGAATTCGCAAATGCTACACTAGGGCACCCAAGTTGACTCGGTATAATTGCTTCAGTATTGTGTGTGGTGCGTCCACTAGGGCTTTCCACAGGCTGCAGGACATGGTACTTGGGATTTCCGAGGCGGAGATGACGGGCCAATGGGGAGGTTGCCTGTGTTTGCAGGCTGCGCCAGGGGTCCTTCAGCAAGGAGCTTTTTGTATTTTCACTCAGTTTTCACTCAGGGTCCCTTAACGTAAGCGCTCTGGGCCGGCGGCCTTACGGCCAACTGCCGGCGGGTACTCCCGTAGCTCAGTGGTCAAAGGCACCGATCCCAGGCATGGCGTCCCGTGTTCTATTCCGGCCACACCTACTGAGTGACACCCAAAGAAGGTCCTGAGACGGGTCATGTTCAAACCTGGCAGTGCTGCTCAGCCCCCACCATTGAGACCCAACTCAGTGGGGGACACACAACGGAACACCACACATTCCTTGGTTTGAACCCGACTGACCACAAGATACCCTCCACTACTGGAGTATATCTCTCGGGGACATTCAGAATGTGCCAGCACGGAGCAAATTCGCAATTTTTCAGGGTTTTCTCACGTTTTGGTCCAACGCACTAAAATTTCGTTCCGTAGGGGGGGGGTATGTGTATGCTTTTTGAATCTGTGAGAAAAGGCCGTTTCAGAAATGTATGGGTTGGGGGGGGGTAGGTGGTCACAGTTTTGCACAAAGAGCTGTAAACGGAAGGACACACAGGGCACAGGCAATGCTCTGAGGATCACTCATTATTCTGAATCCGATTCGTTGTCATCGTTGCGCCTTTCCACAAGGGCTGGGACCTTCTGGCGACCTGCATGTTTCACATTTTGCTCCAAATCGACGTCGATGCAGGTTGCCAGAAATTCATGTCGTGAAGCCTTGGTGGGGTGCGTCTTTTTATCCCAAAATTGCGCTGCAAAAGCAGCGGCCTCAGAAGCGGATAGAATCTGGTGTTCCTCGTGGTCATATGCAGGGTGCTGCGAACCACCTGTACGAGGCTTTTTTGCGGTGCTAGGGGTCCTCATGCGACTAACCCTGCACCCAGGTAGCAGTCCCAGAGCGTGCTCTTTTGCGAGTCAAAGGTTGTTGCCGTGCATCTGGGGATGCAACAGCATGTGGCGTGAATTTGTACCTGGACATGGTGGCTGTCTGTTGACAAAAACAGCCAGCAAGCAACACAGGCACTGTCCAAAAAAGACAAAAATCTCAAACATACTGTCAGTACAACATGCAGACTCAGGGTGTTCCAAATAGCCCTTTTCAAGGGCTTTCCGAATATACCCCACATACTGCCCCCTTCGGGACACTCAGCGGGCACAAACGAGTCAACAATCACGGCGATCCCTGAAAACGCTCCGTGTTGGCATATTCCTGACCGTCCCCGAGAGATATACCTCCCTAAGGGGTGCTGCAGGGGCGGCAACCACAAGTATTCCACATCGGCAGCCGCTGCTCCGTTCATGGCCGCCAGCTGCCGGCGCTTGATGACTGCCCCCCCCCCCCCCCCGGCTTGCGAGAACAATGCCCCTGTCAGAACAACAGTGGTGTTGTTTCCCTGCTGATTGGACTTTGTTTTCGCAAGGGGAGGGTGAGGGTCATTTTTTGTTCATGAAGTTCCGATTGCGGATGAAGCTTCATGTCTTCTCTTGACCAATGACAAATGTTTGCTGTGTGTAGTGCCTGGTTGCCCTCTCCATGGCGGTGTGCGCACTTTTTGGATGAGGCGGACATCAACGAGAAGAAGTGCATGTGCGTGAAGAAGCCCCCTGTGCTGCGCTGCAATTGTGTTGGTTTGGGGTTAGACCGGGAAAACAGAAAAAACAGGGACTGCCAGAAGGGGTTTGGAATAGGGTTGCAGTCCATGGCCCTTGGCTGAACCCCCCTCCCCCCCCTCACCTGTCAAGCCCCACGAGCGTGAAGCCACCCGCAGGACTACGGGTTTAATGCAAACTCTTTGGGGGGTCAGGATCAGTCACCCACTGTTCATGAGACGGTGCCGTATTCGGCCCTACCGTTTCTGTCTCTCCACTTTCAACGACTGGTTGGGTACATGTATTGTACCCTGGCGTACACTTTGTTACCATTTTTTCTTTTCCTGGGTCCTGCTGCACGGGCGTTACTGGTTTGTTCGTTGCGGCGTTTCCGCGAACACCCACGTTGGCACTTGTTTCGGCACGAGGAATGACAGCTGCACATGCACGGCTTGGGGCTCCTCTGAGGCGTTTGTATGTTTGTTCGTTGCAGTGTTTCTTCTCCGCCTGTGGTTCAACCAGTTTTGGGGGGTCAGCCTCACTGACCCACTGACTCCGGCGTAACCGCCGTATGAAACCCATGTGTCCATATGCAGGAGGGATGGAGTATTGTTCCTATGGTTAGGAAGCTGTGAATCAGTGTGCTAGGGGCTACTGCAAGGCCCACACATGAACAACGAACTCATGGTTATTGCAGCGAAGTAGGAGTGTAGGAATGTTGAACCTCGCAGTTTGAGCATGATTCGAATGGAAGCCTTGGTATCGTACCCTGCCGCCCCCCTGAACAGTCCTCACTGTCGCAAAGTCTCCCGGGGCTTCGAAGACTCCCAAGAAAAATTGTCTCTCCAGTTACAACGCACCTGTTATGGAAAGGTCAGGTTTGGGTCGTGGCGCATACCCCCCCCCCCCGCCGCCCTCGCACGGTCACGGTCAGTTGGTGACAGTCCCCCCCCCCCCACCCGGGGGGGGCGGGGGACAATGTCGCGCGTAACCTGGGGGACTGTTCAAGAGGGCACGTGAAGTTGGGTTTTCAACTTTTGGCGGGGGGGTGGGGCTCAATTGACAAGACCATTACGCAGGTATTATTAACTCTGGTGCCAAAGGCCCCGAGAGTTCTTTTGAGCATTGAAAATGGTCAAATTTTCCCCCCAAATACATGGCAAATGATTACTTTTCTGAACCCCGTCGACGCGCTGATTCCAAAAATCCCATTTTCATTTTTTGCCAAATTTTGGGTCCGGGTCACCTCCGGGGCCCGAGGGTCAGTCTCAGTAGGATTTTGAGGGACCCGCCAATTGAGCCTTTTTGGGGGGGGGGCTGGGAGTGGCCGGGATAGCCAGAGGGCTGTATCGCCCCCCCCCCCCCCCACCGTTGAAAGCCCGCTCACCCCGGCAGGGGGTCGATGCAAAGCAGGCGTATCGTGGTTGAATTATTTCATTGCTTTTCACAGGACGCCACAATCATCCGCGCGTGGGTGGCTGCACTGAAGCACGGGGAGAAGGGCATGCCCACTTTCACAGATGATCTCCGGCACGTTGCCCCGCAGGCGGCGCTCGTGACAGGGGCCAAGGCCACGGGGCTCGTGTTGGGGACGAGCGGCTGCGGCTGCGGGGCCTTGGCATGCATTTGCTGCGCGGGTCTTATGGACTGCTACGGCCCACAGGCAAACCCGTGGGTCATGGCGGGCTGCAACCACGACTGTGTTGTGTATGTCGTGCGTGCCGAGCCTGTGCCCGTCTTGTGTATCGCTTTTCATGCCCGACGTCCTGTGGGCCCCCTGTGGCCTTTTGCGTTTCAGTCCAGGTCCAGCGGCGGTTGGAGGTCAGCAGACCACCCCACCACACCCCACCCCACACACCACGCCACGCAACGCCACGCCACGCCACGCAGGCCGCGCCGCGCCACACCACCGCACGGCACCGCACTGCACCCGCACCGCTATCCGCACTGCACGGCAGTGGCACCTCCATCCGCACTCACACCGACACCCAGACCCAGACCCAGACCCAGACCCACACCCAACCCCACCCCACCCCACACCACACCACATCACCCCACACCACACATTTCTGCTTCGCAGTAAGTGGCGATGGTCCATGGCAATCTTGACTCCAAGCGACCATTCCAATGTGTGGCTCGACCTCATCTTGCTGTCACCGGCAGCTGCATTTTTGTTGCCGTTCGAGGTACCGCTGGGCATCAGTTTTGCGCTCTTGTACCAGGTTTGTGCCGTGGGGCAGTGCGCCCCTCTGCTTTTGTTACGCGTCGTGAGCCCACTGTCTTCGCGCTGGATGTCGGTGTGAGGGGCGTGTTAATCTTGTGCTGGGGTTGTAAACAAGAGGACCGAGGACTTTAATGTGTTTTGTTGCCGAAGAGTCTGTAGGTACCCCCACCCCCCCACCCCGTGTCCAGCAAACGCCTTGTCCAACGAACACTTCTGATCGGACCATATTTTTTAAGTAGTCGATTGTTCGCTGGACACCGGGGGCGGTATTTGCATTTAGTCATAAGCCTGCCCTGCCCTGCCCTGCATGACCCTGCGCACCGCCCACAGATACATCTCAGAGCACGGCACTTCTGTGCCCCACGCCGGGCCAAGGCAGGAGTTGCTGCAAAGCGCGCACATGCTATGTGCTGTCACGTGGTGTACTGTGATGTACTGTGCAGACCTGCACGGAACGTAAGCGCGTGCGTACATGCGTGGGTGTGGGTGTGTCCATGTGTGCGTGCACGTGTGCATGCGTTGTATTTTGTGCGCATGCGTGTGTATGTGTATGTCTGTGTGTCTGTCTGTCTGTCCGTCAGCACCTGCAACAGCATTAGCAAAAGCAATCGGATCAGCAGCACCGGCAGCAAAAGCAGCAGCACCAACCGCAGCAGCCCAGAGTGTGACCCCCTCCCAGCGATGCTTTGCTGTTTGTCCCCCCCCCCCCGGGGGGGGGGACTTGTTATGATGTTGTTACGCGGAAAAGCGCCGTTGGATCAGGTGGTTGTTGGACAACACCATTGTCCATTTTGAGGTCCAGTACTGGTCTATGGATTACCTTCAACATGGGCTCAGGCACGGCGTACCGGCCAGGGATCGCCTCGTCATCCATGGTGCTGCATGCTACATACAACCTGGCGTCAAAAACATGCATCACACACCTGCGGCTCCCTTTGCCCGCGCATTACCCACACACGGATCGCGTTCAGGGGCAGCACCATCACAACACTCTGGCAGGGCAGCACAGGGCAGGGCGGAAGCGGAGGCAGCGGCGGAGGCAGGGCGGGGGTGGGGCAGGGCACAGCAGAATAGTGCAGTGAAAAGCAACGCCAGGCACGTCCGGGAAAGGCACCCGGTGCCGTACGCCCGCTCCTTATGCTCCACTCCAAACGAGGTCACGTGGCTCAGCCGTCATAGCACATGACCCCTGGCCGGGAGGCACCGAGTTTCAGTACAAGAGGCATAAGATGTCACGCTAAAGCGTCCTACAGAGGGGGAGGGGGCTATTGCGGCAGGGGAAGATTTTGTTTCTCAGATTGGTGCAGAAAATTCCCCGCTGAAATTTTTTGCACAATCCGGGCGATTTCTTGCTCCCTGGGTCGGCAGCTGGCATTGTTCTTCTGTAGGGAGATACTGGTGCCCGTGTATTGCATGTCAGGATCAGTCATTATGCTGGTGCGTATCCCAAAAAATGTTTCTTTTGTATCCCAAAGAATGATTTTGTGTACCCCGTGTGTATCCCAAAACATTTTTTTGCGTATCTGCTGTGTATCCCAGGGACTGTGGTTCCCGCAACTGTACACAAGGCACCAAAATTTGGGGGTGCCGAAATTTTCCCCACCCGAAAATCCCCCCCCCCCTGTATTCCCGGGTGTCGTCTGAACGCTGTACATTTACTTGTACATAGAGTAGTGGAGCACCCCAACCAAGAAGGGGACACATGCATTTGATTGGAAAACCTATGGACTAATGGCTGGAAGTGTCTTACCGACCATTGATCCCCCGTGTATTCCAGCGGCGTCCCCGGCGACCCCGCTGGAATGAACTAAGGATGGTTTGTTGGTGCTTGGAGATCGCCCGGGTGTCCTACCTCTACCTCTGCCTATGCACTACTCCTCCCCAAACGTCCCCGATCCTCGTCCCCATACTCGACCACTTTGATAGGGATTCCGGGTCTTGGGCATGTGGAGCTACACCGACATTGAGGCCCCCACATTTCGATGGCAGCGGGAGAAGGAGCTCTCGCGGGAACGAGCACGCGTACGGGCGCGCAAAGTGGCTAAAGAACACCGCGCGGAGGGGGACCTTGAGGTGCTGTTGCAGGCCTCCGTGGAGACGCTGATTGACGAGCGCTACCGGATGCAGAACCCTAACGGGTCCGACGGTTCCGAAGAGTCTGACTGACTGCGCTGCCCTACGGCCCCAGCCTCCATCATCCCCGCGGTCAGTGCATAGTGCAGGGCACGGCATCTGTGCAGGCCCCCCTGTACAGGATTCGGAAGTCAAGATCTTGCTTTTTCGTTAGGACTGGCCGAACAATCGCCCTCCCTCAGCGACGTGCGCTTGGGACTTGACTGATGGCGGCTGCCGTCTTGACTGATGGCAGTTGGACGCCAATTGAGCGCGGGTTGCGGTTTATTTACGGCCCGTCCTATCAGCCCCTCCCCGTCCCCTTGTTGACAATGTCCTCGTGAAGGTTTGTATGGCTCCAGGGGTCAGGGCCAAAAACCACCGGGCGGCTGGGGTTTCTGAAATTTCACTTCCGTACCATATTACGACGGTCCCTCGAAGTACATGGGCGCAGCACGGGTGGGCCGTCTCCTCGGTTTGGGTACGCGACCCCCCCCCCCCCCCCCCCTTCGGGCCCTCCGGGCCCACTTAGTTACCAAGGGTCAATGGCTACCGGCTATACATATGGTGGCGCCGAAGGCGCCCGAAAATTTTTTTCATTCACCTTGCCAACATAGCATCCCTCCCCGCCCAGGCGGTGGAGCACCCCAACGCTATACTTGAACCCAACCTTGACTCTAACACCCACCCCAACCCTCAGCGTGCTCCTAACCCTACACCTAACCCTACCCATGACCCTAACCCTAATCAAGACTGAATATTGGGACCGAGCTGGTGGGGGAGGGAACATCAGCTATGACTGGTGAGGGACATCAAGAATGATTCACACATTGATGGCTCTTGACAAAGTGGAATCGGCTTGCAAGTGAACCCCATCACCACGAGGCCCACTTTCAAGGCTTTTTGGACTTCTGAGGGGCCAAAATACCCCAAAATGGGCTCAAAATGGGCTCATTTCACCCGTTTGTGCACCCCAAATGGTCTAGGATGAGGTCTGGAAAAATGCATTTTTGACCCATTTTTGACCCATTTTTGGTCCCAAAACAGCCCATTTTCAAGGCATTTTGGGATTTTCGGAGTACCAAAATGGGCCACCACAAGCTCAAAACGGTCCAAAAACACTTGTTTTAGCGTCGCACATGGTCTAGGATCATTTTTGAGAAAAGTCATCTTTTTGCCCCTACTCGACCCTGTTGACCCATTTGGGCACCCACCTGTTTGGGCTTGAGCTTGCAGCTTGCCGCAGCCTAGTGGGCCTAGGTATGGGGGTCTAGGCGTCCGTTTAGGCAATTTTGAGGGGTGGAAACCACAAAAAGTGGGGGGTTGCGGGTGGTGTAGGTGCCCTCGGAATCGCGTTTTGAGCCATGTAGCCCAAGATATGGCCTATTCTTGGTTTGTGGCTGTCGGCATTTGGACCTTCTGGGGCCTTCAGCAGCTGCGCGTCCGCACGTTGATGAGGATTGCTTTGTCACGAAGCACACTTTCCTTATTCACTTTGGTGACCCTATTCCCTTACAATGGGACAAGTCCGCAATCTACCTCAAGCATTGTGGTATTTATGCTTTTGACGCATCTAAAAAGCACAGCCTTCCAATTTGGCCTCGCTTTAGTATCTCCTTGCGATCTTGGGACACTGGTAGTGCCACGCCTTGTGAAGACGACCATGTGACCAAAAACATTCGCCCTAATCCGAGCAACTAGAGGTTGATCCTCTATCCAACGTCCTAACTTTGAATGTTTTGGTATTTGGCTTTCGCTTCATCGCGATCCCATCAATTACCTCCAATGTGCCTGTCCATTTCACCGCAATCAATCAATGCCCGACGTGGCCGGTACCTTTTTGACCGTATTTTGAATTTCGCTTTGTGCCATTCCGCCATATCCCATTAATTTGTGCCACGTGAGTTGGAAAAAAATTCGCGTGACTTTTTTTTCCTGCCCCCCACGTCGCCCTTAGCTTACTGCATACGTTGTGTTGTTTTGGACCACGTTCATCCTAACCTTGAAGCGAGCAACCTAACCCCGTACTCCACTCGGAATGAATGTGCTCCCCAAGCTTCGTGTTGACGTCTGCGCTCGGCTTTCGCTTCACCGCGATCCCGTTCCTCTTTCTCTTGTTATGAGCAAATCAATGCATATGTACAATGCATTGTACTTCCTGCCACATACCTGTACCAAAAAATTGATGTCTCTATCCGGCTATTGTGTGCCTGTCAAGTGTTGCATGTTCCTTGTTTCACGCATTACGGGGTGCCACAAGGCCCACGTTCAAGGCTTTTTGGACTTCTGAGGGGCCAAAATGCCCCCAAAATGGGCTCAAAATGAGCCTATTTCACCCGTTTGTGCACCCCAAATGGTCTAGGATGAGGTCTGGAAAAATGCGTTTTTGACCCATTTTTGACCCATTTTTGGTCCCAAAACAGCCCAGTTTCAAGGCATTTTGGGATTTTCGGAGTACCAAAATGGGCCACCACAAGCTCAAAACGGTCCAAAAACACTTGTTTTAGCGTCGCACATGGTCTAGGATCATTTTTGAGAAAAGTCATCTTTTTGCCCCTACTGGACCCTGTTGACCCATTTGGGCACCCACCTGTTTGGGCTTGAGCTTGCAGCTTGTCGCAGCCTAGTGGGCCTAGGTATGGGGGTCTAGGCGTCCGTTTGGGCAATTCTAAGGGGTGGAAACCACAAAAAGTGGCGGGTTGCGGGTGGTGTAGGTGCCCTCGGAATCGCGTTTTGAGCCATGTAGCCCAAGATATGGCCTATTCTTGGTTCGTGGCTGTCGGCATTTGGACCTTATGGGGGCCTTTTTGGGCCGTTTCCGCGACATATCATGGAGTTAGAGGGCCGCAAAGGGCTCGTTGACACGGGGAAGTCAAGCCGCACGTGTAGTGTACCCATCGTTTACCTTCGTTTGGCCATTTTGAATGCGTTCCGGGGCTTTTTCGGCCCAAAAATGGCTGTTTTGGGCCCTGAACTGCAGTTTTTGAAACTGAGGTCTGCCACTTGCGACACCCGTTCCCGGCCGCCACCGTTGAGTTTCTTGCTCAAACTTTGTGTGATTGTACTTCACACCCATAGGTATCATCCACCAAAATTTCACCCGAATCTGAAGCACCACGACGGAGTTCTGATTTTGGCCCATTTCGCGCGTGCTGCTTGCTGCTTGCTGCTTGCTGCTTGCTTGCTGCTTGCTGCTTGCTGCTTGCTTGCTAAACCTGGTAGGTCCACCCTAGACCCTAAAAAGGGTTATAAAACCAAGACTGGTTCCACCAGCTCGGTGACCCTAACCCTAATCAAGACTGAATATTGGGACCGAGCTGGTGGGGGAGGGAACATCAGCTATGACCGGTGAGGGACATCAAGAATGATTCACACATTGATGGCTCTTGACAAAGTGAAATCAGCTTGCAAGTGAACCCCTTCACCACAAGGCCCACTTTCAAAACTTTTTGGACTTCTGGGGGCCAAAATACCCCCAAAATGGGCTCAAAATGGGCTCATTTCACCCGTTTGTGCACCCCATATGGTCTAGGATGAGGTTTGGAAAAATGCGTTTTTGACCCATTTTTGACCCATTTTAGGTCCCAAAACAGCCCATTTTCAAGGCATTTTGGGATTTTCGGAGGACCAAAATGGGCCACCACAAGCTCAAAACGGTCCAAAAACACTCGTTTTACCTTCGCACATGGTATAGGATCATTTTTGAGAAAGGTCATCTTTTTGCCCCTACTCGACCCTGTTGACCCTTTTGGGCACCCACCTGTTTGGGCTTGAGCTTGCAGCTTGCCGCAGCCTAGTGGGCCTAGGTATGGGGGTCTAGGCGTCCGTTTAGGCAATTTTGAGGGGTGGAAACCACAAAAAGTGGGGGGTTGCGGGTGGAGTAGGTGCCCTCGGAATCGCATTTTGAGCCATGTAGCCAAAGATATGGCGTGTTCTTGGTTTGTGGCTGTCGGCATTTGGAGCTTCCAGGGGCCTTTTTGGGCCGTTTCCGGGATGTATCATGGAGTTAGAGGGCCGCAAAGAGCTCGTTGACATGGAGAAGTCAAGCCGCACATAGAGTGTACCCACCGTTTCCCTTCGTTTGGCCGTTTTGAATGTGTTCCGGGGCTGTTTTGGCCCAAAAACGGCTGTTTTTGGCCCTAAACTGCAGTTTTTGAAACTGAGGTCCGCCACTTGCGAATCCCGTTCCCGGCCGCCACCGTCGAGTTCTCTGCTCAAACTTTGTGTGATTGTACTTCACACCCATAGGTATCATCCACCAAAATTTCACCCGAATCTGAAGCACCACGACGGAGTTCTGATTTTGGCCCATTTCGCGCGTGCTGCTTGCTGCTTGCTGCTTGCTTGCTGCTTGCTGCTTGCTGCTTGCTAGCTAAACCTGGTAGGTCCACCCTAGACCCTAAAAAGGGTTATAAAACCAAGACTGGTTCCACCAGCTCGGTGACCCTAACCCTACCCCTAATCAAGACTGAATATTGGGACCGAGCTGGTGGGGGAGGGAACATCAGCTATGACTGGTGAGGGACATCAAGAATGATTCACACATTGATGGCTCTTGACAAAGTGAAATCACCATCACCACGAGGCCCACTTTCAAGGCTTTTGTGGACTTGTGAGGGGCCAAAATGCCCCAAAATGGGCTCAAAATGGGCTCATTTCACCCGTTTGTGCACCCCCAAATGGTCTACGATGAGGTTTGGAAAAATGCATTTTTGACCCATTTTTGACCCATTTTTTGGTCCCAAAACAGCCCATTTTCAAGGCATTTTGGGATTTTCGGAGGACCAAAATGGGCCACCACAAGCTCAAAACGGTCCAAAAACACTTGTTTTAGCGTTGCACATGGTCTAGGATCATTTTTGAGAAAAGTCATCTTTTTGCCCCTACTGGACCCTATTGACCCATTTGGGCACCCACCTGTTTGGGCTTGAGCTTGCAGCTTGCCGCAGCCTAGTGGGCCTAGGTATTGGGGTCTAGGCGTCCGTTTGGGCAATTCTGAGGGGTGGAAACCACAAAAAGTGGGGGGTTGCGGGTGGAGTAGGTGCCCTCGGAATCGCATTTTGAGCCATGTAGCCCAAGATATGGCCTATTCTTGGTTTGTGGCTGTCAGCATTTGGAGCTTCTGGCGTCCGTTTTGGGCCGTTTCCGGGACATATCATGGAGTTAGAGGGCCGCAAAGAGCTTGTTGAGACGGGGAAGTCAAGCCGCACGTGGAGTGTACCCACCGTTTCCCTTCGTTTGGCCGTTTTGAATGTGTTCATGGGCTTTTTTGGCCCAAAAATGGCTGTTTTTGGCCCTAAACTGCAGTTTTTGAAACTGAGGTCCGCTACTTGCGACACCCGTTCCCGGCCGCCACCGTTGAGTTTCTCGCTCAAACTTTGTGTGATTGTACTTCACACCCATAGGTATCATCCACCAAAATTTCAGCCGAATCTGAAGCACCACGACGGAGTTCTGATTTTGGCCCATTTCGCGCGTGCTGCTTGCTGCTTGCTGCTTGCTGCTTGCTTGCTGCTTGCTGCTTGCTGCTTGCTTGCTAAACCTGGTAGGTCCACCCTAGACACTAAAAAGGGTTATAAAACCAAGACTGGTTCCACCAGCTCGGTGACCCTAGCCCTAGCTCTCACCCATGAGGGAGGGCAAGGGGAGGTAACGGGAGCCTATCCCCCCCCCACTACCCCAAATTGCCCCACCTGGACCCCCCCCCCAACCGACCCTCCCGACCCCCCCCCCCCCGATCGCCCCTCCCGAACCCCCCCCCCATCGCCCCTCCCTGAACCCCCCCCCCCCATCGCCCCTCACTGAACCCCCCCCTCCAATGCCCCCCCCCCCCCCCCCCCCCCCCCCCCCCCCCCCCCCTAAGGGGCCTTCGGCCCCTTCTACTGGGGGGGGGAGTCGCGTCTAAAAGCGAGGGGACGGCCCACCCGTGGGGCGCAGACAAGAGTGACCTCAGAAAGGGGGGTTTTGCCATGGAGGCTGAGGAGGTGTGCGCACTGGCGGGTTTGAACCCGAGGTCTCGGCTCGTCATCGGAGCTCTGGCCTGTTTATTGACACCTCATGGCCAGAAAATACGGAGACACAATGCCGTACAGACGGCCTGAGACGTCGCCCCTCCCTCGAAGGCATGTGCAGGACAGGAGCGCTGTTGTTGTGCCTGTCAATTGTCGATGGACCGGGTGGGGCCGTTGGCACGACAGCCTCAGCCGTGCCCGGGGCCTTGTCTCCCGTCAAAGATCGCTCCGGACTGAGCGAAATGATCGCGTAGTTGATCGGCCAAACGCAAACACGAATGAGCAACACGCATCATGACCACGGCTCCGGGAGTGTGTCCCAATGAAGTTGGCCCACAGATGCCCCCGAGACGCGTCGTGATGCACGACCTCATGCACGGGAACGGCGCGTGATATCATTCGCTGGGCAGAGCATGTCGTTGAATAGGTGTGCCCCTTGGTCCACGACCGCCCAGACGTACACTGGGCATCTGGGCCTTGCAGTTTTTTGGCACTCAGCGGCAACCGAACGCAGCCGAGGGTTTCCTACGTTTGAAACGGGTTGTGCTGCTGACCAAATCGATTGATGTCAGGTTGTCAACGCCTTACAAAGGTCCGAAGGAAGCACAAGTCTGCACTGGTTTCGGTTTCTGGTGAACGTCCGACTCGCGCCGGGGGTGCACCGGGCCACTGGGAAACCCCTGGGGCCCGGGGGGGTGACTCAATCCGATGCGTCACATGCACACGGGCGTGTGTTCTCTTGGCTATTGGTCGCATTGATCTGCAGTGCCTCCCTGGAGTGCCACCTCTTTCGCAACTCCCACTGTGTGTGTGTGTGTGTGTGTTTTGCACTTCTGTTTTGGTCGCAACAGAAGTGTGCGCCTGTGTGTGTGTGTGTGTGTGTGTGTGTGTGTGTGTGTGTACAGCTTCCAAAATGGCAGCCGCAGAGAAGGAGGGCGCTCTTGCCACGGTGCGCGCGCGGTGCAAACTTTGGGTATGTCAACCATCAGGAGGCCTCCAGGAAAGAACAAAAACCACCCAGAAGCCCGAGCTGGGATTTATTGGCACAAATGGAAAAAAACCTGGGAAGACAGGGCCCGGGGGCAGTGGGCAGGAACTCCTGCAATGCACCGCCACACTGCCTTGGGGCAGTGGGCAGTGGAACTCCTGAAAGGCACCGCCACACCACCGGATGGATGGATGGATAGATGGGCTATCTTTCGCCCCCCCATCCCGGCCCCCACCATCCACAAACATTCCCCCACAGAACTGACCTCAACCAACAAGTTAGGCAGGGGGGGGTGTGGATCCCAGTCCCGCCTTCGGCACCCGCATCCACTGCGGCTGCGGCGCCCTGGGTCTAAGTGCCCCGGCGCACTCTGCGCACCGAAAGTGTCGTCTTCCGAGCCCCTGAGAATCCCCCATCATTGTCTGTGGACCAGAGGGAGGCCCACCACCAGGGGGCATCTAGCACCCTGGCCCTGCAGTGCAATCATGCTAAGTGCAGTGCAACGTGCACCGCGATCCTGTGATTCGAAGCCCGCCTCGCACCAGTCTTTCTTCTCGTGTGTATCCCCGCCAAAAATTTTGTGTATCCCAAGTGTTTTTTTGCGTGTGTCCCAAAAATGTTTGTGCGTCCCAAGTGCGTATCTGTGTGTGTGTTTGCATACCTACCCCAATGCCTGCCCATTTGTCTTTAGGCACCACGAAGCAAACACAATTGAAAAAATTCTCAACACCCTCATCCTCTGTGTGCATCGGGTGCGTATCTGTGCGTGTCCCAGAACGATTTTTTTGTGTGCGGGGGCGGTAGGATACACACTAGAAGAACCTCTGCTTTTCACCAAGTACAGGACAACACGCACTGCTGTCCTGTGCTTCCCCACCTCGCACTAAGCACAGTACAATACCAACATCTGTGCCGTGGATCGAACTTCACCTCGCACCAAGTACGGCACGCTCCAAGTGATATGATCAGTCGTGAGTGCCCCGCTGACCATCCGTCTCGAATAATTTGACCCGGCAAAAGCACCCAACAGATGGCAGTTGGGCCGGAGTGCACTGTCCAAGTTTGCAACGGGATGCACACATTCCCTCATGAAGGCGGGTGGGGAAGGAGATGGGGGTTTGGCATGTCATCCCCCACATGCCCCACACATGCCCTCCAGGACTGCAAGCAGGTCAAACAAAAGAAGTGCCACTAAACACCGAGAATCGCTTGTACTACGGCCCGCCGAACTCCCTGACCCCTCTGTCCGTGAATAGCCACACACCAAGCACAGAGCAGACATGCACAGCCTGCAGTAGCAGACACAATTTTCAGCTCGCCCTTTTCCTGACCTCTGCAGTGGCACTACGTTGCCATGCCTCTGAAGGCAGCATACAGGCATACGCCCATCATGGTGGCGTGATGACAGAAGTGTGGCTTCTTCTTATCTTTCTTCTTGACCTTTTGGAAGCCGGGATGCCGAGTGGGAATATCAAGGCCCGTGCTACCTGCCGCGCCGCTACCGTGTTAACTAGGGCTTCAAGCATCACTATGACCCCTAAAGCCACTGTAAAAGCCTCCCGAAGGCTGTCCTATATACTATCGGCTTATGTACACTCTGCCACCACGTCAGAGCCCCCCCCCCCCCCCGCCCCGCCCCCACCACGCGCTCGGGAGTGATTAGGCGGCAACCCTACTACACCCTTCCTGAATGTTGGAAACAGGGGGGATTAGGGGCTGCAGTTGTGCAGGGTTATGGCGCCCCCAGCCACAAGGGCGCCGTGTGGACTCCGGATCGGGCCACGTTAATGCTTATGGCAGGACTGACTGAGGCCCCGTAGTCCCTCCGGTGCACCTGTGCAGATGGGATGGGCTCAGCGTTGAGGCCCTCCTTCCGCCGCTCAACGCAGAACCTGCAGCCCATAAAAGCAAATCCTAAGTTTTGAATTCCGCTGGGGCCAGAGTCTGAATGTGCTGTGTGTCATGGTCGAGAGCCTGGGCCAAGCAGACAATTGCCAATTGCCCCAGATGTGGCTGACCCCTATCTCGGGGGGGGGGGGGGAGAGCTGTCTAGTTGGGTCACTCAGCCCGGAGGTAGGGTTGTGCTAAATACCCTTCCCCCTCCCCTTCGGGACGGGCTAGTATCTTGCTGCCTTAGGGGTTATTTTTTGGGTTTAGTGTGGGTGTGGTGTCGCTGAGCAGCAAGGGCACCATTGCTGTCTGTTGACAGAGGACTTGACTCCTTGGGCTCCGCTGGGGCTGATTGGACTTATTGCAATGATAACTCAGGGTGAGAGCACTACTGGACTGCTTGCAGTGGCATCGCTGTACTAATCAGTTGAAACCGCGATTCCCCTAAAGTGTTTGGCTGTTGGGTTTTGCTGTGTTATTGTCGTGCTTGCTAACCCCCCATCCCCAGCCCCCAACGTGGGCCCAATCTCCCCAGTCTCCTGGAATCGCTGCCCTTGGTGGATCAGCAGCCTTGAACAACGGACAGAGTTTTTTTTGGGGGGGAGGGCAGTTTGGGTTGCTGGTTTCCAAATGGGGAACAGTTTGTGTATTTGTCACACCATTTTTGTCTGCATCTAATTGCCACCAAACACGTGGTTACAGCTGTGCGCAAGGGTTGGGTCTAGCCGTGCAACCGTGCCCTACCCTTGCATCTAGCCGTGCGCATCCGCGCGGCCATTTTTTTTTGATTGACCATGGGAACAATCCCTAGTGGGGACAATCTGCAGGAATCTAGGGACCCAATGGAAATTTTTTTTTGCTTTTTTGTTTTTTTTTTTGTGCTTTGATTTTGTCCCCTTTGTTGGGGACCCCGAGAATGCAGGGGTTATGTAGCATTTCCGCCCACTTGTGGGCCCCCGAGAAGGCAGGGGTGAGGCAGCCAAAAGCTGCTGCACAAAACGAACCTAGAAGCACACCCAAGCTCCATCAAGAGCCCCACTGCGGAGAGGCAAGCATGCAGCACAGGGTGGATATATTTCAACAGCAACTACAGTATGAGACATTAGGAGTAGCCACGACAACCCTGATGTTGGCGAGCCATCTGCAACGTGACGGGTGGGATACACCACAATCCTTGAAGTTTTTGACGCCCGAGGATATGGTGCAAATGAATATTCTGCTACAACATCGGCGCTTAATGGTGGAGACACTGAAGGATTTGTAGTTACTGGTGCTTGGCCTCAACCTTTTTTTTGGTTGGCCTGGAATTGACCGGGGGGTCTTTTGCAACACTTAAACATGAATTCCACCAGCACCACCTTTCCTAAAAGAGCTCTGGTATAAATTGGTGGTCAACTGTGCACAACCGTGCGTCACCTTCACATCCAGCCGTGTGCAACCGTGCATAGCCAAAGAAAGTAGCTGTGCGCAACCATACACGCACCGCTATAACCACGTCTCTGATTGCCACGGATGGTGGGGCAGCTGGCCCAGGCTTTTCATATAAGTGGACTCTATCTACAATGCTGTTGATTTATGCCAAGTACCTCTGGTAATTGGTTGGCGGCTACTGTAAGCCTGTGAAGCTGCCTCAAGTTGGATCTCCCTGCAGGTGCATAGGTTGATAGCTATGCTTGAGGGAGTAGCTGTTTACTGCGGCAACAATCACAATCACGTGGACCCGCCACATTTCACCTTCAATGCGGAGGATTTGGCTATGGGGTTATGGCTATGGCTATGTGGAGCCCGAAGGACACATGCTGTGCCACACCCAAACTGGTTTCAGCCACCCCCATGAAGTCCTATCTCACTTTCTCGCTTGAGCATGATGGGAGGCTCCGTGGTGCTTCAGGCCTTAAGTAGGCCAGCCTTTTGCGGCAGGACTTGCTGCAATTGCGAGGCATCGCGTCAGTAAAAAAAAATAGGCTAATGTCTGCCAATCAGAAATTTTGATGCACATTGTCCCAGTTGTCCCATTTCCCCCCATCAATGCATGTAGGGCACAAGAGTGCATGATCTTTCCATTTGTACTGCTTTCCCTCCATTTCCCTTCCATTTTTCCAGAGCAGTTCAGGATCTCAGTGTAGGCATCTTCTGTTGCACAGCAATGGTAGCTCCTCTTCTTAAAGTATAAAATGACAGCAATTTGATTAAGAAGGGCCATGTGGTTCACTTAAAGTGGGTTTCTGGTTGCCAATCATCAAAGAAGTTGGGAAAGAAGGATGCGGACGGCAAAAGCAAGCTCTACAATGCAGTTAAAGTGGTGAATGGTGTTGGTAAGGGAGAATGTAGTACCTGATTGCCGCAATTTTGACATCTCCCTGCAATGGTAGGAAGGCATGTCTGTGCACCCACCTCTCATGTGTGAGTGTGTTAGGTGCACTCTCAGTACCACACACATGGGAAAGAACATTCTCAGTTTGCAAATGTGTGTGCTCTGACAAGCAGCATACCCCCGCCCCCCCATGTCCAACGAATGCCGTGTCCAACGAACACTTCCGTTCGGACCGTATTTTTTGAGCACATAATTAATTACGTACTTAATTATGTACCGGGCTTCAGAATCGAGGTTTCAAGCTAAAGGATTGGGGAAGTGAGGGTTTGTAGTGAGTGACTGTGGGTAAATTTGTAAAGGAGGATGTTAGGGAATTGTGTCCCTCAACTACAGGACCTCTATTGCCCACCATGACTCATTCTCTGCTTGCACCTGGTCGGGAGGTACTATACAAGCGGTGTCCGTCCCAAAGGTCCCTAAGCCAGATCAGGCTGCCATTTCTGCCCGTGCCAAGAACAAGGAGGGCCCCAAGCCCAGGGATCATGTTCAGCTTTTCCGCATGGAGCGGGACCGCAACAAGGGCTTCTACTCTGAAAACCGCTAATTGAAGGCCTCCATTGCTTTATACTTTGAATGGGCTGGGTGTCTTGTGCCTAGAGATGTGTTGGCCGTTTTGCATTATTGTCGTGCGCACCGAACGGCGTGTCCAACGGTGTGTCCAACGAACACTCCTGTTTGGGCCGTATTTTTGGAGGACAAAATTGTTCGTTGGACATGGAGGGGGGGGTAATATTCAGGAGGGCACCCACAAGGCATATGTCTCTTTTTGTTTCAATGGCACAGTTCCCGTACCGTGAGTCAATTGTGTGGCCATTGTGGGACAGTGTATGTTGTTTTGCTGTCTGTGGTCCCTGTTTCTCCTTGTTTTCTCCATTTCCCCCCTTTCCCCCCATTCCCAAGCCCCCATTTTCCCACATTATTTTTCCATTTTCCCCATTTTTTCGAGCCCCTGCAGCCAGCCGGCTAATTCGGCCACAGCTAGCGCAGATGCTTGCCTTTGTGATGCGGGGGGTAGGTGGATGACATTTGATGCCCTAGCCAGCATTTTGGGCATCTTAGTGGCCCTTGCATTGGAGCTGCTAAGAATGCACACAAATGCCCGGATTTTTCTGGAGTTTTCTGATTTTGCCTAGAAAATATGGGCAATCTGTGCTTTGTGCGTGCTGTGCAAACCTGGCCCCAAAAGGACATCAACGGCGGAATGTGTGGTTTAGGATGCCATTTTGTGTTTTGCATGCTGCTTTAGGCCAAGGGATGGTGAATAACAGGAGGCAAATGATGGCTCACTTCGAGGGCTCGATTTGGAGGCATTTTGCAAGGGGGGCTATGTTGGAGCTTTTTATTGGGAACTATGTCCCAAAAGTAGCGCGCAGTGCGCATACGCAAGGATTCCCCCAGTGCTGCCAAACCGAGATCAGACCAAACAGATCTGAACCTGCAAGAAGGCATTTGCCCTGCTGTAGTCCCGCTCTATGGGTTGAATGTGTTTCGCGGCCCTGAGGGCAACACCCACCCTCGTCCCATCCGCACTGTGCCCTTTGCTGCAGTCCACCTCGCATTATGCCACCTCACAAGCGTGACGAACTCACCCTCCCGCTGACGCGGGCCAAAAGCCCTGCCAAGCAACCGGCCCCAGCACAAGCGGTGTCCGCCTCTGTCGTTTTTGCCGTGGGGCTCTACGTTGTCACTGGCATCATTCAGCCCCTCATCGTCGACTTCCTGAAGTACCAGGGCTTTATGGGCGGCCAGGACCCTGCCCTGCCCCTCACGCACATGGGCGTGCTTCTGAATACCCTTGGCATGTCCTGCGTGGGCGGCGCCTATTTGGTCTCAAACCCTTGGCCCAAGCTGACCTGGCGTCAATACCGCGCCGTTGGAATAGTATCTGCCTGACTCTGCTGTGCCTTGCGCTTGGACCTCCGAATGCAACGCAACCAACACCCCTCACCTCCCTCCTTACCTCACTCACTTAACTCCACTACACTCACCCAGAGGCGATTGGAAAAACAATTGTTTGCTCAAAGCGAGCCCGGGATGCTGTTCATGCAGCCAGATGCTTTTACTTCTTTGTTCTTGTGCTGTTCTTGTTTTGTTGTATCCATTCATCTATCAGACAGACTATCTATCTCTGTCTGTCTATCCACCCATCCATCCATCCGTCTGTCCGCCTCCAACGGCCCATCAACCGATTTGCAACGGCCAGGTCTCTCTCCCCCCCAACACTTTTCTTGCCACCAGTATCCGCCGTGTTAACCACTTGCAAGCAGCCTCATGCCTCACAGCGCGTTTCTGGTCAAGAGCTCCCTCGCCGGACCCCCTGCCCCCTCCCCCGCTTCAGAAAGAACATTGGCGGAAACACCGGGACAGTCGCCTAGCAAAAACCCGGACAGTTTGCGGACTTGCTGATGAACAATGGCTGGAATTGTCTATGGCGGGGACATCCAGTTCAGCCGACCGACCATTTGATGCCCGCTTCAGAAAGAGCTCAATTGACAATCGAGCAGCTGCGGGCGTCAACCAGACCCCATATTCAGAAAAGCGTCATTTTTGAAATCAGAGTGACCAGAGTGCTGACAACAACAACATCACGGCATGTTGCGCGTTTTGAGAGGTTTACTGATGTGTCTGCCAGAATTTCCTGGTCCCCTTTTGCACTTGTGGTGGGTGATCAAGAAGTTCTGTTTGTTTGTACATCCCCACTTGTGGATGCCAAACCCTCCAGTCCGAGGCCATCATGCTCAACGTGTCTTTTCGGCTCTTCACAACATTCTTTTGAAGGACCCCACAACAACTTTTTCGGCGCCGCAGACTGTCTTGTGATGAATGACTGATGGCCGGGTCAATTGAGCTGGTGCCATTTCCACACAGGGACAGGGACATGGCGGTGGTCAAAATGCTCAAAATGGAATGGGGAAATCAAATTTGCCAAAAAAAAGCCAAAGCGCATTTTTAGAGCCATCCCGACCCCCCCCCCCCCAACGGCGCCGGTGTTGTGGTCCAGAACGACACTGAGTCCCCCGCCAAATCATCTCACCTCTTTTGAGGCATCGTTCTTCCCCTTCTCGCACCCTCCCCAGGCCTGCCTGGTCGACTTGATGGCGCAGCAAATGGTCATGTTCGGGCAACTCAAGGTCGGCGGGGGCCTGTACGTTCTGCTGTACTCCAGTTCTATGGTCTGGACCGCAGTGCTCGCCCAATTCGTGCTCAAGCGCGAGCTGCACTATCAGCAATGGATGGCGGTGATGGAGGTCATGGCGGGGCTCGTGATGTCCAACCTTGGCCTGATGCTGTTCGACCAGGGCAGCAGCAGCGGGTCCTCCTCTCCGCTGATGGGCAGTGTGGTGCTGTTGACTGGCGCTATGGGGGCCGCCACGTACTTCATCTCTTGCGAGTGGATTCTGGCGGGAGGCGCTGATAAATCGGCACCGGTGTGCGCTGTGCCCACTGTGCCCACGCTGTGTGTTCAGTTTCACGTCATCGGATGTAACGTATTGATTAGTGAAAAGGATCAGCGCGGTGTGGCGATGAATTTGAGGCACAAGTCGTGAGGGGTGGTGTTTGGAGAATGGGGCCAATGTTTTCCTTTGATTTGTGCGGCACTTGAAACCTGCCGTGTTTCCAGCCCAAACTCGCTTGCTTTGGATAAGCCCGTGTTAGGACAAGGGGGGGGGGTACCAAATGCAACGGGTTTTGCCATGCGGAATGCACCAAAATGGCCATGGGCTACCCATAGAACCGGAACGATACCGCGACCCCATGTTTCCGCACTTTTGGGCTTTTTTTTGGAATTGTGCGGTTCCAGCCCAATAGAGAATGTGGTTTGTAGCTTTGTGCAGGCTGCAGGAAGGGTCTATATGGGTAAACGGGTGGGGGGTTTAGGCTCAGACCTGACACCAACGACCCCCCTGACCTTTTGGGCCCTGGGGGGGGGGTGGGGGGCTGGGGTGGGGGTTCTTTGGGGGGGGGGGGGGGGTGCCCGGTGGGGGGGTCCCGGGTACCCCAACATATATACCTCAAAATGATCCCCTCGTCCCGCTGATCATTTTGAACACACATATGTGGGTTTTTGAAACAACCCCCACTGGGGGTCCGGTGTCGAATTGTTGGTGCAGCTGTAATTCCATGAGCTCTTGTGTTCTGGGGTGTGTGCTGGCCTGTTGAACCCCCTTTTGTAGTCATGAAGGGGGAGGGCTGGCTCATGTCTGCAACACGTGTTCCGTGGTTCGTGCTGCGCGGTAACAGGAGCATGTCCAAACACGGGCTACCCCGTGTTTCCGCACTTTTGCCCCCGTGATCCAGAACCTGGCCCGTGTTCGGACACGGGGGATTGTACTGTGGTATGGTGCGCTCAGTGCCCAGCATTTGATGGGCATCTTCTGCCTCGCCCCTTTGCTCTGCCCTGCAACACGCCTCCTCCTCTTGCTTCGGGCCCCGCGCACCCGCATCCATCTGCATCTGCTGCCACGGCCCCTCATCTCCCCTCTCTGCCCGCCCACGCACTGCCCCCCTGCAGCGCACTTACCGTTGACCCGCTGCCATCCCGCCGCTGTGCCTCTCCCCCCCCCCGACCCTGCCCGTCCGCAGAACGCCGTGCCCCACATGGCCCTCGCGGGCATGACGGGCCTCAGCTCCATGCTCATCACCGCCATCTACAACGTCGGCCTCGCCGTCGCCTACGGCCCCTCGAGGCTGTACGCGGCCCCGGTGGCCGCCGCGGGCGGGACGTGGAGCCACATCGCCGCCGTCGCCCCCCTGCTGGTGCTGAACAACGGGCTGCACGCGTGGTCGTACTTCTCGATGCTCAACAGCATCGGGGCCGTTTCCGCTGGCATCATGAAAGGTCCTGTGCGTCGTCGTGGTGGTGCGCACCCCCCCCCCCCCTGACACCCGCAAGGCAAAACAATTTATGAGCAAAGGAGTACTGATTTCGGTCGAACTACCCCCCCCGCCCTCGCGAGAGCAATGCCCTTGTCAGAGCAACAGTAGATGTTGCTTCCGTAACAATTGGAGCCACGTCCTGCTTTGCCCTTTATAATTCCCCTCCTTTTGTCGGAGCAACGGTCGGTGTTGTTCCCGTCACATTTTGGGATTTTGGTGCTGCTCTCGCAAGGGGGGGGGGGTCAGCATGCGGTCAGGATCGTGCTGGTCATTTCAAAACCTGACATCATGGCCCCCGGCCCCTCCTCCGTCGTATCCAACCGATCCGCAGAGCGAGCCCCTGTCCCGGCGCACCGGTGACCAAAGGCAATGCCCTTACCCGAGCCCAGGGGTCAGGGTACGGACTGCTGCGGACACTGTCCCATGGGACTCGAGGGAACACGGATTGCGCTGACCGTGTCAAGGCAGGTGCGGCTGGAGCACAGTGGCGGGTCCACACCTGATCTTTTGAGCCCCCCCCCCCCTCCCACCCCCGCCGCCGGATGACCCTCCCCCTTTTTTCTCGCAGTCGAAAACCTCTCACTTTTCTATTTGTCATCTCTCCTTGTACCAATCATTTAGTCAAATTAGGTCTCAGCCCCCCCCTGGGCTATGAGGCCCCTTGGGAGTGAATGTGCACACATTGCTGAAAGCAACCAGCCCCCCCCCCCCCCGCCCCCCTGATAATATGACCTCTAAAGCCGTGGAGTAGCACATCGAAAAGAGGGTTAACTGGGGTGACGAGACATGTGCCCGCCGGGAGGCAAAATGCCAGGCACCAGCCCCCAAAGTCATGGTGCCGGCGGGTGGGGCAGTTCCAAGATGGGGACATCGTCACGGGGGCATCATGAGTCACCCCCCCCCCCCCCCACCTGTCGCAATTTTTGAACCCGCCCCTTCACCCCCAACCCAGTGGGTGGGCAACCCACCCCCCAGGGATGCACTGGAAGGGGGGGAGGTACCCCCCCAGGCCCCCTTCCGGTTGCCCAGCCTATGCCCAGATACTGTCTCCCTGACGGTAAGTGCCAGCTTTAGTGGCATTTGCAACCGACAGTAACCGCCCCCAACCGCCTTGGCAACCGCCTCCAACCGCCTATTTAGGCGCTTCTTGGGCCGCCTCTTCTAATGCATCCCTGCCCACCCCCCCATCCACGAGTGGAGGATTCCCTCCTCAACAACTACGGACACCCCGAAGTACCCACCGGCATACTCGCTCGGCCTTCATGCCCCCCCCCCCCCGCTTGGTGTCCTCCCTCATGTGCGCGCGCGTGTGGGGGGGTATCTATTTTTTTTTCGAAAGGCGCCAAGCCTCCGTGAGTTGTTGCATGTTCATTATGTCATTGTGGGCCTGACGAGGACGCCCCACGCCCCGTGCCTGCCTGTCGTCGTGCCATCCGCAGGGCGTTTGTGGGTGTTGGCGTGTCCGCATCGTGTGTGTGTGGGGGGGGGGTGCTGCTGCATGCGCTGCACAAAGCATTGCTCTCCAGGCGGGGCTTACCGGTCGGACACTTCCCGCCATTCGTCCGTAGATCGGTTTTGGCGCAGCACATTGGGCGTGAAAGAAATTCAATTTGGGGTGGGGGAGGGGGGTGGGCTCCGCTGGCTCCACTGGGCTCCGCAAACGCGGAAACGACGCCAGCAAGAGCACCGGCCGCAGCGGCCGACAGAAAGCAGCGACCCGACGCAACATGCGAAGGGAAGAACGGGTGACTGTCCAGGGCCCCGTGAAGAAACAACAACCCGACGGAATGTCACACAGGGGGGGGGGTGGGGGCGAGGGAGACCGATCGAGCCGGAGCCCGCTGCCCCGCGCCCGTTCAAAAGGGCTTCCGTGAGGGAGGCCCTTGCCCAGGCGCCGACAAGGCCTACCGGCGGGGGTTTGGGGGGAGGGGGGCCGGGGGCAAGACGTACGCGTCAAAACGAGCCCCAGGACGTCCTGATGTCGTGGAGCGCCCCTCCCAAAAAACCCGCACAAGAGTGGACAGTCTGGCTTCACGACGTCTTTCCCAAGCCGTTCCCAGACCACCGGAAAGGCCCAAACAAAGTGCTTTTAGCCCGTGGTCTGTGTTGGCGCGGTCCGAATCAAGACTGGCTCCGATGTTGCCGGTGCACAGCGACCCCTGAGTGTCTCCCGCAGTGGCTCGCATGCAGCACCGGCAGCAGCACCTTCCCCAAAGTCCAAGACGTGGTCCCATACGTCTGCGGGCAAACACAGCACCGACCCCCGTGGGACTGTTCGCCTCAAACACCGCCTGCCAAGGAGCAGCCCCGGCAGCACTTTGAGGACTGTGTCACGGAGGAACTCCGTTTCGGGTGCTTTCCCCCCCCGAGTCGCTTCGGGCCGCCCCCACCCGCTTCGCCCCCAACCGTTTTCGCGACCGTTCCTCACAACCCGCGATCTGGGCCCCCTCTCCGTGCCCCGCACCCCCGATGCCACGCCCCGCCGGTCGGCCACGTGCGTCGTGCGTGTCAGGCATCCGCGCCGCCGCCGTCTTCGTGCTGAGCGCCACGATCTACTGCTCCGTGGACGAGGCGCAGTGCGTCGTCCTGATGGAGCACGGCCATCTGGGCCCGGGGATTCTGAAGGTCTTCGCGATGTACATGATCGTGCGCGGGGTGTTCGCGTACTCCGTCGCCCCGCGCGCCGCGCCGCCCCCGGAGCCCGTGGAGCGCGACGTCAACGCCTCCTTCTGCTCCGAGCTGAGCTACGGGGCGTTCTAAATGGAGCCGCGTCGCGCCGTTGGACGTGCCACGCGAGGGCGCGAGCTTCGCACCTGCCGTGCGTGCGCGAGTCGGGGCACTTGAGCTCGACGCGCTGCACCAAAAACCCATCGTCTTTCTTTTTCTGCGTTTGTTGATCGCGCCAACAAGTCAACGTAGTCAGGGACCCGTCACACCAGCGGCCACATGGGCAAGTTCGTGCGAGGGGTCGCGTTCGTGTCGGCGCACGCGACCTCCTCCCCATGAACCCCCCCTCCCCACCCAAACGCCTTCATGGCATCCTCCTCCTTCCGCGGCCGTCTTACACGCAGCCCCCCCCCCCCCCCCACCCGGCACCGAGGCCTTGTGCCAAGCCCCCCCGGCACCCCTCCCAACCACCTGTCACCTCCCACTCCCCCCCCACCCCCCGGCGCCCCCGCCTTTTGCCTTTATGGCAACCCCCGGCCGCCACCGCCCAACTTGATAACCCCCCCCCCCCAGTTGTAGCGCGGTGCGCAGCAGAAGCCCCCCACCCCCAAGCCCCCGAAACACAACCAAGGCATGCCCCCGCAATTCCACACCACACCACACAGCCCAGCCCCGCTCCACAGCTCCTGCCCCCCCACGCGGTCTGGGGACACGGGGTAGACGACGTTCGCAGTTGCTGGTGCGGCTCTCGACAAATGGTTTCTTCGTATCGGTTTCATCGCAGATGAAGTGTATAATGTGCCATATGTTGTGTGCGCGCGCGCGTGCGCGCGCGCACATTCACGCGAAGCCCTTGGTCCGCCGTAGATTGTTGCCAATGGACCACTGGGATCCCCAATTTGTGCCATGGGTACGGTTGTCGTGGGTCGTACTCTTGCGCGTTTCGCAAGGGCACCGCCCACGGCTCGTTTGGGGTGCCCTTTTCCAACAGAGTCAGGGACCCCCCATTCCTGTGGGCACAACTACGTATATCACCCGTCTTAAGACGGGCCGGGCTGGTCGGGGGTGCCGTACTCCGCTCTAGCCTTGCTCTTATTTGTCGGCCGTGCGTGCCCTCTCTATCACGTGCCCATGGCCTCGTCGTTCTTTCCCGTCTGTGAGTTCTCATGGTCAGCGGTTTGCCGTCTCTCCTCCTCCGCCGTGCGGGCCCCTGCAAGGGAGGTCGGTCCCAGAAACCAAAATTTCACTGAACACCGTTTCTGGCGATCTCGGCCCGTGTCCGGGATATCCGCGCGTTGCCACGCGCAGTCGTCACTCCAGAATGGCACTCAAGTGACCGGCAGCAAATTGTCTCGTTGCTGCTCGGCGGCAGTGTGTTCATGAGTGCCGAGCGCACCGCTTTCTTCGTGTATTTTGCTATAAGAGCCCTATACCCTTTGAAGACCGCCCTATGCCATTCCAACTGCCGTCGGTGCGCCTCCAACTGCCGGCGGCGGCTGTCGCCTTACCTTACCTTAACACCACCACCAAGGCTTAGGGTAACGGGCGCCGAACAAATTTTCTTTCTGCTGTTGAACACCCCCCGGCTGCCCCCGGGTAGGCCCTGCCTGGTCAACCCCCGCACCGGGACTCTACAGAGTGCCAGGGCTTTGGTGCCTCAGCGGACGCTGAATGAAGGGCTGGACTGTGGAGGAGGTCTTGAGAGCCAGTGCACGGAGGGGCCCTCCCGGACCAGAAAGCGGCCGGCCCGAAAGCAACGGGGGAGGCAGAGGGAAGCGGTGCTCGTGCCCGCTTCTGACCTGCGCCGGGCTGCAGGGTCAGGGACCTGCAGCGCCTGTGCAAGTCCCCTCCTCAGAGAGCTCGGCCTCCAACAGCCGTGCTACACACTGCGGGGCCTGTGGGGACCTTGAAGGCCGCCCTCAGCACTTCGAGGCTGCTGCCCCCATGGAGCCCTTTGCCGACTGCGAGAGGGCCCCTGTGTCCCCGGGGCCCCAGGGAATGCGCGTGCACTGTGCGCTGTCTCGACCATCGATCATCATATTTTAGCCGCCACCACGCCGCGCAGCGCCGCCGCTGCCGCAGATCAAGGGCGTGGCTACCACCCGCCAATCTCAATTTTCCACGGGGCATCCGGGACAGCGGACACCCGCCGCCACACAACGCCTCTTCACAATGGGCCATGTATTCGAACAACGTGATTTCTGAGATCGGACCCCTCCATCCCCGTAGCCAGACCCCCCGCTCCCCCTCTTTCCGGAGTGACGCATATTGACGTCCTTGGAGCCCAGAAATGTCCCCGCAATGCCTGAGCAACGGGCAACCAACAGGAGTGACGTGAGCCACTTGCCGTTGCTTGTCCTGTATGCCACATCCCGCAAGCCCCTCTGAGGGCGCATGGCCACGAGGCACGGGGGCGGGTTTTGGCATTCACATCGAATGTGACTGTGGTTTGTACGCGAACCCACCCACGTCCGCGCCCCGCTCCCCCCATGTGCATTGCCCCTTGCCAACCGCCAAACCGCACCCACATCCATCCCCCCAGTCACCCACCCCCACCCTATCCACCCGTCACCCACTCCCATCACGCACCCCCACATCCACCACGTGTGTGTGTTTTGTGCCTGTATGCGTGCATGCTGCCTATCTCTCAGGTTGGCACTCTCCCTTTTCCTTGCCGTGTCTCTCTCCCCCGCCGCCAGGTGTGTCGACGGTGGTACCGGAGAGTACTCTGGATTCGGGCAGGTGCACACTGTAGCAACGGAATTCCCCTGCAGATCACAGCAAAACGCAGCACAACACATCATGAACCGGCCCAATGCGTGGCTTGTGGGTTTGCGGTTTCATAGCGTCGGCTTCATACACCCATTTTTGCGAATTCTGCGTCCAGTGGCAGTGGCTGCAGTGCTGCGGGGCAAGGGCAGAGGTGCACACTCTGTGTCCCCAGTCCCCAATTACTCTTTGTGCGTAGCACACAGCGGGGCCGCATGCACTGTCCACCCACTGGCGCGGATATTTGCGTTCTTTATATGGCTTGCGCCTATTATTGTAAATGTTGGAGCTGCCGACCAGACTGCTCGTGAGACAGCTGGTGCCTCTACTTGGGTGTGTTCATGTCAGAAGACAGAAGAGGTACGCTTGTGATCCATTTGCCGCCATTTGCGGGCGCATATTTGCTGGTTCGTTCTGTTTTAGTGCAGTTTTATTTTCCAAAATGTCAGCTGGTCATGGGTACTGGGGCCGGCTACCACTGCCATTCCTACTCGACGTCCCCATGGCGCTTGTTTGCGCTCCTTACGAGGTCACACCTGAAAGGGAAACCGTGCAACCCTCCACCTGCTCTGTTAATGAGCACCACTTCACGTTCTTCTGGTTGGAGGCCAGCGTGCCGCACGTGTGGCGACAGGTCTACCGTATGGCTCATAGCAATGGTGGCGCACTTGCGGGACCTGCACACCTATTTGCACGACTGTGGGGAAATGGCGAGGCGAAGGGGCAGTGCGGGTGATTGTGCTGCTCCTGAAGTTAGTTGTCTTTATTCACCACCTCGACCCAAGAGTGGGATCCAGCCACGGCAACGGTCCTCACGACTCTCAGAGGGACCGCCGCTGAAAAATCTGCAGGCTCCGATGACGGCAGGCGCCTTGGGTCAGTCCGAGGACATGCCTCAGACAGGGTGGCGGAGTGTGAGGTGCTGGCGAATGAACAGCACTCCGTTGCGTGCTGCCCAAAGGGCTGAGCCTGAGTGCAGTTTCTTTGTACTGAAAACAGCGCAGAGCACCACAGGTATTGGCACCGCTTTTGCATTTTTCGTATCAACCGCATTGAAGGACAGAAGCATATTTCTCTCCACATAAGAGCGCCCGGCATGAGCCTCCACGAGTAGCTATGCAGTGTTCCCCGAGTCTGAAATTCTTCACCGTTTCTGGTCACCACGGATTTCCACGTTTGTGGACGAGCCTCACACGCCATCCGATGGTTGCAGAACATGGACTGTACATTGTTGGGCTGCTGCCGGGCCGAAAGAGGGACAATGAGTGCCCAGTGTGCTGCCCCTTTCCGAGCCCTTTCCTCTCCCTCCCAGTGTTTGTGTCCCGCAGCCACGCAGTCTTCCCAGAATTGAAATGAGAAGTGCCCAATCCAAGTCCCAAGTCTTCGTATCTTGTACTTTTCATGGCAGTGGCCTGCAGAGTGTGGGACGAATGTCTCAAAGTTGCCGGAGGAGTGAGAAGCAACTATACTCTCTGCATATGGCACGTGGCAGGTCCTCTCCATGCAACACCAAAACATCACCATCCAGACAGAGCAGTTTTAGGGTCCGTTCTGAAACGCAATGTCAAGTGCGGTGCTGCACTGCGTTGTTTCCGAGGGTTTTGTGTCATGCCTATGGACGCGCAGATGGCGAAGGGCACGCAGCATGCAAACGGGGGTTTCTACCTCACGGGAGGGCGGCACCGAGAAGGGTGTTTGTGTCAATACTGTCAACAAGTCCTCGTTGCCTGGCGGGCATGAGGAAGGTGACCCAAGCTGACTTCCCTCCGTAATGTCCCCTCCGCTGTGTTGGATCATTCTCGACAGTCAATATTTTTGTCCCGATTTCCTTTCCACAGTTTGGCACAAGTTTAGCCATTCCAGGAAAAGGGGTATCCTCCATTTGGCGTGTTCAGTTTTGGCAAGAGAAGGGGTGTGTCCCCTCCATGGACTTGTTCATAGGTGGGAGCAACTGGCCGTCTCTTTCAGCCGACAGTCTATTGTGCCTCATGCACACTGGGAAGCCTATGGGGGTGGCAGTCTCCCAGAACCTGGTTTCCGACTCAGCTAATCCTCACTGCATGTCAGATCCGCTACCACAGTCATTTGTGGGATCATCGTATAACTGGACAGCTCTGAACCTTGATTCCGAGTGGTTGTCTCGAGGACTAACATAATCAATTGGAGATCCGCCTGCTGTCAGATCCTACCGACTGATATTGTCTCAGAAACAGTCGGAAGCACCCTCCCTGTCGCTGTGCAACAGAACGCACCAACAGGGCAGCCCTTGTTTCTGCGTTTGGGTAGAGCATTGTACCTGCGATGGTGATTTTTTGTTGCCCGGCCGTTTGTCGGCTGTCTTCGGCCCTCGGACCTTTTCGGTGGACACTCCCCCTTGCCGCTGTTGTGGACCGATTGGCCGTGTATATGAATACACTTCTGCAACGTTCTGGTGCTACTTGCTTTATATGCATGTGTCTGCTTTCGCTGTCGTGCTGTTTCCGCATTTGCTCGATCGCTATGCTTGTGGCGCGGCCGCCAGTGTGTTTGACATGTCCTTTGACACACTGACATGGCCTTTGTCTGATTGTTGCCTGATGAGATCTATCCATGTGTGTTCGTGCCAGTCCCTTTGTGTGTGTGTGTGTGTGTGTCTGTGTGCTTTGATAAAGGTCCAGGTCAACTCTGGGTTGTTTGCAGGAGGTGGATATGGGACACAGCAGCTGCATATTTTGACGGGGGGCTGCTGCAAAGTGGATACTACACCCCAGGATTTTATCAAACAGGTGGGTACACTAGTGAGGCAGCTGGAATGTTCTACAAGTAAACAGGCTAAATTGTGCAGGCTATACAAATTAGGGAGAGCAAAAAGCCTCTGGGCCTGTAAGGGTTGGCTATGGAGGCCGATTGCTGCGTCCCCATCACCACTTGTACAAAAAGGACAGCTGTGTATGGCTGCCAGAGCTTTCACGAGTTTTTGCAGTATCTCACTTCAGACTTCCCATTTTCGTTTTTGCGACTGAATTAGCAGTTTGATTTCTTTTCTGTGCACGTGAACAAACGTAACGGTTGTTGCGGGGAGAGCCTCTTGTCATACAGGATAGGTACCCTTCTCACCTTTCTGGGGCCGGTCGACAGTGGCCATGTGTGCCTAACCCATGGACTATTGCTCCTTAAAATGAACTCCTTCCTTTTCTGTGCACGTCCAGGCCGAACGTCGGTAACGGAACTGGACTGTAAAGAACAGTGCAGTAACATACAACTCTTAGATGTGGACAGCGAATTGACAGCGGCCTCAGAGTGGAGAAGCAGTAAACGACGATGGAGGATGAAGGAAATCGTATGGTCTGTACACCACCTGCATAGTAAGCTGGACCGGCGGGCAAGGCTAATGCGGCAGGTTTCAGGTATCTGGCTTATGAAGAGTTGCGCTCCACCATTCGCCATGAGCCGACTGAGAATGGCTGGTCTTCCTCCGAAGTAGCATTGTGGCCTTCCTTGGTTCGTATTTACCACGTTTACTTGGGTGCCAATTGTGGCTCATCCACCACTATTTCGGCTGCATTGTACTGTGGGTTGCCAAAGGTCCGTTTTGGAAAATGTTGCGACGTGGAGCCTTCCCCCGTGGTTTCCCCTTGGGTTTTGCAGTTTCACCTTTGGTTGTGCTATGTGCGGACTGCACGCACTGCCATGCCACACCACGGCGGATTGCACCACAGCACAAGGCCGCGCAGTACAACACTGCGCGACACTGCACAAGCTCGAAGGGAAACAACGCGAGGTACAGGCAGCGGTGACTCACCGCTGCCAAAAGGTTCACCTTCTGAAATAGTACCAGTCACTAGTGTCAGGCCACCATCCATATGTCACAGTGATGGAGGTGAGCAGGGGCATTCAGTGGCCAATGTCCGCCTCTGTACCAGCCTTCCCTAGGCGTGACCAAACTACCTACTGGCATGGGTGCCCTGAGTGTACCAGCCTAACTGTGACCAAAAACTTGATCTGCACAGCTCAGCAGACCTTATCGTACGCTTCTGCCTTTCAAAATGTGGGTGTCCTATGTCTGCCATTCTTGACAGCCATGTATTGTGGCACCACGTGGAATGTCATGCCGACCGCTTCGTTCCACAGTCGCCGTGGCAGTGCTCGCATCGTTTAGTACGTGGCTGCTGTGCAGACACTTGTACCTGGTCCCCTGCCACATCCAGACGTGCCCTTCATGCCTCACAACCCCTCGCCCAAATACTGTCACAGCCCCCACAGAAGGGGTGCCCGCCGAGACAAAGCCGGAGGCCTGTGCAGAAACTGAGACACCCGCGTGCAATTGCCCGGTTGCCGATCCGCAACCGACGGCTGACGTAGGCACCGCACGATCCCAAGCCTGGCCACTGCAATCGCGGCCGTTGCAACACGTCTGCCCAGAGAGGCGTAAAGTGTACACAAAGCAGCGGGAGTCCTTCGGTCTCCAGACGTACGAGTTCCAGACGGTCAAATGCAAGCGCACGCGGCCCCTTTCTGAACTCGTCGCGGTCGTTGCCATCCTCCTGCTCTCCCCGGCCCGCGATGCGGCGGTGCCGGTGCGCACGCGTGCAGAACGCCTCAGCGGCTTCTACCGGGGGCTCGATGTGCACATTGTTACCGATGCGACGGCCCCGCTCGCCTCGTCCCCAACCGTCCCCAAACTGACATTCCATTCCTTGAAAGGTTCACTGGGGCAGGCTCTGAGCAAGATCGCGGCAACCGTGAGCACCCCGTTCCTTCTGATGGGTCATGACCTCACCGCCGAAGGCGACCGCCGGGACGTCGACCTGACGCGGCTGGTGCGCATCGCCGACCGGTACGACGCCGCGGCGGTCGGGGGCAGCATGCGGGACGCTGGGGGCTACTGGCACTTGCCGTGTGTGCAGAGCGCGCTCCGGCGGTACACGCTGCGCCAGCGGTACGGGTACGACCACAGCGTTGACGACTGCCTTGTGTGCGACGCTATCCACGGCCCGTTCCTCATGCCAACGGACACCCTCAAGGCCCGAGTGGACGCGTCGCTGCATTTGGATGCGGCGGAGGATTTATTCCTGCAGCTTTTTTCGGAGCGGACCGGCGCCGCCCCCCCGCACCCGGTGTTGGTGTGCCCTGACATCATGTTTCCCGTTGACGGGGATCCCGATGGGGCCGCGGCGGCCGCCGCTTTTGCTTCGCTGGCCGCCAAATGGGGCTTGAGCCGCTGGATCTTACCCAGTTCGCGGGAGCTGTGGTTCGGGTGCGCCGGCCCCGGCCCGGGGGTCGCGCCGACAGACTGGACCGTCACGGGGGGGCCGCACGCGGCATTCGGCAACGAGTCGGGTTTGACCGTGCAGCAGGTCCTGGACCGCGGGATGGCCATAACGCCGTGCGCAGAAATTGCGCTCGCTGGGTACGTGCACGCGACCCTCGAAGCCTGCGCTGCGGTCGGTGCCGAATGCGCGGTCCACAGCGGCATCGCGCTCGGCGCGCTCAAGATGCGGGGGGTCCTGCCATGGGACAACGATGGCGACGTGGCGTACCGGGAGGCCCGGAAGCGCGGCAAGGCCTCCTCGCAAGAGGCAGAAGAGACGATGCGCGCGCGACTCCTGCCGCACGGGCTCATGCTGCGGTTCAAGCGCGGGGTCCCGTACCGGCTTTTCGAGACCCGAAACGGGACTGCCCGGCACGGCTTCACAGTGGACCTGCACTACCCGAACCGCCGGGAGCAGGCGGAGGAATGGCCCCGGGGCTTCACTCGGATCTTCTTCGCGGGCCGGTGGGTGAACGTGTCGTACAATCCCGCGCGGTACTACCGGGAGTACTACGGCGGGGGCATCTTCCGGCACGTGATGCTCCCGGTGTACACCAAGAACAAGGGGGCGTACGCCCGGTGTACCCCGCCGGTCGAGCGGTACCGGCACGGCTGCGCGGACGCGTTCGCGAGCGATGGCAGCCGGCAGTTCTGGGACTGGCAAGTCCACGTGTGAGGGGGTGCGGGATGGCGGCGCCGGGGCAGACGAGGCGGCTGCTGGTCACAATCGCACCCGCGCGTTGTCAGGTATGTCCATATCGAGGGCTGCCCGGACCGGGTGTTGACGGACTGCACTTCCCCATCAACGCGTCGCGGTGGCTTGTTGGCCAATGCCGTCATACTGATGGGCGATTGCTGATTCGTCAACGCTTTGGTCATGTCTGCCCGCAACGGACCCGGGCTGAAGGACTTTGCTGTGTGGAGACGAAGCAGCGAGGGTTTGCGCCAGATTCGCCCGCATATTAGTGACGCATTCGAGCGGGGATTGGCTGCCCATTCACGAACGGTATAGCCCAGAAGTGCTCCGCAGACCCATGCAGTTGCGCGCACAGGGCGGACATTGACTGCCACACGCTGTGCCGCGGCCAGGGACCTGCACACGGTAGTGGCTCTTGGTATGATCATCGCCACCGGCCGTCGAGGAAAGCAAATCCATTGGAAATTTCAAAGACACTGGGTCAGCCCACTGAGGCGCACATCTGTGAAGATGCCGACCAAGGCAGAGGCAGGAGAGCATCATACGAGAGCATCATACAAGGGGGGTGGGGGCTCACTGAGGGCTGGGACGTCTGTGTACGGGGGTTCAGGGTCAGGGCTTACTTCATGGAGGTGCTGCTTCCTGACCCAAGCAGAGCAGATCCCGAACAATATCAACAACACCGTCAGCACCCGGGTTCAGCACAATACCAAAGAACAGGTCTTTCCTGAACTTGGAAAGCAAGAACTGCCAATGCCTTGGGTTGTCTGCCAACGGCCAAACCGGCCCCTTCACTTCACCACCACCTGCACCATATGCACGACTGCTTGCCGGCAGACCATGTGGGACCACCTGCACGGGTGGTGGGCTGCACTACTTGTGGTCAGCCCCACCCCTGCCTCGTACGCGCACAAACGCATTGTATCGTTGCACCATTTTGATGGATCAGACCAGGCTCAGAGGTGCAGCTCGTGGCACATTCTTCACGAACAGGGGGTGGGTAAGTCACTGGGGGGAGGGGGCAGGGGACACTGTGCTGGTGCGTCCCGAGCCCCCCTGACCAGCGCTGTCCCAGGCAATAGACAAGTCTTCAGCGGGTGTATCTATGTCGCTGTAGATTCCGCAGTCATGTAGAACCTTCAATAGCGACTGCAGTCCTGTCCCGTGCCCCAGCCAATGCATCCTCAGCACCATTCAGGTCACTTGACGCCATGATCAAAGAGTCAGTTTTGCATCTGTCCCTTTAGCTGTACAAAGCATCTCAAAGCCTCACAAAATGTTGCTGGTGAAATCATGATTTTGTCCAAGTCTGCCCCACTTTGAGGATGCGATCCCAACACAGCAGGGGTCATGCAACCCTTTGAGCCCTCCCACTCTGGGCCCAACAATACACCAGGGATTTCAGGAGTCAATAGGGTCCAAATCCTTGGAAACCTAAGGCAAGCAGGTTTTTTTTGGCGTTGGCATGGAAAAACAGGGAAAAACACGAAAAGGCAAGTAATTGGTGTGGAAAAAGGGGGGAAACGGGGGATACAGGGAAAACCTGGGAAACCCGGGGAAATCCACTGCTTGTTTTGCTTTTGCTTGTTGTTGCCTGCTCCTTGGTACCGTGTCACCTTGTGCAGGCAATGGCTGATTTGTTTGCAACAGCAAAATGTTTATTATGTCAAAATCTTGTTTGTCACTCCCAACGAACCTCATCCCAAGCCTTGGATCACAGGTCAGGCTGTTGCCAAGCACAGGGCAACCAAGGGAAACTCCAAGAATGGTAGGAATATTGGTGTTGATGTGGGCAAAATTGGTTGAAGAGATTTGCCTCCATCCCCCCCTCGTGTTTCCCCATTTCCCCCCATTTTCCCTCCGATTTGGCAAGTCAGATTTTGTTGGAATGGAACCTACCGACCCCTGTCATTTATCTATTTTTTCTCCTTCCCACTGGATCTAGAGGCCCTGGTATGGCAGGGCTTATGTAGCAACAAGGACTGGGTACATGTCGTTGTGCCCTGTATTGGGAGACGGAATGGTACATGGAATTCCCGCCAGCAATTGTGCCATTTGTGCCTGAGTGTTACAGGGCAAGGTTTGAGCAAATACTGTCTCATTTGTGGCATTGGAGTTTGGTTCGGAGCATTTGGCATGGCAGTACGAACGGGTGGCATCACCCAGTGTTCAGGGGGAACGTTCGTTCGCTGGGCGCACACCGGGCATCTTTTAAAGTAAGCAACTCAACTGCCACCCAGGATGATGGAGTGGATGAGGTTGATTTTTGTGCATTGCGCCACCAGACTTTGTGGTAAATATAGTGAAAATCATTGTGCTGTGTGTGTTGACCATGTGTTGAGGAAGTGCAAGTCTGTAGGGAACGGTTTGGTGTTGATTCTGGTCTGCTTTGGGGGCTTCCATATGGTAGGGTAAAGCTGGTGCACCTCCTGAGAGACAACTCTATGGTATGGTTGCAATGGGAGTTGCTGGGGGACAGCATCTCTATACAATGGGGACCATCCCATGTTAAGAAATGTTTAGAAACCGTGGGGGGGGGTTATACAAGCTAGAATTTCTGCAAATCAAATTCTGTACAAAAATTTTGTACGCAATTTGTTCGGTGTTTTTAAGGATTTGTGCAGGTAATAACAGCAAGCACCCACTGTTTCTCATGAGCAATTATTGGGAACCAACATAATTTGTTCGCTCATTTTTAAGAAGTGGCACAGATTTTGTCGCGCCAGAATTTGTAGATTCATATTTTCCCCCACACAGAATATCCCCCCCCCCCCCGGTAGGGCAATAATTGGGTGGACCAGTTGGCGGGGGGCGCTGGCAGAGCTCAGGAAGGTGCGAGTGTTGAGGCAAGAGCGTAACCTGTGGGAGGAGTTGGGGTTGGGTCATACGGTGAATCCAGATGAGGGGTGGCAGTCAAACAGCGCTGCCAGTGACCCATTCCTCACCCGCGACCCGCCACAGTGAAGGAGGCTGTCAGCGCAAACGACTGGGTGGATTCCGTTGTTGTGCGTTTTTCTCGAGCAAATCCTCCGCATCACCCAAAGACACATATTTGCGGTATATGATTCATGGTGCAGTGCATGGGCTGTTTCGTTTGGAAGGGGCAGGAGGCCGATGCCCGGGACTGACATGCACACCGAACGACGGATGGACGGATGGACTGGCATCTCGAGGGACAGTGGCCGGACCGACGCGTGGCGTGTACCATGTGAGCTGCCCCATGCACTCGCTTGGCCAAGGATCCGGTGTATCATACGACTCCGATGCCACTTTCCAAGAACTGTCTTGCGTACTCTCCTTTGAACAAGTTGAGTCAGCGAGAAAAATACAGAAGAGGACCGACACATGGCGTGTGGGCGGGAAGACAGGCAGTGGGTCAGGCACAGAGAGAGAGAGAGTGTGTGTGTGTCTGTGTGTGCGTGTGTGTGTGTGTGTGTGTGTGCTTGTGTACGTGCGTGTGTGCGTTCGGCCATGTGCACGCCCGCATGTCAGTGTGCTGCACCACCACCTCTTTCACTGCCACAGCACGTCATGGGCAGTCTCGTTGGCATCTGGGCATGGGGCGCATGGTGTGCTTTCTTCGCCCTGCACCTCCTGCTGCTCTTCTTATGGCGGCGGACGCGGTTGGGCGTCACGTTGCAGTCCACACTGTCCCGCGGGGGCTCTACCGATGAGGGGCCGGAGCCCTGGGGCGATGACTGCCTGGACAGTCTGCAGCTGAACCAGTTTACCCTGCGCTTCAAGTCCAAGGCCGTGGAGCGGAACTACCTTGACTTGCACACCCGGGGCAACATGACCCTGGCCGTCTTCGTGTTCAGCTACAGCGTCCCCATGGCCGCCATGGTGGCGGTGGGGTTCTTTGACGACTATTCCCAGCTGTCGCACTTGGTCATCAGTGCCCTGATTGCGGTCTGTGCCGCCGCGTACGTCATATTGACGTCGTACCAGGTTAGGGGCAGGTCCCAGTCGCAGCGGCGTACCCGCACGTCAAATGGTATCATCATGGTATGCGACTGCAAGGGCGTAGGTGAGAACGTGCCCCCCCCCCCCCCTTTATCCAAGCAACGCTTATGTCCAAGCAACACTAGGCATTGGTTCCGTCAATTTTTGCACCGTTGATTTTGGCGGTGCGTTTTTCAACTTGTTCTACCGTGTGCCACATGTGCTTCGTGATACCTTGGTTTTGAGATGCACGTTGTTCATATTCTGTGTCAAGGCAGCTCTGTTGGCCAACAGGGCTGCCGTGTGTGACAAGGTTGAGATAAGTGGTAACTTCGACAGGTGGATGTCGCAACGATATTGTGAATGGAGTTTTGACAGAGTTGATGAGCGGAAACTGTTTGACAAGAGTCCATCCCTTGCCCAGACCATCAGGAGTTTGCAAGCATGGTAGCTGCAGTTTATGCCCAAATTTCTTCCCAAAACCAGCCCCAAAACCTGCACCCAAATCTCCCGCAAAGGGTGATGCACAGGGCAAGAAGAAGAAGCATGTCCAACAGTTGACGATGCGTTATAGCTTGACCAAGGGGGCGCCTTAAGCGCAGTGCGCACGCAGTGCAACTATTTGGGCGTTTGGCTGTACTAGAGACCCATACTTTGAGATACTAGGGCCCCCCAGGGGCATCATGGCGACCCCCTAGCGGAGGTTTTGACTTCTGATTTCGTCCCCCCTTTGTTTGGGGATCCCCGAGAATGCAGGGGTGACGTAGCATTTCCGCCCTCTTTCGGGCCCCAACTTTCCGGTGCTATTGAGGAAACCGGGACAATCTCTGAATCCATGCTTTGTTGCGTGGCCCCTCAAGTTGGGGTTAGGGACTCACAATCCACGCTTTGTTGTGTGGCCCCTTGAGTTGGGGGTAGGGACTTACATGAGTACGTGCGTGTACTCTTGCATTTGCAGCAATTTTTGATTCGAAGATAGGTACGGTACCCTCCATATAGTCCGTGGGAACACGTACCTGCACATGTATGGACCGCGCGTACACAGGAGGACAATGATGATGAGGATGTTGTGGGTGATGATGGGGATGTATGTGCCCTTTGTTGCACCAAGTCTGACCCTGAAAAGATGTCCATGTGTAACAAGTGTCAAGTGTGAACTGCAATATTGTACGGATTGCATTGACACATACACATGTGACAATGTGACATTTCTTTGATTCTGCAACCGTGTCATGTTGTGCACACAAGTTGCGTATTCTCAATGTGTACTTAGTTGACAATGGAACAGAAAGACAGTTGTGTGTTGTTGAGGGTGGCGACCAATGCGCTGTTCATGGCTTTTCCAGTTGTGCATGATGTGTGTTATGTGAAGGGAAGGTAGTTTGCAACTTTCTTGAGCTAGGGCAGTTTGGGTCACCTAATTCTAAGGGCGTTTCCAAGGGGTGTGCTTGGGGGCTCTTCGGGGGGAAAATAGTACTAAAAGTAGCGCGCAGTGCGCGCGCAGTGCAAGGATTCCCCCCGAGAAGCTTTTCATTTCTGAACCTGTGGACCCATAATGTTCAATGGTTTCAAACTGGATGTGCCAGTTTTTGGTCACCAATGATTGCTGCTCATTGGTGTTTTGTTGCATATCTCCCGTTCAGAATGTGCCCCCTTTGTGCATTTTGCCACTTTTTGGGATTTTTTTTTAATGAGTTTCACTTTGATGTGTGGAAGTAAGAACATCCCCCGCTATTTTGAGGATGGGGAACTCAAACAAATATGGTTTGGAAAGTATTTAGATGAGTAGGGATGGGGGTGAAGGTGTGCAGGCGCTATGCATTGGGAGTGTGTGAGTGGAGCTGTGCTGAACTGTGCAGGTGGATGCCAAGTGCTCGGTCCCCCGAAGCAGCCTTCGTCCGGGATGTTGCGGCCTTTCTGAGGAAACCCGACCAGCGGTGCTGTCGTGGCAGTGAGTGGCATTTGAGGCATTACTTTGTCTGAGTGGCATTTGAGGCGTTACACTGGGCCACAATGCGCCCGCAGTGCAAAGTTTCGCTGGAAATACCGGGGCCCTATTTTCAAGCTTTTTTCAACACAATATGAAGCCAATCGAGCAAACCGGGATTTCAAGCCCCCCCCCCCGGATGTAGAGGTGCATGTTTCTCTCCTACAAGGCTGCTTATGTAGCCGCTTGTGATCCGGGGCTGTAATGTTGGACTGGCATTACTGGCGAGTTCCTGGCTGCACGAGATGGTTTTCTAGTAGCACATGTGCCTGTAGTGCGCCCGCAGTGCGTCCCCCAGTGAGTCAAAGTGCAAAGTGCGAAGTCATCCTCACTGTGTGAAAGGTGTTTGAGGACTTGCATTGTGCCAGTGGCATTTTGGCTCCGGCGGTATACAACAGGGTGGTGCCTGGTGATGTCAGGGCGATCAAATTCATGGCACTGCCCAGCTTCAACTGGGCACCACTTCCACACTTGAGCCCGACCTTACCTTTGCGCTTCACAAGCGGATCGTTGGCAAAAAGTTATGCAGAATCCTATTTTCTTCTGCGAAACGCCGGCAAAAATCGATTCGGTACCGGCTTATCGTTTGAACAGGGCCAAGTGAACTGAGAGCGGCGCTAGTTTACCACAGTGTAATCGGTTGCACGTGTGGAGGCGCTGCCAAGGGCAAGTGTGTGAATGGAATCACAGTGAAGTGCCACCCCCTCTGCTTTGTGCAAGAGGGTCCGGGAGCCATAGGGGGCTATGTCAGACCATATGTTAGGCCAGACTCCCTTCACATGCCGTGGCATAGGTTCATCGCGTCATGTCTGTGCTCGTCGCGGGTCTGCTCATCGCCCTCTCCGTCACCGAAACCTACGAGGCTCTGCGCTCCCTCTCGTCCATGGGTGTCGGCATCCACTCCGAGATCTCGCTTGGGATGTTCTTCACGGGCTGTATGCTGCTGCTGTTCTCGCAGCTCTTCCCGTGGCGCTGGGCCGCCCTCAGCGTCGGGCTGGCGTTCATCTCCACATTAGTCGTGTGGATCGAGCAGGTGCAGCCTCGCCCTGCAGCAGCACTAGGGGTACGCAATTTGGTAAATGTGTTGGAGAATTGCTCCCACACGCATACCCCTTTCTGGGTTTACCCAACCGCGCCAGGGGCGCCAGGGAACAGCATTGCGGCCAATGGCAAAGCTCTGACCCGCATTCAGGGAGGAGGGGTATGCGAAGCACTCATGCAGCAGAACATTGCGCAAACAGCCAAGCGGTGAAGTGACGAGACACTTAAGGTGGTGTGAAGGCAGTCGCGCTTGCAGTCCAGGGGCGGGCCCACACCTGACCTTTTTGAGGCCGCCACCTCCCCTCTGCTGCAACGGTTAGCAGTGGGATGAGCATTTTACTCTGTCCCACAACACCGCGCTTTCCCTTCCCCCCTCCTGATCGACATACGGGACCTGGACCAAGGCAATCAGGTCATACAGAAAATGAGCGATGGACACTGATTGCACTGCACGGCAGCCAATCAGGTTTCATATGCTGCTGCAACCCATGCATCCCATGCTGTCTGCTGAGTGGCGGAGCGGGGCTCCAGACAGTGCACGGCGCCATCCTAATTCCAGGTTTGTGGTTGGTGTTGGCACAGTTATTCTTGTTTTTGAGGTGATAATTCCATGCAGTGTCAGCGAAGCAGCACACCCAAATTACTCCTGGCCCTGTCCCATGGGTTCATGTGATTGCTGGATCAGCAGAGTTAGGGAGATCATCGAGTTAGGGCGGGATGAAAGGAGTGGTCGAGGAGGCAACGTTGAGATTGGTGGAGGCAACGCAGGATGTCATTCATGCAAGCATCCGCACTAGCCGCCGTGGCGGTGAGTGTTGGTGAGTGGCAAAAATTCCGACTTCCCGTCGGTGAGTGCGGTGAGCTGATGTTTACAAAGGAAACTGTGGGGAAGATCTTCGAGCTCCAGGAAAATGGGGGAAATGGGACTGAAAAATGGGTATCTATTCCCATTCTTCTCCCCCCCCCCCTTTTTTCTCCCACTTTTGTCCCATTTTCCTCAACCACATCCTGCCACAACCCTCCACAACCCATATCCCATGGGCTACGCCCGCTATTTCCCCATGTTCCCCCACGTTCCCCCATGTTCCCCCATTTCCCCCCATTTTCCTCCATTTCCCCCATTTTCCCCATTTCTCCAGACTCCAAAATCCTGGTTTGGTGAGTCGGTGAGTTCGGTGGCGGTGAGCGCGGATGCCTGTTCATGCATTTGTCGGACATGGCGTCTCAAACCCAATCCCCTCCCCCCAAAACGCCCATCTCTTCACCTCCGCACAACTGCTGCAGGGTGCGTGTTGGGAATGGTTCTGTGGCACGAACTTCGTCGCGGCGGCCCCTTGGCTCATCAACCGTGTGTTCATCATCGCCATCTGCGTGATTCTGTCCTACCAGATCGAGCGCGAAGCGCGCCAGCGGTACACCGTCCAACAGAAGCTCAAGTATTTATGCTTCAAGATCTCCGAAATGGACTTGGACGCCTGCCAAGAGCTGCTGCAGGACAGCGCCACGTGGGATTCCATGAAAATGGAGCGCCAGCTGCTGGGGCTGGTGCAGACCCTCCAACGATACAAGCCGTTCCTCCCGCAGGTCCTCTGGTGGTGTGCTGTCGCAATATTTGTTTCTGGGTTCTGTTTCCAATGGGGACCCTCACGCTGGAGGTGGCAGTGTCATGATGAACCGACGGCGGTCGGCGGGCAACCTCCAGCAGTTACTCGTCGGTTGCTGGGTCCCGGCGCACCAGTGCAGCAGCATGCTTTGGTTCCGATCATCTCACTGCTCTGTTGGGCAGGAAGCCCTTCCGGGCGTAAAGGGTGGTAGGACATGGGAGGGGATCAGTGGTGTTAGGAACGTGGAAGGGGGATAAAGGTAGCAGGACAAGGGGGTCGGAGGGTGGCAGGATAAGCCTCACTCTCCTCTATGATGCCGCACTCCTGACCCTTCCCGAGTCCAGACTCGAGTCTGCCGAGAGGACAGAGCCCGGGATTGGTGCGCCGAGGGGCCCAGATTCGAACACCGAGGTCCGAAGTGGCTGGTCGATCGGCGCTAGGAGCAAAGCCACGGCCTCCGAGCACTCCTGAAGACCGCAAGATCTAAGGGTCGGAACCCGAGCCTTGGCACCGATGGATGGAACACACGCCCTGTCGTGCGATCGCAGGGGAGGTGGGAAAAAGGTCTGCGGAGGGGGGGGCTTTCGAGCCCCCTGACCCCGGGGGAGAGCGGGCGGGGGCTTATGAAGTGGCAGTCTGAGGACAAGCCGTGGCTCAGAAGTTGGGCCGCAAAACGGCCCGCACGAAAAACAGTTGAACAAAAACCCCCAATTCCCTCAAAACGGTCAGCATGTCGTGGCGATCATTTTGAGGTATGAATGTTGGGGTGCCCCGGGCTTCCCACCCCCTGCGGTCCCCATCACGGGAGCCACCCCCGGGGGAGGGTCTGGAAAAGGAACTGAACGACCTCCCCGCCCCCGCCCCACCCCGCAAACCTTTTCCCCCAACCCCCGGGGCCCTCCAACATGGGACCCCAAGTCCTGCTACTGTTCACCTCCGGTTCGCGTCACCTTGTGCCTCTTTTCCCCAGGGTATCTTCCAAGAACTGTCTCAGAACGGTGACTCCGTCGTCACCGTGCCTGAAGCCACAGCGCTAGACATGCCCATACCATACCCCTCGCAGCCCGTCCAGAACCCGGGGCAGAAAATGGCGTCGGACGACGAGGAGGTGCGCCTGTCGGGGACCCCGGTCCATGAGCCCGATGACGCCTTCCTCATGCCCCCGCGCCGCGAGCGCCGCACCTCCAACGTCAACCTCCTGACGGCCCTGGACCGACGCAAGGGCACGCTCCTCGAATGCAGCCTGGATGTGGCACCGGGCGACACCCTCAACCAGGCCCGCGAGTTCCTGGAGCTTGTCGAGAAGGCGGCGGCCGGGACGCTCGGGGTCGTGCACGCGTTCGGGGTGGGCAAGGCGACGGTGACGTGGAACCTGTTCCGGCACCACCCCCTTCACCAGGCCCAGGCCTGCGCGTGCGCCCTGCAGGTTGTCGCGTGTGCGTGGCCGGCCAACGTGGTATCCGGTACCTTGTTTGAGGGCTCCCCCACTGCGCGAGCGCCGTTGACGACCCTGTGTTGCCGTCCTTGTTGTGCCCTCGATTTTGGTGTCCGGAATGTAAAGTCGCAAGTGTGGGAACACGCGGAACGAGGGGCTGGGACATGCATCTGAAGCCCTGCTTCCGCCCATCACAGCAGTGAGCGTTGGAGGGCCAGGACCGCCAAAAACGACGGCAACAGAGGGTCACCGTACTTAGACAAGGCCGTGCCTGGGTGTGGACACAAAGAGGGTGCATGTTTGGGGACGGCAACATCTAGCCACAGCCTATCGCAACCAATCCAAATGGTTTGCTCCCCCGCGCCCCCCGCCCCCGCCCAACCGCATTCCAGCCCTGCCAACCGCGTGCGTCTGCCCCCAACGGCCTCCGTGCCGGTTTGTAACCGCCAGAAATGGCCCCCCAACTGCCGGTAACCGCTTTTGCAACCTCTCACGGAAACACCCCTTGGGTCCCCCCTCCCGCTCAAGCTCATCCCTGGAGCTGACGTCACTCCAATACACCCCCCCTCAGTCCCCTCTGTCAACGAGCTCAGGATGTGTTGGTGCTGCTTTTGGCCAAACAGCCCTAGTAGCGCTGTGCGGAGCATTTCGGGCCCGTGTGGCACTGCGGTCAGGCTTGTCGCACGTCATGCCCCCCCTCAGGCGATGCCACGTCTGCCGTACTGTGTTGTGCAGGTGCAGGCGCAGCAGCCGGACTGCCGCCTGGTGCTGGTCAGCGCCATGTTCAACGCGGGCATCCTGGGGACCGACGGCATGAAGGCCCCCGTGCTCGACGGCCCGGCTTTCGAGGTCTGGTGCCTTGGTGCCTTGCGGTGGAGCCCGACCCCTCCCTCTTCCCTCAAAGCGCACGGAGGGGCCACTGATGTGCAGCTGACAGCCGACAGCCATGGGAGGACTGGACCCCCTTGTGGATTGTTGGTGACAGCTTACCTCATCTGTTTTTTCCCCAGGCCCATGTGCAACCCAGAAGGTAAAATACAGCAAGGCCCCTGTAACAAGGTTCCGGGACTCTGCATCAGCAGCGAGCCCTGAACACCCTCTAGATATGGAAGATCCATTGCACCGAATGATCTGTGGCCAAGAGGTTGGAGGCAGTTCTGGAATCTGGCACATGCGATCTCTCCTGGACCTATCTGTAGGGCGAGAAAATGACATTTGCAAACGAAAAATTGATTCGGCCATTTTTGGCACACACATTTCTGGCTCCGGATCCCCCCCCCCCCCCACTCTCTTATAACACAGGCTTGGGAAGGACCCTGGGGTGCGCGGAGCGCTGCCGTGGCCCTCGGGGAGGGCTTGGTCAGGTTGGAGGTCCGGATGCTTTCAAGGGAGCATCCACCGCTTGTACCATTTATCCATGCCGCCTGGCTGCTTCTCCGGAATGGGACAGGGGCGGACGTTGGACCCCCTGAGCTTCTCCTCTGAAGCATGTCTGCTCCAACCGGGAGCTCCCGCCTCGCTGCCACCCACCCCCATCCCGCTATTGGCCTGGGCGAAGCACCTGCTACATAAGTCATCTGCCGGCGACATGGTCCACTACAAATGGGTCTGAGGGTTGGGCCCTAGGTACCCTGGTATCACCATCAGGGGTCACCATCTGGTGCGGCATCAGGGGTCAGGGCCCTGCAGCCGCACGACGCATCGACGCCTACGCCCCTAGAGGCCGGCGTCCCGGATCACCGGGCCTTCGGGCTGTCCTCCCGGTCAGATTGGGGAGGACAGGACACTCTGGTGGTGGGGATCATCACACTCGGAAGAGGTGTTTACCAAACCCGACCCGATGCGAGCCCCCCTCCCTTCCAAAGCAGGGCTTCCGCTCCCAGCCAGATGGCAACTCGCACGGGAAAGCCCGCTTCATAGCACGCAGCCACAAATTAAATTGGACATGCATTTTTTTCCTTTATCCCCTCTACTGCCCCCGACCACCTGGGGCATGGCTGAAGGTATCAGCTATGCAGGCAGCGAGTATATGGCCAAGCTGCCGACACGCTAGGCCCACCGCGGGACCAGCCACGCCACGATTCGCCGGAACAAAATACAGCATCAGTCGGTCACACGGATAGAGAGAGCGTCGCCCTGTTAGGAAATGTACTTAGCTAGATCACCGGATGTACATCATGTGAACTGCGTTCTGCGCATACTATGAGAATTAACGGCTGAAATTATCTAAAGGCGGGGTCATTCAGTCTATCAACACCGACCCCAATTGTGCCTTCCGAAGCAAGCATTAGTCGATAGTGCAGATCACGACCTCATGGCAACAACCAGCTCTCGAGGAGAATGTAGGGCAGGGAAGCCACAAGAGAAGCGATGTCACACAACATGTTGCTGATGTCAATCAGACCTTGAAGAGGAATTCTTCTCCCAGTGCTCCTCCTGGGTTGCAGACACCTAATGGAGGTTTCCTAATATCATGAAGGTATGGTCGTGGCACCGAGCAACGATAACTGACAGCAACCACACCCCATCACCACGGTCACTAAACTCCGTTTCGACTATGGACGTGTGCCTAAAATAAAAAAAAAGCCATGTACAATTCTTTGGTCAAAGTCCTTTTTTCCGATTTGGTAGGGTAACACTAAAGAATGAATTGGCACATTTTTATGATTTTCTCAGTTTTGGGAGAGCTGCTCGTGAAGCTGATTCCTTTACTGTTTAGATCCTGGAATTCAAAGAAGATTGAAGCTCGTTGCATTTTTATCGTTTTATTTTGTTTTTCACTCACAGATCAGTACGCGGCTCACAAAGCTGCATTCAGTGCTCGGCTGCCCTGTACTTCTCACTGAAGGCGTGTACGAGGCCGTGCAGAACAAATTCGGGGCCATATCGCTGGATAACGTGTGGGTGGAGGACCAGGATACCAGTCTCAAAGTGTATGGCCTTGTACAGTCTTCGCCCTTGCAAGCGCAGCATGCCAAAGTGTACAAGCAGGCCTTCAGCTACCTTCTGCAGGTGCTTGTGCTTCGTGCCGGTCAGGGAGGGGCGGGAGCTGCAATGTTTCCCCTTTCATGTCCTGTTGCACGTCCGTGGAGTCGCATCCGTGCGCTTGTTCATGTTTTCCGAAATTTGATAAGGAGGTTTGAATAACTGTGAACTGAACACAGTGAACACCACAACTGCACTTCCTCTGCGAGAATTAGAGGGTTGCCCAGGGTTGTTGAGGATAGGGCTGCACGTCGTTTTGAGGGGCTCCAGGGACGTGAAGCGATGTTATGAGTTACAGAGCGGCCCCCCGTTGGTGCCAGAGCTCACAAACACGAACTCTGCAACACTGGAAGCCACTCATGTCCAGGGCGCAACCCTACGGGGGTCCGAGGTAAAACTTAGTAAAAAAATTTTCATTAAAATTTTTTTACTAAGGTTCAAAACCTAGTGAAAAAACATTCTGTCACTAAGTTTTTCCTCTGCGGGTGGGTGTTTTACTAGGTAATTTACTTCGTAAAAATACATGCTTTTTCTACTAAGTACTTCACTGAGTACAAAATTTACTTAGTAGTAGTAAATTACTCAGTGGAAGAAAATTTTTTTTATACAAAGTAAAAAAGCTTAGTAGTTTTTTTTCCTACTAGGTAGAAAACTTAGTACAAAAGCGCCCATTTGTGGGCCACTGCTGATTTTGTCTCCCGCTCTGAGCGTTGGGGACCCCCCAGAGCCAGGGGTTATGTAGCCAATCCACCCGCCACTGCTGATTTTCTCCCGTGCTTTTTTCCCCAGGTTACCCCAAGTTATTGTTGTGGCACTGAACGAATTTACACTCATTCGAATTGCGGTACCAGATTACGGCACACGCCCAAACCCCCCCGGCCCCGGTACGTGGGGTGTGCGAGGCATCATCCGGCATCTCGTGTGGCGCGGAGCGCGTTTGTTGCCCCTGAACCCTTTCCATGTGCCCCACTTGTTGTGGGACACGACGACCCCTGTCCCCGTTGCTGTGCCCTCGTACAGTCGCAGTTCATGGAGGCTCGGCAGGGGTTCATGGACTGCATGCAAGCCTCCGGCTGCCCACCGCGGCTGAAGGCGCAGGCCACGCGGCTGCTGCGTATCGCCGTCGGCCGCGTCGTGGACCCCCGGCCCTTCATCCGCTACGATCGGGGCTGGGAGGATGATGCCGGGTGTGTGTGGCCCTCCCCCGTGCGGTATGAGGAGGTCTGCCCCGGGCATGTGCGTGAAGGTGGGGAACAGGCTATCGCTAAGTGTGGGGGACAGGCTGAAAAGAGGTTTGTGTACCCAAAATCATATTTCCGGCCTCTTTCATAAATTTCGTTTGTAATGAGGAAAAGTTTTCCAGATGTGGATGGGTGGGTCGGCCGGGGCTGGCCAGTGACACCCCCCCCCCCCCCCTCGCGGGGGGGCGGGTGTTCCCGGATGCAGTCCCGGGAGCCAACACCATCCCGACCACACCGGGAAGGGAAGGCAGCCCAAACCTAAGTAAGGGGGTCGCCCCTGTGGGGGGTTGGTAGCCGGCTACGCGGTTGACCATTGGGCAGCGACCCAAAACATGTACTGCACACGAGTAGCTAAGCTTTGTCACCAGGGCCTAGTGCAGGGGCCTTGGGCACACTTATGAGACACAGCGTCCAAACGATTGGTGGTCACTGCACACAACCAAACAGAGGGTGGACTCACACGAGTCCCTAGCTCCAAGGCGTGGACAGCCCGGAGTGAAGTCCTCAAACAGGGAGCCCCTCAGCAGCCCAGAATGGACAAGAGGAACAATGCATCACATGCATCACATAACAACCCCAATAAACACCAGTGACAGGTCAGTTTGCAGATTTGGAGACATGTGCAGAAGTGCCCGGTGCCCCTGGTGCCACCCAGATCACAATGGGACCACCCGACAGCCACAACGGGAGACAGGGAGCGACATGCATCCCCCCCCCCCTGGCAGCGCGCACTAGCAGCGGTGAGTGCGCCAGCAAAAGAAAAAAGAGCGCTGAATTGGGAGGAACGCACGCAGCAAAGCAACTGGGCACAGGGCCCCCCACACACGGCAGTGAGACGAGCCCAAACAGGACACACCGCCCTGCACAGGGGACCATGAGGTGCGAGCACTGCAGCAACTACCCAATGCGGCACACGCCGAGCGAGCGATCAGCAAACAAGCCCCCCCCCCCCCCCACCCTCTACCAGGTGCCCGCGAACTCCACAAGGGTGAGGGCTGTGCCTCGCGCGCTGGAAGGTGCCCGCCACGCGGGTGGCAACAGGGCCGTGACCAGCCAAACGCGCGCAGGACAGTCAACATTGTACAGAGACGTGAAATCTGCGTACGGGGGGGGCATGCGGGTGGGACAGGAATGGGTGCACAAAAGGGGCACTCAGGAGCGCCAACAGACAGGGGGGAGGAGCAACACAGACACACAGAACGCGGGAGCCACACCAAGAGGGGCGAGGGCGAGCACAGCAGACAAGGGGGAGGGGCACAGCAAGGCAGGAGAGGCAACCAGAACAGCGGGAACAGGGAACCAGAATGGAGCGGATGGGAGAGCGTGCGCATGGGAGGCAGCGACAACAAAGGGGATGGCTTGGCCAGCCAGCCCTGTCGCTACCGGGTGCCAGGGCAACCCCTGCTCAACCGGCATCAGGTGGGGGGTTTTTCCCGCAGCCCAGATGGGCTGTTTACGCAACAGGAGCGGGGGCCCACCATGGGCAGACCAGCCGTGAGGGGGAAAGGGATATATGGTGGACGGTCGCGACAACGCGTGGAGGAGCAGGGCACCTGGGCCTCACGCAAACGGAAACACAGCGAGGCAGGCTATGGACGGCCTGTGGACAGATGCGCATGGACAGCAAAAACAGTCAAACAACCCTGGCAACAACCAGCACAACCTCAATACGCCAACTATTGGGCGCCACTGACACGCAAACGGCACACCATGCCACATCCAGCACAGCCCCTGCACACCAACCACTGGGCTGCGCGAACGCGGAAACGACACCAGCAAGAGCACCGGCCGCAGCGGCCGACAGAAAGTAGCAACCCGACGCAACATGCGAAGGGAAGACCGGGTGACTATCCAGGCCCCGCAAAGAAACAACAACCAGACGGAATGTCACACAGGGGGGGGGGGGGGGCACTAAGCAATTGCCTGCAATAACAGCATTCGCCTCTATGGCCCACGCCCCGGCGTTTTCCAGTGGGTCGGGTACCCTACGGGGGAGGGGGCGCCGTTCTTGAAAATGTGGGTGCCTCGCCCAGAACCACCCTCCTCCTTCCTCCTCCCCTCCCTGCCCAGGGTAGGGGTTAGGCCAACAGTGGGTCAGGGGCTTTGGAGATCACCTGTCAGTCACCAACAGTTGGGTACGGAGGCCGGCTTAGCTGTACATGCCTGGGCTCTGAACAGGTCTATTCTGAGGGTACTCCATCAGCTGGATGATGCATGCAGTTTGGTCACACACCCTTGGGCGCGGTAGGCCCCCCGGTGAAAGTGAGTAACTCCCGGTGCCTGATCACAATTCAGTCCTTAGGGCATTTCGTGGATTCTTTTGCATTGTGCACGCGTCCTCTATGCCGTGGTCAGTGCCCATCTGTTGGTGCCCATGGGCCCTTTAAAGGGCTGTTTGTGCGCGTTTTATTTGCACAGATCTGTGCCAAACATGGGGCCCACGTTTTAGTCATTTGACAGGTCTGCGAGGTCGACTTGTCAAAGGCAGTGGTATTCCCTTCTGGACCCGCACTGCGGCAAGTTGTTTTCAGTCCTCAAACCCTCCGTTTGTATGTGCTCTGTCATGCGAGACCCGTTTCCAGAGCCCCCGGTCCCCCCTCCCCCGGGCGTCAAGAGGCTCCCACAAGCCATTATTCCGTAAAGGAGGGAAGAGAGCGGAAGAGGCAAGCACTGTTTGAGGGCAGGCATTCCCAATGCCCTACCCCTACCCAGGAGGGGGGGGGGGGCTAGCCCAGGAGGCAGAGCCAACCCACGTGCCCCGAAAACAGCCTGGACAGCAGCTGAGCCCTCGCCAAGAGGGCCCCATAGGGGGATCGACCAGGGGTGCCTGGAGATGGGACCCAGGGCCCCCCGCTGTTGGGTTGGGGGTCCCTATGGACAAACAAAGTTGTCCGGGACGCAGGTCTGGATCGACACTCAGTGGCTGCAGTAGGCAGACCTAGTTTGAAACCCCCCCATGTTCTGAGCCAGATACCTCATGGAGAAAGAGTTGGAGCTGCGTGGGCACCGCGTCCGGGTGGTGATAGGCTGCGTCCCGGAAATGGTGAAAAGCGCCCGACAAAAATTCAAATGGATATCAGCCAAGCATATTTGAAGTATAATGACCAAGCCGCTCCAGACCCACACTCCACTTTTTTTGCAATCAAAAACTGTGATCAATGAGCCCGGAACCCGTGGGGTGGTATTTCCGACTGGTGCCGGGACGTGTGCGCATTCAGCATGCCACGGAAGCTCTGTTCCTATGGTTTCTGCCGCCTTTCAGGTCGTCGTGCTGAACCCTTGCAGTTTGTGTGTGCACGTCCTTTCCCGTTGTTGTTGGGTTCTGCCCGCACCCATTCCTCATGGTCTCACAGCACGATCGATTTCGCGGACGACATAAGCTTGTCCGAGAGTAGGGGGAGTAAAAACAATGTCCCTCTGCACGTCAGTCTCGACAGTCACTCGGAGATGGCCACCCTGATTCGGCACGAAACAGCGAACATTTTGGCAAAGCAGATCAAAAGCTACCGAGCCGCCACCGGCACGGGCCGTCGGTCCGCTGCGTCCTCTCTGCCCACGTCTCGCTCCTCCCAGCCTTCTGTTTCCTTCCAGCCCAACAGCAGCTTGTCCATGTCTCAATCCGTGGAACAGACGCAGCGGTTTAGCAGCACCAATGGGCAGGTGTGTTCTTGGCCTATTGTTGACCGGGGGTTGACACTTTCACGCAGGGCGTTCCCGGAGGTCGGAGGTCAACCAACGTCCCCAGATCCAAAAGGAACACAACTTGCAAGCTACACTTCTTCAGTAGCCAAGGGCCTACCCAATGTGTTATTGACCCCCTCCCCAGGCCCGACGGAACAAACCGCACACGGTCTCAGCGCACATTTCGCCTCGGCGTACATCCGGCGGGCCGAGTCGGCCGGCCGCATGTACGGCCGTGCAGTATATGCCGAGGTTCATGTACGGTTTATGGTGGTGAGCCCCGTCCCCCCCTTCTCCAAGTAGGAGGGGCCAGTCCGATAAGACTAACGGGGCTGTAGCGCCGCACCCCGGGAGCGATCCCTGGTAGGTCCCCAGGGCAGGGAGGCGCTCAGCGTGCCCTGGGACCCCTCCAAGTGCCCCAAGCGCATCAGAGTCGTGGGAGTGTGAGATCCAGCCTTCATGGCGGCCACACCTGTGCCAACGGCATGGGGGGTCGCCTGTTCAGATACCCGGCCCCAACAGTCCCCCCCCCCCCCCTCTGGGGCCTCCGGCTGCCACATAGGCCGTGACCATTATTTGTTGGAGTCTTGGCGCCGAAGGTGCCGGAAAATTTGTGTGTGCACACAGCCCAGAGGGAATTCGATTTGTTCATCACATCCCGACTGACCCAGTGTTTGGCTTGTATTTGTGTGTGCGATTTGCAATTTGAAACAACATTTCGGTCCCTGGTCTTTTTGCCATCGGCAAGCGGCAGCTCAGAGGCCCATGCCGTAGTGGTATGTGTGGTGGAGTTCCACCGCAAAACGAGGGTTTCCAACCTCACAATAGACTTTTCTAATGTCCTGCCTCAGACTGTGTTTGTGTGGGTTTTGGTAGTACCCAATACATTATCAGCACTGGCACTAGCACTAGCAGTAGTAGCAGCGGCGTTACGTCCTGTGTTGCATGCCTGGAAAGGACTGGGGGGGGGCATGTGCCCGTGAGCACAAATACCCCCCCCCCCCTCCCTCTCCCCGGGCCACCGTCTGCCCCCCCCCCCCAACCCCCACCCAGGGCCTCCGGCCACCACCACCCTCTTGGGGCATAGTATTTCAACAGGCACTCCCCCGTTGGTCACTGTCCCGTTGGTCACGGGCAGTCAAGGAGCGCGGATCCCCCCCCATTGTGCCCTGCGCCGCCGCTGCCCCCTTGTTAGGCAGCCTGGCAGCATCCCTGCCTGTGACGTGGAGGTTGCGATGCCCTGTCCCACCTTCCCCGGGGGGCGCAGTGCAAGACTCCCAAGCCTCCCCACCGGCCCTGGAGCACCAGGCCACACAACCCCCCCCCCCCCCCTACAAGGTCCCTCCCTCCGTGGTACGTTGTCGTCCCCTGCTCCCGCACCTCCACCCACACAGAACTGGTACCGCAGTGACCACCTCCTCGGGGAGGGCGGCTTCGGTGCTGTCCATTTGGGCATGGACGAGCAGGGGATGCTGGTGGCCATTAAGTCGATTCCCGTGGCACAGACCAAGGCCTCAGAGCTGCTCAATGAGATCCGGGTGCTGTCCAAGTTCCGACACGACAACATCGTCGCGTACTTTGGGAGCGCGCTCCTGAACAACACCGTGGTCATTGTCATGGAGTTCATGCCGTGCGGTATCCTCCTCCCCAGTGATGTAGTAGCATGGGTGACAACCGGAGGAGGAGGGGGGGGGTAACACCCCCCCCCCCCTGAACCCCTTCTCCCCCGGGGACCCAGATTTCATAGTGGGAAAAGACGAAACTTACGGAAGGAAATATGGATTTGGGCCAGTTTGGGTACACAAACCTTTGGGTTCTAGGACCCCCCCCCCCTCTTCGAATACACCCCTGCTCCTCCCATTCCGTCCGGTCTGATGGTGGTGTGGCGTCTTGGGACGTCCGACGAGCCCGTCCACCGGCAGCCGCCGTTGGATGGCGGTGACGCGTTGGTCCGCAAACCAATAGTGCGTGGTTTGGCCGAGCGCTTTGCTCGTTGGTGGACAAGGTCCTGCGGGCCCGCTGCTGTTCCTGGCATCGTTCGCTGGCAGGGCATGGGGTCAGTGTGCTGTGCGGTACATGTGGGGCTGGCTGGAGGTGCGCAGTGGGCACCAGCCGTGCCACCAGCGTCCCCTAGTTCATGACCACGAGGGGCCGAGTGGTGCGCTGGATGCTGCTGTTTTGTACTTGGGCCTGGTGGGACAGGGGCAGGTATTGCTGAGTGGCAAGTCGCACGGGGATGATGCCCAGATGCCTCTTTGATGTGCCCGGCACGTAGCGTCTTGGGCGACCTGAAAATCGCTCCCGGGGGGGGGGGGGCAGACGCCCGCCGAAGGAGGGGAGGGAGTGGGAGAAATGGGTTTCGGTGCTGGGCCCTTTGTTTTGTGTAACAATGGATGTTGGCATCCAAGGCGCCGGAACACAAATTTTGGCCTGAAAAGGTTTTGCCCACCAAAAAGTTTCCCCCCCGCATATGCGCAGTCAAAATGATCAGCACGACGTGGGGATCATTTTGGGCCATGTATGTTGGGGTCAACCCCCCCCCACCCCCCCGGCACGGCTGACTGTGGAGTGTATTACCTGTGGTTTGCACCTGTTTTTTAATTAGGTCACACCCCCCAGGAGTCTGCTCCAGCCGGCAAGCGGCGGGTTGCTCTTTTGGGCCATGCCGGTGATGCATGGTGTCTTTATCCGACACTGATTGCTGATGTCTGACTGACAGCTACTGACTGTGATTGTCTGACTAATGTAGTCAGACATGATATTCTGTTTTCTGTTTCAGACACAGTGTGTGTCTTGAGGTTTAACCAGGTTTGGCATAGAGAATAAAGATGCACTTATGCCTGACTGTGGAGTGCATTACCGCTGGTTTGTATTTGTCTGTTTTTTTATTAGGTCACACCCCCCCCCCCCCGGCACGGCCGGTAGGGCACCCCTGCACCGAACCCCCCCCCCTCCCGGCACAGCGGACAAGGAGGGGGCAGGTTTGGGCCTTTGTGCCCCCCCCCCCCCCTCCCACCCCCTGGAGCAACTTTCTTCTCGCCTTGGAACTTCGCTGTTCCCCTGATCCGTTGGATCGTTCTTCCCCTGATTCGAAGCCCCCGGATGTCGGTGGAGCAGGGGGACGAGCCTATGTGACTGAGCGCCCCAGACCCCCCACCCCCTCCCCCCCGCCCCCAAACCAGTGGGCTTTGTGAGCCCGCACCTCCACCGCCACTCCGCGACCCGGCCGCAGGTTCATTGGCGAGAGTACTGGAGCAGTTCAAACAATTCCCGGTCTCGAGCGTGCGGCGCTACATGCGGGACATCCTGCGGGGCCTGAAGTACCTGCACTCGAAGCAGGTGCTGCACCGGGACATCAAGCCCGGGAACGTGCTGCTGGAGCAGACCGGCCAGTGCAAACTGGCGGACTTTGGGACCGCCGCCTTCGTGCAGTGCGGCCCCGAGGCCGACGCTGAGGCCCCGGACATGATCGTGGGCACGCCACACTACATGGCCCCGGAGGTCGTGAGGGGGGAGGCGGGCACGGCGGGCGACGTGTGGGCGACGGGGGTCATGTGCCAGCAGCTGCTGACCGGCCACCTGGTGTTCGAGAACACCAACAACATCGCGGTCCTGTACGCGCTCGCGGTCATGACCGAGCCCCCGGAGATCCCGGAGGGGCTGTCCGAGGACGTGCAGGAGTTCCTGGGCGCGGCTCTGCGGCTCGACCCGAGGGAGCGGGCGACGACGGAGGAGCTCCTGTGCATGCCGTTCCTGCTGTGAGCGGGGGGGAGAGGGGGTGGGATCCGGATCTGCCTCGGGGGCGGGCGGGACGTGGGGAGAGGCGGAGACAGAGACCAAAGGTCGTCAAGAGAAGGACCGGGGGTTTCAGTGTCTGGCCCCGTCTGCCCACATGAGCCGTGGCGGAGGTCCCGAAGAGGGTGTGGGTTGGGTCACGCTGCGGGGCCCCCAGGCCCAGCCAAGCGTGACGCCTAGCCCAAGCAACCCCCCCCCCCCGGCCACTTTGTCCCGCTGTCCAACTCTCGCCGAGTAGAAATAATGCCCCCCGGTTGTTTGGGGTAGGCGAGCGGGCTGCCCACCTCTCGCAGTTTTTTTTTTTTGAACCCGCCCCCTTCACCCCCAACGCAACGGGTGGGCAACCCCCCCCCCCCCTTCCGCCAGTATAGGGTTCCCTCCTCCAAAGGCGAACATTTATATACACCCGTACGTAATACTCGCTCCCCCTTTGTGGCACCTCCCCCTTTGCCCAAGCCACGCAAGTTGTTCGCACTGTATGTCGCAATGCGACGGATGCCGGGGTGATTCTGGAAGGTGACGGCCTCTGTCGTTCTATGGCCAAGCCACACGAGTGGCAAGTTGCCGATCCCTGACGGCGTCTCCGACGTTGTTACCTGAATCACGTGCCCAGAACTGTGGCGGCGCCTGTGGTGCCGCATGTGCGGCACGGTGCCTCTGGCGCCTGATCCGCGACCCAATGTGTGTCGCAAGGTGCACTGGCAGTGCACCTCGGCATTTTCCCCAACAGAGAGCTCGTGCGATTTATGGCCAGCGGTAGACGGCCGACTGCTTGCGGTTAACGGCAGCCATCAGCGAAAGTTTGTTGCTCCAGGGGCTGTGATGGATGCCAGAGTGATTCTGGAGGATGACAATCATCGTCGTCCCGCTGCTAAGGCACGCGCAAGCTACACCACCCGGAAGGACCCTGATTTTTTCGCAAATTCATTTCGCTGCCCATGGCAACGCATAGCGGTCGGTTTGGTTGGGTCTTCTCTCCATAGCAAACACGGAGAGGCAGCGCAGTGCAACATCGTGGTATTCCCTCTTCGCCTTGCGCAAGCGGCGCATGGTGTACAGCATGCGATCTAACCGACAGCAGCCATGTGACCGCGCGGGGCATGGCCAGGCAACCACGGAGCAAACATAACCCAGGTCAGCGGCGGAGCCTTTAGCTCTGTCGGCACCGAAGTACCCTGCCACGTGACCCTCAGGGAAACAGCAGATGGGCCCAAATGCCTTCAAGCCCAAGGCCTATGCTCCATAATATGCACTCTCTCTCTCTCTCTCTCTCTCTCGCAAGCAGCGCATGGAGAGGGACAGGTTCTCCGCTTGTGCAGTGGGGAGCTGCGTGTGCAAAGCGGGGGGGGCTGCTTGGGAGCTGTACTACCCCCCCCCCCCCTTGCGCAAGCACGGCCTTGTCTAAGCACGAAGACCCCGTGTGACCGTTGTTTTGATGGGGTTTTCTGACCACGGTTTTTATGGTCAGAAATTCATTGTTTCGTGATTGTGCGCTGATTGTACAGGGAAAGAAGGGCTGGGTCATGTTTGTGATGGTTCCTCTTGCTCACAACAACATTCTGATTGGTACTGCAACCCAATGGTAATTGTTTTGCTGTGGTTTTTAGCCATGAAAAATGTTGCTATCGCTGGCTTGGGTGTCACATACATCCGATCCACTGGTGAGCATGCACCTGCCACCATCGTTGGTCCTTCTACGCGTGGAGATGACTTCATTCATTTGAAGTACATGAGGAATGGGCATGAGCTTGAGCATCATGCACCTTTTGATCGCGTCCTGTTCCCAATTCGCAGCCCATCCCCATCACCATCAGAGGCAGGTTCGGAGGCCTCACCAACAGTCTCTTTGTGTTGCGCGTCGCGCGCAAGCACGGGCTTGTCTAAGCACGGGGACCCCGTGTGACCGTTGTTTTTCTGACCTTGGCCGTGCTTGCACAAGGGGGGGGGGGGGGTAAGTGCCCGCCCCCCACCAAAACTAATTGCCGGACTCCGGGCGCTCCGCCAAAATTCATTTTTGTCCGGTACGCCTGAACGCCAACAGAGTATCAACCAATGAGCAACGGCTGTCGGTTACTGGCCAAGCGGCATCGCTTGACCACCAACTCGATGACACCTGAGGACCCTGCATCCTCATCTGTGAGGGCCCCCTCCCCTTTATCGTGGCATATGGTGCAGGAATGCGGCACTCCGGCTGCTGCAAACCTGCATTTGCCTTTGCTGAGCATGCAGGCCCCGATCACGTTTTTTAATTGCCAAGCGGGTTTTTTGGGCGCTCACTCTGCACAGGTTTGCTGCCCCCCCTGTTCAAGCTACGCCTTGCCTTCAGCAAGGCGCCTTCACAGGAGCTGAGTGTGTGTGATGCCCCTTCGCCACCCGTGTACTGAAAGTGCATTGTTGTATGTATGCCAGAATGAATCTGGAGGGTGACGACCATCGTCGATTTATGGCAATGTCCGCCTTGTCCAAGCCCTAATACTATCCGCAGGCACCACAATTCATGGCACCAAAAGTCTTTTGGTGCCATTAAATCGGGGGGTTGCACTAGACCTAGACCTAAACAATGCATAGTTCATGTTTCAAGCCACACCCCCTGGGTGGCGTACCGTGCGCTGTGCACGTGCTGTGCGAAAAGTTGGCCGTTCTCCACCACCGGGAGTTCGGTAAGTTCAGAGGATTGGAAGGACGTCATTGAATGGCTGCTGCAGTGGACGGGGCTATAGGGGGCAGAATTTAGGTCCCTGGGACCCATGGCAAGCATCAGATGTTTGAATTTTTGAGTTTTGAATTGGTTGTGCATGATTCCGCAGGTGGGTGGTTTTCAGGGTTGTTACCTGGATAATCACCGTAATAATTGGCGCTGTGCGCGCACTGTGCGCGCGCTGTGCGAAAACGCCCCCCTGGTCCAGGTAGGGAACATAACGTCATTTGGAGCTCAGCATGGCAACAAGGGCTGTGCTGCAATTCTGTGGGTCCACAGTTTTGGGGCAATTGTTTGGAACAGCAGATTCTTTCAGATGTTGTGAATTAATGCTACTTTCAGTGGTAATTCGATTGGCAAATCTTTCTGACTCTGAACGGAGCATAGGCTTGCATGTTAGGGGGTCCGTGAGGCAGTTGGAGCTTTGGGATTTCCAACGGTGGCGAAGTTTCCCCCCACGAATTTTCCCCAGCGAAATAATCCCCGTACGAAATCCCCCCGCTGTACTCCCTCAAATTAGCCTCTGAACAACCCCCTTTCCAAACCCGTCTCTGAATAGCCCTGTTGTGCAGTGCTGCCCACAACCTTCCTTAGGCCAAGACAACATGCAAAGGATCGCAAAACACGGGCTGTGGGGACCACTTGTGCTGGAGAGGTCTGTTTTACAGAAATGCTGTGCAGAATGGGTTCAGGACCAGTGGCTGGTTACGGGGTACAATGGCAATGAGCTAGCATGTGCACTATGAAACAATAAACCCCCCGGGCGAGACCTGCGAAAATGTGTCCAATAGAAAGTTTGGGAAATAAAATTGATTGAGAAACACACAAAAGGAGGCAGTGCCCTTCGTCTGTACAACAAGCGTCCTCTGTGCAATTACATGGGCCCATCACCTGTATACCTCTGAATTTTCCACAAGGAGCAAGATACCGCCCCTGTTTTACAGCCTGCGGGTGGGACTCTTGGAGTAGTTTGATGCCAGATTTAGTTCCGATCATCCAGACCACACATAAGTCGACTTAACGAATTATTGGCCACTCACCGTAAGGAAATGGGAGCAGGAAATTCTGCAAGACGGATGTATGAACTTCCCAAACCACCCAATCAGCCGTTATGTTCTTGCCCACGCCACTGCATGGTGGAAAACACTGCTACTCCCCTCGGCATAGGTTTGGGGGTCTGGAGGGGGGGCTTTGGCACGAGGCCATGGTGTTAGTTTGTTTGCCTTTGGCGGCGCCTATTGGCCTCTTGCCCTTGTACATTCTGACCCTCTGTGGGTCCGAACGTGTTTTGATCTGGAGGGGGGGACCAAGGATGACGGCGTCGCCACCGTGCAGCGTAAATTACCCGGGATACCACGCAGGCACACACACCACCCGCATCAACCATAACAGAGCGCACGCCAACCGCGAAGCGCACGCCACCCGCAACATCAAGGAGCACGCCATGCACACGGGGGTCCCACCACGGAGTGGTGGAGCGCAGGGGGTGGACGGCAGGGACAACGTGCGGAGGAGTGGGGCACCTGGGCATCACGCACACGGAAATGCGGCGAGGCACGTGGTGGACGACTGCAGGGCGGAGGTGCATGGGTAGCGAAAGTCGTCAAACGGCCCCCAGGTATGCCAACTACTGGGCACCGCTAACACACAAACGGCACCCACCGCAACCAGCACAGCGCTGGTACACCAACTACTGGGCTCCACGAACGCGGAAACGACACCAGCAGGAGCACAGGCCGCAGCGGCCGACAAAACGCAGCGACCCAACGCAGCACACAAAGGGAAGAACGGGTGACTGTCCAGGGCCCCGTAAAGAAACAGCAACCCGACGAAATGTCACACAGGGGCGGAGGCACTAGTCCCCACTTCAACACCCCCCTCCTACACCACACGAGGACACCCATGACGGACGGACTGCTGCATTCAGCTCCAACCGCAAGCCCCTGCATGGCACCCTGATAGATCTTAAAGTGGCAAAGACCTACGGATTCCCGAAGCGGCGAAGAATCCTGGTCTTTCAGTGCCGCGATTCTTACAAGCTCACCACGTGCCTTGACTTCACCGCCAACTGTTGTCAGCTCACTCTGAGTGGGCGTCAAATAATTCCCAACGAGTGTCGGCGAATGGCCGACCGCCATTCGGTATTCACAAGTCGGGGGCGCACAAAGCCGGTGTTCCACAGCAGTACAAATGCCGACCACAACCCTGAGAGAGCGCCTGCAGCATTCATACAAGGCCCCTGGTCTCTGACAGGCAGATGGCCTGCACATGTGGGGCTATGGGACCGTCTCTGCGCCTCCTTGTAAATGACCTAGTTGCGGAAGGGGTAACAGCCTGGATTTGCGACCGAGTGCCCTGCAGTGGCGCGTCGCGCATGCAGGCATTCCCAGGTTTGAAAAGGATTCCTGAACAAAAATTGACCCCGTTTGTTACTCAACAATACAATGAAGCACCATACAACTTCCTGCGGCAAGCAAAGCGAAACATTTTTTGTAGAGTTTTAACTGTGGGATGTATAAGAGAGAGTCGCCTCAGAGCCCCCCTCCGCCACCACCCGGTTCTGTTCTTCCTTCCTTTTTTTTTTTTTTTAAGGACCCCCCCCCCCGACACACACCAATTCATGCGCCAATTGCCACCCCTCCCGCCCAGCGGGTCCCGTGACATGATTCCACCTACGGCCCGTACCCCGTTACTTTGCGTTTACAACTCGCATCCGCCTGTGGCTTGCTGCAGGGGGGGTGAGCACAAGGATTCTGCACTGGCATCCATTCATTGCTTCGTTCATAACCGCAAACGACTATCGCTTAACCATCAATGGCCGTCGACTGGCAGCCGGTCTACAAACCACACATGCTGGAGGCAGATTTTTGTTTGTGTCCTCAAGGGCCCCCCAGTGTGTGCTTCCTTCTCTGCCCGTAGGCCTGACACAATGACGGATTTTGAGGCAGAACAGGCCGCCGAACTTGAGGCGCTGGAGGCCATCTACAACGAGGACCTGCAGACCCTCGCCCCGGGACACTGGCTGATCACGCTGTCGCGGGACGACGCCGACCGCGTCTTCCGCGTGCAGCTCGACGTCGAGTGCCCCCCGAACTACCCCGAGGTCCCCCCCGCGCTGCGGGTGATCCCGCTCCGTGACGTCACCGAGGGTCAGGCAGACACACTCACGGCGGAGGTTTGCGCCGCGGCCGAGGGCTGCGTGGGGGACGTCATGGTCTTTGGGCTGGTGTCGCAGCTGCAGGCCTCGCTTGAGGACCTCTCGTACTGTGGTCCGGCGCCGGGGCAGACGGACGACCACAGACCCGCCAATGCCGCGGAGGAGGACGCGTGGCCCGACCCGAGCCGCTGGGCCGACCCTCTGGAGGTCGAAGGTGTGGGCAACCGGCTGACGAACAGTGCGAAGCGGAGCTTCAAGGCGCTGCTGATGTGCAACGCCCGCGAGGGCCTGGCCCCCACTTGTGTGCTGCGCTGCATTTTGGAGTTCCTGAGCCGTCTGCCGGAGCTCAAACTGGTGCAGGAGCTGGAGGGGCATACGGAGTGGGTGTACTGTATGCTGAAGTTCCAGGTGTGCATGAGCCCTGTGAGGGAGTCTGAGGCATCGTGCAAAATGTGCAGTCCCCACACCCGGTGTAGAGCTGTTGCAGGCAGGCACACTGTACCTCAAAACCAGACATGCCACTACTGTAGCCGAGAAACTGAGCTTTCTTAGGAACCCGCCCCGTCGGCCACTCAGTAATATCCTCCTGTCGCCCCGGAACTCAGTAGGAACCCGCTGTGTTCCATGTCCGACTCAGCACCTTGCTCCGTTTCATAACACGTGTCCTGGCGGATGGTAGCAGCACGCCTGCCCAAAACGGAATGCACTACAACATCTTGCGGGAAGGTCACGACGCACTTCAGAGCCTTCACGGGACAGCGTGAAGGGCTGTGATGTCGTCATGTGTACTTTGGGCATACAAAAATTTCCCCCAGGTGACGTGCTGCAGCCTGAAATATTTGTGTCTGGGCGCCTGAAGTGACCGTCTTATTTGGTCTTGGCCCCAGACTCATGGGCTGAGGGGGCAGGCAACACGTGCAACACGAGACGGAGAAGAGAGAAGCAAAACGGGAAGTCTATGAGGAGGCCCAGGAGTCGCAGCATCAGGCTGACGGCACGACGATGTCTATCAGGGACCCTGTGGTGTGGGTAGTGAGAACGAGGCCGCACCGTCGTACGGGAGGTTGACGGTGTTGATCGGCTGTTGGGCCTGTTTTGGAGCGACCTCTTTGGACGGCGGCTTGTGGAGGGGCTGGTTTGGGGCGCTTCTTCGGGAATGCATGACGCACCGTGCCCCCCGGTGTGGGATGCTGCGACTCCTGGGCCTCCTCATAGACTTCCCGTTTTGCTTCTCTCTTCTCCGTCTCGTGTTGCACGTGTTGCCTGCCCCCTCAGCCCATGAGTCTGGGGCCAAGACCAAATAAGACGGTCACTTCAGGCGCCCAGACACAAATATTTCAGGCTGCAGCACGTCACCTGGGGGAAATTTTTGTATGCCCAAAGTACACATGACGACATCACAGCCCTTCACGCTGTCCCGTGAAGGCTCTGAAGTGCGTCGTGACCATCCCGCAAGATGTTGTAGGGCATTCCGTTTTGGGCAGGCGTGCTGCCACCATCCGCCAGGACGGGTGAGGGCAACCTGGTGCAGCACCTCATCGCCTGCACAATGAGCGAGGTGCTTCACGGCCTGTCGTCCTGTGGCTGCTGCGTTGGCTGACCCCGGTTCCCTTTCCCTGAACCCGGCCCTTCACCCCCAACTCAATGAGTGGGCAACGCACCCCCGATCCACACGTGGAGGATTCCCTGCTCAAAAGGCGAACACGTACCCCCCTGCCTCGGTCGCTCATACGGGAAGCACCGCGGCATTGTCAAGCGCTGGGTGGCGCAGTCTGGGGGCGGCTTTTTTCTCATCGTCGACGACGGTGGGCATCGGTACTGGCAGATGAAGACCAGCTTCGATGGGCTGTTCCCGCAGGCGTTGGTACGCGCGGACAGGGACCGAGGCAGGACTTGCGTGTGTGCGCAAGAAGGGCAGACGGGGCGGTCGTTGCTGGTGGTTTGGGGGGTCCTCGTGCTGTTTAATGCTTCCTTCGGGGTACTTACCCACCGCACCGGGGAGTACTTGCACACCGGGGTCCATACGATACGGCCCATGTTCGTGCAGACAAGGGCTGGGCGCCTGTCATTGGGAGGGAATGGTACCCACCCCTCCCTTGTAATAGCTACGGCCTTGTCCAAGCTACAGCGGGTGTATGGACCGTATTAATTTGGGACCTAATTTGATTCGGCATCAAATGTAGTGCAGCCACATAAGACATGGGTTTGGCGACAAATTTGCCAGCTACATAGAGTCATGGACGCATTTTTTGTGAGTGTTTTTTGCCCACTTGAGCCCACATAGCTCTGATTTTGGGGATATTTGTACATTATTATTTGTGCATTCCCCTTTCTTGCACCAGCTCACCGTGCAATCTTCTCTTTTTGAACCTGGGTGTCTACGGCCTTCTCGAAGCCACAGTAGGCGTAGGTACTGTATTAATTTGGGACTTTTGCGTAGCTTATACAAGGGGTGGGAGGTACGTACACCCGCAAGTGCCAGCCGGCAGACTCACTCAGCCTTTCGGGCACCCCTTCCCCCTTTTGCTGGATTCCGCAGGACCGCCTGTGGACGGGCAGCTTCGACAGTCAAATCTGCGTCTGGGACGCCGCGGGGCAGTGCGTCCAGCGCTGCGTCGGCCACCGAAGCTGGGTCTACTGCCTGACCGCCGTGGGGGACAAGGTCTGGAGCGGCAGCGTGGACGGGTCCATCCGCATCTGGGACGCCGCAGGGCAGTGCGTCAACTTCATGAAAACCCACATCGACGCCGTCAACGCCCTCCTGGTCTGGGACGAGCACGTCTTCTCGGCGTCTGGCGACGCCACCATCAGCGTGTGGTCGGAGGATGGCGAGCTTCTGCGGCGCTGCCGGGGGCACAAGGACGCGGTGCTGTATTCCTGTCCACCAACTCACAGATTCGTTTTCCAAGGCTCAAGCCCCTCCCACCCCCCGCTCCTCCCCTTTGTCCAAATTGGGGTCCGGGGTGCCTCACGGCGCCTTGCTAGACAATGTGTGTCACGGCGCCGCCGCGTTGATACTTGACGTGCCGTGGAGTATGCCAAACTGAATCTGGAGGGCGACGATCGTCGATGTTTGGCGGGTCGGTAACGTGGCGTGGCGGCGACACAATTAGTTATCAAGGCGCTATTAGACGCCAACATACATCGTGTTATAAGTCCAGGAAAGCGCCGTCCGGCCCCAACACAAATCTAGAGTAAGGTCAGCAAGGCACCCTTGGGCGCCCTCAAGGCTCACGTGCTTTTCCCGCCTGGTGTCACTCACATTCGTATTGTACTCCGACACCCACCCCCGCAAAGCCGCAGCCCTCTCCCGGGCGCGGTTGCTCCATTCTGGACTGTGATGCATGCCGGAAGGAGTCCGGAGGGTGACGACCATCGTCGATCTATGGCCAAGCCTGGGTCGGATGACCGATGGTACTGCGAAGGCACGCTAGCCTTGTGTGTGTGCGCGCGCGTGTGTGTATGTGTGGGGGGCTCAAGTCGCCCATCCAGGTGCATGGCAGGGAGTACTGTACTCAGGGGGCTCATGTCCTATTTTTCTATTTTTTCAACCCTATAGAGCCTTACTTACTGTAGTCACCGAGGAGGCTCAACACGGAGGTGGCAGTGTGCTTGAGCCACTGTTGACCATTCCCGTGGAGTCCATGGTCTGACTGGCTCAGCACCACAGCCCGTGCCACGGGCACCAGTGTGTGCACGCGCGCGCGCGCGTGTGTGTGTGTGTCAGTGTGTGTGTGTGTGTGTGTGTGTGTGTGTGTGTGCCTGGGTGGTTACACCCATGGCCAGCGAAGGTGAGGGCCGTGTGACCAGCTGTGCGTGCATGCGTGTTCTGCTGTTTTGCGACCGGACCCTTGGTGCAAGCGACTTGCCCCTCCGTGATGATGGCGATGTCAGTGAGACGTCACACCAAGGTGCTCGCCATTGGAGAGGGATGACTCGGGCGAACCCGAGTGGGAGTGAGTCCCGAGCACCGGTCATCTACAATGCTGTTGTCTGTTCCTGCTGCTCTCTTGTGTATGTGTGAACGTGTGTCTGTGATTCCGACTTACAGCACCACTGCTGTCAGTCGCCTGCTCGTGTGAGCGCCAGCATTTTTGCTCCTCTGATGAGGATGCTGGAGACTTGTACCCACAGTACCTCCCGGTGCATTTGTATCCACATTGGTTATCTGTTGGTTCTTGTTCCCTTCACTAAGTGTGTATGTGTGTGCGTTGAAGGCTGACGGGGTGGTCAATTGGTGTCTATTTGTTGTTACACCTCCGACCGCGTTTGTTGCCCAGTTGGGCCCAGGGATACCTCTGAGGGGGCAGGGCGCTGAAGGGCGGTTTCAAAACGGTTGCCAAAGCATTAGCTGGTGGTTGGAAGTGCAGTTGGAAGCACGAGGCCTGGCGGTTGCAGAATGGTTTGTTGGCCTGTCACCACGAAGGGACCCCCCCCCCCCCCCCGCTCTTGCGAGAGCAGCAAGGCAGAAGACAATAAGATTGCGACACATTGCACAATGGTGAACTGAGGAAGTCTGGCACGAGGTTAGAATCATGCCGGATATTTCAGAATTTGACATCATGGCCCCTTGTCAGAGCAACAGTAGATGTTGCTTCCGCAACTTTTGGAGCCACGTCCTGCTTTGCCCTTTATAATTCCCCTCCTTTTGTCGGAGCAACGGTTGGTGTTGTTCCCGTCACATTTTGGGACTTTGGTGCTGCTCTCGCAAGGGGCGGAGGGGGGCAGTAAAAAAACACTCCCCCGCCCTTTCGACCGCATGCCCGGGACCCGGACCCCGCCGCTTCCCGCAGGTCCTCTGCCTGGCGTACCATGCGGACGCGGTGTGGTCGGGCTCCGGTGACAAGACGATGCGGATGTGGGACTACGACGGCGACAGCCTCATGGTCTGCAACGACCACCAGAAGACCGTGACGTGCCTCCTGCGCGCGGGCGGCGCGCTCTGGTCCGGGTCCCACGACGGGACCGTGCGGCTGTGGGACGACAGCGGGTTCAACTTCAAGACCATCGCCCGGAGCCAGGCCGCGATCAGCTGCCTCGCGCTGGTGGGGGACCGGGTGTGGGCCGGGTGCGGCGGGGGGCAGGTGCTGATCTGCGACCTGAAGGGCGAGTGCCTCCGGAAGTGCTCCGGGCACAGAGGGTGGGTGCATGCGATCGTCGGGGTCGACGGGCAGGTGTGGAGCGGTGCTGGGGACGACAGCCTCATCCTCTGGGACGCGGCGGGGCACACGCTGCGGGAGACGGCGGAGAAGGGGAACAACCCCAAGGCGCTGTGCGAGTTCGCGGGCCGGGTCTGGACGGGGGGCGTGGATGGGGTGATCAAGATCTGGGAGTAGTGCCGCGGCCGGAGCGGTGCTGTAGAGCTCTCGCAGGTGGTGGGATGGGATGGGATGGGATTGGGTTGCGTCCACCACCAATCCTGAAGCGCTGCCCCCCAGGGACCATGTCGCTGACCTGTCAGAGCGTCTCAGGCTCCCCCGCGTTGGACTCGGGGCTACAGGCCACCGCAGACTTTGGACGACCCGGACGCAGGGGAACCCGCACAGACCGGCCGGCGGCTCTTGACCTCTCTGTCTCACCTTCGGTCGCGGGGGGGGGGGGGGGCAGGCAGACTCAAGGACTAGTGCCACGTTGTTGGTTGTGTGACGGGCGAAGGCTGACCCATGGCGTTTGGCGGGAACCGAAAGTGGTTTGAAAGTAACCCACGGCGGTTTAGGGGAAGCCGCGGGGATCGGCGTTGGGTGGCGGCCACCAAACGGTGCGTTGAGGCCAACGGCTGGAGTCTGATGCTGACGGGGACGCTTGGTATTTTGCGCCCCAATCTCTATCTCTGGGGGGTCACGCCCGTGCGGGACACGATGACCGATCAGCATCAAACACGTGACGGGGGCACGTGGAATGAATGGGAGGCGCCTGGGTCCCGTGTACAGGGGCCGCAGAAGTACGCGCTGTACCCTCTCAATGACTGGCTGCATCAGGACGTTCCTGAAGGACACCCACAGTTTCTCTGTTTCCTTTTTGTTCTGGAACACACACGCCCTGAACCGCCTGCGAAAGGCCACCGGCCGGGCCAAATCTTGTCATTTACCCCCCCAACCGCCGTTGGTCGGCCGCCCCTTCCCCCCTTCTTTTGGGCACCAAGCCTTCGGACGCCCATCCTCTTCTCGTTTTTTGGCCCCGTGACGGCCCGTCCCGGGCTGCGTGCACGACGACCGGCGGCGGTGCTTCGGCAGGGGTGCCATGGGAGCCACTGTTTCTGGTTTGGTCCTCGCGCAGTTCAGAACAGTCCTGGTCTGCAGTGGCCTATGCGGACCCGGCGGACAGGCCACGCGAGGGCGTGTGCGCGTGTCGATACGTGTGCACTGTGGACGGTTGCACGGCGGAGCCTGCAGGCGGTGGCGCACGGGTATCGCACTGGACTGCGACAGGACCGGCAGTGGGCCCCTGAAGCCGAGGGCAAAGCGGACCACAACTGATGTACTGGTCCTATGGTTTTCCCCTCATCGCGAGCAGCGCGTCGCGGCGATCATTTGGAGTCACACATGGCGACCCCCCCCCCCCCGTTGTGCGTTACTGTGGAGTGCATTACCTCTGGTCTGCATTTGTCTGTTTTTTTATTTTAGGTCTCCCCCCCCCCCCCCCCCGGGCCTCGTTAGTGGAGGGTAGACGCAGCGGGACTGGCTTCCCCCTCCCTCTCCCACACACCTCCCGGTGAATTCACGGGTTGATTTTTGATTGCCCGATTGTTATTACAGTGATCAGGTGACGACCCCCCCTTTGAAATCACTCCGTTGTCGACCCCAGCATTGGTTTGCACCGGAGCGATGTCGTTTGCGACAAAGGCGTCACGCCATGTCCAAGTGTTTGTTGTTGCACGTGGCGCGACATGTGAGGCAGCCAGTGGGCCGCGGGACGGATGCCATTACTCCCGCCTCCTGCATCCCCTCGACAGCATTGCAGGGGCGCACGTGTCACGCCTTTGCTTCAAGTGCGTTCCACGTCACCGAAGGGTGGTCGTGCAGGGGGCCAATACACAGGGTAGGGGCGAGGGGGGGAGGTGAGGGGCTTCAAAGCAGAAGAAATCCATCTCGAAAAATTTTCGGAGTCAGCAGTTGTCTGGAATATTTCTGCCAAGTTTGAGGACCCCAACGCCTCAATAATGTCAGTTGATGGCTATTGAGGCGGCAAAGGGGTTGTGTCGCTCCGTGAACGCGAGATGGACCTCTGTGCGGCGGTCAGGAGCTCCAAGTTGAAGCAAACAATCTTGAGAATCGGATGACAGTAGATTTATTACTTCAGCCTTACTTACCCCTCCGCAACTTTTCGCGCATTTTGTGGCGCGCGAACAAGCCCCACAGAGCCCCTTCCCCCCCCCCCCCCCGCCTGCCGGCGTGTATCTGCTGAAGCCTGACGTCTATATTTATTTAATGATTTAATTGCGTATAATTGCAGTTGTCATCGGCCCCTCTTAAAGTCTTGCTGCGTGTGTGTTCCAGACAGAGACCGTGAACCTTACGTGCCGATTCCCCGGACCATTGACTACCCCACCGTCTTGCGCTCACACGGCCCTGTCTACGCATGGCAATCCCGTGCGACCCACTCCTGTTTGCCGGCGAATGTTGCTGCAAGCCCAACCCAAACGCCCCAAGAAGCGGTGGCCCGTGGGTCGCCTGGCGGCACCGCCTTGTCCATGCGCGGGATTCCCATTGGACCGTCGTTTTTAATTTGCCCAATGGGGAGGGGGGAGGGGTGCACTCTGTTTGTGGTCATCCCTTGAGTGCCCCAGACAAGAGATGTAAGGGAAGGTGCTCATGCTTACCATGGCTGTCCAACACAAGGTCGTCAACAGAATTTGCTGATGCTTCCTCCTGATTGCAGTCCTGTACTAGGGAACTCTCAGGATGGTGCTCTCCGTATTCAGGCCCATCTGTGCGCTTTAAACAGGTAACCCCCCCCCCCCCCCGCCCAGCATTGTTTGATGGCCTGCTTGTCTGCTGACGGCAACCCTGTCAAACCGCACATTTCGGCGCCATGGTTTTCGCGGTGCAACTCTTGAAGATGCAAACCTTTGATTGCGTTTGTTACTGGTGCTCCTGTCGTGTTGTGCCCTGTGCCCTCCCCCCTGCCCCGTGAACATCCTCAACTGCGCCGTCTCATTGATTTCATCGCTCGGGGGACGAGGGCACGCGTTCCCTTGTGGGTTTGAGGAATGTGGCGTATGGCCCGTTCCTGTTCATGAATGAAAATATTCGATTTACAAAGGGGGCCCGCAGAGTGCACAAATTCAGCCGTTTCAGAGCCCCCAACCAGAAGCCCCCCCCCCCCCCTTCGCCAAGCAATTGATTTCCGAATCTCGAATGCGGCGACCAAACAACACTCACACCCACTCCCGAAATTGGGAACATTTCATCTTGTGGGCCTTGCATGTGGTGGTTCGAGTGGTGGGTGGTTTGGGGGGTTGGTTCTGGGGCAGTCACCGCAATATTGGGCGCCGTGCGCGTGCGATGCGTGTGCTGTGCCCGCGCTGTACGCGCACTGTGCGGAAACACCCCCTTAGACCCACCCAGATGGTGGAAAATGTCTGTTTGGTGGTGGTAGTGGAAGCGGGGCTGGGGGGTCCTGCGAAACCGGATGTCATGAAGGGGTTTGCAAACTCTCTCTCTCTCTCTTTTTTTTTTTTTTTAAAACTGCTCCGTGGGGCATTTGAAGGGCACTTTAGGGCGCAAACCCCTTTTTTCCAAATGATGCCCATTGTGGCAGAATTGTTGATCACTGATTAGGATTCCTCCAAAGCCCTAGGGGCGTGCCCTTAGGGGCTGGGGAAGGGTCAAATTTGCCTTGCCCTCACGTTGCTGTTCGACACCAAACCCCCCGCTTATATCCCTGCGCAACGAAACCCCGCCCCCAACGCAACCCCCCCCCCCCCGCTTTAAATTTCGGTCTGGAGAGAGTTTAATCATGTTATCCGATTTCCGACCATGCCCCCCCTTGCCTCGAGATTGTTTCTAATTTGGCTGGGTAATGTGGGAGGCTTTGCCAGGGCCTACTCCTCCCCCCCCCCCCCCCCAATGGTCAAGCACAGGCCTGATTGGAACCCTGCTTGAGGTGTTCAAAACACACAACCCCATCTTTTTAAATCTCCTGCTTGTCTTTATGTGTTGCTTTGAGCAGCATTGCATTTTTTTTGGCCATCTTTTCACTACACAACGACTTCATTACAATTTCATTACTCTTGATACCCACATTTCTGCAGAGTCAGAAAGGCCATGAGCACGGGGTCCTTTTGTTGTGGTTGTGAGTATTTCCGACACTTGGATGGCAACCTCATACACTGCTCTGTCGTCCTCTTTATTACTCAGCTAGAACTACGCAATCCAACTTTCAAATTGTCTGAATCTGGCCTTGCAGATATCGTTTGTCCACACAAAGGTTTGTCACCCCCCCCCCCCCCAAAAAAGGTAGCCCTGGTGGCGGCTCGCGCGCCCCGGTGGTGGTTCGCGCGCCCTGGTGGCGGTACAAGCGCCCTGGTGGCGGTTCGCGTGCCATAGTGACGGTTCGCGCGGCCCGGTGGCGGTTCGCGCGCCGTGGTGGTGGTTCGCCCGCCTGTGTGGCGGTTCCCCCGCCCATGTGGCGGTTGGCGCGCCCCGGTCACCGTTTGCGCTCCCTGGTGGCGGTTCGCGCGCCGTAGTGGCGGTTCGCGCGCCCCGGTGGCGGTACGTGCGCCCCGGTGACGGTTCGCGCTCCCTGGTGGCAGTTCGCGCGCCGTAGTGGCGGCTCGCACGCCCCGGTGGCGGTTCCTGCGCCCCGCTGGCGGTTCGCGCGCCCCAGTGGTGGTTCGCGCGCCCTGGTGGCGGTTTGCGCGCCGTAGTGGCAGTTAGCGCGCCCCTGTGGCGGTTCGCGCTCCCTGGTGGCGGTTCGCGCGCCCTAGTGCCGGTTCGCGCGCCCCGGTGGCGGTTCGCATGCCGTACTAGCGGTTCGCGCTCCCCGGTGGCGGTTCGCGCGCCCTGGTGGCGCTTCGCACGCCTAGGTGGTGGTTCGCGTGCCCGGGTGGCGCTTCGCGCAACCTGGTGGCGGTTCACGCACCCCAGTGGCGTTTCGCGAGCCCTGGTGGCGGTTCACACGCCCAGGTAACGGTTCGCGCGCTCTGGTGGCGGTTCGCGCGCCCTAGTGGCAGTTCGCGCACCCCGGTGGCGGTTCGCGCGCCCTGGTGGCGGTTCGTGTCCATGGTGGCGGTTGGCGCGCTCTGGTGGCGGTTTGCGCGCCCCGGAGGCGGTTCGCGCGCGGTAGTGGCGGTTCGCCACCCCGGTGGCGGTTCACGCGCCCTGGTGATGGTTCGCGCTCCCTGGTGGCAGTTCGCGCGCCGTAGTGTTGGTTCGCGCGCCATGGTGGCGGTTCGCGCGCGGTAGTGGCGGTTGGCGCGCCCCGGTGGCGGTTCACGCGCCTGGGGGCGGTTCGCGCACCCTCGTGGCGGTTCACGCGCCCTAGTGGCGTTTTGCGCGCCCCGGTGGCGGTTCGCGCGCCCTGGTGATAATTTGCCCTCCCTGGTGGCGGTTCGCCCGCCGTAGTGGCGGTTCGCGCGCCTCGGTGGCGGTTCGCGCGCCATGTTGGCGGTTCGCGCGCCCCGGTGACGGTCCGCGCTCCTTGGTGGCGGTTCGCGCGCCGCAGTGGCGGTTCGCGCGCCCCGGTGGCGGTTCGCGCGCACCGGTTGCGGTTCGCGCGCCCCCGTGGCAGTTCGCGCGCCGTAGTGGCGGTTGGCGCGCCAACCGCCACAGGTTGGCGCGCTCTGGTGGCGGTTCACACACCCCGGTGGCGGTTCGCGCGGCCTAATGGCGGTTCGCGCGCCTAGGTGGTGGTTCGCGCGCCGTAGTGGCGGTTCGCGCGTCCCGGTGGGGGTTCGCGCGCCCTGGTGGGGGTTCGCGCGCCTAGGTGGCGGTTCGCGCGCCCTGGGGGCGGTTCACGCGCCCTCGTGGCGGTTCGCGCGCCCTAGTGGCATTTCGCGCGCCCCGGTGGCGGTTCGCGCGCCCCGGTGACGGTTCGCCCTCCCTGGTGGCGGTTCGCGCACCGTAGTGGCGGTTCGCGCGCCCCGGTGGCGGTTCGCCCTCCCTGGTGGCGGTTCGCGCACCGTAGTGGCGGTTCGCGCGCCCCAGTGGTGGTTCGCGCGCCCTGGTGGCGGTTTGCGTGCCGTTGTGGCAGTTAGCGCGCCCGTGTGGTGGTTCGCGCTCCCTGGTGGCGGTTCGCGCGCCCTAGTGCCGGTTCGCGCGCCCCGGTGGCGGTTCGCATGCCGTACTGGCGGTTCGCGCTCCCCGGTGGCGGTTCGCGCGCCCTGGTGGCGCTTCGCGCGCCTAGGTGGTGGTTCGCGTGCCCGGGTGGCGCACCGCAACCTGGTGGCGGTTCACGCGCCCTAGTGGCAGTTCGCGCACCCCGGTGGCGGTTCGCGCGCCCTGGTGGCGGTTCGTGTCCATGGTGGCGGTTGGCGCGCTCTGGTGGCGGTTTGCGCGCCCCGGAGGCGGTTCGCGCGCGGTAGTGGCGGTTCGCCACCCCGGTGGCGGTTCACGCGCCCTGGTGATGGTTCGCGCTCCCTGGTGGCAGTTCGCGCGCCGTAGTGTTGGTTCGCGCGCCATGGTGGCGGTTCGCGCGCGGTAGTGGCGGTTGGCGCGCCCCGGTGGCGGTTCACGCGCCTGGGGGCGGTTCGCGCACCCTCGTGGCGGTTCACGCGCCCTAGTGGCGTTTTGCGCGCCCCGGTGGCGGTTCGCGCGCCCTGGTGATAATTTGCCCTCCCTGGTGGCGGTTCGCCCGCCGTAGTGGCGGTTCGCGCGCCTCGGTGGCGGTTCGCGCGCCATGTTGGCGGTTCGCGCGCCCCGGTGACGGTCCGCGCTCCTTGGTGGCGGTTCGCGCGCCGCAGTGGCGGTTCGCGCGCCCCGGTGGCGGTTCGCGCGCACCGGTTGCGGTTCGCGCGCCCCCGTGGCAGTTCGCGCGCCGTAGTGGCGGTTGGCGCGCCAACCGCCACAGGTTGGCGCGCCATGGTGGCGGTTCACGCACCCCGGTGGCGGTTCGCGCGGCCTAATGGCGGTTCGCGCGCCTAGGTGGTGGTTCGCGCGCCGTAGTGGTGGTTCGCGCGTCCCGGTGGGGGTTCGCGCGCCCTGGTGGGGGTTCGCGCGCCTAGGTGGCGGTTCGCGCGCCCTGGGGGCGGTTCACGCGCCCTCGTGGCGGTTCGCGCGCCCTAGTGGCATTTCGCGCGCCCCGGTGGCGGTTCGCGCGCCCCGGTGACGGTTCGCCCTCCCTGGTGGCGGTTCGCGCACCGTAGTGGCGGTTCGCGCGCCCCGGTGGCGGTTCGCGCCCCCTGGTGGCGGTTCGCACGTCCTAGTGGCGGTTCGCGCGTTCCGGTGGCGCTTCGAGCGCCCCGGTGACGGTTTGCGCTACTGGTGGCGGTTCGCGCGCCGTAGTGGAGGTTCGCGCGCCAGGTGGCGGTTCGCGCGCCCCGGTGGTGGTTCACCGGCCCTGGTGGCGGTTCGCGGGCAGTAGTGCTCAACTGGAATTAGGGTGTATTTAGGTGCCAAAAGCAAGAGGGCTTTTGTATTTCAAGTTTCGTTTTGTGATTTCGTCCTTTTTGCATACAATTACTTTTTTTTTGATTTTCTTGCCGCTGCTTTTCTAAGGTTAGAGAGTTGCAATACCAATGGTGGTTGGGCCTGAAGAGGTTGGGTGCTTGCTCTGCAGGTTTATCCAGCGATTGCCTGTTGTGTGGAGACCATCAATAGGGCAGAGCTAATGGCAGTAATAGATGAGGCAGTAATAATGTCATGATGCACTACCAGCACCAGACTGTCCGCGTTGCAGTAGCCATGGATTCTTCATACGTCCACCATAGACTATAGGGCAATGCTTTGAAATGGCACGCACAGGGATGGGTTTTAGCAAAGGGACCTGTCGTTAATGTGGACTTGTGGGTCGAAGTGGTGAACTGTCTTGAGTACTCTGCTTTGGACAAGTTTGAGTTAGCCCCCAATAAAAAAGAACGCATTGGTCGACGTAAGTAGTACCTTCGAATGGGTGGAGGTACCTAGAGCCATGTACTACTGACTGGCAAGGAGAGAGCCGACACCGTAGCAGAACAAGGCAGGCTGTCCTCGCCGATTTGCCACACTGTCAAGAGACCAGGCAGACCGCCAACGGCACCGATACGCTCCCCCCACACGCAGGAGCCAACGGTATGCGCAGCATCTGCCCCCAAATGGGGAATGATCTCACCCCCTTGGCCCCACTGGGTGACATCACGCCAATGTTGATGCGTGATGGTCAGCCCATGTCTCACTCTGTGGCTTTTGCTCATTGAATAAATAGAAGTTTGTATGTGCTGTAGATCCCCTCACGAACCAAAAACCCTAAGCAAATACCAGAGCAACATCAGGACCATAATGGGAAGGAGAGTGGGCTGAAGAAGTGCAAGATCACAAAGTGCCTGTGCTGGAGTTAGACACACAGTTAGGTGAGAGGTGAATTCGCTAGATATGTAGTCAAATGGAGAAGGAGAGGAGGGTGTGGCGATGCTACAAGGCACCCCTGCAGGGTTGCATGGTCGTGCAGACTCAAGGTTTGCCCTTACATGACCCCTATTCTGCTCCCCCTGGTAGATCCCATACCTGACACAATATTTTAGTGTACAAAAGGCTGGCCCCTGAGTCGCTGTGGTACCAAGCGAATGGAAAGCTGCTGATTTGTAATTCGTTAAAGCAATCTGGAGCAAGGAAGGCACTGAATCAGTACTCACAGCATGTGAACTATTCCTTTCAGTGCTGCGGTTGCCTGACCCTAAAGACCCGCTTGTAAATCTACTAGGGTCATCAGTACAGTCGCCCAAGGGTGAGATGCTCTTTGACTATCTTTCAGACTTCACACAGAAAATGCAGGATAGTTCTAATGATTCGAACGATTTTAGCACAGATGTCAGCTCCACTTGGAAACATAGATACTTCTTCCCCCCTTCCCAATCCTCACCTCTCCCTCCTGATCTTTAGGTACACAACCAAGAGACCTGGCCAACAGAGTGCCAGCTATGTGCAGGGCCTCTTTGGCAGAGCCTAATGAGGAATTGCGGTTGAATGTAGGCCAGCTGTCCTGGCCGACAAACACGGCCAATCAAGGACAGTGGCTACCACTAAGCTGAAGGCTGTGCATCAACCATGTCACTAGTGCCAACTGTGAGAACTGCCGAACATTGCTGCATCTGCATATCAGGCGTGCATGTGTGGCGCGTGTGTGTGTCGCGCTTGTGCAAGTGGACCGGGGGTACCCGTACTTCTAACCCCCGACACGTCTGCTCTGCACAGGGTCAATGCCAACACGCCCGTAGCCGGATGGCCTGTTGGCCTGGGTCCCCAGCCTGCCCCATCCCTCTCGCCCCTCTGCAGCCGCCACCCCCCCTCAGCCCTGCGCCGCAGGCTCGCCCCGACCATCAGTCACGCCGCCACGCCTGTGCCTATCGCCAGCGCCAGTGCGCGCTGCTGGAGTTTGTTCACGCCCACGGCTGCCGCCTCGTCGTCGTGCAGCGCACGGCCCTCGTTCCCGCGGACCTGCACGCGCTCGCGGCAACGGCCTGGCACTTTGTCGCGCCGGACTGCGCCTTGGTTGCGCTCGCAGACGTTGGGCAGTGCCGGTCTGCGGCCAAGTACCCGCCTTCGGGGCTGCAGGTGCGGCGGTACAGCAGCAGTCCAGAGCCCCGTGTGCTCGGGGCCCTGTCCCTGCGGCACCTCCTCAAGATGTGCGTGGAGCACCTGGGCACCACCCTCCCCGAGCCCTGGGACCTCAAACAGCGCTCTGACTGCTCTGCCCAGCCTCAAGTTTCTGTCATGGGCGCGGCACCTGGGAATCGATTGAGGGTATCAGCTGCTGCCCTGGATACCGCTGTGCATCAGCGCAACTCGTTCGAGCCCGGCCCGGCCTTTGCGCTGGAGGACCCCATTTCCGACCGGGCAACAGTCACGTGTGACCACAGCACCGCTGTCACTGCTGGTCACGCCGGGGTCATTCATGATCCTGCTTCGTTCACAGACGACTCCACATCAGTCCCACGTGGCCATGACTCAATGGTTCATGATACCAGACCTCTCACGAATGGCGGATCAGTCACGGATGACTCCAGAGCAGATGCAGACCGCCATGATATCGTCGGACAGTATCACACGTCAGACCCGAAAACGCTCACAACAGAACACCAAGATTGTGCTTTTGGCCCTTCTGCTGTGGTTAGCTCCCACACAGCTGGCACCAGCCACCAATGTCCTCAAGGCACATCGGAAGATTCCCCATGTACAAATGCTGGTCCTACCTCCGTTCCGGAGAAACTTTCACCCGGTTTAAAGGATGCACCCACCGGATCTTTAGACGCGTCCCCAGTCGCCTGCATTCCCCTGAGCACCCACGCCACATCGAGCAGTCTACCCACTGTGCTGCTCAGCAGTCCCAGCAACTGCCCAAGTTTCCTACAATCCATCGCATACCCGGACCCCCTCCAAATTACCCTTCGGTTGGACGGGGAACTGTTGGTGTGCGAGTCTGAGACTAAGGTCAGGTGTGCGCCCTTTCACTTTTCCAAGGGGTCTCATTTTAACTCGTTACCAAACGTAGTATACTGCCTCTTGGGTCGGTCCATCTGCCTTTTCACGCATTTACAGGAAGTGTTGCGTTTACAGGAAGTGTTGCAGTATCATAACCGCTCCATGTTGGAACAGTCCCTCTCGCCAGCCTGCCTTTCTGCCCTTTCAAGCTCTCTGGTCTAGTTTGTGTGTGGTGCATTGAAATTTGTCACACGTGCAGGCAAGAGGTCAGACAATAGGACTGAGAGACGCCACCCAGTTGTTGCACACGGAGCACAACACTATTTCGATGCATGTGTCATTGACGGCTTCTGTGTTTGTGCAGAGCATGCTTGCTTGCAACGAACCACAGCCAGCCCCAACCAACTAAAACATCTGATGCCCGACAATAGGATAGGTCCATTGTTGTCGAGTCATTGCTGCATTACTGTTGAGCAGCATGATAGCACATCAGCAGTTGCACCCAATCAGTCTATTTGGGAACAGTCCCTGTTGCCGACCTGCCTTTCTGCCCTTTCACGCTCTCTGGTCTAGTTTGTGTGGGCTGTGTGCTTGCTACAATGATGAATATTACTCAGCTCACTCAGATGCACATGACCGACATTGTTCCCTAATGGGCTTCATGGTGCATTAAAATTTGTTACATGTGCAAGCAAGAGGTCAGACAATGGGATTGAGAGAGGACTTCCAGTCGTTGCACGGCCAAAACACCGCCAACCCGTCGATGCATGTGTCATTGACCTTTTCTATGTTTATTCCCGAGCATTCTTGCTTGCAACCAACCACAACCAGCCCCCAACAACCAAAACAAACAACAACAACCATCCCTCGGGTTAGTTCGTTGACTATGCTTTATGGTTGATCACTTCAAGTGATGAATGCTTGCGTCCTTTGTGGACTGATGTGACAATGAAGATGCGCATGAGCTACCTCATGCCTGACGATAGGATAGGTCTATTGTTGTCGAGTCATTGTTAAATTACTCCATGATACTACCTGATGCACCCTCTTGCCAACCTGCCTTTCTGCCCTTTCACGCTCTCTGGTCTAGTTTGTGTGGACTATGTGCTTGCTGCAATGATGAACATTACTCAGCTCACTCAGATGCACATGACCGACATTGTTCCCTGACAGGCCTCATGGTGCATTAAAATTTGTTACACGTGCAAGCAAGAGGTCAGACAATGGGATTGAGAGAGGACTTCCAGTCGTTGCACGGCCAAAACACCGCCAACCTATCGATTCATGTGTCATTGACCTTTTCTATGTTTATTCCCGAGCATTCTTGCTTGCAACCAACCGCAGCCAGCCTGCAACAAAAACAACAACGACGAATCTCGACGACAGTTTGTTGACCATCTTTTATGGTGGATCATTTCAAGTGATAAATGCTTATGTCCTTTGTGGACTGATGTGACAATGAAGATACCTCATGCCTGACCATAGGATAAGTCCATTGTTGTCGAGTCGTTGTGTATGTTGCAATCGGTGTAATTTTTTTTGCGGTAAATGGTGTAACAAACAAATGGTCTCTTCGTGTCATTGTTTTTTTTGCGGTAATTTGTGGAAGCCCGCCACGCGCATTACCGCAAAAAACAAATTGCACGACTGGACGCTTTTTTTCTTCTGCACAAAAAAAATCTACGCGACCTGACAATTTTTTTGTTACACACATTTACCGCAACATTGCACGACTTACCGCAAAAAGGAATTATAGGATGTGACGGTTTTTTCCAACACTCGTTTACCGCAAAAACATGAAAATTACACGACCTTGCCGCAAGGGAAAAACTACCAAGTTAACTGAAAATGCATGCTTGTAGGCGATGTGCCCACCCGTGGGCCACTTCTGATTTTGTCCCCGCGGTTGGCATTGGGGACGCCCCGGGAATGCAGTGGTGGCGTAGCATTTCCGCCCTCTTCTGGCCCCCGAGAAGGCAGGGGTGAGGCAGCCAATTCTGATTTTTGTCCCCCTTTGGTTGGGGACCCCTGAGAATGCAGGGGTGATGTAGCAATTTTACCCTCTCTCGGGCCCCCAAGAAGGCAAGGGTGAGGCAGCCACTTCTGATTTTGTTCCCGGTTGTTTACGGATCCCCGAGAATGTAGGGGTGGCGTAGCATTACCGCCCTCCTTTGGGCCCCTGAGAAGGCAAGGGTGAGGCAAGCACTTCTGATTTTGTCCGTCTTTGTTTGGGGATCCCCGAGAATGCAGGAGTGGCGTAGCATTTCCGCCCTCTTTGGGGCCCCGAGATGGCAAGGATGAGGCATCCGGTTCCGATTTTGTCCCCCTTTGTTTGGGGATCCCCGAGAATGCAGGGGTGATGTAGCATTTCTGCCCTCTCTTGGGCCCGCAAGAAGGCAAGGGTGAGGCAGCCACTTCTGATTTTGTCCCCTTTTGTTCGGGGATCCTGAGAATGTAGGGGTTATGTAGCATTTCCGCCCTCTTTTGGGCCCCTGAGTGCACGGGTGAGGCATCCACTTCTAACGTTGTTCCCGGTTGTTTAGCGACCCCGGAGAATGCAAGGATGCCGTAGATTTCGGCGCTCTTCCGGGCCCCCGAGAAGGTGGGCGTGACACATGCACTTCTGATTTTGTCCGTGTCAGTCTTTGTTTTGGGATCCTCGAGAATGTAGGAGTGACGTAGCATCCCCCCCCCCCTTTTTGCGGCCCCTAGAAGACAGTGGTGAGGCAGCCAATTCTGATTTTGACCTCCTTTGTTTCATTACCCCCGAGAATGCAAGGGTGATGTAGCATGTCTGCCCTCTTCTAGGCCCCCAAAAAGGCAGGCGTGAGACATGCACTTCTGATGTTGTCTCCCTTTGTTTGGGGATCCCTGAGAATGCAGGGTTGATGTAGCATTTTTGCCCTTTCTCGGGCCCCCAAGAGGGCAAGGGTGAAGCAGCCACTTCTGATTTTGGTCCCGGTTGTTTGCGGATCCCCGAGAATGTAGGGGCGGCGTAGCATTTCCGCCCTCTTTTGGGCCTCGGAGAAGGCAAGGGTGAGGCAGCCACTTCTGATTTTGCCCCCCTTTGTTTCGGGACCGCCGAGAATGTAGGGGTGGCGTAGCATTTCCGCCCTCTTTTGGGCCCCCGAGAAGGCAGGGATGAGGCGGCCACCTCTGAATTTGTCCCCGTTTGTTTGGGGATCCCCAAGAATGAAGGGGTGGCATAGCAATTCCACCCTCTTTTGGGTCTCGGAGAAGGCAGGGGTGAGGGAACCACTTGTGAGTCTGTCCCCCTTTGTTTTGGGGGTGCCATAGAATGCAGGGGTGATGTAGCATTTCCGCCCTCTTTTGGGCCCCCGAGAAGGCAGGCGTGAGACATGCACTTCTCATTTTGTCTCCGTTTGTTCGGGGATCCCCGAGAATGCAGGGGTGGCATAGCATTTCCGCCCTCCCTTGAGACCCCAAGAAGGCGAGGGTGATTCGGCCAATCTGATTTTGTCCCCTATTGATAGGGGAGCCTCAGGAATGCAGGTGTGGCGTATCATTTCGGCCCTCTTTTGGGCCCCCGGGAAGGCGTGAGGCAATCGCTTCTGATTTTCTCCGTATTTGTTTGTGGATCCCCAAGAATGCTAGGGTGACATAGCAGTTGGATCCTCTTTTGGGCCCCCGAGAAGGCAGGGGTGAGGCAACCACTTGTGATTTTGCCCCCCTTTGTTTGGGGATCTCGGAGCTGATGTAGCATTTTTTGCCCTCTTTTGGGCTCCCGAGAAGGCAAGGGTGAGGTAGCCATCTGTGATTTTGTCCGCCTTTGTTTGGGAGTCCCCGCAAATGCAGGGGTGGCGTAGCATTTGTGCCCTCTTCCCGGCCCCTGAGAAAGCAAGGGTGAGGCAGCCACTGATTTTGTCCAGGGACCCCCGAGAATGCAAGGCTGCCAAAGCATTTCCGCCCTCTTTGGGTATCACGGAGAATGCAGCGGTGACGTAGCATTTCCGCCCATTTTTGGGGCCCCCGAGAAGGCAAGGGTGGGGCAACCAATTCTGATTTTGTCTGTCTTTGTTTGGGGATCCTCGGAAATGCACGGCTGGCATAGCATTTGTGCCCCCTTTTGGGCCCCTGACAGGCAGGGGTGAGGCAGCCACCTCCGATTTCATCCCCCTTTGTTTGGGGATCCTGAGAATGTAGGGGTTACGTAGCATTTCCGCCCTCTTTTGGGCCCCCGAGAATGCAGGGGTGAGGCATCCACTTCTGATGTTGTTCCCGGTTGTTTAGGGACCCCCGAGAATGCAAGGAAGCCGTAGCATTTCGGCGCTCTTTTGGGCCCCTGAGAAGGCAGGCGTGAGACATGCACTTCTGATTTTGTCTGTCTTTGTTTGGGGATCCTCGAGAATGCAAGGGTGACGTAGCATTTCCCCCCCTTTTTGCGGCCCCGAGAAGGCAGGGCTTAGGCAGCCAATTGTGATTTGGACCTCCTTCTTTTCGGGACCCCCGAGAATGCAAGGGTGATGTAGCATTCCGGCCCTCTTCCGGGCCCCCAAGAAGGCAGGTGTGAGACATTCATTTCTGATTTTGTCTCCCTTTGTTTGGGGATCCCCGAGAATGCAAGAGTGGCGTAGCATTTCCGCCCTCTTTGGGGCCCCGAGACGGCTATGATGAGGCATCCGGTTCTCATTTTGTCCGTCTTTGTTTGGGGATCCCCGAGAATGCAGGGGTGATGTAGGATTTTTGCCCTCTCTTGGGCCCGCGAGAAGGCAAGGGTGATTCGGCCAATTCTGATTTTGTCCCGGTTTGTTAAGGGACCCCCTAGAATGCAGGGCTGGAATAGCATTTCCGCCCTTTTTTGGGCCCGCGAGACGGCAAGGGTGCGGCAACCAATTTTGATTATGTCCCCCTTTGTTTGGGGACCCCCGAGAATGCAGGGGTGGCGTAGCATTTTGGCCCTCTTCCGGGCCCCCGAGAAGGCAGGTGTGAGGTAGCCACTTCTGATTTTGTCCCCGTTTGTTAACGGACCCCCGAGAATGCCGGGCTGAAAAAGCATTTCCGCCCTCTTTTGGGCCTCCGAAAAGGCAAGGGTGAGGCCCCCACTTCTGATTTTGTCCCCCTTTGTTTGGGGATCCCCAAGAATGCAGGGGTGAGAAAGCATTTCCACCCTCTTCCGGGCCCGCAAGAGGTCAAGGGTGAGGCAGCCACTTCTGATTTTGTCCCCTTTTGTTCGGGGATCCTGACAATGTAGGGGTTACGTAGCATTTCCGCCCTCTTTTGGGCCTCTGAGAATGCAGGGGTGAGGCATCCACTTCTGATGTTGTTCTCGGTTGTTTAGGGACCCCCGAGAATGCAAGGATGCCGTAGCATTTCGGCGCTCTTTTGGGCCCCCGAGAAGGCAGGCGTGAGACATGCACTTCTAATTTCGTCTGTCTTTGTTTGGGGATCCTCGCGAATGCAGGGGTGAAGTAGCATCCCCCCTCCCCTTTTGCGGCGGTGACGTAGCTTTCTCCACCCTTTTTGCGGCCCCGAGAACGCAAGGGTCAAGTAGCCAATTCTGATTTTGCCCTCCTTTGTTTCATTACCCCCGAGAATGCAAGGGTGATGTAGCATGTCTGCCCTCTTCTAGGCCCCCAAGAAGGCAGGCGTGAGACATGCACTTTTGATGTTGTCTCCCTTTGTTTTGGGATCCCTGAGAATGCAGGGTTGATGTAGCATTTTTGCCCTTTCTCGGGCCCCCAAGAAGGCAAGGGTGAGGCGGCCACTTCTGATTTTGTTCCCGGTTGTTTGCGGATCCCCGAGAATGTAGGGGCGGCGTAGCATTTCCGCCCTCTTTTGGGCCTCGGAGAAGGCAAGGGTGAGGCAGCCACTTCTGATTTTGCCCCCCTTTGTTTCGGCACCCCCGAGAATGTAGGGGTGGCGTAGCATTTCTGCCCTCTTTTGGGCCCCCGAGAAGGCAGGGATGAGGCGGCCACCTCTGAATTTGTCCCCGTTTGTTTGGGGATCCCCAAGAATGAAGGGGTGGCATAGCAATTCCACCCTCTTTTGGGTCTCGGAGAAGGCAGGGGTGAGGGAACCACTTGTGAGTTTGTCCCCCTTTGTTTTGGGGGTGCCATAGAATGCAGGGGTGATGTAGCATTTCCGCCCTCTTTTGGGCCCCCGACAAGGCAGGCGTGAGACATGCACTTCTCATTTTGTCTCCGTTTGTTCGGGGATCCCCAAGAATGCAGGGGTGGCATAGCATTTCCGCCCTCCCTTGAGACCCCAAGAAGGCGAGGGTGATTCGGCCAATCTGATTTTGTCCCCTATTGATAGGGGAGCCTCGGGAATGCAGGTGTGGCGTATCATTTCGCCCTCTTTTGGGCCCCCGGGAAGGCGTGAGGCAATCGCTTCTGATTTTCTCCGTATTTGTTTGGGGATCCCCAAGAATGCTAGGGTGACATAGCAGTTGGATCCTCTTTTGGGCCCCCGAGAAGGCAGGGGTGAGGCAACCACTTGTGATTTTGCCCCCCTTTGTTTGGGGATCTCGGAGCTGATGTAGCATTTTTTGCCCTCTTTTGGGCTCCCGAGAAGGCAAGGGTGAGGTAGCCATCTGTGATTTTGTCCGCCTTTGTTTGGGCGTCCCCGCAAATGCAGGGGTGGCGTAGCATTTGTGCCCTCTTCTCGGCCCCTGAGAAAGCAAGGGTGAGGCAGCCACTGATTTTGTCCAGGGACCCCCGAGAATGCAAGGCTGCCAAAGCATTTCCGCCCTCTTTGGGTATCACGGAGAATGCAGCGGTGACGTAGCATTTCCGCCCTCTTTGAGGCCCCCGAGAAGGCGAGGGTGGGGCAACCAATTCTGATTTTGTCCGTCTTTGTTTGGGGATCCTCGGAAATGCACGGGTGGCATAGCATTTGTGCCCTCTTTTGGGCCCCTGACAGGCAGGGGTGAGGCAGCCACCTCCGATTTCATCCCCCTTTGTTTGGGGATCCTGAGAATGTAGGGGTTACGTAGCATTTCCGCCCTCTTTTGGGCCCCCGAGAATGCACGGGTGAGGCATCCACTTGTGATGTTGTTCCCGGTTGTTTAGGGACCCCCGAGAATGCAAGGAAGCCGTAGCATTTCGGCGCTCTTTTGGGCCCCCGAGAAGGCAGGCGTGAGACATGCACTTCTAATTTTGTCTGTCTTTGTTTGGGGATCCTCAAGAATGCAGTGGTGAAGTAGCATACCCCCCCCCCTTTTGCGGCGGTGACGTAGCTTTCTCCACCCTTTTTGCGGCCCCCAGAACGCAGGGGTCAAGCAGCCAATTCTGATTTTGCCCTCCTTTGTTTCATTACCCCCGAGAATACAAGGGTGATGTAGCATGTCTGCCCTCTTCTAGGCCCCCAAGAAGGCAGGCGTGAGACATGCACTTTTGATGTTGTCTCCCTTTGTTTTGGGATCCCTGAGAATGCAGGGTTGATGTAGCATTTTTGCCCTTTCTCGGGCCCCCAAGAAGGCAAGGGTGAGGCGGCCACTTCTGATTTTGTTCCCGGTTGTTTACGGATCCCCGAGAATGTAGGGGCGGCATAGCATTTCCGCCCTCTTTTGGGCCTCGGAGAAGGCAAGGGTGAGGCAGCCACTTCTGATTTTGCCCCCCTTTGTTTCGGGACCGCCGAGAATGTAGGGGTGGCGTAGCATTTCTGCCCTCTTTTGGGCCCCCGAGAAGGCAGGGATGAGGCGGCCACCTCTGAATTTGTCCCCGTTTGTTTGGGGATCCCCAAGAATGAAGGGGTGGCATAGCAATTCCACCCTCTTTTGGGTCTCGGAGAAGGCAGGGGTGAGGGAACCACTTGTGAGTTTGTCCCCCTTTGTTTTGGGGGTGCCATAGAATGCAGGGGTGATGTAGCATTTCCGCCCTCTTTTGGGCCCCCGACAAGGCAGGCGTGAGACATGCACTTCTCATTTTGTCTCCGTTTGTTCGGGGATCCCCGAGAATGCAGGGGTGGCATAGCATTTCCGCCCTCCCTTGAGACCCCAAGAAGGCGAGGGTGATTCGGCCAATCTGATTTTGTCCCCTATTGATAGGGGAGCCTCGGGAATGCAGGTGTGGCGTATCATTTCGGCCCTCTTTTGGGCCCCCGGGAAGGCGTGAGGCAATCGCTTCTGATTTTCTCCGTATTTGTTTGGGGATCCCCAAGAATGCTAGGGTGACATAGCAGTTGGATCCTCTTTTGGGCCCCCGAAGGGCAGGGGTGAGGCAACCACTTGTGATTTTGCCCCCCTTTGTTTGGGGATCTCGGAGCTGATGTAGCATTTTTTGCCCTCTTTTGGGCTCCCGAGAAGGCAAGGGTGAGGTAGCCATCTGTGATTTTGTCCGCCTTTGTTTGGGAGTCCCCGCAAATGCAGGGGTGGCGTAGCATTTGTGCCCTCTTCCCGGCCCCTGAGAAAGCAAGGGTGAGGCCGCCACTGATTTTGTCCAGGGACCCCCGAGAATGCAAGGCTGCCAAAGCATTTCCGCCCTTTTTGGGTATCACGGAGAATGCAGCGGTGACGTAGCATTTCTGCCCTCTTTGAGGCCCCCGAGAAGGCAAGGGTGGGGCAACCAATTCTGATTTTGTCCGTCTTTGTTTGGGGATCCTCGGAAATGCACGGGTGGCATAGCATTTGTGCCCTCTTTTGGGCCCCTGACAGGCAGGGGTGAGGCAGCCACCTCCGATTTCATCCCCCTTTGTTTGGGGATCCTGAGAATGTAGGGGTTACATAGCATTTCCGCCCTCTTTTGGGCCCCCGAGAATGCACGGGTGAGGCATCCACTTGTGATGTTGTTCCCGGTTGTTTAGGGACCCCCGAGAATGCAAGGAAGCCGTAGCATTTCGGCGCTCTTTTGGGCCCCCGAGAAGGCAGGCGTGAGACATGCACTTCTAATTTCGTCTGTCTTTGTTTGGGGATCCTCAAGAATGCAGTGGTGAAGTAGCATCCCCCCCCTCCTTTTGCGGCGGTGACGTAGCTTTCTCCACCCTTTTTGCGGCCCCCAGAACGCAGGGGTCAAGCAGCCAATTCTGATTTTGCCCTCCTTTGTTTCATTACCCCCGAGAATACAAGGGTGATGTAGCATGTCTGCCCTCTTCTAGGCCCCCAAGAAGGCAGGCGTGAGACATGCACTTCTGATTTTGTCTCCCTTTGTTTTGGGATCCCTGAGAATGCAGGGTTGATGTAGCATTTTTGCCCTTTCTCGGGCCCCCAAGAAGGCAAGGGTGAGGCGGCCACTTCTGATTTTGTTCCCGGTTGTTTACGGATCCCCGAGAATGTAGGGGCGGCGTAGCATTTCCGCCCTCTTTTGGGCCTCGGAGAAGGCAAGGGTGAGGCAGCCACTTCTGATTTTGCCCCCCTTTGTTTCGGCACCCCCGAGAATGTAGGGGTGGCGTAGCATTTCTGCCCTCTTTTGGGCCCCCGAGAAGGCAGGGATGAGGCGGCCACCTCTGAATTTGTCCCCGTTTGTTTGGGGATCCCCAAGAATGAAGGGGTGGCATAGCAATTCCACCCTCTTTTGGGTCTCGGAGAAGGCAGGGGTGAGGGAACCACTTGTGAGTTTGTCCCCCTTTGTTTTGGGGGTGCCATAGAATGCAGGGGTGATGTAGCATTTCCGCCCTCTTTTGGGCCCCCGACAAGGCAGGCGTGAGACATGCACTTCTCATTTTGTCTCCGTTTGTTCGGGGATCCCCAAGAATGCAGGGGTGGCATAGCATTTCCGCCCTCCCTTGAGACCCCAAGAAGGCGAGGGTGATTCGGCCAATCTGATTTTGTCCCCTATTGATAGGGGAGCCTCGGGAATGCAGGTGTGGCGTATCATTTCGGCCCTCTTTTGGGCCCCCGGGAAGGCGTGAGGCAATCGCTTCTGATTTTCTCCGTATTTGTTTGGGGATCCCCAAGAATGCTAGGGTGACATAGCAGTTGGATCCTCTTTTGGGCCCCCGAGAAGGCAGGGGTGAGGCAACCACTTGTGATTTTGCCCCCCTTTGTTTGGGGATCTCGGAGCTGATGTAGCATTTTTTGCCCTCTTTTGGGCTCCCGAGAAGGCAAGGGTGAGGTAGCCATCTGTGATTTGGTCCGCCTTTGTTTGGGAGTCCCCGCAAATGCAGGGGTGGCGTAGCATTTGTGCCCTCTTTTTGGCCCCCGAGAAAGCAAGGGTGAGGCAGCCACTGATTTTGTCCAGGGACCCCCGAGAATGCAAGGCTGCCAAAGCATTTCCGCCCTCTTTGGGTATCACGGAGAATGCAGCGGTGACGTAGCATTTCCGCCCTCTTTGAGGCCCCCGAGAAGGCGAGGGTGGGGCAACCAATTCTGATTTTGTCCGTCTTTGTTTGGGGATCCTCGGAAATGCACGGGTGGCATAGCATTTGTGCCCTCTTTTGGGCCCCTGACAGGCAGGGGTGAGGCAGCCACCTCCGATTTCATCCCCCTTTGTTTGGGGATCCTGAGAATGTAGGGGTTACGTAGCATTTCCGCCCTCTTTTGGGCCCCCGAGAATGCAGGGGTGTGGCATCCACTTGTGATGTTGTTCCCGGTTGTTTAGGGACCCCCGAGAATGCAAGGAAGCCGTAGCATTTCGGCGCTCTTTTGGGCCCCCGAGAAGGCAGGCGTGAGACATGCACTTCTAATTTCGTCTGTCTTTGTTTGGGGATCCTCAAGAATGCAGGGGTGAAGTAGCATACCCCCCCCCCTTTTGCGGCGGTGACGTAGCTTTCTCCACCCTTTTTGCGGCCCCCAGAACGCAGGGGTCAAGCAGCCAATTCTGATTTTGCCCTCCTTTGTTTCATTACCCCCGAGAATACAAGGGTGATGTAGCATGTCTGCCCTCTTCTAGGCCCCCAAGAAGGCAGGCGTGAGACATGCACTTTTGATGTTGTCTCCCTTTGTTTTGGGATCCCTGAGAATGCAGGGTTGATGTAGCATTTTTGCCCTTTCTCGGGCCCCCAAGAAGGCAAGGGTGAGGCGGCCACTTCTGATTTTGTTCCCGGTTGTTTACGGATCCCCGAGAATGTAGGGGCGGCGTAGCATTTCCGCCCTCTTTTGGGCCTCGGAGAAGGCAAGGGTGAGGCAGCCACTTCTGATTTTGCCCCCCTTTGTTTCGGGACCGCCGAGAATGTAGGGGTGGCGTAGCATTTCTGCCCTCTTTTGGGCCCCCGAGAAGGCAGGGATGAGGCGGCCACCTCTGAATTTGTCCCCGTTTGTTTGGGGATCCCCAAGAATGAAGGGGTGGCATAGCAATTCCACCCTCTTTTGGGTCTCGGAGAAGGCAGGGGTGAGGGAACCACTTGTGAGTTTGTCCCCCTTTGTTTTGGGGGTGCCATAGAATGCAGGGGTGATGTAGCATTTCCGCCCTCTTTTGGGCCCCCGACAAGGCAGGCGTGAGACATGCACTTCTCATTTTGTCTCCGTTTGTTCGGGGATCCCCAAGAATGCAGGGGTGGCATAGCATTTCCGCCCTCCCTTGAGACCCCAAGAAGGCGAGGGTGATTCGGCCAATCTGATTTTGTCCCCTATTGATAGGGGAGCCTCGGGAATGCAGGTGTGGCGTATCATTTCGCCCTCTTTTGGGCCCCCGGGAAGGCGTGAGGCAATCGCTTCTGATTTTCTCCGTATTTGTTTGGGGATCCCCAAGAATGCTAGGGTGACATAGCAGTTGGATCCTCTTTTGGGCCCCCGAGAAGGCAGGGGTGAGGCAACCACTTGTGAGTTTGCCCCCCTTTGTTTGGGGATCTCGGAGCTGATGTAGCATTTTTTGCCCTCTTTTGGGCTCCCGAGAAGGCAAGGGTGAGGTAGCCATCTGTGATTTTGTCCGCCTTTGTTTGGGAGTCCCCGCAAATGCAGGGGTGGCGTAGCATTTGTGCCCTCTTCCCGGCCCCTGAGAAAGCAAGGGTGAGGCCGCCACTGATTTTGTCCAGGGACCCCCGAGAATGCAAGGCTGCCAAAGCATTTCCGCCCTTTTTGGGTATCACGGAGAATGCAGCGGTGACGTAGCATTTCTGCCCTCTTTGAGGCCCCCGAGAAGGCAAGGGTGGGGCAACCAATTCTGATTTTGTCCGTCTTTGTTTGGGGATCCTCGGAAATGCACGGGTGGCATAGCATTTGTGCCCTCTTTTGGGCCCCTGACAGGCAGGGGTGAGGCAGCCACCTCCGATTTCATCCCCCTTTGTTTGGGGATCCTGAGAATGTAGGGGTTACATAGCATTTCCGCCCTCTTTTGGGCCCCCGAGAATGCACGGGTGAGGCATCCACTTGTGATGTTGTTCCCGGTTGTTTAGGGACCCCCGAGAATGCAAGGAAGCCGTAGCATTTCGGCGCTCTTTTGGGCCCCCGAGAAGGCAGGCGTGAGACATGCACTTCTAATTTCGTCTGTCTTTGTTTGGGGATCCTCAAGAATGCAGTGGTGAAGTAGCATCCCCCCCCTCCTTTTGCGGCGGTGACGTAGCTTTCTCCACCCTTTTTGCGGCCCCCAGAACGCAGGGGTCAAGCAGCCAATTCTGATTTTGCCCTCCTTTGTTTCATTACCCCCGAGAATACAAGGGTGATGTAGCATGTCTGCCCTCTTCTAGGCCCCCAAGAAGGCAGGCGTGAGACATGCACTTCTGATTTTGTCTCCCTTTGTTTTGGGATCCCTGAGAATGCAGGGTTGATGTAGCATTTTTGCCCTTTCTCGGGCCCCCAAGAAGGCAAGGGTGAGGCGGCCACTTCTGATTTTGTTCCCGGTTGTTTACGGATCCCCGAGAATGTAGGGGCGGCGTAGCATTTCCGCCCTCTTTTGGGCCTCGGAGAAGGCAAGGGTGAGGCAGCCACTTCTGATTTTGCCCCCCTTTGTTTCGGCACCCCCGAGAATGTAGGGGTGGCGTAGCATTTCTGCCCTCTTTTGGGCCCCCGAGAAGGCAGGGATGAGGCGGCCACCTCTGAATTTGTCCCCGTTTGTTTGGGGATCCCCAAGAATGAAGGGGTGGCATAGCAATTCCACCCTCTTTTGGGTCTCGGAGAAGGCAGGGGTGAGGGAACCACTTGTGAGTTTGTCCCCCTTTGTTTTGGGGGTGCCATAGAATGCAGGGGTGATGTAGCATTTCCGCCCTCTTTTGGGCCCCCGACAAGGCAGGCGTGAGACATGCACTTCTCATTTTGTCTCCGTTTGTTCGGGGATCCCCAAGAATGCAGGGGTGGCATAGCATTTCCGCCCTCCCTTGAGACCCCAAGAAGGCGAGGGTGATTCGGCCAATCTGATTTTGTCCCCTATTGATAGGGGAGCCTCGGGAATGCAGGTGTGGCGTATCATTTCGGCCCTCTTTTGGGCCCCCGGGAAGGCGTGAGGCAATCGCTTCTGATTTTCTCCGTATTTGTTTGGGGATCCCCAAGAATGCTAGGGTGACATAGCAGTTGGATCCTCTTTTGGGCCCCCGAGAAGGCAGGGGTGAGGCAACCACTTGTGATTTTGCCCCCCTTTGTTTGGGGATCTCGGAGCTGATGTAGCATTTTTTGCCCTCTTTTGGGCTCCCGAGAAGGCAAGGGTGAGGTAGCCATCTGTGATTTGGTCCGCCTTTGTTTGGGAGTCCCCGCAAATGCAGGGGTGGCGTAGCATTTGTGCCCTCTTTTTGGCCCCCGAGAAAGCAAGGGTGAGGCAGCCACTGATTTTGTCCAGGGACCCCCGAGAATGCAAGGCTGCCAAAGCATTTCCGCCCTCTTTGGGTATCACGGAGAATGCAGCGGTGACGTAGCATTTCCGCCCTCTTTGAGGCCCCCGAGAAGGCGAGGGTGGGGCAACCAATTCTGATTTTGTCCGTCTTTGTTTGGGGATCCTCGGAAATGCACGGGTGGCATAGCATTTGTGCCCTCTTTTGGGCCCCTGACAGGCAGGGGTGAGGCAGCCACCTCCGATTTCATCCCCCTTTGTTTGGGGATCCTGAGAATGTAGGGGTTACGTAGCATTTCCGCCCTCTTTTGGGCCCCCGAGAATGCACGGGTGAGGCATCCACTTGTGATGTTGTTCCCGGTTGTTTAGGGACCCCCGAGAATGCAAGGAAGCCGTAGCATTTCGGCGCTCTTTTGGGCCCCCGAGAAGGCAGGCGTGAGACATGCACTTCTAATTTCGTCTGTCTTTGTTTGGGGATCCTCAAGAATGCAGGGGTGAAGTAGCATACCCCCCCCCCCTTTTGCGGCGGTGACGTAGCTTTCTCCACCCTTTTTGCGGCCCCCAGAACGCAGGGGTCAAGCAGCCAATTCTGATTTTGCCCTCCTTTGTTTCATTACCCCCGAGAATACAAGGGTGATGTAGCATGTCTGCCCTCTTCTAGGCCCCCAAGAAGGCAGGCGTGAGACATGCACTTTTGATATTGTCTCCCTTTGTTTTGGGATCCCTGAGAATGCAGGGTTGATGTAGCATTTTTGCCCTTTCTCGGGCCCCCAAGAAGGCAAGGGTGAGGCGGCCACTTCTGATTTTGTTCCCGGTTGTTTACGGATCCCCGAGAATGTAGGGGCGGCGTAGCATTTCCGCCCTCTTTTGGGCCTCGGAGAAGGCAAGGGTGAGGCAGCCACTTCTGATTTTGCCCCCCTTTGTTTCGGGACCGCCGAGAATGTAGGGGTGGCGTAGCATTTCTGCCCTCTTTTGGGCCCCCGAGAAGGCAGGGATGAGGCGGCCACCTCTGAATTTGTCCCCGTTTGTTTGGGGATCCCCAAGAATGAAGGGGTGGCATAGCAATTCCACCCTCTTTTGGGTCTCGGAGAAGGCAGGGGTGAGGGAACCACTTGTGAGTTTGTCCCCCTTTGTTTTGGGGGTGCCATAGAATGCAGGGGTGATGTAGCATTTCCGCCCTCTTTTGGGCCCCCGACAAGGCAGGCGTGAGACATGCACTTCTCATTTTGTCTCCGTTTGTTCGGGGATCCCCAAGAATGCAGGGGTGGCATAGCATTTCCGCCCTCCCTTGAGACCCCAAGAAGGCGAGGGTGATTCGGCCAATCTGATTTTGTCCCCTATTGATAGGGGAGCCTCGGGAATGCAGGTGTGGCGTATCATTTCGCCCTCTTTTGGGCCCCCGGGAAGGCGTGAGGCAATCGCTTCTGATTTTCTCCGTATTTGTTTGGGGATCCCCAAGAATGCTAGGGTGACATAGCAGTTGGATCCTCTTTTGGGCCCCCGAGAAGGCAGGGGTGAGGCAACCACTTGTGAGTTTGCCCCCCTTTGTTTGGGGATCTCGGAGCTGATGTAGCATTTTTTGCCCTCTTTTGGGCTCCCGAGAAGGCAAGGGTGAGGTAGCCATCTGTGATTTGGTCCGCCTTTGTTTGGGAGTCCACGCAAATGCAGGGGTGGCGTAGCATTTGTGCCCTCTTTTTGGCCCCCGAGAAAGCAAGGGTGAGGCAGCCACTGATTTTGTCCAGGGACCCCCGAGAATGCAAGGCTGCCAAAGCATTTCCGCCCTCTTTGGGTATCACGGAGAATGCAGCGGTGACGTAGCATTTCCGCCCATTTTTGAGGCCCCCGAGAAGGCAAGGGTGGGGCAACCAATTCTGATTTTGTCTGTCTTTGTTTGGGGATCCTCGGAAATGCACGGGTGGCATAGCATTTGTGCCCTCTTTTGGGCCCCTGACAGGCAGGGGTGAGGCAGCCACCTCCGATTTCATCCCCCTTTGTTTGGGGATCCTGAGAATGTAGGGGTTACGTAGCATTTCCGCCCTCTTTTGGGCCCCCGAGAATGCAGGGGTGAGGCATCCACTTCTGATGTTGTTCCCGGTTGTTTAGGGACCCCCGAGAATGCAAGGAAGCCGTAGCATTTCGGCGCTCTTTTGGGCCCCCGAGAAGGCAGGCGTGAGACATGCACTTCTAATTTTGTCTGTCTTTGTTTGGGGATCCTCAAGAATGCAGGGGTGAAGTAGCATCCCCCCCCCCCTTTTGCGGCGGTGACGTAGCTTTCTCCACCCTTTTTGCGGCCCCCAGAACGCAGGGGTCAAGCAGCCATTTCTGATTTTGCCCTCCTTTGTTTCATTACCCCCGAGAATACAAGGGTGATGTAGCATGTCTGCCCTCTTCTAGGCCCCCAAGAAGGCAGGCGTGAGACATGCACTTCTGATTTTGTCTCCCTTTGTTTTGGGATCCCTGAGAATGCAGGGTTGATGTAGCATTTTTGCCCTTTCTCGGGCCCCCAAGAAGGCAAGGGTGAGGCGGCCACTTCTGATTTTGTTCCCGGTTGTTTACGGATCCCCGAGAATGTAGGGGCGGCATAGCATTTCCGCCCTCTTTTGGGCCTCGGAGAAGGCAAGGGTGAGGCAGCCACTTCTGATTTTGCCTCCCTTTGTTTCGGCACCCCCGAGAATGTAGGGGTGGCGTAGCATTTCTGCCCTCTTTTGGCCCGTGGAGAAGGCACGGATGAGGCGGCCACCTCTGAATTTGTCCCCGTTTGTTTGGGGATCCCCAAGAATGAAGGGGTGGCATAGCAATTCCACCCTCTTTTGGGTCTCGGAGAAGGCAGGGGTGAGGGAACCACTTGAGAGTTTGTCCCCCTTTGTTTTGGGGGTGCCATAGAATGCAGGGGTGATGTAGCATTTCCGCCCTCTTTTGGGCCCCCGACAAGGCAGGCGTGAGACATGCACTTCTCAGTTTCTCTCCGTTTGTTCGGGGATCCCCGAGAATGCAGGGGTGGCATAGCATTTCCGCCCTCCCTTGAGACCCCAAGAAGGCGAGGGTGATTCGGCCAATCTGATTTTGTCCCCTATTGATAGGGGAGCCTCGGGAATGCAGGTGTGGCGTATCATTTCGGCCCTCTTTTGGGCCCCCGGGAAGGCGTGAGGCAATCGCTTCTGATTTTCTCCGTATTTGTTTGGGGATCCCCAAGAATGCTAGGGTGACATAGCAGTTGGATCCTCTTTTGGGCCCCCGAGAAGGCAGGGGTGAGGCAACCACTTGTGATTTTGCCCCCCTTTGTTTGGGGATCTCGGAGCTGATGTAGCATTTTTTGCCCTCTTTTGGGCTCCCGAGAAGGCAAGGGTGAGGTAGCCATCTGTGATTTTGTCCGCCTTTGTTTGGGCGTCCCCGCAATTGCAGGGGTGGCGTAGCATTTGTGCCCTCTTCTCGGCCCCTGAGAAAGCAAGGGTGAGGCAGCCACTGATTTTGTCCAGGGACCCCCGAGAATGCAAGGCTGCCAAAGCATTTCCGCCCTCTTTGGGTATCACGGAGAATGCAGCGGTGACGTAGCATTTCCGCCCTCTTTGAGGCCCCCGAGAAGGCGAGGGTGGGGCAACCAATTCTGATTTTGTCCGTCTTTGTTTGGGGATCCTCGGAAATGCACGGGTGGCATAGCATTTGTGCCCTCTTTTGGGCCCCTGACAGGCAGGGGTGAGGCAGCCACCTCCGATTTCATCCCCCTTTGTTTGGGGATCCTGAGAATGTAGGGGTTACATAGCATTTCCGCCCTCTTTTGGGCCCCCGAGAATGCACGGGTGAGGCATCCACTTGTGATGTTGTTCCCGGTTGTTTAGGGACCCCCGAGAATGCAAGGAAGCCGTAGCATTTCGGCGCTCTTTTGGGCCCCCGAGAAGGCAGGCGTGAGACATGCACTTCTAATTTTGTCTGTCTTTGTTTGGGGATCCTCAAGAATGCAGTGGTGAAGTAGCATACCCCCCCCCCCCTTTTGCGGCGGTGACGTAGCTTTCTCCACCCTTTTTGCGGCCCCCAGAACGCAGGGGTCAAGCAGCCAATTCTGATTTTGCCCTCCTTTGTTTCATTACCCCCGAGAATACAAGGGTGATGTAGCATGTCTGCCCTCTTCTAGGCCCCCAAGAAGGCAGGCGTGAGACATGCACTTTTGATGTTGTCTCCCTTTGTTTTGGGATCCCTGAGAATGCAGGGTTGATGTAGCATTTTTGCCCTTTCTCGGGCCCCCAAGAAGGCAAGGGTGAGGCGGCCACTTCTGATTTTGTTCCCGGTTGTTTACGGATCCCCGAGAATGTAGGGGCGGCATAGCATTTCCGCCCTCTTTTGGGCCTCGGAGAAGGCAAGGGTGAGGCAGCCACTTCTGATTTTGCCCCCCTTTGTTTCGGCACCCCCGAGAATGTAGGGGTGGCGTAGCATTTCTGCCCTCTTTTGGGCCCCCGAGAAGGCAGGGATGAGGCGGCCACCTCTGAATTTGTCCCCGTTTGTTTGGGGATCCCCAAGAATGAAGGGGTGGCATAGCAATTCCACCCTCTTTTGGGTCTCGGAGAAGGCAGGGGTGAGGGAACCACTTGTGAGTTTGTCCCCCTTTGTTTTGGGGGTGCCATAGAATGCAGGGGTGATGTAGCATTTCCGCCCTCTTTTGGGCCCCCGACAAGGCAGGCGTGAGACATGCACTTCTCATTTTGTCTCCGTTTGTTCGGGGATCCCCGAGAATGCAGGGGTGGCATAGCATTTCCGCCCTCCCTTGAGACCCCAAGAAGGCGAGGGTGATTCGGCCAATCTGATTTTGTCCCCTATTGATAGGGGAGCCTCGGGAATGCAGGTGTGGCGTATCATTTCGGCCCTCTTTTGGGCCCCCGGGAAGGCGTGAGGCAATCGCTTCTGATTTTCTCCGTATTTGTTTGGGGATCCCCAAGAATGCTAGGGTGACATAGCAGTTGGATCCTCTTTTGGGCCCCCGAAGGGCAGGGGTGAGGCAACCACTTGTGATTTTGCCCCCCTTTGTTTGGGGATCTCGGAGCTGATGTAGCATTTTTTGCCCTCTTTTGGGCTCCCGAGAAGGCAAGGGTGAGGTAGCCATCTGTGATTTTGTCCGCCTTTGTTTGGGAGTCCCCGCAAATGCAGGGGTGGCGTAGCATTTGTGCCCTCTTCCCGGCCCCTGAGAAAGCAAGGGTGAGGCCGCCACTGATTTTGTCCAGGGACCCCCGAGAATGCAAGGCTGCCAAAGCATTTCCGCCCTTTTTGGGTATCACGGAGAATGCAGCGGTGACGTAGCATTTCTGCCCTCTTTGAGGCCCCCGAGAAGGCAAGGGTGGGGCAACCAATTCTGATTTTGTCCGTCTTTGTTTGGGGATCCTCGGAAATGCACGGGTGGCATAGCATTTGTGCCCTCTTTTGGGCCCCTGACAGGCAGGGGTGAGGCAGCCACCTCCGATTTCATCCCCCTTTGTTTGGGGATCCTGAGAATGTAGGGGTTACATAGCATTTCCGCCCTCTTTTGGGCCCCCGAGAATGCACGGGTGAGGCATCCACTTGTGATGTTGTTCCCGGTTGTTTAGGGACCCCCGAGAATGCAAGGAAGCCGTAGCATTTCGGCGCTCTTTTGGGCCCCCGAGAAGGCAGGCGTGAGACATGCACTTCTAATTTCGTCTGTCTTTGTTTGGGGATCCTCAAGAATGCAGTGGTGAAGTAGCATCCCCCCCCTCCTTTTGCGGCGGTGACGTAGCTTTCTCCACCCTTTTTGCGGCCCCCAGAACGCAGGGGTCAAGCAGCCAATTCTGATTTTGCCCTCCTTTGTTTCATTACCCCCGAGAATACAAGGGTGATGTAGCATGTCTGCCCTCTTCTAGGCCCCCAAGAAGGCAGGCGTGAGACATGCACTTCTGATTTTGTCTCCCTTTGTTTTGGGATCCCTGAGAATGCAGGGTTGATGTAGCATTTTTGCCCTTTCTCGGGCCCCCAAGAAGGCAAGGGTGAGGCGGCCACTTCTGATTTTGTTCCCGGTTGTTTACGGATCCCCGAGAATGTAGGGGCGGCGTAGCATTTCCGCCCTCTTTTGGGCCTCGGAGAAGGCAAGGGTGAGGCAGCCACTTCTGATTTTGCCCCCCTTTGTTTCGGCACCCCCGAGAATGTAGGGGTGGCGTAGCATTTCTGCCCTCTTTTGGGCCCCCGAGAAGGCAGGGATGAGGCGGCCACCTCTGAATTTGTCCCCGTTTGTTTGGGGATCCCCAAGAATGAAGGGGTGGCATAGCAATTCCACCCTCTTTTGGGTCTCGGAGAAGGCAGGGGTGAGGGAACCACTTGTGAGTTTGTCCCCCTTTGTTTTGGGGGTGCCATAGAATGCAGGGGTGATGTAGCATTTCCGCCCTCTTTTGGGCCCCCGACAAGGCAGGCGTGAGACATGCACTTCTCATTTTGTCTCCGTTTGTTCGGGGATCCCCAAGAATGCAGGGGTGGCATAGCATTTCCGCCCTCCCTTGAGACCCCAAGAAGGCGAGGGTGATTCGGCCAATCTGATTTTGTCCCCTATTGATAGGGGAGCCTCGGGAATGCAGGTGTGGCGTATCATTTCGGCCCTCTTTTGGGCCCCCGGGAAGGCGTGAGGCAATCGCTTCTGATTTTCTCCGTATTTGTTTGGGGATCCCCAAGAATGCTAGGGTGACATAGCAGTTGGATCCTCTTTTGGGCCCCCGAGAAGGCAGGGGTGAGGCAACCACTTGTGATTTTGCCCCCCTTTGTTTGGGGATCTCGGAGCTGATGTAGCATTTTTTGCCCTCTTTTGGGCTCCCGAGAAGGCAAGGGTGAGGTAGCCATCTGTGATTTTGTCCGCCTTTGTTTGGGCGTCCCCGCAAATGCAGGGGTGGCGTAGCATTTGTGCCCTCTTTTTGGCCCCCGAGAAAGCAAGGGTGAGGCAGCCACTGATTTTGTCCAGGGACCCCCGAGAATGCAAGGCTGCCAAAGCATTTCCGCCCTCTTTGGGTATCACGGAGAATGCAGCGGTGACGTAGCATTTCCGCCCTCTTTGAGGCCCCCGAGAAGGCGAGGGTGGGTCAACCAATTCTGATTTTGTCCGTCTTTGTTTGGGGATCCTCGGAAATGCACGGGTGGCATAGCATTTGTGCCCTCTTTTGGGCCCCTGACAGGCAGGGGTGAGGCAGCCACCTCCGATTTCATCCCCCTTTGTTTGGGGATCCTGAGAATGTAGGGGTTACGTAGCATTTCCGCCCTCTTTTGGGCCCCCGAGAATGCACGGGTGAGGCATCCACTTGTGATGTTGTTCCCGGTTGTTTAGGGACCCCCGAGAATGCAAGGAAGCCGTAGCATTTCGGCGCTCTTTTGGGCCCCCGAGAAGGCAGGCGTGAGACATGCACTTCTAATTTCGTCTGTCTTTGTTTGGGGATCCTCAAGAATGCAGTGGTGAAGTAGCATACCCCCCCCCCCTTTTGCGGCGGTGACGTAGCTTTCTCCACCCTTTTTGCGGCCCCCAGAACGCAGGGGTCAAGCAGCCAATTCTGATTTTGCCCTCCATTGTTTCATTACCCCCGAGAATACAAGGGTGATGTAGCATGTCTGCCCTCTTCTAGGCCCCCAAGAAGGCAGGCGTGAGACATGCACTTTTGATGTTGTCTCCCTTTGTTTTGGGATCCCTGAGAATGCAGGGTTGATGTAGCATTTTTGCCCTTTCTCGGGCCCCCAAGAAGGCAAGGGTGAGGCGGCCACTTCTGATTTTGTTCCCGGTTGTTTACGGATCCCCGAGAATGTAGGGGCGGCGTAGCATTTCCGCCCTCTTTTGGGCCTCGGAGAAGGCAAGGGTGAGGCAGCCACTTCTGATTTTGCCCCCCTTTGTTTCGGGACCGCCGAGAATGTAGGGGTGGCGTAGCATTTCTGCCCTCTTTTGGGCCCCCGAGAAGGCAGGGATGAGGCGGCCACCTCTGAATTTGTCCCCGTTTGTTTGGGGATCCCCAAGAATGAAGGGGTGGCATAGCAATTCCACCCTCTTTTGGGTCTCGGAGAAGGCAGGGGTGAGGGAACCACTTGTGAGTTTGTCCCCCTTTGTTTTGGGGGTGCCATAGAATGCAGGGGTGATGTAGCATTTCCGCCCTCTTTTGGGCCCCCGACAAGGCAGGCGTGAGACATGCACTTCTCATTTTGTCTCCGTTTGTTCGGGGATCCCCAAGAATGCAGGGTTGGCATAGCATTTCCGCCCTCCCTTGAGACCCCAAGAAGGCGAGGGTGATTCGGCCAATCTGATTTTGTCCCCTATTGATAGGGGAGCCTCGGGAATGCAGGTGTGGCGTATCATTTCGCCCTCTTTTGGGCCCCCGGGAAGGCGTGAGGCAATCGCTTCTGATTTTCTCCGTATTTGTTTGGGGATCCCCAAGAATGCTAGGGTGACATAGCAGTTGGATCCTCTTTTGGGCCCCCGAGAAGGCAGGGGTGAGGCAACCACTTGTGAGTTTGCCCCCCTTTGTTTGGGGATCTCGGAGCTGATGTAGCATTTTTTGCCCTCTTTTGGGCTCCCGAGAAGGCAAGGGTGAGGTAGCCATCTGTGATTTGGTCCGCCTTTGTTTGGGAGTCCACGCAAATGCAGGGGTGGCGTAGCATTTGTGCCCTCTTTTTGGCCCCCGAGAAAGCAAGGGTGAGGCAGCCACTGATTTTGTCCAGGGACCCCCGAGAATGCAAGGCTGCCAAAGCATTTCCGCCCTCTTTGGGTATCACGGAGAATGCAGCGGTGACGTAGGATTTCCGCCCATTTTTGAGGCCCCCGAGAAGGCAAGGGTGGGGCAACCAATTCTGATTTTGTCTGTCTTTGTTTGGGGATCCTCGGAAATGCACGGGTGGCATAGCATTTGTGCCCTCTTTTGGGCCCCTGACAGGCAGGGGTGAGGCAGCCACCTCCGATTTCATCCCCCTTTGTTTGGGGATCCTGAGAATGTAGGGGTTACGTAGCATTTCCGCCCTCTTTCGGGCCCCCGAGAATGCAGGGGTGAGGCATCCACTTCTGATGTTGTTCCCGGTTGTTTAGGGACCCCCGAGAATGCAAGGAAGCCGTAGCATTTCGGCGCTCTTTTGGGCCCCCGAGAAGGCAGGCGTGAGACATGCACTTCTAATTTCGTCTGTCTTTGTTTGGGGATCCTCAAGAATGCAGGGGTGAAGTAGCATACCCCCCCCCCCCTTTTGCGGCGGTGACGTAGCTTTCTCCACCCTTTTTGCGGCCCCCAGAACGCAGGGGTCAAGCAGCCAATTCTGATTTTGCCCTCCTTTGTTTCATTACCCCCGAGAATACAAGGGTGATGTAGCATGTCTGCCCTCTTCTAGGCCCCCAAGAAGGCAGGCGTGAGACATGCACTTTTGATGTTGTCTCCCTTTGTTTTGGGATCCCTGAGAATGCAGGGTTGATGTAGCATTTTTGCCCTTTCTCGGGCCCCCAAGAAGGCAAGGGTGAGGCGGCCACTTCTGATTTTGTTCCCGGTTGTTTACGGATCCCCGAGAATGTAGGGGCGGCATAGCATTTCCGCCCTCTTTTGGGCCTCGGAGAAGGCAAGGGTGAGGCAGCCACTTCTGATTTTGCCTCCCTTTGTTTCGGCACCCCCGAGAATGTAGGGGTGGCGTAGCATTTCTGCCCTCTTTTGGCCCGTGGAGAAGGCACGGATGAGGCGGCCACCTCTGAATTTGTCCCCGTTTGTTTGGGGATCCCCAAGAATGAAGGGGTGGCATAGCAATTCCACCCTCTTTTGGGTCTCGGAGAAGGCAGGGGTGAGGGAACCACTTGAGAGTTTGTCCCCCTTTGTTTTGGGGGTGCCATAGAATGCAGGGGTGATGTAGCATTTCCGCCCTCTTTTGGGCCCCCGACAAGGCAGGCGTGAGACATGCACTTCTCAGTTTCTCTCCGTTTGTTCGGGGATCCCCGAGAATGCAGGGGTGGCATAGCATTTCCGCCCTCCCTTGAGACCCCAAGAAGGCGAGGGTGATTCGGCCAATCTGATTTTGTCCCCTATTGATAGGGGAGCCTCGGGAATGCAGGTGTGGCGTATCATTTCGGCCCTCTTTTGGGCCCCCGGGAAGGCGTGAGGCAATCGCTTCTGATTTTCTCCGTATTTGTTTGGGGATCCCCAAGAATGCTAGGGTGACATAGCAGTTGGATCCTCTTTTGGGCCCCCGAGAAGGCAGGGGTGAGGCAACCACTTGTGATTTTGCCCCCCTTTGTTTGGGGATCTCGGAGCTGATGTAGCATTTTTTGCCCTCTTTTGGGCTCCCGAGAAGGCAAGGGTGAGGTAGCCATCTGTGATTTTGTCCGCCTTTGTTTGGGCGTCCCCGCAAATGCAGGGGTGGCGTAGCATTTGTGCCCTCTTCTCGGCCCCTGAGAAAGCAAGGGTGAGGCAGCCACTGATTTTGTCCAGGGACCCCCGAGAATGCAAGGCTGCCAAAGCATTTCCGCCCTCTTTGGGTATCACGGAGAATGCAGCGGTGACGTAGCATTTCTGCCCTCTTTGAGGCCCCCGAGAAGGCGAGGGTGGGGCAACCAATTCTGATTTTGTCCGTCTTTGTTTGGGGATCCTCGGAAATGCACGGGTGGCATAGCATTTGTGCCCTCTTTTGGGCCCCTGACAGGCAGGGGTGAGGCAGCCACCTCCGATTTCATCCCCCTTTGTTTGGGGATCCTGAGAATGTAGGGGTTACGTAGCATTTCCGCCCTCTTTTGGGCCCCCGAGAATGCACGGGTGAGGCATCCACTTGTGATGTTGTTCCCGGTTGTTTAGGGACCCCCGAGAATGCAAGGAAGCCGTAGCATTTCGGCGCTCTTTTGGGCCCCCGAGAAGGCAGGCGTGAGACATGCACTTCTAATTTTGTCTGTCTTTGTTTGGGGATCCTCAAGAATGCAGTGGTGAAGTAGCATACCCCCCCCCCCTTTTGCGGCGGTGACGTAGCTTTCTCCACCCTTTTTGCGGCCCCCAGAACGCAGGGGTCAAGCAGCCAATTCTGATTTTGCCCTCCTTTGTTTCATTACCCCCGAGAATACAAGGGTGATGTAGCATGTCTGCCCTCTTCTAGGCCCCCAAGAAGGCAGGCGTGAGACATGCACTTTTGATGTTGTCTCCCTTTGTTTTGGGATCCCTGAGAATGCAGGGTTGATGTAGCATTTTTGCCCTTTCTCGGGCCCCCAAGAAGGCAAGGGTGAGGCGGCCACTTCTGATTTTGTTCCCGGTTGTTTACGGATCCCCGAGAATGTAGGGGCGGCATAGCATTTCCGCCCTCTTTTGGGCCTCGGAGAAGGCAAGGGTGAGGCAGCCACTTCTGATTTTGCCCCCCTTTGTTTCGGCACCCCCGAGAATGTAGGGGTGGCGTAGCATTTCTGCCCTCTTTTGGGCCCCCGAGAAGGCAGGGATGAGGCGGCCACCTCTGAATTTGTCCCCGTTTGTTTGGGGATCCCCAAGAATGAAGGGGTGGCATAGCAATTCCACCCTCTTTTGGGTCTCGGAGAAGGCAGGGGTGAGGGAACCACTTGTGAGCTTGTCCCCCTTTGTTTTGGGGGTGCCATAGAATGCAGGGGTGATGTAGCATTTCCGCCCTCTTTTGGGCCCCCGACAAGGCAGGCGTGAGACATGCACTTCTCATTTTGTCTCCGTTTGTTCGGGGATCCCCGAGAATGCAGGCGTGGCATAGCATTTCCGCCCTCCCTTGAGACCCCAAGAAGGCGAGGGTGATTCGGCCAATCTGATTTTGTCCCCTATTGATAGGGGAGCCTCGGGAATGCAGGTGTGGCGTATCATTTCGGCCCTCTTTTGGGCCCCCGGGAAGGCGTGAGGCAATCGCTTCTGATTTTCTCCGTATTTGTTTGGGGATCCCCAAGAATGCTAGGGTGACATAGCAGTTGGATCCTCTTTTGGGCCCCCGAAGGGCAGGGGTGAGGCAACCACTTGTGATTTTGCCCCCCTTTGTTTGGGGATCTCGGAGCTGATGTAGCATTTTTTGCCCTCTTTTGGGCTCCCGAGAAGGCAAGGGTGAGGTAGCCATCTGTGATTTTGTCCGCCTTTGTTTGGGAGTCCCCGCAAATGCAGGGGTGGCGTAGCATTTGTGCCCTCTTCCCGGCCCCTGAGAAAGCAAGGGTGAGGCAGCCACTGATTTTGTCCAGGGACCCCCGAGGATGCAAGGCTGCCAAAGCATTTCCGCCCTTTTTGGGTATCACGGAGAATGCAGCGGTGACGTAGCATTTCTGCCCTCTTTGAGGCCCCCGAGAAGGCAAGGGTGGGGCAACCAATTCTGATTTTGTCCGTCTTTGTTTGGGGATCCTCGGAAATGCACGGGTGGCATAGCATTTGTGCCCTCTTTTGGGCCCCTGACAGGCAGGGGTGAGGCAGCCACCTCCGATTTCATCCCCCTTTGTTTGGGGATCCTGAGAATGTAGGGGTTACATAGCATTTCCGCCCTCTTTTGGGCCCCCGAGAATGCACGGGTGAGGCATCCACTTGTGATGTTGTTCCCGGTTGTTTAGGGACCCCCGAGAATGCAAGGAAGCCGTAGCATTTCGGCGCTCTTTTGGGCCCCCGAGAAGGCAGGCGTGAGACATGCACTTCTAATTTCGTCTGTCTTTGTTTGGGGATCCTCAAGAATGCAGTGGTGAAGTAGCATCCCCCCCCCCCCTTTTGCGGCGGTGACGTAGCTTTCTCCACCCTTTTTGCGGCCCCCAGAACGCAGGGGTCAAGCAGCCAATTCTGATTTTGCCCTCCTTTGTTTCATTACCCCCGAGAATACAAGGGTGATGTAGCATGTCTGCCCTCTTCTAGGCCCCCAAGAAGGCAGGCGTGAGACATGCACTTCTGATTTTGTCTCCCTTTGTTTTGGGATCCCTGAGAATGCAGGGTTGATGTAGCATTTTTGCCCTTTCTCGGGCCCCCAAGAAGGCAAGGGTGAGGCGGCCACTTCTGATTTTGTTCCCGGTTGTTTACGGATCCCCGAGAATGTAGGGGCGGCGTAGCATTTCCGCCCTCTTTTGGGCCTCGGAGAAGGCAAGGGTGAGGCAGCCACTTCTGATTTTGCCCCCCTTTGTTTCGGCACCCCCGAGAATGTAGGGGTGGCGTAGCATTTCTGCCCTCTTTTGGGCCCCCGAGAAGGCAGGGATGAGGCGGCCACCTCTGAATTTGTCCCCGTTTGTTTGGGGATCCCCAAGAATGAAGGGGTGGCATAGCAATTCCACCCTCTTTTGGGTCTCGGAGAAGGCAGGGGTGAGGGAACCACTTGTGAGTTTGTCCCCCTTTGTTTTGGGGGTGCCATGGAATGCAGGGGTGATGTAGCATTTCCGCCCTCTTTTGGGCCCCCGACAAGGCAGGCGTGAGACATGCACTTCTCATTTTGTCTCCGTTTGTTCGGGGATCCCCAAGAATGCAGGGGTGGCATAGCATTTCCGCCCTCCCTTGAGACCCCAAGAAGGCGAGGGTGATTCGGCCAATCTGATTTTGTCCCCTATTGATAGGGGAGCCTCGGGAATGCAGGTGTGGCGTATCATTTCGGCCCTCTTTTGGGCCCCCGGGAAGGCGTGAGGCAATCGCTTCTGATTTTCTCCGTATTTGTTTGGGGATCCCCAAGAATGCTAGGGTGACATAGCAGTTGGATCCTCTTTTGGGCCCCCGAGAAGGCAGGGGTGAGGCAACCACTTGTGATTTTGCCCCCCTTTGTTTGGGGATCTCGGAGCTGATGTAGCATTTTTTGCCCTCTTTTGGGCTCCCGAGAAGGCAAGGGTGAGGTAGCCATCTGTGATTTTGTCCGCCTTTGTTTGGGCGTCCCCGCAAATGCAGGGGTGGCGTAGCATTTGTGCCCTCCTTTTGGCCCCCGAGAAAGCAAGGGTGAGGCAGCCACTGATTTTGTCCAGGGACCCCCGAGAATGCAAGGCTGCCAAAGCATTTCCGCCCTTTTTGGGTATCACGGAGAATGCAGCGGTGACGTAGCATTTCCGCCCTCTTTGAGGCCCCCGAGAAGGCGAGGGTGGGGCAACCAATTCTGATTTTGTCCGTCTTTGTTTGGGGATCCTCGGAAATGCACGGGTGGCATAGCATTTGTGCCCTCTTTTGGGCCCCTGACAGGCAGGGGTGAGGCAGCCACCTCCGATTTCATCCCCCTTTGTTTGGGGATCCTGAGAATGTAGGGGTTACGTAGCATTTCCGCCCTCTTTTGGGCCCCCGAGAATGCACGGGTGAGGCATCCACTTGTGATGTTGTTCCCGGTTGTTTAGGGACCCCTGAGAATGCAAGGAAGCCGTAGCATTTCGGCGCTCTTTTGGGCCCCCGAGAAGGCAGGCGTGAGACATGCACTTCTAATTTCGTCTGTCTTTGTTTGGGGATCCTCAAGAATGCAGTGGTGAAGTAGCATACCCCCCCCCCCTTTTGCGGCGGTGACGTAGCTTTCTCCACCCTTTTTGCGGCCCCCAGAACGCAGGGGTCAAGCAGCCAATTCTGATTTTGCCCTCCTTTGTTTCATTACCCCCGAGAATACAAGGGTGATGTAGCATGTCTGCCCTCTTCTAGGCCCCCAAGAAGGCAGGCGTGAGACATGCACTTTTGATGTTGTCTCCCTTTGTTTTGGGATCCCTGAGAATGCAGGGTTGATGTAGCATTTTTGCCCTTTCTCGGGCCCCCAAGAAGGCAAGGGTGAGGCGGCCACTTCTGATTTTGTTCCCGGTTGTTTACGGATCCCCGAGAATGTAGGGGCGGCGTAGCATTTCCGCCCTCTTTTGGGCCTCGGAGAAGGCAAGGGTGAGGCAGCCACTTCTGATTTTGCCCCTCTTTGTTTCGGGACCGCCGAGAATGTAGGGGTGGCGTAGCATTTCTGCCCTCTTTTGGGCCCCCGAGAAGGCACGGATGAGGCGGCCACCTCTGAATTTGTCCCCGTTTGTTTGGGGATCCCCAAGAATGAAGGGGTGGCATAGCAATTCCACCCTCTTTTGGGTCTCGGAGAAGGCAGGGGTGAGGGAACCACTTGTGAGTTTGTCCCCCTTTGTTTTGGGGGTGCCATAGAATGCAGGGGTGATGTAGCATTTCCGCCCTCTTTTGGGCCCCCGACAAGGCAGGCGTGAGACATGCACTTCTCATTTTGTCTCCGTTTGTTCGGGGATCCCGGAGAATGCAGGGGTGGCATAGCATTTCCGCCCTCCCTTGAGACCCCAAGAAGGCGAGGGTGATTCGGCCAATCTGATTTTGTCCCCTATTGATAGGGGAGCCTCGGGAATGCAGGTGTGGCGTATCATTTCGGCCCTCTTTTGGGCCCCCGGGAAGGCGTGAGGCAATCGCTTCTGATTTTCTCCGTATTTGTTTGGGGATCCCCAAGAATGCTAGGGTGACATAGCAGTTGGATCCTCTTTTGGGCCCCCGAAGGGCAGGGGTGAGGCAACCACTTGTGATTTTGCCCCCCTTTGTTTGGGGATCTCGGAGCTGATGTAGCATTTTTTGCCCTCTTTTGGGCTCCCGAGAAGGCAAGGGTGAGGTAGCCATCTGTGATTTTGTCCGCCTTTGTTTGGGAGTCCCCGCAAATGCAGGGGTGGCGTAGCATTTGTGCCCTCTTCCCGGCCCCTGAGAAAGCAAGGGTGAGGCAGCCACTGATTTTGTCCAGGGACCCCCGAGAATGCAAGGCTGCCAAAGCATTTCCGCCCTTTTTGGGTATCACGGAGAATGCAGCGGTGACGTAGCATTTCTGCCCTCTTTGAGGCCCCCGAGAAGGCAAGTGTGGGGCAACCAATTCTGATTTTGTCCGTCTTTGTTTGGGGATCCTCGGAAATGCACGGGTGGCATAGCATTTGTGCCCTCTTTTGGGCCCCTGACAGGCAGGGGTGAGGCAGCCACCTCCGATTTCATCCCCCTTTGTTTGGGGATCCTGAGAATGTAGGGGTTACATAGCATTTCCGCCCTCTTTTGGGCCCCCGAGAATGCACGGGTGAGGCATCCACTTGTGATGTTGTTCCCGGTTGTTTAGGGACCCCCGAGAATGCAAGGAAGCCGTAGCATTTCGGCGCTCTTTTGGGCCCCCGAGAAGGCAGGCGTGAGACATGCACTTCTAATTTCGTCTGTCTTTGTTTGGGGATCCTCAAGAATGCAGTGGTGAAGTAGCATCCCCCCCCCCCCTTTTGCGGCGGTGACGTAGCTTTCTCCACCCTTTTTGCGGCCCCCAGAACGCAGGGGTCAAGCAGCCAATTCTGATTTTGCCCTCCTTTGTTTCATTACCCCCGAGAATACAAGGGTGATGTAGCATGTCTGCCCTCTTCTAGGCCCCCAAGAAGGCAGGCGTGAGACATGCACTTCTGATTTTGTCTCCCTTTGTTTTGGGATCCCTGAGAATGCAGGGTTGATGTAGCATTTTTGCCCTTTCTCGGGCCCCCAAGAAGGCAAGGGTGAGGCGGCCACTTCTGATTTTGTTCCCGGTTGTTTACGGATCCCCGAGAATGTAGGGGCGGCGTAGCATTTCCGCCCTCTTTTGGGCCTCGGAGAAGGCAAGGGTGAGGCAGCCACTTCTGATTTTGCCCCCCTTTGTTTCGGCACCCCCGAGAATGTAGGGGTGGCGTAGCATTTCTGCCCTCTTTTGGGCCCCCGAGAAGGCAGGGATGAGGCGGCCACCTCTGAATTTGTCCCCGTTTGTTTGGGGATCCCCAAGAATGAAGGGGTGGCATAGCAATTCCACCCTCTTTTGGGTCTCGGAGAAGGCAGGGGTGAGGGAACCAGTTGAGAGTTTGTCCCCCTTTGTTTTGGGGATGCCATAGAATGCAGGGGTGATGTAGCATTTCCGCCCTCTTTTGGGCCCCCGACAAGGCAGGCGTGAGACATGCACTTCTCATTTTGTCTCCGTTTGTTCGGGGATCCCCGAGAATGCAGGGGTGGCATAGCATTTCCGCCCTCCCTTGAGACCCCATGAAGGCGAGGGTGATTCGGCCAATCTGATTTTGTCCCCTATTGATAGGGGAGCCTCGGGAATGCAGGTGTGGCGTATCATTTCGGCCCTCTTTTGGGCCCCCGGGAAGGCGTGAGGCAATCGCTTCTGATTTTCTCCGTATTTGTTTGGGGATCCCCAAGAATGCTAGGGTGACATAGCAGTTGGATCCTCTTTTGGGCCCCCGAGAAGGCAGGGGTGAGGCAACCACTTGTGATTTTGCCCCCCTTTGTTTGGGGATCTCGGAGCTGATGTAGCATTTTTTGCCCTCTTTTGGGCTCCCGAGAAGGCAAGGGTGAGGTAGCCATCTGTGATTTTGTCCGCCTTTGTTTGGGAGTCCCCGCAAATGCAGGGGTGGCGTAGCATTTGTGCCCTCTTCTGGGCCCCTGAGAAAGCAAGGGGGAGGCCGCCACTGATTTTGTCCAGGGACCCCCGAGAATGCAAGGCTGCCAAAGCATTTCCGCCCTTTTTGGGTATCACGGAGAATGCAGCGGTGACGTAGCATTTCCGCCCTCTTTGAGGCCCCCGAGAAGGCAAGGGTGGGGCAACCAATTCTGATTTTGTCCGTCTTTGTTTGGGGATCCTCGTAAATGCACGGGTGGCATAGCATTTGTGCCCTCTTTTGGGCCCCTGACAGGCAGGGGTGAGGCAGCCACCTCCGATTTCATCCCCCTTTGTTTGGGGATCCTGAGAATGTAGGGGTTACGTAGCATTTCCGCCCTCTTTTGGGCCCCCGAGAATGCAGGGGTGTGGCATCCACTTGTGATGTTGTTCCCGGTTGTTTAGGGACCCCCGAGAATGCAAGTAAGCCGTAGCATTTCGGCGCTCTTTTGGGCCCCCGAGAAGGCAGGCGTGAGACATGCACTTCTAATTTCGTCTGTCTTTGTTTGGGGATCCTCAAGAATGCAGGGGTGAAGTAGCATCCCCCCCCCCCTTTTGCGGCGGTGACGTAGCTTTCTCCACCCTTTTTGCGGCCCCCAGAACGCAGGGGTCAAGCAGCCATTTCTGATTTTGCCCTCCTTTGTTTCATTACCCCCGAGAATACAAGGGTGATGTAGCATGTCTGCCCTCTTCTAGGCCCCCAAGAAGGCAGGCGTGAGACATGCACTTCTGATGTTGTCTCCCTTTGTTTTGGGATCCCTGAGAATGCAGGGTTGATGTAGCATTTTTGCCCTTTCTCGGGCCCCCACGAAGGCAAGGGTGAGGCGGCCACTTCTGATTTTGTTCCCGGTTGTTTACGGATCCCCGAGAATGTAGGGGCGGCATAGCATTTCCGCCCTCTTTTGGGCCTCGGAGAAGGCAAGGGTGAGGCAGCCACTTCTGATTTTGCCCCCCTTTGTTTCGGCACCCCCGAGAATGTAGGGGTGGCGTAGCATTTCTGCCCTCTTTTGGGCCCCCGAGAAGGCAGGGATGAGGCGGCCACCTCTGAATTTGTCCCCGTTTGTTTGGGGATCCCCAAGAATGAAGGGGTGGCATAGCAATTCCACCCTCTTTTGGGTCTCGGAGAAGGCAGGGGTGAGGGAACCACTTGTGAGTTTGTCCCCCTTTGTTTTGGGGGTGCCATAGAATGCAGGGGTGATGTAGCATTTCCGCCCTCTTTTGGGCCCCCGACAAGGCAGGCGTGAGACATGCACTTCTCATTTTGTCTCCGTTTGTTCGGGGATCCCCGAGAATGCAGGGGTGGCATAGCATTTCCGCCCTCCCTTGAGACCCCAAGAAGGCGAGGGTGATTCGGCCAATCTGATTTTGTCCCCTATTGATAGGGGAGCCTCGGGAATGCAGGTGTGGCGTATCATTTCGGCCCTCTTTTGGGCCCCCGGGAAGGCGTGAGGCAATCGCTTCTGATTTTCTCCGTATTTGTTTGGGGATCCCCAAGAATGCTAGGGTGACATAGCAGTTGGATCCTCTTTTGGGCCCCCGAAGGGCAGGGGTGAGGCAACCACTTGTGATTTTGCCCCCCTTTGTTTGGGGATCTCGGAGCTGATGTAGCATTTTTTGCCCTCTTTTGGGCTCCCGAGAAGGCAAGGGTGAGGTAGCCATCTGTGATTTTGTCCGCCTTTGTTTGGGAGTCCCCGCAAATGCAGGGGTGGCGTAGCATTTGTGCCCTCTTCTCGGCCCCTGAGAAAGCAAGGGTGAGGCAGCCACTGATTTTGTCCAGGGACCCCCGAGAATGCAAGGCTGCCAAAGCATTTCCGCCCTTTTTGGGTATCACGGAGAATGCAGCGGTGGCGTAGCATTTCTGCCCTCTTTGAGGCCTCCGAGAAGGCAAGGGTGGGGCAACCAATTCTGATTTTGTCCGTCTTTGTTTGGGGATCCTCGGAAATGCACGGGTGGCATAGCATTTGTGCCCTCTTTTGGGCCCCTGACAGGCAGGGGTGAGGCAGCCACCTCCGATTTCATCCCCCTTTGTTTGGGGATCCTGAGAATGTAGGGGTTACATAGCATTTCCGCCCTCTTTTGGGCCCCCGAGAATGCACGGGTGAGGCATCCACTTGTGATGTTGTTCCCGGTTGTTTAGGGACCCCCGAGAATGCAAGGAAGCCGTAGCATTTCGGCGCTCTTTTGGGCCCCCGAGAAGGCAGGCGTGAGACATGCACTTCTAATTTCGTCTGTCTTTGTTTGGGGATCCTCAAGAATGCAGGGGTGAAGTAGCATCCCCCCCCCCCTTTTGCGGCGGTGACGTAGCTTTCTCCACCCTTTTTGCGGCCCCCAGAACGCACGGGTCAAGCAGTCAATTCTGATTTTGCCCTCCTTTGTTTCATTACCCCCGAGAATACAAGGGTGATGTAGCATGTCTGCCCTCTTCTAGGCCCCCAAGAAGGCAGGCGTGAGACATGCACTTCTGATTTTGTCTCCCTTTGTTTTGGGATCCCTGAGAATGCAGGGTTGATGTAGCATTTTTGCCCTTTCTCGGGCCCCCAAGAAGGCAAGGGTGAGGCGGCCACTTCTGATTTTGTTCCCGGTTGTTTACGGATCCCCGAGAATGTAGGGGCGGCGTAGCATTTCCGCCCTCTTTTGGGCCTCGGAGAAGGCAAGGGTGAGGCAGCCACTTCTGATTTTGCCCCCCTTTGTTTCGGCACCCCCGAGAATGTAGGGGTGGCGTAGCATTTCTGCCCTCTTTTGGGCCCCCGAGAAGGCAGGGATGAGGCGGCCACCTCTGAATTTGTCCCCGTTTGTTTGGGGATCCCCAAGAATGAAGGGGTGGCATAGCAATTCCACCCTCTTTTGGGTCTCGGAGAAGGCAGGGGTGAGGGAACCACTTGTGAGTCTGTCCCCCTTTGTTTTGGGGGTGCCATGGAATGCAGGGGTGATGTAGCATTTCCGCCCTCTTTTGGGCCCCCGAGAAGGCAGGCGTGAGACATGCACTTCTCATTTTGTCTCCGTTTGTTCGGGGATCCCCGAGAATGCAGGGGTGGCATAGCATTTCCGCCCTCCCTTGAGACCCCAAGAAGGCGAGGGTGATTCGGCCAATCTGATTTTGTCCCCTATTGATAGGGGAGCCTCGGGAATGCAGGTGTGGCGTATCATTTCGGCCCTCTTTTGGGCCCCCGGGAAGGCGTGAGGCAATCGCTTCTGATTTTCTCCGTATTTGTTTGGGGATCCCCAAGAATGCTAGGGTGACATAGCAGTTGGATCCTCTTTTGGGCCCCCGAGAAGGCAGGGGTGAGGCAACCACTTGTGATTTTGCCCCCCTTTGTTTGGGGATCTCGGAGCTGATGTAGCATTTTTTGCCCTCTTTTGGGCTCCCGAGAAGGCAAGGGTGAGGTAGCCATCTGTGATTTTGTCCGCCTTTGTTTGGGAGTCCCCGCAAATGCAGGGGTGGCGTAGCATTTGTGCCCTCTTCTCGGCCCCTGAGAAAGCAAGGGGGAGGCCGCCACTGATTTTGTCCAGGGACCCCCGAGAATGCAAGGCTGCCAAAGCATTTCCGCCCTCTTTGGGTATCACGGAGAATGCAGCGGTGACGTAGCATTTCCGCCCTCTTTGAGGCCCCCGAGAAGGCGAGGGTGGGGCAACCAATTCTGATTTTGTCCGTCTTTGTTTGGGGATCCTCGTAAATGCACGGGTGGCATAGCATTTGTGCCCTCTTTTGGGCCCCTGACAGGCAGGGGTGAGGCAGCCACCTCCGATTTCATCCCCCTTTGTTTGGGGATCCTGAGAATGTAGGGGTTACGTAGCATTTCCGCCCTCTTTTGGGCCCCCGAGAATGCAGGGGTGAGGCATCCACTTGTGATGTTGTTCCCGGTTGTTTAGGGACCCCCGAGAATGCAAGGATGCCGTAGCATTTCGGCGCTCTTTTGGGCCCCCGAGAAGGCAGGCGTGAGACATGCACTTCTAATTTCGTCTGTCTTTGTTTGGGGATCCTCAAGAATGCAGGGGTGAAGTAGCATCCCCCCCCCCCTTTTGCGGCGGTGACGTAGCTTTCTCCACCCTTTTTGCGGCCCCCAGAACGCAGGGGTCAAGCAGCCAATTCTGATTTTGCCCTCCTTTGTTTCATTACCCCCGAGAATACAAGGGTGATGTAGCATGTCTGGCCTCTTCTAGGCCCCCAAGAACGCAGGCGTGAGACATGCACTTCTGATGTTGTCTCCCTTTGTTTTGGGATCCCTGAGAATGCAGGGTTGATGTAGCATTTTTGCCCTTTCTCGGGCCCCCAAGAAGGCAAGGGTGAGGCGGCCACTTCTGATTTTGTTCCCGGTTGTTTGCGGATCCCCGAGAATGTAGGGGCGGCATAGCATTTCCGCCCTCTTTTGGGCCTCGGAGAAGGCAAGGGTGAGGCAGCCACTTCTGATTTTGCCCCCCTTTGTTTCGGCACCCCCGAGAATGTAGGGGTGGCGTAGCATTTCCGCCCTCTTTTGGGCCCCCGAGAAGGCACGGATGAGGCAGCCACCTCTGAATTTGTCCCCGTTTGTTTGGGGATCCCCAAGAATGAAGGGGTGGCATAGCAATTCCACCCTCTTTTGGGTCTCGGAGAAGGCAGGGGTGAGGGAACCAATTGTGAGTTTGTCCCCCTTTGTTTTGGGGGTGCCATAGAATGCAGGGGTGATGTAGCATTTCCGCCCTCCTTTGGGCCCCCGACAAGGCAGGCGTGAAACATGCTCTTCAAATTTTCTCTCCGTTTGTTCGGGGATCCCCGAGAATGCAGGGGTGGCATAGCATTTCCGCCCTCCCTTGAGACCCCAAGAAGGCGAGGGTGATTCGGCCAATCTGATTTTGTCCCCTATTGATAGGGGAGCCTCGGGAATGCAGGTGTGGCGTATCATTTCGGCCCTCTTTTGGGCCCCCGGGAAGGCGTGAGGCAATCGCTTCTGATTTTCTCCGTATTTGTTTGGGGATCCCCAAGAATGCTAGGGTGACATAGCAGTTGGATCCTCTTTTGGGCCCCCGAGAAGGCAGGGGTGAGGCAACCACTTGTGATTTTGCCCCCCTTTGTTTGGGGATCTCGGAGCTGATGTAGCATTTTTTGCCCTCTTTTGGGCTCCCGAGAAGGCAAGGGTGAGGTAGCCATCTGTGATTTTGTCCGCCTTTGTTTGGGAGTCCCCGCAAATGCAGGGGTGGCGTAGCATTTGTGCCCTCTTTTTGGCCCCCGAGAAAGCAAGGGTGAGGCAGCCACTGATTTTGTCCAGGGACCCCCAAGAATGCAAGGCTGCCAAAGCATTTCCGCCCTTTTTGGGTATCACGGAGAATGCAGCGGTGACGTAGCATTTCCGCCCTCCTTGAGGCCCCCGAGAAGGCAAGGGTGGGGCAACCAATTCTGATTTTGTCCGTCTTTGTTTGGGGATCCTCGTAAATGCACGGGTGGCATAGCATTTGTGCCCTCTTTTGGGCCCCTGACAGGCAGGGGTGAGGCAGCCACCTCCGATTTCATCACCCTTTGTTTGGGGATCCTGAGAGTGTAGGGGTTACGTAGCATTTCCGCCCTCTTTTGGGCCCCCGAGAATGCACGGGTGAGGCATCCACTTCTGATGTTGTTCCCGGTTGTTTAGGGACCCCCGAGAACGCAAGGATGCCGTAGCATTTCGGCGCTCTTTTGGCCCCCTGAGAAGGCAGGCCTGAGACATGCACTTCTGATTTTGTCTGTCTTTGTTTGGGGATCCTCGAGAATGCAAGGGTGACGTAGCATTTCCCCCCCTTTTTGCGGCCCCGAGAAGGCAGGGCTGAGGCAGCCAATTGTGATTTGGCCCTCCTTCTTTTCGGGACCCCCGAGAATGCAAGGGTGATGTAGCATTTCGGCCCTCTTCCGGGCCCCCCAAGAAGGCAGGTGAGAGACATGCACTTCTGATTTTGTCTCCCTTTGTTTGGGGATCCCTGAGAATGCAGGGTTGATGTAGCATTTTTGCCGTTACTCGGGCCCCCAAGAAGGCAAGGGTGAGGCAACCACTTCTGATTTTGTTCCCGGTTGTTTACGGATCCCCGAGAATGTAGGGGTGGCGTAGCATTACCGCCCTCTTTTGGGCCCCTGAGAAGGCAAGGGTGAGGCAAGCACTTCTGACCCTGTCCGTCTTCGCTTAGGGATCCCCGAGAATATAGGGGTGGCGTAGCATTTCCGCCCTCTTTGGGGCCCCGAGACGCCTATGATGAGGCATCCGGTTCTGATTTTGTCCCCCTTTGTTTGGGGACCCCCGAGAATGCAGGGGTGACGTAGCATTTTGGCCCTCTTCCGGGCCCCCGAGAAGGCAGGTGTGAGGTAGCCACTTCTGATTTTGTCCCCGTTTGTTAACGGACCCCCGAGAATGCAGGGCTGAAAAAGCATTTCCGCCCTCTTTGGGGCCTCTGAAAAGGCAAGGGTGAGGCCCCCACTTCTGATTTTGTCCCCCTTTGTTTGGGGATCCCCAAGAATGAAGGGGTGAGAAAGCATTTCCGCCCTCTTCCGGGCCCGCAAGAAGGCAAGGGTGAGGCAGCCACTTCTGATTTTGTCTCCTTTTGTTCGGAGACCCTGAGAATGTAGGGGTTACGTAGCATTTCCGCCCTCGTTTGGGCCTCCGAGAATGCAGGGGTGAGGCATCCACTTCTGATGTTGTTCTCGGTTGTTTAGGGACCCCCGAGAATGCAAGGATGCGGTAGCATTTCAGCACTCTTTTGGGCCCCCGAGAAGGCAGGCGTGAGAAATGCACTTCTAATTTCGTCTGTCTTTGTTTGGGGATCCTCAAGAATGCAGTGGTGAAGTAGCATCCCCCCCCCCCTTTTGCGGCGGTGACGTAGCTTTCTCCACCCTTTTTGCGGCCCCGAGAACGTAGGGGTCAAGCAGCCAATTCTGATTTTGCCCTCCTTTGTTTCATTACCCCCGAGAATACAAGGGTGATGTAGCATGTCTGCCCTCTTCTAGGCCCCCAAGAAGGCAGGCGTGAGACATGCACTTCTGATTTTGTCTCCCTTTGTTTTGGGATCCCCGAGAATGCAGGGTTGATGTAGCATTTTTGCCCTTTCTCGGGCCCCCAAGAAGGCAACGGTGAGGCGGCCACTTCTGATTTTGTTCCCGGTTGTTTGCGGATCCCCGAGAATGTAGGGGCGGCGTAGCATCACCGCCCTTTTTTGGGCCTCTAAGAAGGCAAGGGTGAGGCAAGCATTTCTCATTTCTACCGTCTTTGTTTCGGCACCCCCGAGAAAGCAGGGCTGAAATAGCATTTTCGCCCTCTTTTGGGCCCCGGAGAAGGCAAGGGTGAGGCAGCCACTTCTGATTTTGTCCCGCTTTGTTTGGGGATTTCCAAGAATGCAGGGGTGAGAAAGCATTTCCGCCCTCTTCTGGGCCTGCAAGAAGTAAGGGTGAGGCAGCCACTTGTGATTTTGTCCCCCTTTGTTCGGGGATGCTGAGCATGTAGGGGTTACGTAGCATTTCCGCCCTTTTTTGGGCCTCCGAGAATGCAGGGGTGAGGCATCCACTTCTGATGTTGTTCTCGGTTGTTTAGGGACCCCCGAGAATGCAAGGATGCCGTAGCATTTCGGCCCTCTTTTTGGGCCCCCGAGAAGGCAGGCGTGAGACATGGGCTTCTAATTTCGTCTGTGTTTGTTTAGGGATCCGCGAGAATGCAGGGGTGACGTAGCATTTCCCCACCTTTCTGCGGCCCCGAGAAGGCAGGGGTTAGGCAGCCAATTCTAATTTTGACCCCCTTTGTTTCATGACCCCCGGGAAGGCAAGGGTGATGTAGCATTTCGGCCTTGTTCCGGGCCCCCGAGAAGGCAGGCGCGAGACATGCACTTCTGATTTTGTCCCTCGTCGTTTGGGGACCCCCGAGAATGCAGGGATGACATAGCATTTCGGCTCTTCTTCGGGCCCCCGAGAAGGAAGGCTTGAGGCATGCACTTCTGATTTTTTCCCGCTTTGTTTGGGGACCCCCAAGAATGCAGGTGTGAGGCACGCCTTTCTGATTTTGCCCCCGTTTGTTAAGGGACCCCCGAGAATGCAAGGCTAAAATAGCATGTCCGCCCTCTTTTGGACCTCTAAAAAGGCAAGGTTGAGGCCCTCACTTCTGATTTTGTCCCCCTTTGTTTGGGGATCCCCAAGAATGCAGGGGTGACAAAGCATTTCCGCCCTCCTCCGGGCCCGCAAGAGGGCAAGGGTGAGGCAGCCACTTCTGATTTTGTCCCCCTTTGTCCGGGGATCCTGAGAATGTAGGGGTTACGTAGCATTTCCGCCCTCTTTTGGGCCTTCGAGAATGCACGGGTGAGGCATCCACTCCTGATGTTGTTCTCGGTTGTTTAGGGACCCCCGAGAATGCAAGTAAGCCGTAGCATTTCGCCGTTCTTCTGGGCCCCTGAGGCAGGCGTGAGACATGCACTTCTGATTTTGTCAGTCTTTGTTTTGGCATCCTCGAGAACGCAGTGGTGACGTAGCTTTCCCCACCCTTTTTGCGGCCCCGAGAAGGCAGGAGTGAGGCAGCCAATTCTGATTTCGACCTCCTTCTTTTCGGGACCCCCGAGAATGCAAGGGTGATGTAGCATTTCCGCCCTCTTCCGGGCCCCCAAGAAGGCAGGCGTGAGACATGCACTTCTGATTTTGTCTCCCTTTGTTTGGGGATCCCTGAGAATGCAGGGTTGATGTAGCGTTTTTGCCGCTACTCGGGCCCCCAAGAAGGCAAGGGTGAGGCAACCACTTCTGATTTTGTTCCCGGTTGTTTACGGATCCCCGAGAATGTAGGGGTGGCGTAGCATTTCCGCCCTCTTTTGGGCCCCTGAGAAGGCAAGGGTGAGGCAAGCACTTCTGATTTTTACCGTCTTTGTTTGCAAATCCCCGAGAATGCAGGGCTGAAATAGCATTTTCACCCTCTTTTGGGCCCCGGAGAAGGCAAGGGTGAGGCAGCCACTTCTGATTTTGTCCCCCTTTGTTAGGGGACCCCCGAGAATGTAGGGGTTATGTGGCATTTCCGCCCACTTTTGGGCCCCCGAGAAGTCAGGGATGAGGCGGCCACCTCTGAAATTGTCCCCATTCGTTTGCGGATCCCCTAGAATGAAGGGGTGGCATAGCAATTCCACCCTCCCGAGAAGGCACGGGTGCGGCAACCACTTGTGAGTTTGTCCCCCTTTGTTTTGGGGATGCCATAGAATGCAGGGGTGATGTAGCATTTCGGCCCCGTTTTGGGCCCCCGAGAAGGCAGACATTTGGCACCATCTGATTTTGTCTCCGTTTGTTAGGGGATCCCCGAGAATGCAGGGGTGGCATAGCAATTCTGCCCTCCCTTAAGACCCCGAGAAGGCAAAGGTGATTCGGCCAATCTGATTTTGCCCCCTATTGATAGGGGAGCCTCGGGAATGCAGGTGTGGCGTATCATTTCGGCCCTCTTTTGGGCCCCCGGGAAGGCGTGAGGCAATCGCTTCTGATTTTCTCCGTATTTGTTTGGGGATCCCCAAGAATGCTAGGGTGACATAGCAATTGGACCCTCTTTTGGGCCCCCGAGAAGGCAGGGGTGAGGCAACCACTTGTGATTTTGCCCCCCTTTGTTTGGGGATCTCGGAGCTGATGTAGCATTTTTTGCCCTCTTTTGGGCTCCCGAGAAGGCAAGGGTGAGGTAGCCATCTGTGATTTGGTCCGCCTTTGTTTGGGAGTCCCCGCAAATGCAGGGGTGGCGTAGCATTTGTGCCCTCTTCTCGGCCCCCGAGAAAGCATGGGTGAGGCAACCACTGATTTTGTCCAGGGACCCCCGAGAATGCAAGGCTGCCAAAGCATTTCCGCCCTTTTTGGGTATCACGGAGAATGCAGCGGTGGCGTAGCATTTCCGCCTATTTTTGAGGCCCCCGAGAAGGCAAGGGTGGGGCAACCAATTCTGATTTTGTCCGTCTTTGTTTGGGGATCCCGGGGACAGCATGGGTGACGTAGCATTTGTGCCCTCTTTTGGGCCCCTGACAGGCAGGGGTGAGGCAGCCACCTCCGATTTCATCACCCTTTGTTTGGGGATCCTGAGAATGTAGGGGTTACGTAGCATTTCCGCCCTCTTTTTGGCCCCCGAGAATGCAGGGTTGAGGCATCCACTTCTGATCTTGTTCCCGGTTGTTTAGGGACCCCCGAGAACGCAAGGATGACGTAGCATTTCGGCCTTTTTCTGGGCTTCCGAGAAGGCAGGCTTGAGACATGCACTTCTGATTTTGTCTGTCTTTGTTCGCGAATTCTCGAGAATGCAGGGGTGAAGTAGCATTTTCCCCCTTTTGCGGCCCCGAGAAGGCAGGGCTGAGGCAGCCAATTGTGATTTGGACCTCCTTCTTTTCGGGACCCCCGAAAATGCAAGGGTGATGTAGCATTTCGGCCCTCTTCCGGGCCCCCAAGAAGGCAGGTGTGAGACATTCATTTCTGACTTTGTCTCCCTTTGTTTGGGGATCCTGGAGAATGCAAGGGTGATGTAGCATTTCAGCCCTCTTCCGGGTTCCCGAGAAGGCGTGAGACATGCACTTCCACTTTTTTTCCCCCTTTGTTTGGAGACCCCCAAGAATGCAGGGGTGACGTAGCATTTCGGCTCTCTTCCGGGCCCCCGAGAAGGCAGGTGTGAGGCAGGCCCCTCTAATTTTGTCCCCGTTTGTTAAGGGACCCTCGAGAATGCAGGGTCAAAATAGCATTTCGGCCCTCTTCCGGGCTCTGGAGAAGGCAGGCGTGAGGTAGCCACCTCTGATTTTGTCCCCCTTTGTTTGGGGATCCCGAAGAATGCAGGGGTGACAAAGCATTTTCGCCCTCTTCCGGGCCCGCGAGAAGGCAAAGGTGAGGCATATACTCCTGATTTTGTCCCCCTTTAATCCTGAGAATGTAGGGGTTACGTAGCATTTCCGCCCTTTTTTGGGTCTCCGAGAATGCACGGGTGAGGCATCCACTTCTGATGTTGTTCCCGGTTGTTTAGGGACCCCCGAGAATGCAAGGATGCCGTAGCATTTCGGCGCTCTTTTGGGCCCCTGAGGCAGGCGTGAGACATGCCATTCTGATTTTATCTCCCTTTGTTTGGGGATCCCCGAGAAGGCAGGGGTCAAAGAGCCAGTTCTGATTTTGACCTCCCTTGTTTCGGGACCCCCGAGAATGCACGGGTGATGTAGCATTTCCGCCCTCTCCTGGGCCCCCAAGAAGGCAGGCGTGAGACATGCAATTCTGATTTTGTCTCCCTTTGTTTGGGGATCCCTGAGAATGCAGGGTTGATGTAGCATTTTTGCCCTTTCTCGGGTCCCCAAGAAGGCAAGGGTGAGGCAGCCACTTCTGATTTTGGTCTCGGTTGTTTACGGATCCCCGAGAAAGTAGGGGTGGCATAGCATTACCGCCCTCTTTTGGGCCCCTTGAGAAGGCAAGGGTGAAGCAAGCACTTCTGATTTTGTCCGTCTTTGTTTGGGGATCCCCGAGAATGAAGGAGTGGCGTAGCATTTCAGCCCTCTTTGGGGCCCCGAGACGGCAAGGATGAGGCATCCGCTTCTGATTTTGTCCCCCTTTGTTTGGGGATCCCCGAGAATGCAAGGGTGATGTAGCATTTTTGCCCTCTCTTGGGCCCGCGAGAAGGCAAGCGTGAATCGGCCAATTCTGATTTTGTCCCGGTTTGTTAAGGGACCCCCGAGAATGCACGGCTGGAATAGCATTTTCGCCCTTTTTTGGGCCCCCGAGACGGCAAGGGTGCGGCAACCAATTTTGATTATGTCCCCCTTTGTTTCGGGACCCCCGAGAATGCAGGGGTGACGTAGCATTTTAGCCCTCTTCCGGCCCCCCGAGAAGGCAGGCGTGAGACATGCACTTCTGATTCTGTCCCCCTTTGTTTGGGGATCCTCGAGAATGCAGGGGTGACGTAGCATTCCCCCCCCTTTGTGCCCCGCGAAGGCAGGGGTCAGGCAGCCAATTCTGATTTGACCCCCTTTGTTTCACGACCCCCGAGAATGCAAGGGTGATGTAGCATTTTGGCCCTTTTGTGGGCCCCCAAGAAGGCAGGCGTGAGACATGCACTTCTGTTTTTGTCCCCCTTTGTTTGGGGATCCCTGAGAATGGAGGGTTGATGTAGCATTTTTGCCCTTTCTCGGGCCCCCAATAAGGCAAGGGTGAGGCAGCCACTTCTGATTTTGGTCCCGGTTGTTTACGGATCCCCGAGAATGTAGGGGTGGTGTAGCATTTCCGCCCTCTTTTAGGCGCTTGAGAAGGCAAGGGTGAGGCAAGCACTTCTCATTTTTACCGTCTTTGTTTGGAGATCCCCGACAATGCTGGAGTGATGTAGCATTTCCGCCCTCTTTGGGGCCCCGAGACGGCAAGGATGAGGCATCCGGTTCATATTTCGCACCCCTTTGTTTGGGGATCCCCGAGAATGCAAGGGTGATGTAGCATTTTTGCCCTCTCTTGGGCCCGCGAGAAGGCAAGCGTGAGGCAGCCACTTCTGAGTTTGTCCCGGTTTGTTAGGGATCCCCGAGAATGCAGGGCTGGAATCGCATTTTCGCCCTTTTTTGGGTTCGCGAGACGGCAAGGGTGCGGCAACCAATTTTGATTATGTCCCCCTTTGTTTGGGGACCCCCGAGAATGCAGGGGTGACGTAGCATTTCGGCCCTCTTCCGGCCCCCCGAGAAGGCAGGCGTGAGACATGCACTTCTGATTTTGTCCCCCTTTGTTTGGGGACCCCCGAGAATGCAACGGTGATGTAGCATTTTTGCCCTCCTTCGGATTCGCGAGAAGGCAAGCGTGATTCGGCCAATTGCGATTTTGTCAGCGTTTGTTAACGGACCCCCGAGAATGCAGGGCTGAAATATCATTTCCACCCTTTTTTGGGCCCCCGAGATGGCAAGGGTGCGGCAACCAATTTTGATTCTGTCCCCCTTTGTTTGGGGACCCCCGAGAATGCAGGGGTGACGTAGCATTTCGGCCCTCTTTTGGGCCCCCGAGAAGGCAGGCGTGAGACATGCACTTCTGATTTTGTCCCCTTTTGTTAAGAGACCCCCGAGAATGCAAGGCTCAAATAGCATTTCAGCCCTCTTTTGGGCCTCCGAAAAGGCAAGGGTGAGGCCCCCACTTCTGATTTTGTCCCCCTTTGTTTGGGGATCCCCCAGAATTCAGGGGTGAGAAGGCATTTCCGCCCTCTTCCGGGCCCGCGAGAAGGCAAGGGTGAGGCAGTCACTTCTGATATTGTCCTTCTTTGATCGGGGATCCTGAGAATGTAGGGGGTGTGGCGGGCACCTTGTAGAGGGAGGGAAGGGGGGTGTTTGCTGATGCCCCCCCCCCCCCCCCCCGGTGTCCAAGAACCGGCAATGTTTGGCCGCGGAACCAGGGGGCGGTTCTCGCGCACACTTTCCCCCCAAAATTCGACCGCGGACCAAAGGTTGGTTCTTGCGCATGATTGTGGGCAGCCCCGTATTGCGGAAGAAATTTTCCGGTGCGATGCGCCGGGGCATGCGCGCCCTCTCCTTTCCCACAATTAACCACATTGACAAATGAACACCAAAGGAGAGAATCTAAGCTGCCTGGGCTGTAGTGTGCCTTCCAACGTGCATGGAATGATCTAATTGGTGGAACAAGAGAGCCATCAGATCGCCGATAGAAGACAAACTCACCGGCAGTGTACATGGGAACGTCCATGGTACTCACACCATGTTGTTTGTTTTGTGCAGAAAGTGAAGGCCTTGGAGGAGCGGACAAAGGCCTTGGAGGAGGAGGTCAAGGAGGAGGTCAAGAAGCTGAGGGAGGAACTAGAGGGAGGAGAACCAGAAGCTGCAGGAGGAGAACCAGCCGATGCGCGAGGCGATGCTCGTTCACCCATCCCATTGATGCTACCATCAGCCGCTCTACCCACATCCGCTCTGCCAATCACCCATATAGGTGCTACGACCTATGGGCCCCCCTTCCCACTGCTGAGACACCGGAGGACAGCGGGGGAGGGGAGCACAACGGCATATGCCAGCGGCGTGCCGGGGAGGGGCAGACATGGGCGTCCATTGGAACAGTGCACACGTCAAAGCTATCGGCACGTGGAACACGCGACACGGCCCGCTTGAAGCATCGAGCTAGAACGCTGGGGGCGGTGGGCTGACGGGGGGATGTCGGAGGCAATTGCCACCGACGACGTCGGGCGGGCGACACTCCTCGGGACCCCCTTTCACGAGGGTGGCGGTGCCGCGATGGCGCCCAGGGGGATGACACCGCACACGCGCTCGATCTCTGCGGCGGTGTCGTAGTCGCGGACGCTGGCCTCCCAGTCGCCGCCCAGGTGATGGAGGTTCCCAAAGAATGCGAGCTGGCAGGCCAGGTCCTTGTGCGCCGCGTTGGCGGCCAGCCACAACATGATGAGCTCGATGTCGTCGGGGATGTTGTGCTTGTTCACCAAGGCCGAGGCCCGGTACTGCAGGATCTTGACGTTGGTGGGGTCCAGGGCTTGGGCCTTCAGCATGTCGTCCTCGTCAATCTCCCCGCAGCAGAACGCCCGGTTGCAGTAAGCGTCCGCCTTGACTTTCGCGTCGCCGGAGTGCTCGATGATGGTGGTGTAGTCCCTGTGCGCGGCCTTGGGGTTGCCCAAGTGCTTGGGGACAAACCCTCGCGTCCGCAGAGCCAAGTAGTAGAAGGGGTTGATGGCCAAGCAGGCCTACCAAGTGGACATAGCATTTCCGCCCTCTTTTGGGCCTCCGAGAATGCACGGGTGAGGCATCCACTTCTAATGTTGTTGTTCCCGGTTGTTTAGGGACCCCCGAGAATGCAAGCATGCCATAGGATTTTGGCGCTCTTCTGGGCCACCGAGAAGGCAGGTGTGAGACATGCACTTCTGATTTTGTCTGTGTTTGTTTAGGGATCCTCGAGAATGCAGGGGTGGCGTAGCATTCCCCCCCTTTCTGCCCAACGAAGGCAGGGGTCAGGCAACCAATTCTGATTTTGACCCCCTTTGTTTCACGGCCCCCGAGAATGCAAGGGTGATGTAGCATTTCGGCTCTCTTCTGGGCCCCAAGAAGGCACGCGTGAGACATGCACTTCTGATTTTGTCTCTCTTTGTTTGGGGATCCGTAAGAATGCATGGTATATGTAGCATTTTTGCCCTTTCTGGGGCCCCCAAGAAGGCAAGGGTGAGGCAGCCACTTCTGATTTTGTTCCCGGTTGTTTACGGATCCCCGAGAACGTAGGGGTGGCGTAGCATTACCGCCCTCTTTTAGGCGCTTGAGAAGGCAAGGGTGAGGCAAGCACTTCTGATTTTGTCCGTCTTTGTTTGGAGATCCCCGAGAAAGCAGGAGTGACGTAGCATTTCCGCCCTTTTTTGGGCCCCGAGACGGCAAGGATGAGGCATCCGGTTCTGAGTTTTTCCGCCTTTGTTTGGGGACCCCCGAGAATGCAGGGGTGACGTAGCATTTCCGCCCTCTCCCGGGCCCCCGAGAAGGCAGGCGTGAGGTGGCCACTTCTGATTTTTTCCGCGTTTGTCAAGAGACCCCCGAGAATGCAAGGCTGAAATAGGATCTCTGCCGTCTTTTGGGCCTTCGAAAAGGCAGGTGTGAGGCCCCCACTTCTGATTTTGTCCCCCTTTGTTTGGGGATCCCGAAGAATGTAGGGGTGAGAAAGCATTTCCGCCCTCTTCCGGGCCCGCGAGAAGGCAAGGGTGCGGCAGCGACTTCTGATTTTGTCCCCCTTTGATCGGGGATCGTGAGAATGTAGGGGGTGTGGCGGGCACCTTGTAGAGGGAGGGAAGGGGGGTGTTTGCTGATGCCCCCCCCCCCCCCCGTGTCCAAGAACCGGCAATGTTGGACCGCGGAACCAGGGGGCGGTTCTTCCGCACCATTTCCCCCCAAAATTCGACCGCGGACCAAAGGTTGGTTCTTGCGCATGACTGTGGGCAGCCCCGTATTGCAGAAGAAATTTTCCGGTGCGATGCGCCGGGGCATGCGCGCCCTCTCCTTTCCCACAATTAACCACATTGACAAATGAACACCAAAGGGGTGAATCTCCTTTGACTGGGCTGTAGTTTGCCTTCCAACGTGCATGGAATGATCTAATTGGTGGAACAAGAGAGCCATGAGATCGCCGATAGAAGACAAACTCACCGGCAGTGTACATGGGAACGTCCATGGTACTCACACCATGTTGTTTGTTTTGTGCAGAAAGTGAAGGCCTTGGAGGAGCGGACAAAGGCCTTGGAGGAGGAGGTCAAGGAAGAGGTCAAGAAGCTGAGGGAGTACAACGAGAATCTGAAGGAGGAGAACCGCAAGCTGCAGGAGGAGAACCAGGCGATGCGCGAGGCGATGCTCGTTCACCCATCCCATTGATGCTACCATCAGCCGCTCTACCCACATCCGCCCTGCCAATCACCCATATAGGTGCTACCACCTATGGGCCCCCCTTCCCACTGCTGAGACACCGGAGGACAGCGGGGGAGGGGAGCACAACGGCATATGCCAGCGGCGTGCCGGGGAGGGGCAGACATGAGCGTCCATTGAAACAGTGCACACGTCAAAGCTGTCGGCACGTGGCATGCGCGACACGGCCCGCTTGCAGCATCGAGCTAGAACGCTGGGGGCGGTGGGCTGACGGGGGGGTGTCAGAGGCAGTTGCCACCGACGACGTGGGGCGGGCAACACTCCTCGGGACCCCCTTTCACGAGGTTGGCGGTGCCGCGACGGCGCCCAAGGGGACGACACCACACACGCGCTCGATCTCTGCGGCGGTGTCGTAGTCGCGGACGCTGGCCTCCCAGTCGCCACCTAGGTGATGGAGGTTCCCGCAGAATGCTAACCGGCAGGCCAGGTCCTTGTGCGCCGCGTTGGCGGCCAGCCACAGCATGATGAGCTGGATGGCGTCGGGGATGTTGTGCTTGTTCACCAGGGCCGAGGCCCGGTACTGCAGGATCTCGACGTTGGTGGGGTCCAGTGCCTGGGCCTTCACCATGTCGTCCTCATCAATCTCCGCGCAGCAAAACGCCCGGTTGCAGTAAGCGTCCGCCTTGACCTTCGCGTCGCCGGAGTGCTCGATGATGGTGGTGTAGTCTTTGTGCGCGGCCTTGGGGTTGCCCAAGTGCTTGTTGACAAACCCTCGCGTCCGCAGAGCCAAGTAGTAGAAGGGGTTGATGGCCAAGGAGGCCTACAAAGTTGACATAGCATTTCCGCCCTCTTTTGGGCCTCCGAGAATGCACGGGTGAGGCATCCACTTCTAATGTTGTTGTTCCCGGTTGTTTAGGGACCCCCGAGAATGCAAGGATGCCGCAGCATTTCGTCGCTCTTCTGGGCCCCCGAGAAGGCCGATGTTAGACATGCACTTGTGATTTTGTCTGTGTTTGTTTGGGGATCCTCGAGAATTTAGGGGTGACGTAGCATTCCCCCCCTTTTTGCCATGCGAAGGCAGGGGTCAGGCAACCAATTCTGATTTTGACCCCCTTTGTTTCACGGCCCCCGAGAATGCAAGGGTGATGTAGCATTTCGGCCCTCTTCTGGGCCCCAAGAGGGCTGGCGTGAGACATGCACTTCTGATTTTGTCTCCCTTTGTTTGGGGATCCGTAAGAATGCAGGGTTGATGTAGCATTTTTGCCCTTTCTCGGGCCCCCAAGAAGGCAAGGGTGAGGCAGCCACTTCTGATTTTGTTCCCGGTTGTTTACGGATCCCCGAGAATGTAGGGGTGGCGTAGCATTTCCGCCCTCTTTTGGGCCCCTCAGAAGGCAGCGGTGAGGCAAGCACTTCTGATTTTGTCCGTCTTTGTTTGGGGATCCCCGAGAAAGCAGGAGTGACTCAGCATTTCCGCCCTCTTTTGGGCCCCGAGACGGCAAGGATGGGGCATCCGGTTCCGATTTTGCCCCCCTTTGTTTGGGGCCCCGAGAATGCAGGGGTGACGTAGCATTTCGGCCCTCTTCCGGGCCCCGAGAAGGCGGGCGTGAGGTAGCCACTTCTGATTTGGTCCCCGTTTGTTAAGAGACCCCCGAGAATGCAAGGCTAAAATAGCATTTTGGCTGTCTTTTGGGCCTCGGAAAAGGCAGGGGTGAGGCCCCCACTTCTGATTTTGTCCCCCTTTGTGTGGGGACCCCCAAGAATGCAGGGGTGAGAAAGCATTTCCGCCCTCTTCGGGGCCCGCGGGAAGGCAAGGGTGAGGCAGCCACTTCTGATTTTGTCCCCCTTTGATCGGTGATCCTGAGACTGTAGGGGTGTGGCGGGCACCTTGTAGAGGGAGGGAAGGGGGGTGTTTGCTGATGCCCTCCCCCCCCCCCCCCCCGTGTCCAAGAACCAGCAATGTTGGACCGCGGAACCAGGGGGCGGTTCTTCCGCACCATTTCCCCCCCAAATTCGACCGCGGACCAAAGGTTGGTTCTTGCGTATGATTGTGGGCAGCCCTGTATTGCAGAAGAAATTTTCCGGTGCGATGCGCCGGGGCATGCGCGCCCTCTCCTTTCCCACAATTAACCACATTAACAAATGAACACCAAAGGGGTGAATCTCTTTTGACTGGGTTGTAGTGTGCCTTCCAACGTGCATGGAATGATCTAATTCGTGGAACAAGACAGCCATCAGATCGCCGATAGAAGACAAACTCACCGGCAGTGTACATGGGAACGTCCATGGTACTCACACCATGTTGTTTGTTTTGTGCAGAAAGTGAAGGCCTTGGAGGAGCGGATGAAGGCCTTGGAGGAGGAGGTCAAGGAGGAGGTTAGGAAGCTGAGGGAGTACAACGAGAAGCTGAAGGAGGAGAACCGGAAGCTGCAGGAGGAGAACCAGGCGATGCGCGAGGCGATGCTCGTTCACCCATCCCATTGATGCTACCATCAGCCGCTCTACCCACATCCGCCCTGCCAATCACCCATATAGGTGCTACCACCTATGGGCCCCCCTTCCCACTGCTGAGACACCAGAGGACAGCGGGGGAGGGGAGCACAACGGCATATGCCAGCGGCGTGCCGGGGAGGGGCAGACATGAGTGTCCATTGGAACAGTGCACACGTCAAGGCTGTGGGCACGTGGCACGCACGACACGGCCCGCTTGCAGCATCGAGCTAGAACGCTGGGGGCAGTGGGCTAACCGGGGGGTGTCGGAGGCAGTTGCCACCAACGACCTAGGGCAAGCGACAATCCTGGGCCCCCCCTTTCACGAGGGTGGCGGTGCCGCGACGGCGCCCAGGGGGGCGTCGTCCACGCGCTCGAACTCTGCGGCGGTGTCGTAGTCGCGGACGCTGGCCTCCCCGTTGCTGCCCAGGTGATGGAGGTTCCCACAGAATGCGAAGTGGTTGGCGGCCAGCCACAACATGATGACGTCGGGGATGCTGTGCTTGTTCACCAGGGCCGAGGCCCGGTACTGCAGATCCGGTACTTCAGGATCTCGACGTTGGTGGGGTCCAGGGCGTGGGCCTTTACCATGTCGTCCTCGTCAATCTCCGCGCAGCAGAACGCCCGGTTGCAGTAAGCGTCCGCCTTGACCTTCGCGTCGCCAGAGTGCTCGATGATGGTGGTGTAGTCCCTGTGCGCGGCCTTGGGGTTGCCCAAGTGCTTGTTGACAAACCCTCACGTCCGCAGAGCTAACTAGTAGAAGGGGTTGATGGCCAAGCAGGCCTACAAAGTGGACATAGCATTTCCGACCTCTTTTGGGCCTCCGAGAATGCACGGGTGAGGCATCCACTTCTAATGTTGTTGTTCCCGGTTGTTTAGGGATCTCCGAGAATGCAAGGATGCCATAGCATTTCGGCGCTCTTCTGGGCCCCCGAGAAGGCAGGTGTGAGACATGCACTTCTGATTTTGTCTGTGTTTGTTTGGGGATCCTCGAGAATTCAGGGGTGACGTAGCATTCCCCCCCTTTTTGCCATGCGAAGGCAGGGGTCAGGCAACGAATTCTGATTTTGACCCCCTTTGTTTCACCAGCCCCGAGAATGCAAGGGTGATGTAGCATTTTGGCCCTTTTTGTGGGCCCCCAAGAAGGCAGGCGGGAGACATGCACTTCTGATTTTGTCTCCCTTTGTTTGGGGATCCCTAAGAATGCAGGGTTGATGTAGCATTGTTGCCCTTTCTCGGGCCTCCAAGAAAGCAAGGGTGAGGCAGCCACTTCTGATTTTGTTCCCGGTTGTTTACGGGTCCCCGAGAATGTAGGGGTGGCGTAGCATTACCGCCCTCTTTTGGGCCCCTGAGGAGGCAAGGGTGAGGCAAGCACTTCTGATTTTGTCCGTCTTTGTTTGGGGATCCCTGAGAATGCACGAGTGACGTAGCATTTCCGCCCTCTTTTGGGCCCCGAGACGGCAAGGATGAGGCGTCCGGTTCTGATTTTGTCCCCCTTTGTTTGGGGATCCCAGAGAATGCAAGGGTGATGTAGCATTTTTGCCCTCTTCTTGGGCCCGCGAGAAGGCAAGCGTGATTCGGCCAATTCTGATTTTGTCGTGGTTTGTTAAGGGACCCCCGAGAATGCAGGGCTGGAATAGCATTTCCGCCCTTTCTTGGGCCCCCGAGACGGCAAGGGTGCGGCAACCAATTTCGATTCTGTCCCCCTTTGTTTGGGGACCCCCGAGAATGCAGGGGTGACGTACCCTTTTGGCCCTCTTCCGCGCCTCCGAGAAGGCAGGCGTGAGACATGCACTTCTAATTTTGTCCCCCTTTGTTTGGGGACCCCCGAGAATGCAGGGGTGACGTAGCATTTCGGCCCTCTTCCGGGGCCCCCGAGAAGGCAGGCGTGAGGCCCCCACTTCTCATTTTGTCCCTGTTTGTTAAGAGACCCCCGAGAATGCAAGGCTAAAATAGCATTTTCACCCTCATTTGGGCCTCCCAAAAGGCAGGGGTGAGGCCCCCACTTCTGATTTTGTCCCCCTTTGTTTGGGGATCCCCGAGAATGCAGGGGTGAGAAAGCATTTCCGCCCTCTTCCGGGCCCGCGAAAAGGCAAGGGTGAGGCAACCAATTCTGATTTTGTCTCCTTTTGTTCTTCTTTTGGGCCTATGAGAATGCACGGGTGAGGCATCCAATTCTGATGTTGTTCCCGGTTGTTTAGGGACTCCCGAGAATGCAAGGATGCCGCAGCATTTCGGCGCTCTTTTGGGCCCCCGAGAAGGCAAGCGTGACACATGCACTTCTGATTTTGTCCGTGTTTGTTTGGGGATCCTCGAGAATGCAGGGCTGACGTAGCCTTGCCCCCCCTTTCTGCGACCCCGAGAAGGCAGTGGTCAGGCAACCAATTCGGATTTGGACCTCCTTTGTTTCACGACCCCCCAGAATGCAAGGGTGATGTAGCATTTTGGCCCTGTTTCGGGCCCCCGAGAAGGCAGGCGTGAGACATGCACTTCTGATTTTTCCCCCTTTGTTTGGGGACCCCCGAGAATGCAGGGGTGACGTAGCATTTCGGCCCTCTTCCGGGCCCCCGAGAAGGGAGGTGTAAGGCAGGCCCTTCTTCTTTTTGCCCCCTTTGTTTGGGGACCTCCGAGAATGCAAGGCTAAAATAGCATTACCGCCCTCTTTTGGGCCTGGAAAAGGCAGGGGTGATGGCCCCACTTCTGATTTTGTCCGTCTTTGTTTGGGGATACCCAAGAATGCAGCGGTGAGAAAGCATTTCCGCCCTCTTCCGGGCCCGCGAGCGGGCAAGGGTGAGGCAGCGACTTCTGATTTTTTCCCCCTTTGATCGGGGATCCTGAGAATGTAGAGGTTGTGGTGGCAACCTTCTAGCGGGGGGGGCGCAGCCCCCGCCCTTGTGGAGTATGTGGGCACCTTGTAGAGGGAGGGAGGGGGGGTGTTGGCTGATGCCCCCCTCCCCCCCGTGTCCAAGAACCGGCAATGTTTGACTGCGGAACCAGGGGGCGGTTCTTGCGCACACTTTCCCCCCCAAATTCGACCGCGGACCAAAGGTTGGTTCTTGCGCATGACCGTGGGCAGCCCCGTATTGCAGAAAAAATTTTCCGGTGCGATGCGCCTGGGCATGCGCGCCCTCTCCTTTCCCAGAGATACACGCATTGACAAACGAACACCAAAGGAGTGAATCTAAGCTGACTGGGCTGTAGTGGGCCCTCCAACGTGCATGGAATGATCTAATTGGTGGAACAAGAGAGCCATCAGATCGCCGATACAAGACAAAGCCACCGGCAGTGTACATGGGAACGTCTATGGTACTCACGCCGTGGTGTTTGTTTTGTGCAGAAGGTGAAGGCCTTGGAGGGGCGGATGAAGGGCTTGGAGGAGGAGGTCAAGGAGGAGGTCAAGCAGCCGAGGGAGAACAACCAGAAGCTGAAGGAGGAGAACCACAAGCTGCAGGAGGAGAACCAGCCGATGCGCGAGGCGATGCTCGTTCACCCATCCCATTGATGCTACCATCAGCCGCTCTACCCACATCCGCCCTGCCAACCACCCATATAGCTGCTACCACCTATGGGCCCCCCTTCCCACTGCTGAGACACCGGAGGACAGCGGGGGAGGAGAGCACAACGGCATATGCCAGCGGCGTGCCGGGGAGGGGCAGACATGAGCGTCCATTGGAACAGTGCACACGTCAAAGCTGTCGGCACGTGGCATGCGCGACACGGCCCGCTTGCAGCATCGGGCTAGAACGCTTGGGGCGGTGGGCTGACGGGGGGATGTCGGAGGCAGTTGCCACCGACGACGTCGGGCGGGCGACACTCTTCGGGCCTCCTTTCACGAGGGTGGCGGTGCCGCGACGGCGCCCACGGGGACGACGCCGCACACACGCTTGATCTCTGTGGCGGTGTTGTAGTTGCGGACGCTGGCCTCCCAGTTGCCGCCGGAGTGATGGAGGTTCCCTTAGAATGCTAACTGGCAGGCCAGGTCCTTGTGCGCCGGGTTGGCGGCCAGCCACAACATGATGAGCTGGATGGCGTCGGGGATGTTGTGCTTGTTCACGAGGGCCGAGGCCCGGTACTCCAGGATCTCGACGTTGGTGGGGTCCAGGGTCTGGGCCTTCACCATGTCGTCGTCGTCAATCTCCAGGTAGTAGAACTCCCGGTTGCAGTAAGCGTCCGCCTTGACCTTCGCGTCGCCGGAGTGCTCGATGATGGTGGTGTAGTCCCTGTGCGCGGCCTTGGGGTTGCCCAAGTGCTTGTGCACAAACCCTCGCGTCCGCAGAGCCAAGTCGTAGAAGGGTTGACGGCCAAGATGGCCTACAAAGGGGACATAGCATTTCCGCCCTCTTTTGGGCCTCCGAGAATGCACGGGTGAGGCATCCACTTCTAATGTTCTTCCCGGTTGTTTAGGGACCCCCGAGAACGCAAGGATGCCGTAGCATTTCGGCGCTCTTCTAGGCCCCCGAGAAGGCAAGCGTGAGACGTGCACTTCTGATTTTGTCTGTGTTTGTTTCGGGATCCTCGAGAATGCAGGGGTGACGTAGCATTTCGCCCCTCTTCCGGGCCCCCGAGAAGGGAGGCGTGAGACATGCACTTCTGATTTTGTCCCCCTTTGTTTGGGGACCCCCGAGAATGCAGGGGTGCAATAGCATTTCGGCCCTCTTCCGGGCCCCCGAAAAGGCAGGTGTGAGACATGCACTTCTGATTTTTCGCCCTTTGTTTGGGGAACTCCGATAATGCAGGGGTGACGTAGCATTTCGGCCCTCTTCCGGGCCCCCGAGAAGGCAAGTGTGAGGCAGGCCCTTCTAATTTTCCCCCCCTTTGTTTGGGGACCTCCGAGGATGCATGGGTAAAATAGCATTACCGCCCTCTTTTGGGCCTTCGAAAAGGCAGGGGTGAGGGCCCCACTTCTGATTTTGTCCCCCTTTGTTTGGGGATCCCCAAGAATGCAGGGGTGAGAAAACATTTCCGCCCTCTTCCGAGCCTGCGAGAAGGCAAGGGTGAGGCATATACTCCTGATTTTGTCCCCCTTTGTTCAGGGATCCTGAGAATGTAGGGGTTTCGTAGCATTTCCGTCCTCTTTTGGGCCTCCGAGAATGCACGGATGAGGCATCCACTTCTGATGTTGCTCCCGGTTGTTTAGGGACCCCCGAGAATGCAAGGATGGCGCAGCATTTCTGCCCTCTTCTGGGTCCCCGAGAAGGCAGGCGTGAGACATGCACTTCTAATTTTGTCCGTCTTTGTTTACGGATCCTTCAGAATGCAGGGGTGTAGTAGCATCCTCCCCCCCTTTTCCGACCGTGAGAAGACAAGGGTCAGGTAGCCAATTCTGATTTTGACCTCCTTTGTCTCAGGACCCCGGAGAATGCAAGGGTGATGTAACATTTCCGCCCTCTTGTGGGCCCCCGAGAAGGGAGGCGTGAGACATGCACTTCTGATTTTGCCCCCCTTTTGTTTGGGGATCCCCGAGAATGCAGGGTTGATGTACCATTTTTGCCCTCTATTGGGCCAAGAAGGCAAGGGTGAGGCAGCCACTTCTGATTTTAGTCCCGGTCGTTTGCGGATCCCCGAGAATGTAGGGGTGGCGTAGCATTGCCGCCGTCTTTTGGGCCCCTGAGAAGGCAAGGGTGAGGCAAGCACTTCTGATTTTGTCCGTCTTTGTTTGGATATCCCCGAGAATGCAGGAGTGACGTAGCGTTTCCGCCCTCTTTTGGGCCCCGTGACGGCAAGGATGATATTTTCTCCCTTTGTTTGGGGATCCCTGAGAATGCAGGGGTGATGTAGCATTTTTGCACTCTTCTGGGCCCGCAAGAAGGCAAGCGTGATTCGGCCAACGCTGATTTTGTCCTGGTTTGTTAAGGGACCCCGAGAATGCAGGGCTGAAATAGCATTTCCGCCCTTTTTTGGGCTCCCGAGACGGCAAGGGTGCGGTAAGCAATTTTGATTATGTCGCCTTTTGTTTTGGGACCCCCGAGAATGCAGGGGTGACGTAGCATTTTGGCCCTCTTCCGGGCCCCTAAGAAGGCTGGCGTGAGACATGCACTTCTGATTTTCTCCCCCTTTGTCTGGGGACCCCCGAGAATGCAGGGGTGACGTAGCATTTCGGCCCTCTTTTGAGCCCCCGAGAGGGCAGGGTTGAGGCATTTTGTTCCCGGTTGTTTAGTTGTTTAGGGACCTTGAGAATGCAGGCGCCACGTAGCATTTCCGCCCTCTCTTGGGCCCCTGAGAAGACGAGGGTGAGGCAGCCACTTCTGATTTTGTACGTCTTTGTTTGGGGTCCTCGAGAATGCAATGGTGATATTGGCCAAATCTGATTTTGTTCCGATCTCATGCCTGACGATATGATAGGTCCGGTGTTGTCGAGTTATTGGTTTATTACTGTTAAGCACCATGATACCACATCAATCGTTGCACCCATTTACTCTATTTGGGAGCATTCCCCTCTCCCCAGCCTAGATCTTTGCCGCGTGACACTCTCTGGTCTAGTTTGTGTGGACTATGTGCTTGCCGCAATGATGAACATTACTCAGCTCACTCAAACACACATGACCGGCATTGTTTCCTGACGGGCCTCATGGTGCGTTGAAATTTGTTACACGTGCAAGCAAGAGGTCATTTAATGGGCTGAGAGAGGACGTTCAGTCATTGCACAACAAGAACACCACTAGCCTATCGATGCATGTGTCATTGACCAATTCTATGTTTATTTCCGAGCATTCTTGCTTGCAACCGACCACAACCAGCCCGCAACAACGACAACAACAACCAATCCCTACATTAGATTGTTGACCATCTTCTATGGTCAATCGCTTCAAGTGATGAATGCTTATGTCCTTTGTGGAGTGATGTGACAATGAAGATACCTCATGCCTGACGATAGGATAGGTCCGGTATTGTCGAGTTTTTGGTGCATTACTGCTAAGTAGCATAATACCACATCAATCGTTGCACCCGGTCACTCTATTTGGGAACAGTCCCCTCTCCCTAGCCTAGCTCTTTGCCGTGTCACACTTTTTGGTCTAGTTTGTGTGGACTATGTGCTTGCCGCAATGATGAACATTACTCAGCTCACTCAGACGCACATGACCGACGTTGTTCCCTGACGGGCCTCATGGTGCATTGAAATTTGTTACACGTGCAAGCAAGAGGTATTATAATGGGCTGAGAGAGGACGTCCAATCATTGCACACCAACATTGACCAATTCTATGTTTATTCCCAAGTATTCTTGCTTGCAACCAACCACAGCCAGCTGGCAACAACAACAACAAAAACCAATCCCTAGGTTAGATTATTGACCATCTTTTATGGTCGATCACTTCAAGTGATGAATGCTTATGTCCTTTGTGGACTGATGTGACAATGAAGATACCTCATGCCTGACGATAGGATAGGTGGGTTGTTGTCGAGATATTGGTGCATTACTGTTAAGCAGCAAAAATAACAAATCAATCATTGCACCCAGTCACTCTATTTGGGAACAGTCCCCTCTCCCCAGCCTAGCTCTTTGCCGTGTCACACTTTTTGGTCTAGTTTGTGTTTACTATGTGCTTGCCGCAATGATGAACATTACTCAGCTCACTCAGACGCACATGACCGACATTGTTCCCTGACGGGCCTCATGGTGCATTGAAATTTGTTACACGTGCAAGCAAGAGGTATTATAATGGGCTGAGAGAGGACGTCCAATCATTGCACACCAACATTGACCAATTCTATGTTTATTCCCAAGCATTCTTGCTTGCAACCAACCACAGCCAGCTGGCAACAACAACAACAAAAACCAATCCCAAGGTTAGATTATTGACCATCTTTTATGGTCGATCACTTCAAGTGATGAATGCTTATGTCCTTTGTGGACTGATGTGACAATGAAGATACCTCATGCCTGACGATAGGATAGGTGGGTTGTTGTCGAGATATTGGTGCATTACTGTTAAGCAGCATAATAACAAATCAATCATTGCACCCAGTCAGTCTATTTGGGAACAGTCCCCTCTCCCTAGCCTAGCTCTTTGCCGTGTCACACTTTTTGGTCTAGTTTGTGTTGACTATGTGCTTGCCGCAATGATGAACATTACTCAGCTCACTCAAACGCACATGACCGACATAGTTCCCTGACAGGCCTCATGGTGCATTGAAATTTGTTACACGTGCAAGCAAGAGGTATTATAATGGGCTGAGAGAGGACGTCCAATCATTGCACACCAACATTGACCAATTCTATGTTTATTCCCAAGCATTCTTGCTTGCAACCAACCATAGCCATCCGGCAACAACAACAACAAAAATCAATCCCTAGGTTAGATTATCGACCATCTTCTATGGTCGATCACTTCAAGTGATGAATGCTTGTGTCCTTTGTGGACTGATGTGACAATGAAGATACCTCATGCCTGACGATAGGATAGGTGGGTTGTTGTCGAGATATTGGTGCATTACTGTTAAGCACCATAATACCACATCAACAGTTGCACCCAGTCAGTCTATTTGGGAACAGTCCCCTCTCCCTAGCCTAGCTCTTTGCCGTGTCACACTTTTTGGTCTAGTTTGTGTTGACTATGTGCTTGCCGCAATGATGAACATTACTCGGCTCACTCAGACGCACATGACCGACATTGTTCCCTGACGGGCCTCATGGTGCATTGAAATTTGTTACACGTGCAAGCAAGAGGTCATATAATGGGCTGACAGAGGACGTCCAATCATTGCACACCAACATTGACCAATTCTATGTTTATTCCCAAGCATTCTTGCTTGCAACCAACCACAGCCAGCCGGCAACAACAACAACAAAAACCAATCCCTAGGTTAGATTATTAACCATCTTTTATGGTCGATCACTTCAAGTGATGAATGCTTATGTCCTTTGTGGACTGATTGACAATGAAGATACCTCATGCCTGACGATAGGATAGGTGGGTTGTTGTCGAGATATTGGTGCATTACTGTTAAGCAGCATAATACCACATCAACAGCTGCACCCAGTCAGTCTATTTGGGAACAGTCTCCTCTCCCTAGCCTAGCTCTTTGCCGTGTCACACTTTTTGGTCTAGTTTGTGTTGACTATGTGCTTGCCGCAATGATGAACATTACTCAGCTCACTCAGACGCACATGACCGACATTGTTCCCTGACGGGCCTCATGGTGCATTGAAATTTGTTACACGTGCAAGCAAGAGGTATTATAATGGGCTGAGAGAGGACGTCCAATCATTGCACACCAACATTGACCAATTCTATGTTTATTCCCAAGCATTCTTGCTTGCAACCAACCACAGCCAGCCGGCAACAACAACAACAAAAACCAGTCCCTAGGTTAGATTATTGACCATCTTCTATGGTCGATCACTTCAAGTGATGAATGCTTATGTCCTTTCTGGACTGATGTGACAATGAAGATACCTCATGCCTGACGATAGGATAGGTGGGTTGTTGTCGAGATATTGGTGCATTACTGTTAAGCAGCATAATAACAAATCAATCATTGCACCCAGTCAGTCTATTTGGGAACAGTCCCCTCTCCCCAGCCTAGCTCTTTGCCGTGTCACACTTTTTGGTCTAGTTTGTGTTGACTATGTGCTTGCCGCAATGATGAACATTACTCAGCTCACTCAGACGCACATGACCGACATTGTTCCCTGACAGGCCTCATGGTGCATTGAAATTTGTTACACGTGCAAGCAAGAGGTATTTTAATGGGCTGAGAGAGGACGTCCAATCATTGCACACCAACATTGACCAATTCTATGTTTATTCCCAAGCATTCTTGCTTGCAACCAACCACAGCCAGCCGGCAACAACAACAACAAAAACCAATCCCTAGGTTAGATTATTGACCATCTTCTATGGTCGATCACTTCAAGTGATGAATGCTTATGTCCTAACTGGACTGATGTGACAATGAAGATACCTCATGCCTGACGATAGGATAGGTCCGGTGTTGTCGAGTTTTTGGTGCATTACTGTTAAGTAGTATAGTAACACATCAAAAGTTGCACCCGGTCACTCTATTTGGGAACAGTCCCCTCTCCCCAGCCTAGCTCTTTGCCGTGTCACACTTTTTGGTCTAGTTTGTGTTGACTATGTGCTTGCCGCAATGATGAACATTACTCAGCTCACTCAGACGCACATGACCGACATTGTTCCCCGACGGGCCTCATGGTGCATTGAAATTTGTTACACGTGCAAGCAAGAGGTATTATAATGGGCTGAGAGAGGACGTCCAATCATTGCACACCAACATTGACCAATTCTATGTTTATTCCCAAGCATTTTTGCTTGCAACCAACCATAGCCATCCGGCAACAACAACAACAAAAACCAATCCCTAGGTTAGATTATTGACCATCTTCTATGGTCGATCACTTCAAGTGATGAATGCTTATGTCCTTTGTGGACTGATGTGACAATGAAGATACCTCATGCCTGACGATAGGATAGGTGGGTTGTTGTCGAGTTTTTGGTGCATTACTGTTAAGCAGCATAATACCACATCAATCATTGCACCCAGTCAGTCTATTTGGGAACAGTCCCCTCTCCCCCCAGCCTAGCTCTTTGCCGTGTCACACCTTTTGGTCTAGTTTGTGTTGACTATGTGCTTGCCGCAATGATGAACATTACTCAGCTCACTCAGACGCACATGACCGACATTGTTCCCTGACGGGCCTCATGGTGCATTGAAATTTGTTACACGTGCAGGCAAGAGGTCATATAATGGGCTGACAGAGGACGTCCAATCATTGCACACCAACATTGACCAATTCTATGTTTATTCCCAAGCATTCTTGCTTGCAACCAACCACAGCCAGCCGGCAACAACAACAACAAAAACCAATCCCTAGGTTAGATTATTAACCATCTTTTATGGTCGATCACTTCAAGTGATGAATGCTTATGTCCTTTGTGGACTGATTGACAATGAAGATACCTCATGCCTGACGATAGGATAGGTGGGGTGTTGTCGAGATATTGGTGCATTACTGTTAAGCAGCATAATAACAAATCAATCATTGCACCCAGTCAGTCTATTTGGGAACAGTCCCCTCTCCCCAGCCTAGCTCTTTGCCGTGTCACACTTTTTGGTCTAGTTTGTGTTTACTGTGTGCTTGCCGCAATGATGAACATTACTCAGCTCACTCAGACGCACATGACCGACATAGTTCCCTGACAGGCCTCATGGTGCATTGAAATTTGTTACACGTGCAAGCAAGAGGTATTACAATGGGCTGAGAGAGGACGTCCAATCATTGCACACCAACATTGACCAATTCTATGTTTATTCCCAAGCATTCTTGCTTGCAACCAACCATGACCAGCGGGCAACAACAACAACAAAAACCAATCCCTAGGTTAGATTGTTAACCATCTTTTATGGTCGATCACTTCAAGGGATGAATGCTTATGTCCTTTGTGGACTGATGTGACAATGAAGATACCTCATGCCTGACGATAGGATAGGTCCGGTGTTGTCGAGTTTTTGGTGCATTACTGTTAAGCAGCATAATACCACATCAACAGTTGCACCCAGTCAGTCTATTTGGGAACAGTCCCCTCTCCCTAGCCTAGCTCTTTGCCGTGTCACACTTTTTGGTCTAGTTTGTGTTGACTATGTGCTTGCCGCAATGATGAACATTACTCGGCTCACTCAGACGCACATGACCGACATAGTTCCCTGACGGGCCTCATGGTGCATTGAAATTTGTTACACGTGCAAGCAAGAGGTATTATAATGGGCTGACAGAGGACGTCCAATCATTGCACACCAACATTGACCAATTCTATGTTTATTCCCAAGCATTCTTGCTTGCAACCAACCACAGCCAGCCGGCAACAACAACAACAAAAACCAATCCCTAGGTTAGATTATTAACCATCTTTTATGGTCGATCACTTCAAGTGATGAATGCTTATGTCCTTTGTGGAGTGATGTGACAATGAAGATACCTCATGCCTGACGATAGGATAGGTGGGTTGTTGTCGAGATATTGGTGCATTACTGTTAAGCAGCATAATACCACATCAACAGTTGCACCCAGTCAGTCTATTTGGGAACAGTCCCCTCTCCCTAGCCTAGCTCTTTGCCGTGTCACACTTTTTGGTCTAGTTTGTGTTGACTATGTGCTTGCCGCAATGATGAACATTACTCAGCTCACTCAGACGCACATGACCGACATTGTTCCCTGACGGGCCTCATGGTGCATTGAAATTTGTTACACGTGCAAGCAAGAGGTATTATAATGGGTTGAGACAGGAGGTCCAATCATTGCACACCAACATTGACCAATTCTATGTTTATTCCCAAGCATTCTTGCTTGCAACCAACCACGACCAGCTGGCAACAACAACAACAAAAACCAATCCCTAGGTTAGATTGTTAACCATCTTTTATGGTCGATCACTTCAAGTGATGAATGCTTATGTCCTTTGTGGACTGATTGACAATGAAGATACCTCATGCCTGACGATAGGATAGGTGGGTTGTTGTCGAGATATTGGTGCATTACTGTTAAGCAGCATAATACCACATCAACAGCTGCACCCAGTCAGTCTATTTGGGAACAGTCCCCTCTCCCTAGCCTAGCTCTTTGCCGTGTCACACTTTTTGGTCTAGTTTGTGTTGACTATGTGCTTGCCGCAATGATGAACATTACTCAGCTCACTCAGACGCACATGACCGACATTGTTCCCTGACGGGCCTCATGGTGCATTGAAATTTGTTACACGTGCAAGCAAGAGGTATTATAATGGGCTGAGAGAGGACGTCCAATCATTGCACACCAACATTGACCAATTCTATGTTTATTCCCAAGCATTCTTGCTTGCAACCAACCACAGCCAGCCGGCAACAACAACAACAAAAACCAATCCCTAGGTTAGATTATTAACCATCTTTTATGGTCGATCACTTCAAGTGATGAATGCTTATGTCCTTTGTGGACTGATTGACAATGAAGATACCTCATGCCTGACGATAGGATAGGTGGGGTGTTGTCGAGATATTGGTGCATTACTGTTAAGCAGCATAATAACAAATCAATCATTGCACCCAGTCAGTCTATTTGGGAACAGTCCCCTCTCCCCAGCCTAGCTCTTTGCCGTGTCACACTTTTTGGTCTAGTTTGTGTTTACTGTGTGCTTGCTGCAATGATGAACATTACTCAGCTCACTCAGACGCACATGACCGACATAGTTCCCTGACGGGCCTCATGGTGCATTGAAATTTGTTACACGTGCAAGCAAGAGGTATTATAATGGGCTGAGAGAGGACGTCCAATCATTGCACACCAACATTGACCAATTCTATGTTTATTCCCAAGCATTCTTGCTTGCAACCAACCACGACCAGCGGGCAACAACAACAACAAAAACCAATCCCTAGGTTAGATTGTTAACCATCTTTTATGGTCGATCACTTCAAGTGATGAATGCTTATGTCCTTTGTGGACTGATGTGACAATGAAGATACCTCATGCCTGACGATAGGATAGGTGGGTTGTTGTCGAGATATTGGTGCATTACTGTTAAGCACCATAATACCACATCAACAGTTGCACCCAGTCAGTCTATTTGGGAACAGTCCCCTCTCCCTAGCCTAGCTCTTTGCCGTGTCACACTTTTTGGTCTAGTTTGTGTTGACTATGTGCTTGCCGCAATGATGAACATTACTCGGCTCACTCAGACGCACATGACCGACATTGTTCCCTGACGGGCCTCATGGTGCATTGAAATTTGTTACACGTGCAAGCAAGAGGTCATATAATGGGCTGACAGAGGACGTCCAATCATTGCACACCAACATTGACCAATTCTATGTTTATTCCCAAGCATTCTTGCTTGCAACCAACCACAGCCAGCCGGCAACAACAACAACAAAAACCAATCCCTAGGTTAGATTATTAACCATCTTTTATGGTCGATCACTTCAAGTGATGAATGCTTATGTCCTTTGTGGACTGATTGACAATGAAGATACCTCATGCCTGACGATAGGATAGGTGGGTTGTTGTCGAGATATTGGTGCATTACTGTTAAGCAGCATAATACCACATCAACAGTTGCACCCAGTCAGTCTATTTGGGAACAGTCCCCTCTCCCTAGCCTAGCTCTTTGCCGTGTCACACTTTTTGGTCTAGTTTGTGTTGACTATGTGCTTGCCGCAATGATGAACATTACTCAGCTCACTCAGACGCACATGACCGACATTGTTCCCTGACGGGCCTCATGGTGCATTGAAATTTGTTACACGTGCAAGCAAGAGGTATTATAATGGGTTGAGACAGGAGGTCCAATCATTGCACACCAACATTGACCAATTCTATGTTTATTCCCAAGCATTCTTGCTTGCAACCAACCACGACCAGCTGGCAACAACAACAACAAAAACCAATCCCTAGGTTAGATTGTTAACCATCTTTTATGGTTGATCACTTCAAGTGATGAATGCTTATGTCCTTTGTGGACTGATTGACAATGAAGATACCTCATGCCTGACGATAGGATAGGTGGGTTGTTGTCGAGATATTGGTGCATTACTGTTAAGCAGCATAATACCACATCAACAGCTGCACCCAGTCAGTCTATTTGGGAACAGTCCCCTCTCCCTAGCCTAGCTCTTTGCCGTGTCACACTTTTTGGTCTAGTTTGTGTTGACTATGTGCTTGCCGCAATGATGAACATTACTCAGCTCACTCAGACGCACATGACCGACATTGTTCCCTGACGGGCCTCATGGTGCATTGAAATTTGTTACACGTGCAAGCAAGAGGTATTATAATGGGCTGAGAGAGGACGTCCAATCATTGCACACCAACATTGACCAATTCTATGTTTATTCCCGAGCATTCTTGCTTGCAACCAACCACAGCCAGCCGGCAACAACAACAACAAAAACCAGTCCCTAGGTTAGATTATTGACCATCTTCTATGGTCGATCACTTCAAGTGATGAATGCTTATGTCCTTTCTGGACTGATGTGATAATGAAGATACCTCATGCCTGACGATAGGATAGGTGGGTTGTTGTCGAGATATTGGTGCATTACTGTTAAGCAGCATAATACCACATCAACAGTTGCACCCAGTCAGTCTATTTGGGAACAGTCCCCTCTCCCTAGCCTAGCTCTTTGCCGTGTCACACTTTTTGGTCTAGTTTGTGTTGACTATGTGCTTGCCGCAATGATGAACATTACTCAGCTCACTCAGACGCACATGACCGACATTGTTCCCTGACGGGCCTCATGGTGCATTGAAATTTGTTACACGTGCAAGCAAGAGGTATTATAATGGGTTGAGACAGGAGGTCCAATCATTGCACACCAACATTGACCAATTCTATGTTTATTCCCAAGCATTCTTGCTTGCAACCAACCACGACCAGCTGGCAACAACAACAACAAAAACCAATCCCTAGGTTAGATTGTTAACCATCTTTTATGGTTGATCACTTCAAGTGATGAATGCTTATGTCCTTTGTGGACTGATTGACAATGAAGATACCTCATGCCTGACGATAGGATAGGTGGGTTGTTGTCGAGATATTGGTGCATTACTGTTAAGCAGCATAATACCACATCAACAGCTGCACCCAGTCAGTCTATTTGGGAACAGTCCCCTCTCCCTAGCCTAGCTCTTTGCCGTGTCACACTTTTTGGTCTAGTTTGTGTTGACTATGTGCTTGCCGCAATGATGAACATTACTCAGCTCACTCAGACGCACATGACCGACATTGTTCCCTGACGGGCCTCATGGTGCATTGAAATTTGTTACACGTGCAAGCAAGAGGTATTATAATGGGCTGAGAGAGGACGTCCAATCATTGCACACCAACATTGACCAATTCTATGTTTATTCCCAAGCATTCTTGCTTGCAACCAACCACAGCCAGCCGGCAACAACAACAACAAAAACCAGTCCCTAGGTTAGATTATTGACCATCTTCTATGGTCGATCACTTCAAGTGATGAATGCTTATGTCCTTTCTGGACTGATGTGACAATGAAGATACCTCATGCCTGACGATAGGATAGGTGGGTTGTTGTCGAGATATTGGTGCATTACTGTTAAGCAGCATAATGACAAATCAATCATTGCACCCAGTCAGTCTATTTGGGAACAGTCCCCTCTCCCCAGCCTAGCTCTTTGCCGTGTCACACTTTTTGGTCTAGTTTGTGTTGACTATGTGCTTGCCGCAATGATGAACATTACTCAGCTCACTCAGACGCACATGACCGACATTGTTCCCTGACGGGCCTCATGGTGCATTGAAATTTGTTACACGTGCAAGCAAGAGGTCATATAATGGGCTGACAGAGGACGTCCAATCATTGCACACCAACATTGACCAATTCTATGTTTATTCCCAAGCATTCTTGCTTGCAACCAACCACAGCCAGCCGGCAACAACAACAACAAAAACCAATCCCTAGGTTAGATTATTAACCATCTTTTATGGTCGATCACTTCAAGTGATGAATGCTTATGTCCTTTGTGGACTGATTGACAATGAAGATACCTCATGCCTGACGATAGGATAGGTGGGTTGTTGTCGAGATATTGGTGCATTGCTGTTAAGCAGCATAATACCACATCAACAGTTGCACCCAGTCAGTCTATTTGGGAACAGTCCCCTCTCCCTAGCCTAGCTCTTTGCCGTGTCACACTTTTTGGTCTAGTTTGTGTTGACTATGTGCTTGCCGCAATGATGAACATTACTCAGCTCACTCAGACGCACATGACCGACATTGTTCCCTGACGGGCCTCATGGTGCATTGAAATTTGTTACACGTGCAAGCAAGAGGTCATATAATGGGCTGACAGAGGACGTCCAATCATTGCACACCAACATTGACCAATTCTATGTTTATTCCCAAGCATTCTTGCTTGCAACCAACCACAGCCAGCCGGCAACAACAACAACAAAAACCAATCCCTAGGTTAGATTATTAACCATCTTTTATGGTCGATCACTTCAAGTGATGAATGCTTATGTCCTTTGTGGACTGATTGACAATGAAGATACCTCATGCCTTACGATAGGATAGGTGGGTTGTTGTCGAGACATTGGTGCATTACTGTTAAGCAGCATAATACCACATCAACAGTTGCACCCAGTCAGTCTATTTGGGAACAGTCCCCTCTCCCTAGCCTAGCTCTTTGCCGTGTCACACTTTTTGGTCTAGTTTGTGTTGACTATGTGCTTGCCGCAATGATGAACATTACTCAGCTCACTCAGACGCACATGACCGACATTGTTCCCTGACGGGCCTCATGGTGCATTGAAATTTGTTACACGTGCAAGCAAGAGGTATTATAATGGGCTGAGACAGGAGGTCCAATCATTGCACACCAACATTGACCAATTCTATGTTTATTCCCAAGCATTCTTGCTTGCAACCAACCACGACCAGCTGGCAACAACAACAACAAAAACCAATCCCTAGGTTAGATTGTTAACCATCTTTTATGGTCGATCACTTCAAGTGATGAATGCTTATGTCCTTTGTGGACTGATTGACAATGAAGATACCTCATGCCTGACGATAGGATACTGTTAAGCAGCATAATACCACATCAACAGCTGCACCCAGTCAGTCTATTTGGGAACAGTCCCCTCTCCCTAGCCTAGCTCTTTGCCGTGTCACACTTTTTGGTCTAGTTTGTGTTGACTATGTGCTTGCCGCAATGATGAACATTACTCAGCTCACTCAGACGCACATGACCGACATTGTTCCCTGACGGGCCTCATGGTGCATTGAAATTTGTTACACGTGCAAGCAAGAGGTATTTTAATGGGCTGAGAGAGGACGTCCAATCATTGCACACCAACATTGACCAATTCTATGTTTATTCCCAAGCATTCTTGCTTGCAACCAACCATAGCCAGCCGGCAACAACAACAACAAAAACCAATCCCTAGGTTAGATTATTGACCATCTTCTATGGTCGATCACTTCAAGTGATGAATGCTTATGTCCTTTCTGGACTGATGTGACAATGAAGATACCTCATGCCTGACGATAGGATAGGTCCGGTGATGTCGAGTTTTTGGTGCATTACTGTTAAGTAGCATAGTAACACATCAACAGTTGCACCCGGTCACTCTATTTGGGAACAGTCCCCTCTCCCCAGCCTAGCTCTTTGCCGTGTCACACTTTTTGGTCTAGTTTGTGTTGACTATGTGCTTGCCGCAATGATGAACATTACTCAGCTCACTCAGACGCACATGACCGACATTGTTCCCCGACGGGCCTCATGGTGCATTGAAATTTGTTACACGTGCAAGCAAGAGGTATTATAATGGGCTGAGAGAGGACGTCCAATCATTGCACACCAACATTGACCAATTCTATGTTTATTCCCAAGCATTCTTGCTTGCAACCAACCATAGTCATCCGGCAACAACAACAACAAAAACCAATCCCTAGGTTAGATTATTGACCATCTTCTATGGTCGATCACTTCAAGTGATGAATGCTTATGTCCTTTGTGGACTGATGTGACAATGAAGATACCTCATGCCTGACGATAGGATAGGTGGGTTGTTGTCGAGTTTTTGGTGCATTACTGTTAAGCAGCATAATACCACATCAATCATTGCACTCAGTCAGTCTATTTGGGAACAGTCTCCTCTCCCCCCAGCCTAGCTCTTTGCCGTGTCACACCTTTTGGTCTAGTTTGTGTTGACTATGTGCTTGCCGCAATGATGAACATTACTCAGCTCACTCAGACGCACATGACCGACATTGTTCCCTGACGGGCCTCATGGTGCATTGAAATTTGTTACACGTGCAGGCAAGAGGTCATATAATGGGCTGACAGAGGACGTCCAATCATTGCACACCAACATTGACCAATTCTATGTTTATTCCCAAGCATTCTTGCTTGCAACCAACCACAGCCAGCCGGCAACAACAACAACAAAAACCAATCCCTAGGTTAGATTATTAACCATCTTTTATGGTCGATCACTTCAAGTGATGAATGCTTATGTCCTTTGTGGACTGATTGACAATGAAGATACCTCATGCCTGACGATAGGATAGGTGGGTTGTTGTCGAGATATTGGTGCATTACTGTTAAGCAGCATAATACCACATCAACAGTTGCACCCAGTCAGTCTATTTGGGAACAGTCCCCTCTCCCTAGCCTAGCTCTTTGCCGTGTCACACTTTTTGGTCTAGTTTGTGTTGACTATGTGCTTGCCGCAATGATGAACATTACTCAGCTCACTCAGACGCACATGACCGACGTTGTTCCCTGACGGGCCTCATGGTGCATTGAAATTTGTTACACGTGCAAGCAAGAGGTATTATAATGGGTTGAGACAGGAGGTCCAATCATTGCACACCAACATTGACCAATTCTATGTTTATTCCCAAGCATTCTTGCTTGCAACCAACCACGACCAGCTGGCAACAACAACAACAAAAACCAATCCCTAGGTTAGATTGTTAACCATCTTTTATGGTCGATCACTTCAAGTGATGAATGCTTATGTCCTTTGTGGGCTGATTGACAATCAAGATACCTCATGCCTGACGATAGGATAGGTGGGTTGTTGTCGAGATATTGGTGCATTACTGTTAAGCAGCATAATACCACATCAACAGCTGCACCCAGTCAGTCTATTTGGGAACAGTCCCCTCTCCCTAGCCTAGCTCTTTGCCGTGTCACACTTTTTGGTCTAGTTTGTGTTGACTATGTGCTTGCCGCAATGATGAACATTACTCAGCTCACTCAGACGCACATGACCGACATTGTTCCCTGACGGGCCTCATGGTGCATTGAAATTTGTTACACGTGCAAGCAAGAGGTATTATAATGGGCTGAGAGAGGACGTCCAATCATTGCACACCAACATTGACCAATTCTATGTTTATTCCCAAGCATTCTTGCTTGCAACCAACCACAGCCAGCTGGCAACAACAACAACAAAAACCAATCCCTAGGTTAGATTATTGACCATCTTTTATGGTCGATCACTTCAAGTGATGAATGCTTATGTCCTTTCTGGACTGATGTGACAATGAAGATACCTCATGCCTGACGATAGGATAGGTGGGTTGTTGTCGAGATATTGGTGCATTACTGTTAAGCAGCATAATAACAAATCAATCATTGCACCCAGTCAGTCTATTTGGGAACAGTCCCCTCTCCCCCCAGCCTAGCTCTTTGCCGTGTCACACTTTTTGGTCTAGTTTGTGTTGACTATGTGCTTGCCGCAATGATGAACATTACTCAGCTCACTCAGACGCACATGACCGACATTGTTCCCTGACAGGCCTCATGGTGCATTGAAATTTGTTACACGTGCAAGCAAGAGGTATTATAATGGGCTGAGAGAGGAGGTCCAATCATTGCACACCAACATTGACCAATTCTATGTTTATTCCCAAGCATTCTTGCTTGCAACCAACCACGGCCAGCCGGCAACAACAACAACAAAAACCAATCCCTAGGTTAGATTATTGACCATCTTCTATGGTCGATCACTTCAAGTGATGAATGCTTATGTCCTTTCTGGACTGATGTGACAATGAAGATACCTCATGCCTGACGATAGGATAGGTCCGGTGTTGTCGAGTTTTTGGTGCATTACTGTTAAGCAGCATAATACCACATCAATCATTGCACCCAGTCAGTCTATTTGGGAACAGTCCCCTCTCCCCCCAGCCTAGCTCTTTGCCGTGTCACACCTTTTGGTCTAGTTTGTGTTGACTATGTGCTTGCCGCAATGATGAACATTACTCAGCTCACTCAGACGCACATGACCGACATTGTTCCCTGACGGGCCTCATGGTGCATTGAAATTTGTTACACGTGCAAGCAAGAGGTATTATAATGGGTTGAGACAGGAGGTCCAATCATTGCACACCAACATTGACCAATTCTATGTTTATTCCCAAGCATTCTTGCTTGCAACCAACCACGGCCAGCCGGCAACAACAACAACAAAAACCAATCCCTAGGTTAGATTATTGACCATCTTCTATGGTCGATCACTTCAAGTGATGAATGCTTATGTCCTTTCTGGACTGATGTGACAATGAAGATACCTCATGCCTGACGATAGGATAGGTCCGGTGTTGTCGAGTTTTTGGTGCATTACTGTTAAGCAGCATAATACCACATCAATCATTGCACCCAGTCAGTCTATTTGGGAACAGTCCCCTCTCCCCCCAGCCTAGCTCTTTGCCGTGTCACACCTTTTGGTCTAGTTTGTGTTGACTATGTGCTTGCCGCAATGATGAACATTACTCAGCTCACTCAGACGCACATGACCGACATTGTTCCCTGACGGGCCTCATGGTGCATTGAAATTTGTTACACGTGCAAGCAAGAGGTATTATAATGGGCTGAGAGAGGAGGTCGAATCATTGCACACCAACATTGACCAATTCTATGTTTATTCCCAAGCATTCTTGCTTGCAACCAACCACAGCCAGCCGGCAATAACAACAACAAAAACCAATCCCTAGGTTAGATTATGAACCATCTTCTATGGTCGATCACTTCAAGTGATGAATGCTTATGTCCTTTGTGGAGTGATGTGACAATGAAGATACCTCATGCCTGACGATAGGATAGGTGGGTTGCTGTCGAGACATTGGTGCATTACTGTTAAGCAGCATAATACCACATCAATCGTTGCACCCAGTCAGTCTATTTGGGAACAGTCCCCTCTCCCCAGCCTAGCTCTTTGCCGTGTCACACTTTTTGGTCTAGTTTGTGTTGACTATGTGCTTGCCGCAATGATGAACATTACTCAGCTCACTCGAACGCACATGACCGACATTGTTCCCTGACGGGCCTCATGGTGCATTGAAATTTGTGACACGTGCAAGCAAAAGGTATTATAATGGGCTGAGAGAGGACGTCCAATCATTGCACACCAACATTGACCAATTCTATGTTTATTCCCAAGTATTCTTGCTTGCAACCAACCACAGCCAGCCGGCAACAACAACAACAAAAACCAATCCCTAGGTTAGATTATTGACCATCTTCTATGGTCGATCACTTCAAGTGATGAATGCTTATGTCCTTTGTGGACTGATGTGACAATGAAGATACCTCATGCCTGACGATAGGATAGGTGGGTTGTTGTCGAGTTTTTGGTGCATTACTGTTAAGCAGCATAATACCACATCAATCATTGCACCCAGTCAGTCTATTTGGGAACAGTCCCCTCTCCCCCCAGCCTAGCTCTTTGCCGTGTCACACTCTTTGGTCTAGTTTGTGTTGACTATGTGCTTTCCGCAATGATGAACATTACTCAGCTCACATGACCGACATTGTTCCCTGACGGGCCTCATGGTGCATTTAAATTTGTTACACGTGCAAGCAAGAGGTATTATAATGGGCTGAGAGAGGAGGTCGAATCATTGCACACCAACATTGACCAATTCTATGTTTATTCCCAAGCATTCTTGCTTGCAACCAACCACAGACAGCCGGCAATAACAATCACAAAAACCAATCCCTAGGTTAGGTTGTTCACCATCTTCTATGGTCGATCACTTCAAATGATGAATGCTTATGTCCTTTGTGGACTGATGTGACAATGAAGATACCTCATGCCTGACGATAGGATAGGTGGGTTGTTGTCGAGACATTGGTGCATTACTGTTAAGCAGCATAATACGACATCAATCGTTGCCCCCAGTCACTCTATTTGGGAACAGTCCCCTCTCCCCAGCCTAGCTCTTTGCCGTGTCACACTTTTTGGTCTAGTTTGTGTTGACTATGTGCTTGCCGCAATGATGAACATTACTCAGCTCACTCAGACGCACATGACCGACATTGTTCCCTGACGGGCCTCATGGTGCATTGAAATTTGTGACACGTGCAAGCAAAAGGTATGATAATGGGCTGAGAGAGGACGTCCAATCATTGCACACCAACATTGACCAATTCTATGTTTATTCCCAAGTATTCTTGCTTGCAACCAACCACATCCAGCCGGCAACAACAACAACAAAAACCAATCCCTAGGTTAGATTATTGACCATCTTCTATGGTCGATCACTTCAAGTGATGAATGCTTATGTCCTTTGTGGACTAATGTGACAATGAAGATACCTCATGCCTGACGATAGGATAGGTGGGTTGTTGTGGAGATATTGGTGCATTACTGTTAAGCAGCATAATAACAAATCAATCATTGCACCCAGTCAGTCTATTTGGGAACAGTCCCCTCTCCCCAGCCTAGCTCTTTGCCGTGTCACACTTTTTGGTCTAGTTTGTGTTGACTATGTGCTTGCCGCAATGATGAACATTACTCAGCTCACTCAAACGCACATGACCGACATAGTTCCCTGACAGGCCTCATGGTGCATTGAAATTCGTTACACGTGCAAGCAAGAGGTATTATAATGGGCTGAGAGAGGACGTCCAATCATTGCACACCAACATTGACCAATTCTATGTTTATTCCCAAGCATTCTTGCTTGCAACCAACCACAGCCAGCCGGCAACAACAACAACAAAAACCAATCCCTAGGTTAGATTATTGACCATCTTCTATGGTCGATCACTTCAAGTGATGAATGCTTATGTCCTTTGTGGACTGATGTGACAATGAAGATACCTCATGCCTGACGATAGGATAGGTCCGGTGTTGTCGAGTTTTTGGTGCATTACTGTTAAGTAGCATAATAACACATCAACAGTTGCACCCGGTCACTCTATTTGGGAACAGTCCCCTCTCCCCACCCTAGCTCTTTGCCGTGTCACACTTTTTGGTCTAGTTTGTGTTGACTATGTGCTTGCCGCAATGATGAACATTACTCAGCTCACTCAGACGCACATGACCGACATTGTTCCCCGACGGGCCTCATGGTGCATTGAAATTTGTTACACGTGCAAGCAAGAGGTATTATAATGGGCTGAGAGAGGACGTCCAATCATTGCACACCAACATTGACCAATTCTATGTTTATTCCCAAGCATTCTTGCTTGCAACCAACCATAGCCATCCGGCAACAACAACAACAAAAACCAATCCCTAGGTTAGATTATTGACCATCTTCTATGGTCGATCACTTCAAGTGATGAATGCTTATGTCCTTTGTGGACTGATGTGACAATGAAGATACCTCATGCCTGACGATAGGATAGGTGGGTTGTTGTCGAGTTTTTGGTGCATTACTGTTAAGCAGCATAATACCACATCAATCATTGCACCCAGTCAGTCTATTTGGGAACAGTCCCCTCTCCCCCCAGCCTAGCTCTTTGCCGTGTCACACCTTTTGGTCTAGTTTGTGTTGACTATGTGCTTGCCGCAATGATGAACATTACTCAGCTCACTCAGACGCACATGACCGACATTGTTCCCTGACGGGCCTCATGGTGCATTGAAATTTGTTACACGTGCAGGCAAGAGGTATTATAATGGGCTGAGAGAGGAGGTCGAATCATTGCACACCAACATTGACCAATTCTATGTTTATTCCCAAGCATTCTTGCTTGCAACCAACCACAGCCAGGCGGCAACAACAACAACAAAAACCAACCCCTAGGTTAGATTATGAACCATCTTCTATGGTCGATCACTTCAAGTGATGAATGCTTATGTCCTTTGTGGAGTGATGTGACAATGAAGATACCTCATGCCTGACGATAGGATAGGTGGGTTGTTGTCGAGACATTGGTGCATTACTGTTAAGCAGCATAATACCACATCAATCGTTGCCCCCAGTCAGTCTGTTTGGGAACAGTCCCCTCTTCCCAGCCTAGCTCTTTGCCGTGTCACACTTTTTGGTCTAGTTTGTGTTGACTATGTGCTTGCCGCAATGATGAACATTACTCAGCTCACTCAGACGCACATGACCGACATTGTTCCCTGACGGGCCTCATGGTGCATTGAAATTTGTGACACGTGCAAGCAAAAGGTATTATAATGGGCTGAGAGAGGACGTCCAATCATTGCACACCAACATTGACCAATTCTATGTTTATTCCCAAGTATTCTTGCTTGCAACCAACCACAGCCAGCCGGCAACAACAACAACAAAAACCAATCCCTAGGTTAGATTATTGACCATCTTCTATGGTCGATCACTTCAAGTGATGAATGCTTATGTCCTTTGTGGACTAATGTGACAATGAAGATACCTCATGCCTGACGATAGGATAGGTGGGTTGTTGTCGAGATATTGGTGCATTACTGTTAAGCAGCATAATAACAAATCAACCATTGCACCCAGTCAGTCTATTTGGGAACAGTCCCCTCTCCCCCCAGCCTAGCTCTTTGCCGTGTCACACTTTTTGGTCTAGTTTGTGTTGACTATGTGCTTGCCGCAATGATGAACATTACTCAGCTCACTCAAACGCACATGACCGACATAGTTCCCTGACAGGCCTCATGGTGCATTGAAATTCGTTACACGTGCAAGCAAGAGGTATTATAATGGGCTGAGAGAGGACGTCCAATCATTGCACACCAACATTGACCAATTCTATGTTTATTCCCAAGCATTCTTGCTTGCAACCAACCACAGCCAGCCGGCAACAACAACAACAAAAACCAATCCCTAGGTTAGATTATTGACCATCTTCTATGGTCGATCACTTCAAGTGATGAATGCTTATGTCCTTTCTGGACTAATGTGACAATGAAGATACCTCATGCCTGACGATAGGATAGGTCCGGTGTTGTCGAGATATTGGTGCATTACTGTTAAGTAGCATAATAACACATCAACAGTTGCACCCGGTCACTCTATTTGGGAACAGTCCCCTCTCCCCAGCCTAGCTCTTTGCCGTGTCACACTTTTTGGTCTAGTTTGTGTTGACTATGTGCTTGACGCAATGATGAACATTACTCAGCTCACTCAGACGCACATGACCGACATTGTTCCCCGACGGGCCTCATGGTGCATTGAAATTTGTTACACGTGCAAGCAAGAGGTATTATAATGGGCTGAGAGAGGAGGTCCAATCAATGCACACCAACATTGACCAATTCTATGTTTATTCCCAAGCATTCTTGCTTGCAACCAACCATAGCCATCCGGCAACAACAACAACAAAAACCAATCCCTAGGTTAGATTATTGACCATCTTCTATGGTCGATCACTTCAAGTGATGAATGCTTATGTCCTTTGTGGACTGATGTGACAATGAAGATACCTCATGCCTGACGATAGGATAGGTGGGTTGTTGTCGAGTTTTTGGTGCATTACTGTTAAGCAGCATAATACCACATCAATCATTGCACCCAGTCAGTCTATTTGGGAACAGTCCCCTCTCCCCCCAGCCTAGCTCTTTGCCGTGTCACACCTTTTGGTCTAGTTTGTGTTGACTATGTGCTTGCCGCAATGATGAACATTACTCAGCTCACTCGGACGCACATGACCGACATTGTTCCCTGACGGGCCTCATGGTGCATTGAAATTTGTTACACGTGCAGGCAAGAGGTATTATAATGGGCTGAGAGAGGAGGTCGAATCATTGCACACCAACATTGACCAATTCTATGTTTATTCCCAAGCATTCTTGCTTGCAACCAACCACAGCCAGGCGGCAACAACAACAACAAAAACCAACCCCTAGGTTAGATTATGAACCATCTTCTATGGTCGATCACTTCAAGTGATGAATGCTTATGTCCTTTGTGGAGTGATGTGACAATGAAGATACCTCATGCCTGACGATAGGATAGGTGGGTTGTTGTCGAGACATTGGTGCATTACTGTTAAGCAGCATAATACCACATCAATCGTTGCCCCCAGTCAGTCTGTTTGGGAACAGTCCCCTCTTCCCAGCCTAGCTCTTTGCCGTGTCACACTTTTTGGTCTAGTTTGTGTTGACTATGTGCTTGCCGCAATGATGAACATTACTCAGCTCACTCAGACGCACATGACCGACATTGTTCCCTGACGGGCCTCATGGTGCATTGAAATTTGTGACACGTGCAAGCAAAAGGTATTATAATGGGCTGAGAGAGGACGTCCAATCATTGCACACCAACATTGACCAATTCTATGTTTATTCCCAAGTATTCTTGCTTGCAACCAACCACAGCCAGCCGGCAACAACAACAACAAAAACCAATCCCTAGGTTAGATTATTGACCATCTTCTATGGTCGATCACTTCAAGTGATGAATGCTTATGTCCTTTGTGGACTAATGTGACAATGAAGATACCTCATGCCTGACGATAGGATAGGTGGGTTGTTGTCGAGATATTGGTGCATTACTGTTAAGCAGCATAATAACAAATCAATCATTGCACCCAGTCAGTCTATTTGGGAACAGTCCCCTCTCCCCCCAGCCTAGCTCTTTGCCGTGTCACACTTTTTGGTCTAGTTTGTGTTGACTATGTGCTTGCCGCAATGATGAACATTACTCAGCTCACTCAAACGCACATGACCGACATAGTTCCCTGACAGGCCTCATGGTGCATTGAAATTCGTTACACGTGCAAGCAAGAGGTATTATAATGGGCTGAGAGAGGACGTCCAATCATTGCACACCAACATTGACCAATTCTATGTTTATTCCCAAGCATTCTTGCTTGCAACCAACCACAGCCAGCCGGCAACAACAACAACAAAAACCAATCCCTAGGTTAGATTATTGACCATCTTCTATGGTCGATCACTTCAAGTGATGAATGCTTATGTCCTTTCTGGACTAATGTGACAATGAAGATACCTCATGCCTGACGATAGGATAGGTCCGGTGTTGTCGAGATATTGGTGCATTACTGTTAAGTAGCATAATAACACATCAACAGTTGCACCCGGTCACTCTATTTGGGAACAGTCCCCTCTCCCCAGCCTAGCTCTTTGCCGTGTCACACTTTTTGGTCTAGTTTGTGTTGACTATGTGCTTGACGCAATGATGAACATTACTCAGCTCACTCAGACGCACATGACCGACATTGTTCCCCGACGGGCCTCATGGTGCATTGAAATTTGTTACACGTGCAAGCAAGAGGTATTATAATGGGCTGAGAGAGGAGGTCCAATCAATGCACACCAACATTGACCAATTCTATGTTTATTCCCAAGCATTCTTGCTTGCAACCAACCATAGCCATCCGGCAACAACAACAACAAAAACCAATCCCTAGGTTAGATTATTGACCATCTTCTATGGTCGATCACTTCAAGTGATGAATGCTTATGTCCTTTGTGGACTGATGTGACAATGAAGATACCTCATGCCTGACGATAGGATAGGTGGGTTGTTGTCGAGTTTTTGGTGCATTACTGTTAAGCAGCATAATACCACATCAATCATTGCACCCAGTCAGTCTATTTGGGAACAGTCCCCTCTCCCCCCAGCCTAGCTCTTTGCCGTGTCACACCTTTTGGTCTAGTTTGTGTTGACTATGTGCTTGCCGCAATGATGAACATTACTCAGCTCACTCAGACGCACATGACCGACATTGTTCCCTGACGGGCCTCATGGTGCATTGAAATTTGTTACACGTGCAGGCAAGAGGTATTATAATGGGCTGAGAGAGGAGGTCGAATCATTGCACACCAACATTGACCAATTCTATGTTTATTCCCAAGCATTCTTGCTTGCAACCAACCACAGCCAGGCGGCAACAACAACAACAAAAACCAACCCCTAGGTTAGATTATGAACCATCTTCTATGGTCGATCACTTCAAGTGATGAATGCTTATGTCCTTTGCGGAGTGATGTGACAATGAAGATACCTCATGCCTGACGATAGGATAGGTGGGTTGTTGTCGAGACATTGGTGCATTGCTGTTAAGCAGCATAATACCACATCAACAGTTGCCCCCAGTCAGTCTGTTTGGGAACAGTCCCCTCTTCCCAGCCTAGCTCTTTGCCGTGTCACACTTTTTGGTCTAGTTTGTGTTGACTATGTGCTTGCCGCAATGATGAACATTACTCAGCTCACTCAGACGCACATGACCGACATTGTTCCCTGACGGGCCTCATGGTGCATTGAAATTTGTGACACGTGCAAGCAAAAGGTATTATAATGGGCTGAGAGAGGACGTCCAATCATTGCACACCAACATTGACCAATTCTATGTTTATTCCCAAGTATTCTTGCTTGCAACCAACCACAGCCAGCCGGCAACAACAACAACAAAAACCAATCCCTAGGTTAGATTATTGACCATCTTCTATGGTCGATCACTTCAAGTGATGAATGCTTATGTCCTTTGTGGACTAATGTGACAATGAAGATACCTCATGCCTGACGATAGGATAGGTGGGTTGTTGTCGAGATATTGGTGCATTACTGTTAAGCAGCATAATAACAAATCAATCATTGCACCCAGTCAGTCTATTTGGGAACAGTCCCCTCTCCCCCCAGCCTAGCTCTTTGCCGTGTCACACTTTTTGGTCTAGTTTGTGTTGACTATGTGCTTGCCGCAATGATGAACATTACTCAGCTCACTCAAACGCACATGACCGACATAGTTCCCTGACAGGCCTCATGGTGCATTGAAATTCGTTACACGTGCAAGCAAGAGGTATTATAATGGGCTGAGAGAGGACGTCCAATCATTGCACACCAACATTGACCAATTCTATGTTTATTCCCAAGCATTCTTGCTTGCAACCAACCACAGCCAGCCGGCAACAACAACAACAAAAACCAATCCCTAGGTTAGATTATTGACCATCTTCTATGGTCGATCACTTCAAGTGATGAATGCTTATGTCCTTTCTGGACTAATGTGACAATGAAGATACCTCATGCCTGACGATAGGATAGGTCCGGTGTTGTCGAGATATTGGTGCATTACTGTTAAGTAGCATAATAACACATCAACAGTTGCACCCGGTCACTCTATTTGGGAACAGTCCCCTCTCCCCAGCCTAGCTCTTTGCCGTGTCACACTTTTTGGTCTAGTTTGTGTTGACTATGTGCTTGACGCAATGATGAACATTACTCAGCTCACTCAGACGCACATGACCGACATTGTTCCCCGACGGGCCTCATGGTGCATTGAAATTTGTTACACGTGCAAGCAAGAGGTATTATAATGGGCTGAGAGAGGACGTCCAATCATTGCACACCAACATTGACCAATTCTATGTTTATTCCCAAGCATTCTTGCTTGCAACCAACCATAGCCATCCGGCAACAACAACAACAAAAACCAATCCCTAGGTTAGATTATTGACCATCTTCTATGGTCGATCACTTCAAGTGATGAATGCTTATGTCCTTTGTGGACTGATGTGACAATGAAGATACCTCATGCCTGACGATAGGATAGGTGGGTTGTTGTCGAGTTTTTGGTGCATTGCTGTTAAGCAGCATAATACCACATCAATCATTGCACCCAGTCAGTCTATTTGGGAACAGTCCCCTCTTCCCCCAGCCTAGCTCTTTGCCGTGTCACACTTTTGGGTCTAGTTTGTGTTGACTATGTGCTTGCCGCAATGATGAACATTACTCAGCTCACTCAGACGCACATGACCGACATTGTTCCCTGACGGGCCTCATGGTGCATTGAAATTTGTTACACGTGCAAGCAAGAGGTATTATAATGGGCTGAGAGAGGACGTCCAATCATTGCACACCAACATTGACCAATTCTATGTTTATTCCCAAGCATTCTTGCTTGCAACCAACCACAGCCAGCCGGCAACAACAACAACAAAAACCAATCCCTAGGTTAGATTATTAACCATCTTCTATGGTCGATCACTTCAAGTGATGAATGCTTATGTCCTTTGTGGACTGATTGACAATGAAGATACCTCATGCCTCACGATAGGATAGGTGGGTTGTTGTCGAGATATTGGTGCATTACTGTTAAGCAGCATAATACCACATCAACAGTTGCACCCAGTCACTCTATTTGGGAACAGTCCCCTCTCCCCAGCCTAGCTCTTTGCCGTGTCACACTTTTTGGTCTAGTTTGTGTTGACTATGTGCTTGCCGCAATGATGAACATTACTCAGCTCACTCAGACGCACATGACCGACATTGTTCCCTGACGGGCCTCATGGTGCATTGAAATTTGTTACACGTGCAAGCAAGAGGTATTATAATGGGCTGAGAGAGGAGGTCCAATCATTGCACACCAACATTGACCAATTCTATGTTTATTCCCAAGCAATCTTGCTTGCTACCAACCACAGCCAGCCGGCAACAACAACAACAAAAACCAATCCCTAGGTTAGATTATTAACCATCTTTTATGGTCGATCACTTCAAGTGATGAATGCTTATGTCCTTTGTGAACTGATTGACAATGAAGATACCTCATGCCTGACGATAGGATAGGTGGGTTGTTGTCGAGATATTGGTGCATTACTGTTAAGCAGCATAATACCACATCAACAGTTGCACCCAGTCAGTCTATTTGGGAACAGTCCCCTCTCCCCAGCCTAGCTCTTTGCCGTGTCACACTTTTTGGTCTAGTTTGTGTTGACTATGTGCTTGCCGCAATGATGAACATTACTCAGCTCACTCAGACGCACATGACCGACATTGTTCCCTGACGGGCCTCATGGTGCATTGAAATTTGTTACACGTGCAAGCAAGAGGTATTATAATGGGCTGAGAGAGGAGGTCCAATCAATGCACACCAACATTGACCAATTCTATGTTTATTCCCAAGCAATCTTGCTTGCAACCAACCACAGCCAGCCGGCAACAACAACAACAAAAACCAATCCCTAGGTTAGATTATTAACCATCTTTTATGGTCGATCACTTCAAGTGATGAATGCTTATGTCCTTTGTGGACTGATTGACAATGAAGATACCTCATGCCTGACGATAGGATAGGTGGGTTGTTGTCGAGTTTTTGGTGCATTACTGTTAAGCAGCATAAAACCACATCAACAGTTGCACCCAGTCAGTCTATTTGGGAACAGTCCCCTCTCCCCAGCCTAGCTCTTTGCCGTGTCACACTTTTTGGTCTAGTTTGTGTTGACTATGTGCTTGCCGCAATGATGAACATTACTCAGCTCACTCAGACGCACATGACCGACATTGTTCCCTAACGGGCCTCATGGTGCATTGAAATTTGTTACACGTGCAAGCAAGAGGTATTATAATGGGCTGAGAGAGGAGGTCCAATCATTGCACACCAACATTGACCAATTCTATGTTTATTCCCAAGCAATCTTGCTTGCTACCAACCACAGCCAGCCAGCAACAACAACAACAAAAACCAATCCCTAGGTTAGATTATTAACCATCTTTTATGGTCGATCACTTCAAGTGATGAATGCTTATGTCCTTTGTGAACTGATTGACAATGAAGATACCTCATGCCTGACGATAGGATAGGTGGGTTGTTGTCGAGTTTTTGGTGCATTACTGTTAAGCAGCATAATACCACATCAACAGTTGCACCCAGTCAGTCTATTTGGGAACAGTCCCCTCTCCCCAGCCTAGCTCTTTGCCGTGTCACACTTTTTGGTCTAGTTTGTGTTGACTATGTGCTTGCCGCAATGATGAACATTACTCAGCTCACTCAGACGCACATGACCGACATTGTTCCCTGACGGGCCTCATGGTGCATTGAAATTTGTTACACGTGCAAGCAAGAGGTATTATAATGGGCTGAGAGAGGAGGTCCAATCAATGCACACCAACATTGACCAATTCTATGTTTATTCCCAAGCATTCTTGCTTGCAACCAACCACAGCCAGCCGGCAACAACAACAACAAAAACCAATCCCTAGGTTAGATTATTAACCATCTTTTATGGTCGATCACTTCAAGTGATGAATGCTTATGTCCTTTGTGGACTGATTGACAATGAAGATACCTCATGCCTGACGATAGGATAGGTGGGTTGTTGTCGAGTTTTTGGTGCATTACTGTTAAGCAGCATAAAACCACATCAACAGTTGCACCCAGTCAGTCTATTTGGGAACAGTCCCCTCTCCCCAGCCTAGCTCTTTGCCGTGTCACACTTTTTGGTCTAGTTTGTGTTGACTATGTGCTTGCCGCAATGATGAACATTACTCAGCTCACTGAGACGCACATGACCGACATTGTTCCCTGACGGGCCTCATGGTGCATTGAAATTTGTTACACGTGCAAGCAAGAGGTATTATAATGGGCTGAGAGAGGAGGTCCAATCATTGCACACCAACATTGACCAATTCTATGTTTATTCCCAAGCATTCTTGCTTGCAACCAACCACAGCCAGCCGGCAACAACAACAACAAAAACCAATCCCTAGGTTAGATTATTAACCATCTTTTATGGTCGATCACTTCAAGTGATGAATGCTTATGTCCTTTGTGGACTGATTGACAATGAAGATACCTCATGCCTCACGATAGGATAGGTGGGTTGTTGTCGAGATATTGGTGCATTACTGTTAAGCAGCATAATACCACATCAACAGTTGCACCCAGTCACTCTATTTGGGAACAGTCCCCTCTCCCCAGCCTAGCTCTTTGCCGTGTCACACTTTTTGGTCTAGTTTGTGTTGACTATGTGCTTGCCGCAATGATGAACATTACTCAGCTCACTCAGACGCACATGACCGACATTGTTCCCTGACGGGCCTCATGGTGCATTGAAATTTGTTACACGTGCAAGCAAGAGGTATTATAATGGGCTGAGAGAGGAGGTCCAATCATTGCACACCAACATTGACCAATTCTATGTTTATTCCCAAGCAATCTTGCTTGCTACCAACCACAGCCAGCCGGCAACAACAACAACAAAAACCAATCCCTAGGTTAGATTATTAACCATCTTTTATGGTCGATCACTTCAAGTGATGAATGCTTATGTCCTTTGTGAACTGATTGACAATGAAGATACCTCATGCCTGACGATAGGATAGGTGGGTTGTTGTCGAGATATTGGTGCATTACTGTTAAGCAGCATAATACCACATCAACAGTTGCACCCAGTCAGTCTATTTGGGAACAGTCCCCTCTCCCCAGCCTAGCTCTTTGCCGTGTCACACTTTTTGGTCTAGTTTGTGTTGACTATGTGCTTGCCGCAATGATGAACATTACTCAGCTCACTCAGACGCACATGACCGACATTGTTCCCTGACGGGCCTCATGGTGCATTGAAATTTGTTACACGTGCAAGCAAGAGGTATTATAATGGGCTGAGAGAGGAGGTCCAATCAATGCACACCAACATTGACCAATTCTATGTTTATTCCCAAGCAATCTTGCTTGCAACCAACCACAGCCAGCCGGCAACAACAACAACAAAAACCAATCCCTAGGTTAGATTATTAACCATCTTTTATGGTCGATCACTTCAAGTGATGAATGCTTATGTCCTTTGTGGACTGATTGACAATGAAGATACCTCATGCCTGACGATAGGATAGGTGGGTTGTTGTCGAGTTTTTGGTGCATTACTGTTAAGCAGCATAAAACCACATCAACAGTTGCACCCAGTCAGTCTATTTGGGAACAGTCCCCTCTCCCCAGCCTAGCTCTTTGCCGTGTCACACTTTTTGGTCTAGTTTGTGTTGACTATGTGCTTGCCGCAATGATGAACATTACTCAGCTCACTCAGACGCACATGACCGACATTGTTCCCTAACGGGCCTCATGGTGCATTGAAATTTGTTACACGTGCAAGCAAGAGGTATTATAATGGGCTGAGAGAGGAGGTCCAATCATTGCACACCAACATTGACCAATTCTATGTTTATTCCCAAGCAATCTTGCTTGCTACCAACCACAGCCAGCCGGCAACAACAACAACAAAAACCAATCCCTAGGTTAGATTATTAACCATCTTTTATGGTCGATCACTTCAAGTGATGAATGCTTATGTCCTTTGTGAACTGATTGACAATGAAGATACCTCATGCCTGACGATAGGATAGGTGGGTTGTTGTCGAGTTTTTGGTGCATTACTGTTAAGCAGCATAATACCACATCAACAGTTGCACCCAGTCAGTCTATTTGGGAACAGTCCCCTCTCCCCAGCCTAGCTCTTTGCCGTGTCACACTTTTTGGTCTAGTTTGTGTTGACTATGTGCTTGCCGCAATGATGAACATTACTCAGCTCACTCAGACGCACATGACCGACATTGTTCCCTGACGGGCCTCATGGTGCATTGAAATTTGTTACACGTGCAAGCAAGAGGTATTATAATGGGCTGAGAGAGGAGGTCCAATCAATGCACACCAACATTGACCAATTCTATGTTTATTCCCAAGCATTCTTGCTTGCAACCAACCACAGCCAGCCGGCAACAACAACAACAAAAACCAATCCCTAGGTTAGATTATTAACCATCTTTTATGGTCGATCACTTCAAGTGATGAATGCTTATGTCCTTTGTGGACTGATTGACAATGAAGATACCTCATGCCTGACGATAGGATAGGTGGGTTGTTGTCGAGTTTTTGGTGCATTACTGTTAAGCAGCATAAAAGCACATCAACAGTTGCACCCAGTCAGTCTATTTGGGAACAGTCCCCTCTCCCCAGCCTAGCTCTTTGCCGTGTCACACTTTTTGGTCTAGTTTGTGTTGACTATGTGCTTGCCGCAATGATGAACATTACTCAGCTCACTGAGACGCACATGACCGACATTGTTCCCTGACGGGCCTCATGGTGCATTGAAATTTGTTACACGTGCAAGCAAGAGGTATTATAATGGGCTGAGAGAGGAGGTCCAATCATTGCACACCAACATTGACCAATTCTATGTTTATTCCCAAGCATTCTTGCTTGCAACCAACCACAGCCAGCCGGCAACAACAACAACAAAAACCAATCCCTAGGTTAGATTATTAACCATCTTTTATGGTCGATCACTTCAAGTGATGAATGCTTATGTCCTTTGTGGACTGATGTGACAATGAAGATACCTCATGCCTGACGATAGGATAGGTGGGTTGTTGTCGAGATATTGGTGCATTACTGTTAAGCAGCATAATACCACATCAATCGTTGCCCCCAGTCAGTCTATTTGGGAACAGTCCCCTCTCCCCAGCCTAGCTCTTTGCCGTGTCACACTTGTTGGTCTAGTTTGTGTTGACTATGTGCTTGCCGCAATGATGAACATTACTCAGCTCACTCGGACGCACATGACCGACATTGTTCCCTGACGGGCCTCATGGTGCATTGAAATTTGTTACACGTGCAAGCAAGAGGTATTATAATGGGCTGAGACAGGAGGTCCAATCATTGCACACCAACATTGACCAATTCTATGTTTATTCCCAAGCAATCTTGCTTGCTACCAACCACAGCCAGCCGGCAACAACAACAACAAAAACCAATCCCTAGGTTAGATTATTAACCATCTTTTATGGTCGATCACTTCAAGTGATGAATGCTTATGTCCTTTGTGGACTGATTGACAATGAAGATACCTCATGCCTGACGATAGGATAGGTGGGTTGTTGTCGAGTTTTTGGTGCATTACTGTTAAGCAGCATAAAACCACATCAACAGTTGCACCCAGTCAGTCTATTTGGGAACAGTCCCCTCTCCCCAGCCTAGCTCTTTGCCGTGTCACACTTTTTGGTCTAGTTTGTGTTGACTATGTGCTTGCCGCAATGATGAACATTACTCAGCTCACTCAGACGCACATGACCGACATTGTTCCCTGACGGGCCTCATGGTGCATTGAAATTTGTTACACGTGCAAGCAAGAGGTATTATAATGGGCTGAGAGAGGAGGTCCAATCATTGCACACCAACATTGACCAATTCTATGTTTATTCCCAAGCAATCTTGCTTGCTACCAACCACAGCCAGCCGGCAACAACAACAACAAAAACCAATCCCTAGGTTAGATTATTAACCATCTTTTATGGTCGATCACTTCAAGTGATGAATGCTTATGTCCTTTGTGAACTAATTGACAATGAAGATACCTCATGCCTGACGATAGGATAGGTGGGTTGTTGTCGAGTTTTTGGTGCATTACTGTTAAGCAGCATAATACCACATCAACAGTTGCACCCAGTCAGTCTATTTGGGAACAGTCCCCTCTCCCCAGCCTAGCTCTTTGCCGTGTCACACTTTTTGGTCTAGTTTGTGTTGACTATGTGCTTGCCGCAATGATGAACATTACTCAGCTCACTCAGACGCACATGACCGACATTGTTCCCTGACGGGCCTCATGGTGCATTGAAATTTGTTACACGTGCAAGCAAGAGGTATTATAATGGGCTGAGAGAGGAGGTCCAATCAATGCACACCAACATTGACCAATTCTATGTTTATTCCCAAGCATTCTTGCTTGCAACCAACCACAGCCAGCCGACAACAACAACAACAAAAACCAATCCCTAGGTTAGATTATTAACCATCTTTTATGGTCGATCACTTCAAGTGATGAATGCTTATGTCCTTTGTGGACTGATTGACAATGAAGATACCTCATGCCTGACGATAGGATAGGTGGGTTGTTGTCGAGTTTTTGGTGCATTACTGTTAAGCAGCATAAAACCACATCAACAGTTGCACCCAGTCAGTCTATTTGGGAACAGTCCCCTCTCCCCAGCCTAGCTCTTTGCCGTGTCACACTTTTTGGTCTAGTTTGTGTTGACTATGTGCTTGCCGCAATGATGAACATTACTCAGCTCACTCAGACGCACATGACCGACATTGTTCCCTGACGGGCCTCATGGTGCATTGAAATTTGTTACACGTGCAAGCAAGAGGTATTATAATGGGCTGAGAGAGGAGGTCCAATCATTGCACACCAACATTGACCAATTCTATGTTTATTCCCAAGCATTCTTGCTTGCAACCAACCACAGCCAGCCGGCAACAACAACAACAAAAACCAATCCCTAGGTTAGATTATTAACCATCTTTTATGGTCGATCACTTCAAGTGATGAATGCTTATGTCCTTTGTGGACTGATGTGACAATGAAGATACCTCATGCCTGACGATAGGATAGGTGGGTTGTTGTCGAGATATTGGTGCATTACTGTTAAGCAGCATAATACCACATCAATCGTTGCCCCCAGTCAGTCTATTTGGGAACAGTCCCCTCTCCCCAGCCTAGCTCTTTGCCGTGTCACACTTGTTGGTCTAGTTTGTGTTGACTATGTGCTTGCCGCAATGATGAACATTACTCAGCTCACTCAGACGCACATGACCGACATTGTTCCCTGACGGGCCTCATGGTGCATTGAAATTTGTTACACGTGCAAGCAAGAGGTATTATAATGGGCTGAGACAGGAGGTCCAATCATTGCACACCAACATTGACCAATTCTATGTTTATTCCCAAGCAATCTTGCTTGCTACCAACCACAGCCAGCCGGCAACAACAACAACAAAAACCAATCCCTAGGTTAGATTATTAACCATCTTTTATGGTCGATCACTTCAAGTGATGAATGCTTATGTCCTTTGTGAACTGATTGACAATGAAGATACCTCATGCCTGACGATAGGATAGGTGGGTTGTTGTCGAGTTTTTGGTGCATTACTGTTAAGCAGCATAATACCACATCAACAGTTGCACCCAGTCAGTCTATTTGGGAACAGTCCCCTCTCCCCAGCCTAGCTCTTTGCCGTGTCACACTTTTTGGTCTAGTTTGTGTTGACTATGTGCTTGCCGCAATGATGAACATTACTCAGCTCACTCAGACGCACATGACCGACATTGTTCCCTGACGGGCCTCATGGTGCATTGAAATTTGTTACACGTGCAAGCAAGAGGTATTATAATGGGCTGAGAGAGGAGGTCCAATCAATGCACACCAACATTGACCAATTCTATGTTTATTCCCAAGCATTCTTGCTTGCAACCAACCACAGCCAGCCGGCAACAACAACAACAAAAACCAATCCCTAGGTTAGATTATTAACCATCTTTTATGGTCGATCACTTCAAGTGATGAATGCTTATGTCCTTTGTGGACTGATTGACAATGAAGATACCTCATGCCTGACGATAGGATAGGTGGGTTGTTGTCGAGTTTTTGGTGCATTACTGTTAAGCAGCATAAAACCACATCAACAGTTGCACTCAGTCAGTCTATTTGGGAACAGTCCCCTCTCCCCAGCCTAGCTCTTTGCCGTGTCACACTTTTTGGTCTAGTTTGTGTTGACTATGTGCTTGCCGCAATGATGAACATTACTCAGCTCACTCAGACGCACATGACCGACATTGTTCCCTGACGGGCCTCATGGTGCATTGAAATTTGTTACACGTGCAAGCAAGAGGTATTATAATGGGCTGAGAGAGGAGGTCCAATCATTGCACACCAACATTGACCAATTCTATGTTTATTCCCAAGCATTCTTGCTTGCAACCAACCACAGCCAGCCGGCAACAACAACAACAAAAACCAATCCCTAGGTTAGATTATTAACCATCTTTTATGGTCGATCACTTCAAGTGATGAATGCTTATGTCCTTTGTGGACTGATGTGACAATGAAGATACCTCATGCCTGACGATAGGATAGGTGGGTTGTTGTCGAGATATTGGTGCATTACTGTTAAGCAGCATAATACCACATCAATCGTTGCCCCCAGTCAGTCTATTTGGGAACAGTCCCCTCTCCCCAGCCTAGCTCTTTGCCGTGTCACACTTGTTGGTCTAGTTTGTGTTGACTATGTGCTTGCCGCAATGATGAACATTACTCAGCTCACTCAGACGCACATGACCGACATTGTTCCCTGACGGGCCTCATGGTGCATTGAAATTTGTTACACGTGCAAGCAAGAGGTATTATAATGGGCTGAGACAGGAGGTCCAATCATTGCACACCAACATTGACCAATTCTATGTTTATTCCCAAGCAATCTTGCTTGCTACCAACCACAGCCAGCCGGCAACAACAACAACAAAAACCAATCCCTAGGTTAGATTATTAACCATCTTTTATGGTCGATCACTTCAAGTGATGAATGCTTATGTCCTTTGTGGACTGATTGACAATGAAGATACCTCATGCCTGACGATAGGATAGGTGGGTTGTTGTCGAGTTTTTGGTGCATTACTGTTAAGCAGCATAAAACCACATCAACAGTTGCACCCAGTCAGTCTATTTGGGAACAGTCCCCTCTCCCCAGCCTAGCTCTTTGCCGTGTCACACTTTTTGGTCTAGTTTGTGTTGACTATGTGCTTGCCGCAATGATGAACATTACTCAGCTCACTCAGACGCACATGACCGACATTGTTCCCTGACGGGCCTCATGGTGCATTGAAATTTGTTACACGTGCAAGCAAGAGGTATTATAATGGGCTGAGAGAGGAGGTCCAATCATTGCACACCAACATTGACCAATTCTATGTTTATTCCCAAGCATTCTTGCTTGCAACCAACCACAGCCAGGCGGCAACAACAACAACAAAAACCAATCCCTAGGTTAGATTATTAACCATCTTTTATGGTCGATCACTTCAAGTGATGAATGCTTATGTCCTTTGTGGACTGATGTGACAATGAAGATACCTCATGCCTGACGATAGGATAGGTGGGTTGTTGTCGAGATATTGGTGCATTACTGTTAAGCAGCATAATACCACATCAATTGTTGCCCCCAGTCAGTCTATTTGGGAACAGTCCCCTCTCCTCAGCCTAGCTCTTTGCCGTGTCACACTTTTTGGTCTAGTTTGTGTTGACTATGTGCTTGCCGCAATGATGAACATTACTCGGCTCACTCAAACGCACATGACCGACATTGTTCCCTGACGGGCCTCATGGTGCATTGAAATTTGTGACACGTGCAAGCAAAAGGTATTATAATGGGCTGAGAGACGACGTCCAATCATTGCACACCAACATTGACCAATTCTATGTTTATTCCCAAGTATTCTTGCTTGCAACCAACCACAGCCAGCCGGCAACAACAACAACAAAAACCAATCCCTAGGTTAGATTATTAACCATCTTTTATGGTCGATCACTTCAAGTGATGAATGCTTATGTCCTTTGTGGACTGATTGACAATGAAGATACCTCATGCCTGACGATAGGATAGGTGGGTTGTTGTCGAGTTTTTGGTGCATTACTGTTAAGCAGCATAAAACCACATCAACAGTTGCACCCAGTCAGTCTATTTGGGAACACTCCCCTCTCCCCAGCCTAGCTCTTTGCCGTGTCACACTTTTTGGTCTAGTTTGTGTTGACTATGTGCTTGCCGCAATGATGAACATTACTCAGCTCACTCAGACGCACGTGACCGACATTGTTCCCTGACGGGCCTCATGGTGCATTGAAATTTGTTACACGTGCAAGCAAGAGGTATTATAATGGGCTGAGAGAGGAGGTCCAATCATTGCACACCAACATTGACCAATTCTATGTTTATTCCCAAGTATTCTTGCTTGCAACCAACCACAGCCAGCCGGCAACAACAACAACAAAAACCAATCCCTAGGTTAGATTATTAACCATCTTTTATGGTCGATCACTTCAAGTGATGAATGCTTATGTCCTTTGTGGACTGATGTGACAATGAAGATACCTCATGCCTGACGATAGGATAGGTGGGTTGTTGTCGAGTTTTTGGTGCATTACTGTTAAGCAGCATAATACCACATCAATCGTTGCCCCCAGTCAGTCTATTTGGGAACAGTCCCCTCTCCCCAGCCTAGCTCTTTGCCGTGTCACACTTTTTGGTCTAGTTTGTGTTGACTATGTGCTTGCCGCAATGATGAACATTACTCAGCTCACTCAAACGCACATGACCGACATTGTTCCCTGACGGGCCTCATGGTGCATTGAAATTTGTGACACGTGCAAGCAAAAGGTATTATAATGGGCTGAGAGAGGACGTCCAATCATTGCACACCAACATTGACCAATTCTATGTTTATTCCCAAGCATTCTTGCTTGCAACCAACCACAGCCAGCCGGCAACAACAACAACAAAAACCAATCCCTAGGTTAGATTATTAACCATCTTTTATGGTCGATCACTTCAAGTGATGAATGCTTATGTCCTTTGTGGACTGATGTGACAATGAAGATACCTCATGCCTGACGATAGGATAGGTGGGTTGTTGTCGAGTTTTTGGTGCATTACTGTTAAGTAGCATAATACCACATCAATCGTTGCCCCCAGTCAGTCTATTTGGAAACAGTCCCCTCTCCCCAGCCTAGCTCTTTGCCGTGTCACACTTTTTGGTCTAGTTTGTGTTGACTATGTGCTTGCCGCAATGATGAACATTACTCAGCTCACTCAGACGCACGTGACCGACATTGTTCCCTGACGGGCCTCATGGTGCATTGAAATTTGTTACACGTGCAAGCAAGAGGTATTATAATGGGCTGAGAGAGGACGTCCAATCATTGCACACCAACATTGACCAATTCTATGTTTATTCCCAAGCATTCTTGCTTGCAACCAACCACAGCCAGCCGGCAACAACAACAACAAAAACCAATCCCTAGGTTAGATTATTAACCATCTTTTATGGTCGATCACTTCAAGTGATGAATGCTTATGTCCTTTGTGGACTGATGTGACAATGAAGATACCTCATGCCTGACGATAGGATAGGTGGGTTGTTGTCGAGTTTTTGGTGCATTACTGTTAAGTAGCATAGTAACACATCAACAGTTGCACCCGGTCACTCTATTTGGGAACAGTCCCCTCTCCCCAGCCCAGCTCTTTGCCGTGTCACACTTTTTGGTCTAGTTTGTGTTGACTATGTGCTTGCCGCAATGATGAACATTACTCAGCTCACTCAAACGCACATGACCGACATTGTTCCCTGACGGGCCTCATGGTGCATTGAAATTTGTTACACGTGCAAGCAAGAGGTATTATAATGGGCTGAGAGAGGAGGTCCAATCATTGCACACCAACATTGACCAATTCTATGTTTATTCCCAAGCATTCTTGCTTGCAACCAACCACAGCCAGCCGGCAACAACAACAACAAAAACCAATCCCTAGGTTAGATTATTAACCATCTTTTATGGTCGATCACTTCAAGTGATGAATGCTTATGTCCTTTGTGGACTGATGTGACAATGAAGATACCTCATGCCTGACGATAGGATAGGTGGGTTGTTGTCGAGTTTTTGGTGCATTACTGTTAAGCAGCATAAAACCACATCAACAATTGCACCCAGTCAGTCTATTTGGGAACAGTCCCCTCTCCTCAGCCTAGCTCTTTGCCGTGTCACACTTTTTGGTCTAGTTTGTGTTGACTATGTGCTTGCCGCAATGATGAACATTACTCAGCTCACTCAGACGCACATGACCGACATTGTTCCCTGACGGGCCTCATGGTGCATTGAAATTTGTTACACGTGCAAGCAAGAGGTATTATAATGGGCTGAGAGAGGAGGTCCAATCATTGCACACCAACATTGACCAATTCTATGTTTATTCCCAAGCATTCTTGCTTGCAACCAACCACAGCCAGCCGGCAACAACAACAACAAAAACCAATCCCTAGGTTAGATTATTAACCATCTTTTATGGTCGATCACTTCAAGTGATGAATGCTTATGTCCTTTGTGGACTGATGTGACAATGAAGATACCTCATGCCTGACGATAGGATAGGTGGGTTGTTGTCGAGTTTTTGGTGCATTACTGTTAAGCAGCATAATACCACATCAATCGTTGCCCCCAGTCAGTCTATTTGGGAACAGTCCCCTCTCCCCAGCCTAGCTCTTTGCCGTGTCACACTTTTTGGTCTAGTTTGTGTTGACTATGTGCTTGCCGCAATGATGAACATTACTCAGCTCACTCAAAGGCACATGACCGACATTGTTCCCTGACGGGCCTCATGGTGCATTGAAATTTGTGACACGTGCAAGCAAAAGGTATTATAATGGGCTGAGAGAGGAGGTCCAATCATTGCACACCAACATTGACCAATTCTATGTTTATTCCCAAGCATTCTTGCTTGCAACCAACCACAGCCAGCCGGCAACAACAACAACAAAAACCAATCCCTAGGTTAGATTATTAACCATCTTTTATGGTCGATCACTTCAAGTGATGAATGCTTATGTCCTTTGTGGACTGATGTGACAATGAAGATACCTCATGCCTGACGATAGGATAGGTGGGTTGTTGTCGAGTTTTTGGTGCATTACTGTTAAGTAGCATAATACCACATCAATCGTTGCCCCCAGTCAGTCTATTTGGGAACAGTCCCCTCGCCCCCCAGCCTAGCTCTTTGCCGTGTCACACTTTTTGGTCTAGTTTGTGTTGACTATGTGCTTGCCGCAATGATGAAAATTACTCAGCTCACTCAGACGCACATGACCGACATTGTTCCCTGACGGGCCTCATGGTGCATTGAAATTTGTTACACGTGCAAGCAAGAGGTATTATAATGGGCTGAGAGAGGAGGTCCAATCATTGCACACCAACATTGACCAATTCTATGTTTATTCCCAAGCATTCTTGCTTGCAACCAACCACAGCCAGCCGGCAACAACAACAACAAAAACCAATCCCTAGGTTAGATTATTAACCATCTTTTATGGTCGATCACTTCAAGTGATGAATGCTTATGTCCTTTGTGGACTGATGTGACAATGAAGATACCTCATGCCTGACGATAGGATAGGTGGGTTGTTGTCGAGTTTTTGGTGCATTACTGTTAAGTAGCATAGTAACACATCAACAGTTGCACCCGGTCACTCTATTTGGGAACAGTCCCCTCTCCCCAGCCTAGCTCTTTGCCGTGTCACACTTTTTGGTCTAGTTTGTGTTGACTATGTGCTTGCCGCAATGATGAAGATTACTCAGCTCACTGAGACGCACATGACCGACATTGTTCCCTGACGGGCCTCATGGTGCATTGAAATTTGTTACACGTGCAAGCAAGAGGTATTATAATGGGCTGAGAGAGGAGGTCCAATCATTGCACACCAACATTGACCAATTCTATGTTTATTCCCAAGCAATCTTGCTTGCTACCAACCACAGCCAGCCGGCAACAACAACAACAAAAACCAATCCCTAGGTTAGATTATTAACCATCTTTTATGGTCGATCACTTCAAGTGATGAATGCTTATGTCCTTTGTGGACTGATTGACAATGAAGATACCTCATGCCTGACGATAGGATAGGTTGGTTGTTGTCGAGTTTTTGGTGCATTACTGTTAAGCAGCATAAAACCACATCAACAGTTGCACCCAGTCAGTCTATTTGGGAACAGTCCCCTCTCCCCAGCCTAGCTCTTTGCCGTGTCACACTTTTTGGTCTAGTTTGTGTTGACTATGTGCTTGCCGCAATGATGAACATTACTCAGCTCACTCAGACGCACATGACCGACATTGTTCCCTGACGGGCCTCATGGTGCATTGAAATTTGTTACACGTGCAAGCAAGAGGTATTATAATGGGCTGAGAGAGGAGGTCCAATCATTGCACACCAACATTGACCAATTCTATGTTTATTCCCAAGCATTCTTGCTTGCAACCAACCACAGCCAGCCGGCAACAACAACAACAAAAACCAATCCCTAGGTTAGATTATTAACCATCTTTTATGGTCGATCACTTCAAGTGATGAATGCTTATGTCCTTTCTGGACTGATGTGACAATGAAGATACCTCATGCCTGACGATAGGATAGGTGGGTTGTTGTCGAGTTTTTGGTGCATTACTGTTAAGCAGCATAATACCACATCAATCGTTGCCCCGAGTCAGTCTATTTGGGAATAGTCCACTCTCCCCAGCCTAGCTCTTTGCCGTGTCACACTTTTTGGTCTAGTTTGTGTTGACTATGTGCTTGCCGCAATGATGAACATTACTCAGCTCACTCAAACGCACATGACCGACATTGTTCCCTGACGGGCCTCATGGTGCATTGAAATTTGTGACACGTGCAAGCAAAAGGTATTATAATGGGCTGAGAGACGACGTCCAATCATTGCACACCAACATTGACCAATTCTATGTTTATTCCCAAGTATTCTTGCTTGCAACCAACCACAGCCAGCCGGCAACAACAACAACAAAAACCAATCCCTAGGTTAGATTATTAACCATCTTTTATGGTCGATCACTTCAAGTGATGAATGCTTATGTCCTTTGTGGACTGATGTGACAATGAAGATACCTCATGCCTGACGAGGGGATAGGTGGGTTGTTGTCGAGTTTTTGGTGCATTACTGTTAAGTAGCATAATACCACATCAATCGTTGCCCCCAGTCAGTCTATTTGGGAACAGTCCCCTCTCCCCAGCCTAGCTCTTTGCCGTGTCACACTTTTTGGTCTAGTTTGTGTTGACTATGTGCTTGCCGCAATGATGAACATTACTCAGCTCACTCAGACGCACATGACCGACATTGTTCCCTGACGGGCCTCATGGTGCATTGAAATTTGTTACACGTGCAAGCAAGAGGTATTATAATGGGCTGAGAGAGGACGTCCAATCATTGCACACCAACATTGACCAATTCTATGTTTATTCCCAAGCATTCTTGCTTGCAACCAACCACAGCCAGCCGGCAACAACAACAACAAAAACCAATCCCTAGGTTAGATTATTAACCATCTTTTATGGTCGATCACTTCAAGTGATGAATGCTTATGTCCTTTGTGGACTGATGTGACAATGAAGATACCTCATGCCTGACGATAGGATAGGTGGGTTGTTGTCGAGTTTTTGGTGCATTACTGTTAAGTAGCATAGTAACACATCAACAGTTGCACCCGGTCACTCTATTTGGGAACAGTCCCCTCTCCCCAGCCTAGCTCTTTGCCGTGTCACACTTTTTGGTCTAGTTTGTGTTGACTATGTGCTTGCCGCAATGATGAACATTACTCAGCTCACTGAGACGCACATGACCGACATTGTTCCCTGACGGGCCTCATGGTGCATTGAAATTTGTTACACGTGCAAGCAAGAGGTATTATAATGGGCTGAGAGAGGAGGTCCAATCATTGCACACCAACATTGACCAATTCTATGTTTATTCCCAAGCAATCTTGCTTGCTACCAACCACAGCCAGCCGGCAACAACAACAACAAAAACCAATCCCTAGGTTAGATTATTAACCATCTTTTATGGTCGATCACTTCAAGTGATGAATGCTTATGTCCTTTGTGGACTGATTGACAATGAAGATACCTCATGCCTGACGATAGGATAGGTTGGTTGTTGTCGAGTTTTTGGTGCATTACTGTTAAGCAGCATAAAACCACATCAACAGTTGCACCCAGTCAGTCTATTTGGGAACAGTCCCCTCTCCCCAGCCTAGCTCTTTGCCGTGTCACACTTTTTGGTCTAGTTTGTGTTGACTATGTGCTTGCCGCAATGATGAACATTACTCGGCTCACTCAAACGCACATGACCGACATTGTTCCCTGACGGGCCTCATGGTGCATTGAAATTTGTTACACGTGCAAGCAAGAGGTATTATAATGGGCTGAGAGAGGAGGTCCAATCATTGCACACCAACATTGACCAATTCTATGTTTATTCCCAAGCATTCTTGCTTGCAACCAACCACAGCCAGCCGGCAACAACAACAACAAAAACCAATCCCTAGGTTAGATTATTAACCATCTTTTATGGTCGATCACTTCAAGTGATGAATGCTTATGTCCTTTCTGGACTGATGTGACAATGAAGATACCTCATGCCTGACGATAGGATAGGTGGGTTGTTGTCGAGATATTGGTGCATTACTGTTAAGCAGCATAATACCACATCAATCGTTGCCCCGAGTCAGTCTATTTGGGAATAGTCCCCTCTCCCCAGCCTAGCTCTTTGCCGTGTCACACTTTTTGGTCTAGTTTGTGTTGACTATGTGCTTGCCGCAATGATGAACATTACTCAGCTCACTCAAACGCACATGACCGACATTGTTCCCTGACGGGCCTCATGGTGCATTGAAATTTGTGACACGTGCAAGCAAAAGGTATTATAATGGGCTGAGAGAGGACGTCCAATCATTGCACACCAACATTGACCAATTCTATGTTTATTCCCAAGTATTCTTGCTTGCAACCAACCACAGCCAGCCGGCAACAACAACAACAAAAACCAATCCCTAGGTTAGATTATTAACCATCTTTTATGGTCGATCACTTCAAGTGATGAATGCTTATGTCCTTTGTGGACTGATGTGACAATGAAGATACCTCATGCCTGACGATGGGATAGGTGGGTTGTTGTCGAGTTTTTGGTGCATTACTGTTAAGTAGCATAATACCACATCAATCGTTGCCCCCAGTCAGTCTATTTGGGAACAGTCCCCTCTCCCCAGCCTAGCTCTTTGCCGTGTCACAGTTTTTGGTCTAGTTTGTGTTGACTATGTGCTTGCCGCAATGATGAACATTACTCAGCTCACTCAGACGCACATGACCGACATTGTTCCCTGACGGGCCTCATGGTGCATTGAAATTTGTTACACGTGCAAGCAAGAGGTATTATAATGGGCTGAGAGAGGACGTCCAATCATTGCACACCAACATTGACCAATTCTATGTTTATTCCCAAGCATTCTTGCTTGCAACCAACCACAGCCAGCCGGCAACAACAACAACAAAAACCAATCCCTAGGTTAGATTATTAACCATCTTTTATGGTCGATCACTTCAAGTGATGAATGCTTATGTCCTTTGTGGACTGATGTGACAATGAAGATACCTCATGCCTGACGATAGGATAGGTGGGTTGTTGTCGAGTTTTTGGTGCATTACTGTTAAGTAGCATAGTAACACATCAACAGTTGCACCCGGTCACTCTATTTGGAAACAGTCCCCTCTCCCCAGCCTAGCTCTTTGCCGTGTCACACTTTTTGGTCTAGTTTGTGTTGACTATGTGCTTGCCGCAATGATGAACATTACTCAGCTCACTGAGACGCACATGACCGACATTGTTCCCTGACGGGCCTCATGGTGCATTGAAATTTGTTACACGTGCAGGCAAGAGGTCATATAATGGGCTGAGAGAGGAGGTCGAATCATTGCACACCAACATTGACCAATTCTATGTTTATTCCCAAGCATTCTTGCTTGCAACCAACCACAGCCAGCCGGCAACAACAACAACAAAAACCAATCCCTAGGTTAGATTATTAACCATCTTCTATGGTCGATCACTTCAAGTGATGAATGCTTATGTCCTTTGTGGACTGATTGACAATGAAGATACCTCATGCCTCACGATAGGACAGGTGGGTTGTTGTCAAGATATTGGTGCATTACTGTTAAGCAGCATAATACCACATCAATTGTTGCCCCCAGTCACTCTATTTGGGAACAGTCCCCTCTCCCCAGCCTAGCTCTTTGCCGTGTCACACTTTTTGGTCTAGTTTGTGTTGACTATGTGCTTGCCGCAATGATGAACATTACTCAGCTCACTCAGACGCACATGACCGACATTGTTCCCTGACGGGCCTCATCCTGCATTGAAATTTGTTACACGTGCAAGCAAGAGGTATTATAATGGGCTGAGAGAGGACGTCCAATCATTGCACACCAACATTGACCAATTCTATGTTTATTCCCAAGCATTCTTGCTTGCAACCAACCACAGCCAGCCGGCAACAACAACAACAAAAACCAATCCCGAGGTTAGATTATTGACCATCTTCTATGGTCGATCACTTCAAGTGATGAATGCTTATGTCCTTTGTGGACTGATGTGACAATGAAGATACCTCATGCCTGACGATAGGATAGGTGGGTTGTTGTCGAGTTTTTGGTGCATTACTGTTAAGCAGCATAATACCACATCAATCATTGCACCCAGTCACTCTATTTGGGAACAGTCCCCTCTTCCCCCAGCCTAGCTCTTTGCCGTGTCACACTTTTTGGTCTAGTTTGTGTTGACTATGTGCTTGCCGCAATGATGAACATTACTCAGCTCACTCAGACGCACATGACCGACATTGTTCCCTGACGGGCCTCATGGTGCATTGAAATTTGTTACACGTGCAGGCAAGAGGTCATATAATGGGCTGAGAGAGGAGGTCGAATCATTGCACACCAACATTGACCAATTCTATGTTTATTCCCAAGCATTCTTGCTTGCAACCAACCACAGCCAGCCGGCAACAACAACAACAAAAACCAATCCCTAGGTTAGATTATTAACCATCTTCTATGGTCGATCACTTCAAGTGATGAATGCTTATGTCCTTTGTGGACTGATTGACAATGAAGATACCTCATGCCTCACGATAGGATAGGTGGGTTGTTGTCAAGATATTGGTGCATTACTGTTAAGCAGCATAATACCACATCAATCGTTGCCCCCAGTCACTCTATTTGGGAACAGTCCCCTCTCCCCAGCCTAGCTCTTTGCCGTGTCACACTTTTTGGTCTAGTTTGTGTTGACTATGTGCTTGCCGCAATGATGAACATTACTCAGCTCACTCAGACGCACATGACCGACATTGTTCCCTGACGGGCCTCATGGTGCATTGAAATTTGTTACACGTGCAAGCAAGAGGTATTATAATGGGCTGAGACAGGAGGTCCAATCATTGCACACCAACATTGACCAATTCTATGTTTATTCCCAAGCAATCTTGCTTGCAACCAACCACAGCCAGCCGGCAACAACAACAACAAAAACCAATCCCTAGGTTAGATTATTAACCATCTTTTATGGTCGATCACTTCAAGTGATGAATGCTTATGTCCTTTGTGAACTGATTGACAATGAAGATACCTCATGCCTGACGATAGGATAGGTGGGTTGTTGTCGAGTTTTTGGTGCATTACTGTTAAGCAGCATAGTACCACATCAATCATTGCACCCAGTCAGTCTATTTGGGAACAGTCCCCTCTCCCCAGCCTAGCTCTTTGCCGTGTCACACTCTTTGGTCTAGTTTGTGTTGACTATGTGCTTGCCGCAATGATGAACATTACTCAGCTCACTCAGACGCACATGACCGACATTGTTCCCTGACGGGCCTCATGGTGCATTGAAATTTGTTACACGTGCAAGCAAGAGGTATTATAATGGGCTGAGAGAGGAGGTCCAATCATTGCACACCAACATTGACCAATTCTATGTTTATTCCCAAGCATTCTTGCTTGCAACCAACCACAGCCAGCCGGCAACAACAACAACAAAAACCAATCCCTAGGTTAGATTATTAACCATCTTTTATGGTCGATCACTTCAAGTGATGAATGCTTATGTCCTTTGTGGACTGATGTGACAATGAAGATACCTCATGCCTGACGATAGGATAGGTGGGTTGTTGTCGAGATATTGGTGCATTACTGTTAAGCAGCATAATACCACATCAATCGTTGCCCCCAGTCAGTCTATTTGGGAACAGTCCCCTCTCCCCAGCCTAGCTCTTTGCCGTGTCACACTTTTTGGTCTAGTTTGTGTTGACTATGTGCTTGCCGCAATGATGAACATTACTCAGCTCACTCAGACGCACATGACCGACATTGTTCCCTGACGGGCCTCATGGTGCATTGAAATTTGTTACACGTGCAAGCAAGAGGTATTATAATGGGCTGAGAGAGGACGTCCAATCATTGCACACCAACATTGACCAATTCTATGTTTATTCCCAAGCAGTCTTGCTTGCTACCAACCACAGCCAGCCGGCAACAACAACAACAAAAACCAATCCCTAGGTTAGATTATTGACCATCTTTTATGGTCGATCACTTCAAGTGATGAATGCTTATGTCCTTTGTGGACTGATTGACAATGAAGATACCTCATGCCTGACGATAGGATAGGTGGGTTGTTGTCGAGATATTGGTGCATTACTGTTAAGCAGCATAATACCACATCAACAGTTGCACCCAGTCAGTCTATTTGGGAACAGTCCCCTCTCCCCAGCCTAGCTCTTTGCCGTGTCACACTTTTTGGTCTAGTTTGTGTTGACTATGTGCTTGCCGCAATGATGAACATTACTCAGCTCACTCAGACGCACATGACCGACATTGTTCCCTGACGGGCCTCATGGTGCATTGAAATTTGTTACACGTGCAAGCAAGAGGTATTATAATGGGCTGAGAGAGGAGGTCCAATCATTGCACACCAACATTGACCAATTCTATGTTTATTCCCGAGCATTCTTGCTTGCAACCAACCACAGCCAGCCGGCAACAACAACAACAAAAACCAATCCCTAGGTTAGATTATTAACCATCTTTTATGGTCGATCACTTCAGGTGATGAATGCTTATGTCCTTTGTGGACTGATGTGACAATGAAGATACCTCATGCCTGACGATAGGATAGGTGGGTTGTTGTCGAGTTTTTGGTGCATTACTGTTAAGTAGCATAATACCACATCAATCGTTGCCCCCAGTCAGTCTATTTGGGAACAGTCCCCTCTCCCCAGCCTAGCTCTTTGCCGTGTCACACTCTTTGGTCTAGTTTGTGTTGACTATGTGCTTGCCGCAATGATGAACATTACTCGGCTCACTCAGACGCACGTGACCGACATTGTTCCCTGACGGGCCTCATGGTGCATTGAAATTTGTTACACGTGCAAGCAAGAGGTATTATAATGGGCTGAGAGAGGACGTCCAATCATTGCACACCAACATTGACCAATTCTATGTTTATTCCCAAGCAATCTTGCTTGCTACCAACCACAGCCAGCCGGCAACAACAACAACAAAAACCAATCCCTAGGTTAGATTATTGACCATCTTTTATGGTCGATCACTTCAAGTGATGAATGCTTATGTCCTTTGTGGACTGATTGACAATGAAGATACCTCATGCCTGACGATAGGATAGGTGGGTTGTTGTCGAGATATTGGTGCATTACTGTTAAGCAGCATAATACCACATCAACAGTTGCCCCCAGTCAGTCTATTTGGGAACAGTCCCCTCTCCCCAGCCTAGCTCTTTGCCGTGTCACACTTTTTGGTCTAGTTTGTGTTGACTATGTGCTTGCCGCAATGATGAACATTACTCAGCTCACTCAGACGCACATGACCGACATTGTTCCCTGACGGGCCTCATGGTGCATTGAAATTTGTGACACGTGCAAGCAAAAGGTATTATAATGGGCTGAGAGAGGACGTCCAATCATTGCACACCAACATTGACCAATTCTAGGTTTATTCCCAAGTATTCTTGCTTGCAACCAACCACAGCCAGCCGGCAACAACAACAACAAAAACCAATCCCTAGGTTAGATTATTGACCATCTTTTATGGTCGATCACTTCAAGTGATGAATGCTTATGTCCTTTCTGGACTGATGTGACAATGAAGATACCTCATGCCTGACGATAGGATAGGTCCGGTGTTGTCGAGATATTGGTGCATTACTGTTAAGGAGCATAATACCACATCAATCATTGCACCCAGTCAGTCTATTTGGGAACAGTCCCCTCTCCCCAGCCTAGCTCTTTGCCGTGTCACACTTTTTGGTCTAGTTTGTGTTGACTATGTGCTTGCCGCAATGATGAACATTACTCAGCTCACTCAGACGCACATGACCGACATCGTTCCCTGACGGGCCTCATGGTGCATTGAAAATCGTTACACGTGCAAGCAAGAGGTATTATAATGGGCTGAGAGAGGACGTCCAATCATTGCACACCAACATTGACCAATTCTATGTTTATTCCCAAGCATTCTTGCTTGCAACCAACCACAGCCAGCCGGCAACAACAACAACAAAAACCAATCGGTAGGTTAGATTATTGACCATCTTCTATGGTCGATCACTTCAAGTGATGAATGCTTATGTCCTTTGTGGACTGATGTGACAATGAAGATACCTCATGCCTGACGATAGGATAGGTGGGTTGTTGTCGAGTTTTTGGTGCATTACTGTTAAGTAGCATAATAACACATCAAAAGTTGCACCCGGTCACTCTATTTGGGAACAGTCCCCTCTCCCCAGCCTAGCTCTTTGCCGTGTCACACTTTTTGGTCGAGTTTGTGTTGACTATGTGCTTGCCGCAATGATGAACATTACTCAGCTCACTCAGACGCACGTGACCGACATTGTTCCCTGACGGGCCTCATGGTGCATTGAAATTTGTTACACGTGCAAGCAAGAGGTATTATAATGGGCTGAGAGAGGACGTCCAATCATTGCACACCAACATTGACCAATTCTATGTTTATTCCCAAGCATTCTTGCTTGCAACCAACCACAGCCAGCCGGCAACAACAACAACAAAAACCAATCCCTAGGTTAGATTATTAACCATCTTCTATGGTCGATCACTTCAAGTGATGAATGCTTGTGTCCTTTGTGGACCGATTGACAATGAAGATACCTCATGCCTGACGATAGGATAGGTCCGGTGTTGTCGAGTTTTTGGTGCAGGCCTTTTAAGCAGCATAATACCACATCAATAGTAGCACCCAGTCAGTCCCCTTGGGAACAGTCTCCTCTCCCCCCAGCCTAGCTCTTTGCCGTGTCACACTTTTTGGTCTAGTTTGTGTTGACTATGTGCTTGCCGCAATGATGAACATTACTCTGCTCACTCAGACGCACATGACCGACATTGTTCCCTGACGGGCCTCATGGTGCATTGAAATTTGTTACACGTGCAAGCAAGAGGTATTATAATGGGCTGAGAGAGGACGTCCAATCATTGCACACCAACATTGACCAATTCTATGTTTAGTCTCAAGTATTCTTGCTTGCAACCAACCACAGCCAGCCGGCAACAACAACAACAAAAACCAATCCTTAAGTTAGATTTCTGATCATCTTCTATGGTCGATCACTTCAAGTGATGAATGCTTATGTCCTTTGTGGGCTGATGTGACAATGAAGATACCTCATGCCTGACGATAGGATAGGTCCGGTGTTGTCGAGATATTGGTGCATTACTGTTAAGCAGCATAATACCACATCAATCATTGCACCCAGTCAGTCTATTTGGGAACAGTCCCCTCTCCCCAGCCTAGCTCTTTGCCGTGTCACACTTTTTGGTCTAGTTTGTGTTGACTATGTGCTTGCCGCAATGATGAACATTACTCAGCTCACTCATACGCACATGACCGACATTGTTCCCTGACGGGCCTCATGGTGCATTGAAATTTGTTACACGTGCAAGCAAGAGGTATTATAATGGGCTGAGAGAGGACGTCCAATCATTGCACACCAACATTGACCAATTCTAGGTTTATTCCCAAGGATTCTTGCTTGCAACCAACCACAGCCAGCCGGCAACAACAACAATAAAAACTAATCCCTAGGTTAGATCATTAACCATCTTCTATGGTCGATCACTTCAAGTGATGAATGCTTATGTCCTTTGTGGACTGATGTGACGATGAAGATACCTCATGCCTGACGATAGGATAGGTGGGTTGTTGTGGAGATATTGGTGCATTACTGTTAAGCAGCATAATACCACATCATTCATTGCACCCAGTCAGTCTATTTGGGAACAGTCCCCTCTCCCCAGCCTAGCTCTTTGCCGTGTCACACTTTTTGGTCTAGTTTGTGTTGACTATGTGCTTGCCGCAATGATGAACATTACTCAGCTCACTCAGACGCACATGACCGACATTGTTCCCTGACGGGCCTCATGGTGCATTGAAATTTGTTACACGTGCAAGCAAGAGGTATTATAATGGGCTGAGAGAGGACGTCCAATAATTGCACACCAACATTGACCAATTGTATGTTTATTCCCAAGTATTCTTGCTTGCAACCAACCACAGACAGCCGGCAACAACAACAACAAAAACCAATCCCTAGGTTAGATTTCTGATCATCTTCTATGGTCGATCACTTCAAGTGATGAATGCTTATGTCCTTTGTGGACTGATGTGACAATGAAGATGCCTCTTGCCTGACGATAGGATAGGTCCGGTGTTGTCGAGATATTGGTGCATTACTGTTAAGCAGCATAATACCACATCAATAGTAGCACCCAGTCGGTCTTTTTGGGAACAGTCCCCTCTCCCCAGCCTAGCTCTTTGCCGTGTCACACTTTTTGGTCTAGTTTGTGTTGACTATGTGCTTGCCGCAATGATGAACATTACTCAGCTCACTCAGACGCACATGACCGACATTGTTCCGTGACGGGCCTCATGGTGCATTGAAATTTGTTACACGTGCAAGCAAGAGGTATTATAATGGGCTGAGAGAGGACGTCCAATCATTGCACACCAACATTGACCAATTCTATGTTTATTCCCAAGCATTCTTGCTTGCAACCAACCACAGCCAGCCGGCAACAACAACAACAAAAACCAATCCCTAGGTTAGATTATTAACCATCTTCTATGGTCGATCACTTCAAGTGATGAATGCTTATGTCCTTTGTGGACTGATGTGACAATGAAGATACCTCATGCCTGACGATAGGATAGGTCCGGTGTTGTCGAGTTTTTGGTGCATTACTGTTAAGTAGCATAAGACCACATCAATCATTGCACCCAGTCAGTCTATTTGGGAACAGTCCCCTCTCCCCAGCCTAGCTCTTTGCCGTGTCACACTTTTTGGTCTAGTTTGTGTTGACTATGTGCTTGCCGCAATGATGAACATTACTCAGCTCACTCAGACGCACATGACCGACATTGTTCCCTGACGGGCCTCATGGTGCATTGAAATTTGTTACACGTGCAAGCAAGAGGTATTATAATGGGCTGAGAGAGGACGTCCAATCATTGCACACCAACATTGACCAATTCTATGTTTATTCCCAAGTATTCTTGCTTGCTACCAACCACAGCCAGCCGCTAGCAACAACGTTACACGTGCAAGCAAGAGGTATTATAATGGGCTGAGAGAAGACGTCCAATCATTGCACACCAACATTGACCAATTCTATGTTTATTCCCAAGCATTCTTGCTTGCAACCAACCACAACCAGCTGGCAACAACAACAACAAAAACCAATCCCTAGGTTAGATTATTAACCATCTTCTATGGTCGATCACTTCAAGTGATGAATGCTTATGTTCCTGTGTGGCCTGATTGACAATGAAGATACCTCATGCCTGACGATAGGATAGGTCCGGTGTTGTCGAGTTTTTGGTGCATTACTGTTAAGCAGCATAAGACCACATCAACAGTTGCACCCCGTCACTCTATTTGGGAACAGTCCCCTCTCCACAGCCTAGCTCTTTGCCGTGTCACACTTTTTGGTCTAGTTTGTGTTGACTATGTGCTTGCCGCAATGATGAACATTACTCAGCTCACTCAGACGCACATGACCGACATTGTTCCGTGACGGGCCTCATGGTGCATTGAAATTTGTTACACGTGCAAGCAAGAGGTATTATAATGGGCTGAGAGAGGACGTCCAATCATTGCACACCAACATTGACCAATTCTATGTTTATTCCCAAGTATTCTTGCATGCAACCAACCATAGCCAGCCGGCAACAACAACAACAAAAACCAATCCCTAGGTTAGATTATTGACCATCTTCTATGGTCGATCACTTCAAGTGATGAATGCTTATGTCCTTTGTGGACTAATATGACAATGAAGATACCTCACGCCTGACGATAGGATAGGTCCGGTGTTGTCGAGTTTTTGGTGCATTACTGTTACGTAGCATAAAACCACATCAACAGTTGCACCCAGTCAGTCTATTTGGGAACAGTCCCCTCTCCCCAGCCTAGCTCTTTGCCGTGTCACACTCTTTGGTCTAGTTTGTGTGGACTATGTGCTTGCCGCAATGATGAACATTACTCAGCTCACTTAGACGCACATGACCGACATTGTTCCCTGACGGGCCTCATGGTGCATTGAAATTTGTTACACGTGCAAGCAAGAGGTCATATAATGGACTTAGAGAGGACGTCCAATCATTGCACACCAAGAAGACCACTAGCCTATCGATGCATGTGTCATTGACCAATTCTATGTTTATTTCCAAGCATTCTTGCTTGCAACCGACCACAGCCAGGCGGCAACAACGACAACAACAACCAATCGCTACGTTAGGTTGTTGACCATCTTCTATGGTCAATCACTTCAAGTGATGAATGCTTATGTCCTTTGTGGCGTGATGTGACAATGAAGATACCTCATGCCTGACGATAGGATAGGTGGGTTGTTGTGGAGATATTGGTGCATTACTGTTAAGTAGCATAATACCACATCAACAGTTGCACCCAATCTCTCTATTTGAGAACAGTCCCCTCTCCCCAGCCTAGCTCTTTGCCGTGTCACACTTTTTGGTCTAGTTTGTGTTGACTATGTGCTTGCCGCAATGATGAACATTACTCAGCTCACTCAGACGCACATGACCGACATTGTTCCCTGACGGGCCTCATGGTGCATTGAAATTTGTTACACGTGCAAGCAAGAGGTATTATAATGGGCTGAGAGAGGACGTCGAATCATTGCACACCAACATAGACCAATTCTATGTTTATTCCCAAGCATTCTTGCTTGCAGCCAACCACAGCCAGCCGGCAACAACAAGATCAAAAACCAATCCCTGGGTTAGATTATTGACCATCTTCTATGGTCGATCACTTCAAGTGATGAATGCTTATGTCCTTTGTGGACTGATGTGACAATGAAGATACCTCATGCCTGACGATAGGATAGGTCCGGTGTTGTCGAGTTTTTGGTGCATTACTGTTAAGCAGCATCAGACCACATCAACGGTTGCACCCAGTCAGTCTATTTGGGAACAGTCCCCTCTCCCCAGCCTAGCTCTTTGCCGTGTCACACTCTTTGGTCTAGTTTGTGTGGACTATGTGCTTGCCACAATGATGAACATTACTCAGCTCACTCAGACGCACATGACCGACATTGTTCCCTGACGGGCCTCATGGTGCATTGAAATTTGTTACACGTGCAAGCAAGAGGTATTATAATGGGCTGAGAGAGGACGTCGAATCATTGCACACCAACATAGACCAATTCTATGTTTATTCCCAAGCATTCTTGCTTGCAACCAATCACAGCCAGCCGGCAACAACAAGATCAAAAGCCAATCCCTAGGTTAGATTATTAACCATCTTCTATGGTTGATCACTTCAAGTGATGAATGCTTATGTCCTTTGTGGACTGATGTGACAATGAAGATACCTCATGCCTGACGATAGGATAGGTCCGGTGTTGTCGAGTTTTTGGTGCATTACTGTTAAGCAGCATCAGACCACATCAACAGTTGCACCCAGTCAGTCTATTTGGGAACAGTCCCCTCTCCCCAGCCTAGCTCTTTGCCGTGTCACACTTTTTGGTCTAGTTTGTGTTGACTATGTGCTTGCCGCAATGATGAACATTACTCAGCTCACTCAGACGCACATGACCGACATTGTTCCCTGACGGGCCTCATGGTGCATTGAAATTTGTTACACGTGCAAGCAAGAGGTATTATAATGGGCTGAGAGAGGACGTCCAATCATTGCACACCAACATTGACCAATTCTATGTTTATTCCCAAGTATTCTTGCTTGCAACCAACCACAGCCAGCCGGCAACAACAACAACAAAAACCAATCCCTAGGTTAGATTATTGACCATCTTCTATGGTCGATCACTTCAAGTGATGAATGCTTATGTCCTTTGTGGACTGATGTGACAATGAAGATACCTCATGCCTGACGATAGGATAGGTCCGGTGTTGTCGAGTTTTTGGTGCATTATTGTTACGTAGCATAAAACCACATCAACAGTTGCACCCAGTCAGTCTATTGAGGAACAGTCCCCTCTCCCCAGCCTAGCTCTTTGCCGTGTCACACTCTTTGGTCTAGTTTGTGTTGACTATGTGCTTGCCGCAATGATGAACATTACTCAGCTCACTCAGACGCACATGAACGACATTGTTCCCTGACGGGCCTCATCCTGCATTGAAATTTGTTACACGTGCAAGCAAGAGGTATTATAATGGGCTGAGAGAGGACGTCCAATCATTGCACACCAACATTGACCAATTCTATGTTTATTCCCAAGCATTCTTGCTTGCAACCAACCACAGCCAGCCGGCAACAACAACAACAAAAACCAATCCCTAGGTTAGATTATTAACCATCTTCTATGGTCGATCACTTCAAGTGATGAATGCTTATGTCCTTTGTGGACTGATTGACAATGAAGATATCTCATGCTTGACGATAGGATAGGTGGGTTGTTGTGGAGATATTGGTGCATTACTGTTAAGCAGCATAATACCACATCAATCATTGCACCCAGTCAGTCTATTTGGGAACAGTCCCCTCTCCCCAGCCTAGCTCTTTGCCGTGTCACACTTTTTGGTCTAGTTTGTGTTGACTATGTGCTTGCCGCAATGATGAACATTACTCAGCTCACTCAGACGCACATGACCGACATTGTTCCCTGACGGGCCTCATGGTGCATTGAAATTTGTTACACGTGCAAGCAAGAGGTATTATAATGGGCTGAGAGAGACGTCCAATCATTGCACACCAACATTGACCAATTCTATGTTTCTTCCCAAGTATTCTTGCTTGCAACCAACCACAGCCAGCCGGCAACAACAACAACAAAAACCAATCCCTACGTTAGATTATTGACCATCTTCTATGGCCGATCACTTCAAGTGATGAATGCTTATGTCCTTTGTGGACTGATATGACAATGAAGATATCTCATGCTTGACGATAGGATAGGTCCGGTGTTGTGGAGTTTTTGGTGCATTACTGTTAAGCAGCATGATACCACATCACTAGTTGCACCCAATCAGTCTATTTGGGAACATCCCCCTCTCCGAAGCCTAACTCCATGCCTTGTCACACTCTCTGGTCTAGTTTGTGTGGACTATGTGCTTGCCGCAATGATGAACATTACTCAGCTCACTTAGACGCACATGACCGACATTGTTCCCTTACGGGCCTCATGGTGCATTGAAATTTGTTACACGTGCAAGCAAGAGGTCATATAATGGACTTAGAGAGGACGTCGAATCATTGCACACCAAGAACACCACTAGCCTATCGATGCATGTGTCATTGACCAATTCTATGTTTATTCCCAAGCATTCTTGCTTGCAACCGACCACAGCCAGCCCGCAACAACGACAACAACAACCAATCCCTACGTTAGGTTGTTCACCATCTTCTATGGTCAATCACTTCAAGTGATGAATGCTTATGTCCTTTGTGGACTGATGTGACAATGAAGATACCTCATGCCTGACGATAGGATAGGTGGGTTGTGGTGGAGATATTGATGCATTACTGTTAAGTAGCATAATACCACATCAACAGTTGCACCCAGTCAGTCTATTTGAGAACAGTCCCCTCTCCCCAGCCTAGCTCTTTGCCGTGTCACACTTTTTGGTCTAGTTTGTGTTGACTATGTGCTTGCCGCAATGATGAACATTACTCAGCTCACTCGGACGCACATGACCTACATTGTTCCCTGACGGGCCTCATGGTGCATTGAAATTTGTTACACCTGCAAGCAAGGGGTCATATAATGGGCTGAGAGAGGAAGTCCAATCATTTCACACCAACATTGACCAATTCTATGTTTATTCCCAAGCATTCTTGCTTGCAACCAACCACAGCCATCCGGCAACAACAACAACAAAAACCAATCCCTAGGTTAGATTATTGACCATCTTCTATGGTTGATCACTTCGAATGATGAATGCTTATGTCCTTTGTGGACTGATATGACAATGAAGATACCTCCCGCCTGACAACTGGATAGGTCCGTTGTTGTCGAGTTTCTGTGGCATTACTGTTAAGCAGCATAATACCACATCAACAGTTGCACCCCGTCACTCTATTTGGGAACAGTCTCCTCTCCTAAGCCTAGCTCTGTGCCGCGTCACACTCTCTGGTCTAATTTGTGTTGACTATGTGCTTGCCGCAACGATGAACATTACTCAGCTCACTCAGACGCACATGACCGACATTGTTCCCTGACGGGCCTCATGGTGCATTGAAATTTGTTACACGTGCAAGCAAGAGGTATTATAATGGGCTGAGAGAGGAGGTCCAATCATTGCACACCAACATTGACCAATTCTATGTTCATTCCCAAGCATTCTTGCTTGCAACCAACCACAGCTAGCTGGCAACAACAACAACAAAAACCAATCCCTAGGTTAGATTATTAACCATCTTCTATGGTCGATCACTTCAAGTGGTGAATGCTTGTGTCCTTTGTGGACCGATTGACAATGAAGATACCTCATACCTAACAACTCGATAGGTCCGTTGTTGTCGAGTCTTTGGTGCATTACTGTTAAGCAGCATAATACCACATCAACAGTTGCACCCCGTCACTCTATTTGGGAACAGTCCCCTCTCCACAGCCTAGCTCTTTGCCGTGTCACACTTTTTGGTCTAGTTTGTGTTGACTATGTGCTTGCCGCAATGATGAACATTACTCAGCTCACTCAGACGCACATGACCGACATTGTTCCCTGACGGGCCTCATGGTGCATTGAAATTTGTTACACGTGCAAGCAAGAGGTCATATAATGGGCTGAGAGAGGACGTCCAATCATTGCACACCAACATTGACCAATTCTATGTTCATTCCCAAGCATTCTTGCTTGCAACCAACCACAGCCAGCTGGCAACAACAACAACAAAAACCAATCCCTAGGTTGATATGACAATGAAGATATCTGATGCGTGACGATAGGATAGGTGGGTTAGTGTCGAGTTATTGGTGCATTACTGTTAAGCAGCATAATACCACATCACTAGTTGCACCCAATCACTCTATTTGGGAACATACCCCTCTCCTCAGCCTAGCTCTGTGCCTTGTCACACTCTCTGGTCTAGTTTTTGTGGACTATGTGCTTGCCGCAATGATGAACATTACTCAGCTCACTCAGACGCACATGACCGACATTGTTCCCTGACGGGCCTCATGGTGCATTGAAATTTGTTACACGTGCAAGCAAGAGGTATTATAATGGGCTGAGAGAGGACGTCCAATCATTGCACACCAACATTGACCAATTCTATGTTTATTCCCAAGCATTCTTGCTTGCAACCAACCACAGCCAGCTGGCAACAACAACAACAAAAACCAATCCCTAGGTTAGATTATTAACCATCTTCTATGGTCGATCACTTCAAGTGATGAATGCTTATGTCCTTTGTGGACTGATGTGACAATGAAGATACCTCATGCCTGACAATAGGATAGGTCCGTTGTTGTCGAGTCTTTGGTGCATTACTGTTAAGCAGCATAATACCACATCAATCGTTGCACCCAATCACTCTTTTTGGGAACAGTCCCCTCTCCCCAGCCTAGCTCTTTGCCGTGTCACACTCTCTGGTGTAGTTTGTGTGGACTATGTGCTTGCCGCAATGATGAACATTACTCAGCTCACTCAAACGCACATGACCGACATTGTTCCCTTACGGGCCTCATGGTGCATTGAAATTTGTTACACGTGCAAGCAAGAGGTCATATAATGGGCTGAGAGAGGACGTCCAATCATTGCACACCAACATTGACCAATTCTATGTTTATTCCCAAGCATTCTTGCTTGCAACCAACCACAGCCAGCCGGCAACACCAACAACAAAAACCAATCCCTAGGTTAGATTATTAACCATCTTCTATGGTCGTTCTCTTCAAGTGATGAATGCTTATGTCCTTTGTGGACTGATATGACAATGAAGATACCTCATGCCTGACAATAGGATAGGTCCGTTGTTGTCGAGTCTTTGGTGCATTACTGTTAAGCAGCATATTACCACATCAGTACTTGCACCCAATCACTCTATTTGGGAACAGTCTCCTCTCCTAAGCCTAGCTCTGTGCCGCGTCACACTCTCTGGTCTAGTTTGTGTGGACTATGTGCTTGCCGCAATGATGAACATTACTCAGCTCACTCAGACGCACATGACCGACATTGTTCCCTGACGGGCCTCATGGTGCATTGAAATTTGTTACACGTGCAAGCAAGAGGTATTATAATGGGCTGAGAGAGGACGTCCAATCATTGCACACCAACATTTACCAATTCTATGTTTATTCCCAAGCATTCTTGCTTGCAACCAACCACAGCCAGCCGGCAACAACAACAACAAAAATCAATCCCTAGGTTAGGTTGTTGACCATCTTCTATGGCCGTTCTCTTCAAGTGATGAATGCTTATGTCCTTTGTGGACTGATATGACAATGAAGATACCTCATGCGTGACAATAGGATAGGTCCGTTGTTGTCGAGTCTTTGGTGCATTACTGTTAAGCAGCATAATACCACATCAGCACTTGCACCCAATCACTCTATTTGGGAACAGTCTCCTCTCCTAAGCCTAGCTCTGTGCCGCATCACACTCTCTGGTGTAGTTTGTGTGGACTATGTGCTTGCCGCAATGATGAACATTACTCAGCTCACTCAGACGCACATGACCGACATTGTTCCCTGACGGGCCTCATGGTGCATTGAAATTTGTTACACCTGCAAGCAAGGGGTCATATAATGGGCTGAGAGAGGACGTCCAATCATTGCACACCAACATTGACCAATTCTATGTTTCTTCCCAAGTATTCTTGCTTGCAACCAACCACGACCAGCTGGCAACAACAACAACAAAAACCAATCCCTAGGTTAGATTATTAACCATCTTCTATGGTTGATCACTTCAAGTGATGAATGCTTATGTCCTTTGTGGACTGATGTGACAATGAAGATACCTCATGCCTGACGATAGGATAGGTCCGTTGTTGTCGAGTTATTGGTGCATTACTGTTAAGCAGCATATTAGCTCATCAACAGTTGCACCCGGTCACTCCATTTGGGAACAGTCCCCTCTCGCCAGCCTAGCTCTTTGCCGTGTGACACTCTTTGGTCTAGTTTGTGTGGACTATGTGCTTGCCGCAATGATGAACATTACTCAGCTCACTCAGACGCACATGACCAACATTGTTCCCTGACGGGCCTCATGGTGCATTGAAATTTGTTACACGTGCAAGCAAGAGGTCATATATTGGGCTGAGAGAGGACGTCCAATCATTGCACACCAACATTGACCAATTCTATGTTTATTCCCAAGCATTCTTGCTTGCAACCAACCACAGCCAGCTGGCAACAACAACAACAAAAACCAATCCCTAGGTTAGATTATTGACCATCTTCTATGGTCGCTCTCTTCAAGTGATGAATGCTTATGTCCTTTGTGGACTGATGTGACAATGAAGATACCTCATGCCTGACAATAGGATAGGTGGGTTGTTGTCGAGTTATTGGTGCATTACTGTTAAGCGGCGTTATACCACATCAATCGTTGCACCCCGTCACTCTATTTGGGAACAGTCCCCTCTCCCCAGCCTAGCTCTTTGCCGTGTCACACTCTGTGGTCTAGTTTGTGTGGACTATGTGCTTGCCGCAATGATGAACATTACTCAGCTCACTCAGACGCACATGACCGACATTGTTCCCTGACGGGCCTCATGGTGCATTGAAATTTGTGACACGTGCAAGCAAGGGGTCATATAATGGGCTGACAGAGGACGTCCAATCATTGCACACCAACATTGACCAATTCTATGTTTATTCCCAAGTATTCTTGCTTGCAACCAACCACAGCTAGCCCGCAACACCAACAACAAAAACCAATCCCTAGGTCAGATTGTTGACCATCTTCTATGGTCGATCACTTCAAGTGATAAATGCTTATGTCCTTTGTGGACTGATGTGACAATGAAGATACCTCATGCCTAACGACAGGATAGGTCCGGTATTGTCGAGTTTTTGGTGCATTACTGTTAAGTAGCATAATACCATATCAACAGTTGCACCCAATCACTCTTTTTAAGAACAGTCCCCTCTCCCCAGCCTAGCTCTTTGCCGTGTCACACTCTCTGGTCTAGTTTTGTGCGGACTATGTGCTTGCCGCAATGATGAACATTACTCAGCTCACTCAAACGCACATGACCGACATTGTTCCCTGACGGGCCTCATGGTGCATTAAAATGTGTTGCACATGCAAGCAAGAGGTATTATAATGGGCTGAGAGAGGACGTCCAATCATTGCACACCAACATTGACCAATTCTATGTTTATTCCCAAGCATTCTTGCTTGCAACCAACCACAGCCAGCTGGCAACAACAACAACAAAAACCAATCCCTAGGTTAGATTGTTGACCATCTTCTATGGTCGATCGCTTCAAGTGATGAATGCTTATGTCCTTTGTGGACTGATGTGACAATGAAGATACCTCATGCCTGACAACTGGATAGGTCCGTTGTTGCCGAGTTGTGCATGCTCATGGTGCAACGAAATTTTTTACACGTGCAAGCAAGAGGTCATAATGGACTGAGAGAGGACGTCCAGTCGTAGCACACCAAGAACAGCGCCAACCTATCGATACATGTGGCATTGACGGCTTCTATTTTTGGTGCCGATTATTCTTCTTTGCATCCATCCACAGCCAGCCCCCAACAACAAAAACAAACAACAAGAACAACAACCATCCCCCCGGGTTGGTTCGTTGACCCTGCTGTATAGTGGATCCTTTCACCTGATGAATGCGTATGTCCTTTGTGGACTGATGTGACACTGAAGATACCTCATGCTTGACAATAGGATAGGTTGGTTGTTGTCGAGTTATTGGTGCATTAGTGTTAAGCAGCATGATACCACATCATCTTGTGCTCCACTGCTGCTCATGGCTGGCATAGAGTGTGGGGACCAAAAAGAAATGTACCGCAATTTTACCGCAATTTTACCGCAATTTACCGCAATTTTTTCAGGCTTCGGGGACTGCCATCCCCCCCTCCCCCATACTACCTGATACTACATCAGTAGTTACAGTATCAACATCACCCTATTTTGGAATAGTTCTCCTCGCCAACCTGGCTTTCTGCCCTTTCACGCTCTTTGGTCTAGTTAATGTGGACTGTGTGCTTGCCGCAATGATGACTATTACTCAGCTCACTCAGACGCACATGACCGACATTGTTCCCTGACGGGCCTCATGGTGCATTGAAATTCGTTACACGTGCAAGCAAGAGGTCAGACGACGGGACTGAGAGAGGACGTGCAGTCGGTGGCGTGCCCGTGTTTTTCAAAATGGTGGCTTCCTCCTTCCGATGCCCCCCCCTCCCAGCCCGGAAGGCCAAGAGTGGGTTAGTGGTTTTGATGGGAAGGGCTACATATCCGGCGTCGATGGCGTCTCTCAGTTGGCGAGTTGGTGGGTGCCTCTTCACCTGAACCACCCCTCTCCTTTTGTGGGGTTGGTCAAGTGCTGTGGGTGCCTGCTAAACTTGGGTGCGTACCCTTCTCATGCTGCCCACCCCCTCCCTGTTGCTAGAAAGTGCCCTGTTCACAAAGGTCGCAAGCATTCATCACTAGAAATGATCCACCATACAGCATGGTCAACGAACTAACCCGGGGGACGGTTGTTGTTGTTGTTGTTGTTGTTTGTTTGTTTGTGTTGTTGGGGGGGTGGTCTTTTTCGGCGACCAACATCTGTTGCACATTAGCACTGGTTCAGGTGCTCCATTCTACAAAAAGACCATTACCTACCACTGCTGTGGTAATAGTTGCATGATTGCACCACAACTCATGCTGCCTGCCCCACTGGTGGTGGTCGTCTCATGTGCTGCCCCTCGAAATGTACAACTGGTTGCCCGGACTTGTGCATACCGTATCGCGTTGTGACCCTGTCATCTCTCTTGCATCTTGGGGGAGGGCCTTCCGCGAAACTGGCACCTCTGGCTAATAAGGCCCACCGAGCCTGCAAAGCCCTACACACCACAACATTTCTGGGAGTGTCTTTGAACTTTTCCACAAATAATCCAGGGGCTTCCACGAAATCTCCCGCAGCGAATTTTACCACCTTGAATTTGACTTGGCACGAAATCCCTCACCCCCCCCCCCTCGGCCCCCTTGATAAGGTGCTTATCCGACGGCGATCGCAGTTGCCCCGTAAACCCGGGGCTTCGCTGGAACCTGTTGACGAAAGGCCTCGCCCATGCGGCACCTCCTCCATCGCTTGACCTCAGGAACATCCCCCGTTTGAGGCGGCAGTTGGATCAGGGTCTAGGGCCCCAATTGACCATCACACCGCCGGACACCGTGGGGCACACCCTGATCCAATCGGGCCTGAGAATGTTATTTGCGGATTGCACGGTCCCGGAGGTGATCCAGCATGCGATCACGGACGACCCCTCTCCCGTATGCCCTCAACCTGCGTCGCTGAAGTGGGCACTTGCCAGGGCTGAGGTAGAGGGAGACACAGCAGCACTTTTGCCAACACGTCCTGTTAAACCGCGGTTTTGTCCTATGACCAGCCCCTGGTCAGACCGCGCCGTTTTTTTTTCCCCGCCTTAAACACTGTCCAAGGCCCCCCCTGTGGCCATACGGTGAAACATGACTGGTCGTTGCGGAAGGGTGTGGGTGGTACAAAATGGTTTGTTTGAGGCCTTTCAGACCCACCTCCAGCACCAGTCAGGCCCTGCCATGGGGGGGCGGGGGGTGACCAGGCCCAGTCCTTGCATCCCCCTACGCCTGGGGAGGTGGCTGTATTAAACAGGGTAAGTCTACCAAAGGTTCCACCTACACCTTCGCTTAGCTCACCTTAGTCGGGCTCTAACACCACCCAGGTTTTGAGGGACCGGTCCAGGGGTCACTGTGCCAACAGCACCGAATTTTTTTTTTGATGCCGAGCTCATAAGTTTTTGGTTGTGCCTCACATGTCTTTAGTTGAAATGCTCAGAATTCGATGCACAATTTAGATATGAACGAAATGCATGAAAACTTATCTTGATCCCCCTTTGTCTTCTCTCTGCTCTGGGAGACCCAATATGGCAGGGGTGATGCAGCCCCCTCACTGCTCTGCAGTTCTCAGGCTCAATCCCTCCCTGTCCCCCTTCCCTGGGTTTTGATAGATGTTTGGAAAGTGGTTCGCAGTTCGAGCCCGGCCCCCAAACAGTTGTTCCAGATCACCTCAAAGAGGGTTGTCGCATCAAGCACGGGCACTAGCGCCATCTACCACTCCTTTTGGGGAGTATTCGTGCGGCACTTGAAAATTTGCGAAAATTTGACTTTTTTCGAAACCTTTGAGCACGGGGTGGGGGGGGGGTGGGGGGGCCGGGCCCGGTCCTTGTATGTGACACCCCCCAGCCCCCCCCCCCCCCCGGGGTTTTGAGAGATTGTGGTGTCGGGGCCATGGCACCAACGGCGCCGAATTTGTTTTGTGCTTCCCTTTCATCAACCCATCCATGTTTTGAGCGCCAGACGAGGCACTAAACAAATGCTGTTTGTTGCGAAGTGAAGATCACCACAACCACTGTGGACACACCTGCCAATCTGCAGCCCCTGCTTCACAACAGCCACCAGCAGCTTCCCCAAACCCACCCCAGACACACATCCCCCCTAGAGGTATGCATGTGCTTGTTGTGGGTCGCGCGTAGGCCCCCCCGGCTTGGGAATCCCCCCCCCCCCCCGCGGCCAAACCCCCCCTCCCACACCCTCCAGCCGACCCCCCCCCCCCAACTGCCCCCAAGTTTTGACCGATAGCTGGGGGGGTGTCGCATCAGGACCGGTTGTAGTCGCCCCCCCGTGCCTTTGAGATGGGTCTGGGTCATAATTTGATGAAGATACAGGCACTCTAGCACCCATAGCCACCCATGTAGCGGCTGCTAGGCCCATGTACCAAGGGCCATGGGCCCTCCGAAAGCTCCAAAATTGCTGTTTGTACGCTGTTCAGTGGCACTTGAAAATAGTCGAAAATTTGATTTTTCTGAAAACCGTTCGACAGCTTTCGCATGGGTTGAGTCATCATTTGGTGCCAATATGAGTACTCTACCACCCATAGGGACCCACATAGCAGTTGCTAGGTCCATGTTGCAAGAGCCATGGGCCCCCGATTGCTAAATTGCTGCCTGTCAGCCTATCAAATCATCTTCCTGCACTGCACACCTGAAAATTCTTTGCCTTTATCTTGCAATGCCCAGTCCCGGATTTTGTGCCACACACAAAGCACAATCGTGGCGTCTGCTGGGGCTACAACCAGCATTGGCAGTGAGGTAGGGTGGAGGCCTCCGTTGTTGTATGTTGACCCCTTGGGCCACTGCATCACCGCCATTGTTAGAATTTGCCAATTTGTTAAAGTAGTAGTCAAATACTTTGTAGTGCATGTGGTGCACATGGTTTTCTATCAGTCCCAAGCCTGACCTGGTTGTTGTGCATGGCTGTGTTTTTTGACTGCATATCCGCCCATGTGGAATTTGCAGATTGCAGAGGTTGATTTTCAGACACTTCCCCAACCCCCACCCGCATTAGTCCCAGCGCAAGCCCCGCAGCGGCCCCAGCACTATCTCTAGCTGCAGCGCCAGCCCCAACTATAGTCTCAGCCGGGCTTTGGCACCTGCCCGAGCCCCTGGCTGCAACTGCACTAGGAGCCCTACTCAGGCCCACACGTCAGCCCCTGTAGCCCCTGCAGCAGCTGAACGCCAGGTTTGGTGAGGGTCCAGCAGGAGCTGGGTGGCCATTGAGGCTCCGAGCGCCCCACTTCCTTTGCAGGACAGTGCTGCCAATGTTTTATCAGAGACACTGCTTCTTCTGCATTACCTTGAGGTTGAAGTCACCCCGTATCACGCAGTCAATGCCATTTCGCGCCTTCCAGACGGCACAGACCTGCGGCCCATACTGTACTTGCCCCCAAGCTCATGCTTTGATGCTGCGGTAGCCCATGCACTGAAGCAAATGCGAAACGAGACGCTGGAAGAGCTGCTGAGCCTCGAGTTTCCTGCAAGAGAAAATTATGATTTGCTGCGCCTGGCCTGTGATCAGGTGATGCCCCACCTGTCCTTGGCGTGGGTTAGGGACAGTACTCAGGCAGACCTGTGCGCCGGCTCACTAGTGGTGTTGGTGCCGGGTTATACGATTCCAATACGCCTTGGTTCCCAAGCCCTGCCTTGTTTAAGCTCTTGTCCTGGCCTTGCTCGCAGTGCGCCCGTATTGCAGCGCTCTGGTAGGAAACCCTTGCTGTGTGGAGTGCCCCAAAGCGTCTGCAAGCATTGTGCAAGAACGAGGCCGGCAAATCCAGTACTCCGGTGGACGATACAGACCAACAATTTGGTCAATCAAAATGTGCAATCCGCTTTCAAGTCCCTTCAAGCACATCATCATATTCCTTGTCGCAGTCGGACTTCCTTAGTGAACTCAATAAATCTTGGACGTGGTCAAGTTGAGGTGGACGTCCACCGCTAGACCGGGAAACAGTTTACGTGGCCGGCAGGGCAATCACCCTCCAGGGGGGTTTCGGGGCAGAGCTGAGGCGGTTAGCAGTTGATTTATGAGACAAGCATGTCCCTAAAATGTTTTTACTCAAACTTGTCCCAATTTTCGCCGGGCCCCACCCACGAACCAGGTACCCCATTTGAGGGCGGGGTGTCCAAAAAAACGACCCACCCACCCCATTTTCGGACCTCGAACTCACGGTGTTATTGGTTTGTTGGTTTTTCGATTCTGAGGAAACGAATTCCGGGTCCCGGGTCTGTGTGGCTTGCGCAGGCCGTCCGGAGTGGGCGAGACGAGAGGCTACAAGACGCGTCCCTTTGCGTCCTTCATGGCTGTACCGTTGCGACATCCCCAATCCCATCCCCTCGCGTCACACGGGGCAGAGGCAGGGCCCTGCCTCGTGGATTTTTGCCCGGCTGTGGCGGTTGGCCCAGCCGATACCATACCAGCCCTTTCCATAACTTATGTCCGCCTTGGCATCCCCACGGGGGGCGGCCGGGCCCGGTCCTTGTATGCGACCCCCCCCAGCCCCCCCCCCCCCCCCCCCCCCCCCAAGTTTTGAGAGATAGTGGGCTGGGGACATGGCGCCAACGGCGCCCCGGCGAACACGGGCGGTGGGGGAAGGGGGGAGGGGGGAGGGGGGCAACACGGCGACTCTTAAGACTTTCTTCTCGGCAAGGACGAGAAAGCGCTATTATCGCATACATACCTCTGTAACCCCAAACCCCCAGACACACACCCCCCAGGAGGTATGCATGTGGTAGTAGTGGGTCGCGCGCAAGCCCCCCCACGGCCGAAATCCCCCCCCCCCTACACCCCCCAGCCGACCCCCCCCAGAACTACCCCCCCCCCCGAGTTTTGACAGATAGTTGGGGGGTGGGTCGCATCAGGACCGGTTGTAGTCGCCCCCCCGTGGGCATCCCCCCTTTGCAGTCCTACTCACCTCCTGGCGTCCACACAGGGCCACGCAGAAATGCTGACCAAAGTGATCGTCGAGAAGTGCCTTCAGGAGCATCTCCAACATCAGTATTGGGGCCACTGGGACTTCAAGGGCCAGTATTATGATGACTGGCTGCGAGCCACGACGTGGATGGCCCAGGTGCATTGCCATGCTCAGCCGTGCGGGGCCACAAGGTCTCGGGGGGCGGGGACACTATCGGTGCAGTGCACGCGCCATGCGAATGATCTGCTGCCTCAGCAGGTGGCCAACGCAGGGCTGCCTTTCCGACCCAGATCGCTCCGTTCCCTGAGCACGGTCCAACCGCCAACAGTTGGCTGCCAAACGCCTGAGGGTACTGGCGAAACCGTGTCGGACGCCACCAACCGACGCCTCGTCCCCAAACTGCCGTCAGTCAATTGCCAAGTGCTTTCGGAGAGCAGTGGCCACACAACCGCGCGACCGCGCCGGTTGTCGCCGCTTCCAAGGCCGACGTTTGCATGGCGTTCTGCGTGGGGGGAGGGGGGTGGTGGCCTTGGGGGGGGGGGGGGGGGGACTGGCGCCACTCCACAGCTCGTGCACGACGGCGCCGGTGGAGGCCTCGGCCTTGTGACCTGAGGTGCTGTAGTCCCAAGAGGCTGCACAACGCCCGCCGTGTCACACGCAAAACGGAGTACACAGGCCCAATGAAGCGCCGCCCCCCTGCCCGCTCGTGGGTATCGCCGGCGGCTACATGTGAAACCTACAGCCGCTGTGAACGAACACAGCGCCAGCACCGCACAGCCGTTTCACCCGTGCTTCGGCTACGGCAGTGGCGGCCCCCAGATGCCTAACGAGTCCGAAGAGGCGACCGGCGCAGCCAAGCAAGGCCACACGGCAACCGGGCTGCACGGGAGGAAGGACTGTATCCATACCCATACCCATACCCCCGCCCCCTCTGGGCAGTCCGGGCCCTAAGATAGTGTGGGTGGGTCGAGTGCCGACCTGCCGAGCCGGGATTCCGGTGCCATCGCGCCCGTGTGCCCCTTTGTGCCCGAGTTGATCCTGGGCCCCGTGGCATCGCGTGCCCGTGTGCCCCGTCTCCCGTCGGAGCGCAGGGCGCTTTCCTTCGTGTCCGCAGGAATGGGCCAAATGCAAGCTTGCCATCCTCGGATGCCGCGCACTGCCCCCGCTGCCGCTGCTCGTGCGGTATCAGCGGGTGGCCACGCTGTGGATGGTGCACCAGTACTACACGGGGCTCTGGTTCCACGACCGCGATGACCAGTGGAGGCTGCAGCCGGAGGCCCCCGCCGTGTGTGTCAACCTGACGCAATTTGTGCGAGGGCGCGGGGAATGGGAAGTGACGGAGGTATGCGAGCACGTGTGGGTGGGGGGGTCGAGGGATCGGTGTTGTGGCCATGCAAATCGTGGACCATGGCACAACGATCAGCCCATGCTCCAGCCGTTGCCACTTCGGGGCCCACGCATTGCCTCCTTCTTCTCTACACGCCGGTGGTTCGCGTGTTCGCTTTTTATTTCTAGAGCGGGCTGCGGGAACACCGCGGTTGCTTCAGTGGTTGTTTTTTTTTGGGGGGAAGATTGGTGCCCGCCGGGTTTGTTTGGGCCCCTTGAAGGCGGGAGTGGGGGCGGGGGGGGGGGGGGGTAAAGGATTTGAGCGCCGAATGGTTGATCTGCTTGCCACTGCCTCTCTGCTCTTTTGGCACGCCAGAGGTAGCTCCGTAGCCTTCGTGTTAAATACGAAGAGCCCATCCTCATTTATGGAGGCCGGTCTACGTGGAGATCCCGCGTTTGGAGCTTTCCGTCGGTTCCGGCCTGGTTCTAAATTGCGGGGCCCTCATTGGGGCTGAGCCCCCCTGTTTACGCGACGTTCGTTGCCGAAATGTTTTGAAAAGGTTTTCCACAACATAAGTGGGATCAAAACGATCAGCGCAACGCGGGAGATTTTTTCAAGTCATGTACGTTGCCCCCAGCCCCCCCCCCCCCCCCGACCCCCCAGGCAGCAGCCGGGTGTGCCCCCCCCCCAGGCGGCGCGACACGGGTGGGGACCGAGGCCCCCACCGGGAGCACCCGGGCACCACGCGGTGCAGGCAGGGTGTGCAAGTCGGGTGCGTTGCGAGGGTGTGGCTCACCCCCGAAAGCTCCACAGGCCGCTGCAAGTGCAGGTGAGGGCAGGGCGTGAGGACAGGGCCACATGACCACCACCTTGTGATGACACAGGAGGAAACGACCCCTGTTCCTCCAGTCGAGCCGGTTACCAAGCACCAAAAGTACAAGTGAGGGGTCGGTGGATCGATCCCAGCTGGTGGCAGTCGCTGAAGGTGCACCCCAACCCTTGGGAGTCGCCAGACTAGCCAAGCGGCGGCTCTCCCACCCCCAGCCATTTCGGAGGTGCACACGGCCCTTGGGAGTCATGCGGTGTCACTCCCTCGAGGTGCACTCGACCCTTGGGAGTCGTCTGACTTGCCATGCGGCGACACTCCCTCACAAAGCCGGTTTAGTTCAGTGGTCAAAGCGTAAGCGGTGCGAACGTGGGGTCGGCGGATCGGACCCAGCTGGTGGTAACATTCGAAGGTGCACCCCTGCCCTTGGGAGTCACCGGACTTGCCATGCGGCGGCTCTCCCTCACTAAGCCGGTTCGTTTTTCTGCACAACAGCGGGGTGACAGGGGACAACTCAGTTCGTCGTGTACCCCGCCACAAGGTAACCGCAGATGGAGTTAAGACCTCCGGAGCACGTGCCTTACGTGGGAGAAGCGAGCTCTGAGCCCCCTGTCATTGGGACCCACGCAGCTTTTCAGAACCTGCCTCAGCCGGCAGGGAAGAGTTTGTGTGCCCCCCCACGACGCATGGTGGTCAATTGTGGGGAGGGTGGGTCCCAGCCAAGCTGCAACCCATACCATGGCAGGTGAGACTCCTGCAGCACCACCACCACCACCACCACCACCCCCGACCCGGTAGCCTGGGGTCCCTTCGGGTGGTCGATGTAGTCCCCGTCACTCGAGCCGTGAAGGGAGGGGGGGGGGGGGGCGGTCTGAGACAGGGGCTCCAACGACCTCCCCCTCCCACAAACCTGCTTCCACCATTGGGGCCTGCGGCTCCTGGCGCCATGGTCCCAGGTATGAACCAGTTCAGGGAGGGCAACCCCATTCAAGCAGCGACGGCAGTACAGCCCAAGCTCTGCCCCATCCGCAGATCGGGGGTTCGATCCGGAGGTTTGGCAGCGTTTCGAAGCTCTGGCCTTGTTTGGCTGCGCGTTGCTCAGTTGTGCGAGTCGCGGGTCCTGCAAGGACCACGGAATGCAGACCGAGGTCCGGGAGGGTGCAACGGCTTGGCAGAACCGCGGGGCGCCACTAGATGTTGCTGCCAGGCCTGGGGACTAAACGGGACACCAGCAGCACATCTGATTGCCGAGGGATGGATTGAAAGGGAAGGGGGGCGAGCAGAGGGGGTGGCAAGTGCGGTCAGGCACACCGGGAGCTCGTTACGTGTCCAGAACAGGTTTTACTCACTTTTGCACATTCATAATGCACAGAATTCAACAATGCCCTGAAAACCAAGAACCCGCTTCCGGACGCCCCTGCTCGCGCACCGGGGGTTGGGGTCCAGAAATTGACTGAGCTGGCCCCACTTTTCAGGTTCAAGAAGGCGGTTGGAAGCAGTTGGTAAAACGGTTTGCAGCAGTTAGTCTCGCCACACGGGGGTGGGGGGCAGGGCCTTGCTTTATTTTTCATTCCCGCAGGGGGTGCTCCCCTGTGGACCCCCTCCCCCCTCCGCTCCAAATCAGCTGAAAACCTGGGCTTTGGGAACCTTTTTCGATGACAATGACCCATTCAGTACATGGAAATGGCATATTGGTGACAGGAAACAAATCATCATTGTAGGCCAATTGAAGGTAGCACAGTCTCTCACAAGAAAAATGGAAAGGACGCACGAAGGACCGCTCCCCCCCCCCCCCCGCCCCTCGACCGAAGGTGAGACAGAGAGGTCAAGAGCCGCCGGCCGGTCTGTGTGGGCCGCCCAGGGTTTGCGGTGGTCTATAGCCCCGAGTCCAACGCAGGGGAGCCACTGAACCAACACACACCAAACACTATCAAGCCGGACCTTGCACATTACCAGCCCTTTGTTTTGTTTGCACAAACAGTTGACTGCATTGCATGAATTCATGCAGCAGACAACGGATTTCGCCGTCTTGCGCTGCCATTTCCCGCACTGCAGCGACAAACTGGCACAACGGGGGAGCGTTAGCGCGCCGGGCACGCGCCGGGCATCTTTTTTGACCCGTGCCCCATCGGTGACCTTTTAGGGGGTGCACTAAGCGCAGTGCGCGCGCAGTGCAACTATTTGGAAGTCTAGCCGTCCTAGAAACCCATACTTTGTGATACTATGGGCATTATTGTTGTTTGACAACGGGTATTTTGATGCTTCTTTCACATTCGGGATATGGTATATTTGTATTCTCACCCAACTTCACCCATTTTCATCCATTTTTTTGCTCGTTTCCACCACATCCACTCCTTACTAGGTTGATTTCTCCCCGCCATGGGGACCCCAAGAAAGCAGGGGTGAAGTAGCCATATTGATTTCTCCCCACCATGGGGACCCCGGGAAGGCAGGGGTGATGTAGCCAATGCTGAGTTTGCGCTTCGTTCTTGTGACGTGAGGCAGAAACGCCGTCCCAACCGCTTGCGGCTTGGGGACTCATTACCATAGCGAAATCTATGGGAAAGGTAAAGGCAAAGTACCGTTTGTTAAGTACAATACAAATAACATTTGGAGTTGTTGAATTCACAGCTATTGCCTAATTATGCAACGTGCTTTGTAGGGAAGGTGCGTAGTCCAGCATGGTCTATTTGGGGGGCCTTCTCCATCAGAGGGTAAATCTGGGGCTGAAGTCGGGATAGTTAATAGAAAGGTAGCATGCCGGGCGCGCGCCAGGTGCGCGCCGGGCAAACGTTCCCCCAGCGTTGCGATTGGTACGCTCAAAACACTGTGGAACATGCTTTTTGCGCGTCATTGTATGCTTCTTGTCTCTTCCGTCCGGTGAATTTATCTTTAAACTTAAAATAAAGTAGCGTGTTGATTACTTCTTTAAGTTTCACGTGGGGCTGCGGTTTCACCGAGGAGCAGAAACACACAGACAATGAGCGCTGGGTCATGGTAGTTTGCAAGACAATGAACATAGAGAACCCATGGAACAATAACCATACACTCTTTGATACACGCCAAAGTGGTGGAGAAAAAATTTTACCAGTATCCAACAATATTCCTATTTGCTGGGTATTGGGTACCTTGCAGGAGGGGGAGCTCCCCTCCCCCCCTGGACCCCCCCCCCCATCCCCCCGCCCCTGTGCTCAAACAAGGCCCTGGGGGCATTCCCTTCCAATGTATTCCCGCTCATTCTTGGCCAATATTTGACTGGGAGAGAAGAAGGTGGACAGCGAAACAAAAGCTGGTTGTGCGTTACACAGAGCCCCGATGTGCGACGGACGGCGGTTACAGGGTTAATGTACTGCGGTACAGGAGTATCCGACAGCACTTGGACAGACACATCCTGCGTGTGCGACCCCTATGCAAACCAGAGGATCCCTGGGCTCCTCTGGCTCGGCCCCACTGATAAATGAGAGAAAAAAAACCGAAAAAAAGCCCCTAGTCCCCGGACATGATGCGGAGCGCAGTGCCTGCGGTGCAGTTGCAGTCCCTGTGCCCTGATTGTCATCCCCCTCTTACGCTGCATCTCGCTGTTTTGCAGTACATTGCTCGGGCGGTCACGGCGCAGGAGACGTACTGCATCTACGAGCCCCCAACGCCGTTGTCCGTGAAGACGTGGGACGTTGACCCCCTGGCCTATTACCCTGTGCTCAACGGTTTCCCGTTCCTGACTCAGTGCCGCAAAGCGGGTGCGGTGTTGGGGGGAGGGGCCATTACGCGCCTGTTCATGGGCCCCGAGGGGGCGCAGAGGGACCACAGAGCACCGGGCTCTGCAGGTGTGCGCAGTGCCATGATGTGACAGGCCACACAAACGCCCCTTTCTGGAGCCTCACCCTGAGCCAATACCCTTCTCCTGCCTCCCCACCGTCATTGTTGTACCTTATCTCCTACTCTCTTTCACTACACACCATGACCCAACCAACGGTATGTGCAGGGCAAGTCGGGTTTTCAACTCGGGGGGGGGGGGGGGGGACAACCAGCAAAACCTCGGTACGCCAACTACTGGGCTCCGCTAACGCACAAACGCCACCCGCCACAACCAGCATACCCCTGGCACCAACCACTGGGCTCGGCGAACGCGGAAACGACACCGGCAGGAGCACCAGTCGCAGCGGCCGACGAAACGCAGCAACCCGACGCAACACGCGAAGGGAAGAACGGATGACTGTCCAGGGCCCCGTAAAGAAACGGCAACCACACGGAATGTCACACAGGGGGGTCAATAGAGCCCCCCAAAACTAGGGTTCCCAAGAACTAGGGGGAGGGGGTGGAAAAGGGGCTCAATTGACAGGCACCATTCTTGCATGGGAGGCACCGCTTTCTTGTTCATGTCGCCCTACTATGGGCCCCCCCGAGAAGGCAGGGGTGATCATCACATTCGATATTATCACTCTATTTCCTATTATCTAACCCATTATACGTGCATCCGGCATGGGTGCCTGCCCCCCACACACGTGTGTCTATGGGGTGTAGCCTGCGTACCTCACAGACCCCACGCGATGGATCACGCTTGGAGGAGTTGTGGCCTGCTGATGGAGCTGCACGCTGTCCTCGCCCCGTGTTAGAGAAAGCCTGCTTGGCCACATGGTCTTTTAGCGCATCGTTGAGTGCCTAGAGTGCTCGAACCTGCTCCACGCAATAATTGTCGTGTCGCGATTTGGGCCTTGTAAAGCTGTGTGTGTGTGTGTGTGTGTGTGTGCGTTGGACGTGCCTTGCGTCCCAAAGACTCCCTTCCCGTCCCAGGCTCACACCCACGCGCAGCTGCTGTAAAAACTCTCCAGGCCTTTGCTAAGCAAGTCAATGGCACACGTCCTGACTTGGACTCTTTACTTCCTCCATCCCTCTTCGCATGCACAGGGGACACGGGTGCAGCACGCCTCACAACTGCTGAGTGCCGACTTTTATGTTTGCGCTGGAGTACTGTGGGGTTTTGCAAGCAGTGGGTCTGGCAACAAGTTGCAGATTTTCTCACGAGATGGGGCTATCAACCTATACCTGGGACGGCCCACGACCTTGTATTCCGAGTGGGCAAGTTAGTTGAAGAGCTGGGCTGGGCACGCAGTAAGCAAGCAAAACTTTGCGGGCTGTACATAATTGGCAAGGCTAAAAGCCTCTGAGGAAAGGATGGCTCTGGCGGCCCATTGCAGCTTCACCCTCCCCAATTGTTAGTCGATCCCAGTTCAGAGTTGCCGTGCGAGCTTTCACAAGATTTCTCGGATACCTTACAGTGGAACACCCCTTCTCCATCCTACGGCTCCATGTCAGACCTGGCTGCATGGTGCCACTGGGCGGGGGGACAAGGGATGCACACTATCAGTGAGCTGGACTGCAAAGAACAGTTCAATTTCGTCCCGCCAACGGATGTACAGGAACACATGGTCAATGCATCGGCCTAGCTTTGTAGTAAACGCCGACGGCGAATGTCTGAAGTGATTTGGTCGGTCCACCACATGCACAGTTCACGGGACCATGCTAGGAAAGCTAGCGCATCGGGTTTCCGGTACATCACGCATGATCGGCTGTGCTCAATCGTGGGATACGAACTCAGCGACAACAACACGTGTTGGGCATCTGGGCGTGTCTGGGTTCACACTAATGGCATCCCTATGGGGGGCCCATTCAGTGTGCAAGGGGTAGACATCTAGTCCCTCTGGCAGTTGTACCATCACAGGAATATGTTCCGTCGGCTAGGCACGCTCGCTGGTTCACCGGAGGGTTTCTCTTCCGTGACAATATCTTGATAGCCACAGACTGCCCTGCGCATGAGCATGCAACACTCATTGAAAACATCTGCCATATTTTGTAAAAACAGCCCGGGGACTGGAGGTAGAATGCGACTGTATTAGCCCCAAGCAAAAACGGTGCATAGGAGGCTGCTGCGCGCCAGTTCAGAAAGCAGTAGGAGTTGTGATGACTCTACAGCCACCGGGGGAGGGGTGCACTAAAGCCAGACTGGTCCCTCCGCCTGCAAGCGCTCCTCATGAACCCCACGCCTGGCATACTAGGGATACTTCAGTAACATCATGACGTGTGTACTGAAAAATGGACTGTTGTGGACACGGAGCTGGCTGGGCCAAATTCTTTCCGCCCTAGCCTGGTTGCAGGTTATGCTACTGTCTGGGTACAAGAAACCAGTGGCCATGCGAGCCATTCACAAAGGGATACACCGGGCCTATGAAACGAGCCCACATGCTGTGCAAGCAACGGTAAAGTGCGTGCATTCCATGGTTCATCACATGCCAGCTAAACGATGCGTCGTCCTATCCAAAGTACACACGTGGCTGAACAAGTACGCAATCTGTATGGCAACTGCTACACATCATGGATGTTACCCCCGGGACTCACCATAGATGGCATAAACGGAGCGTGGAATGACGACATTACGTGCATTAAACCTCTGCAACAAGCGAGCTGCCACGATACTACCTGTCCCTGCCAACAGTAGCACAATGTGTGTGTGTAGTGCACCGGCTACGGTGTACTTCAGCCAGATGTATGTTTTCCGCCATCTGAAACCAAATCCGTTGGTCGAAAATCAGTGTACCACATTCCTCGGGGAGCTGAAGTAGGAGCAAAGGAGGAGTTGTGCGGCGGGCCTGAGCTGGGCGGACCTGGGCTGGGCTGGGCAGAGCCGGGCTGGGCTGGACGGGGCGAGACTGGGCTGGGCTGGGCTGGGCTGGGCTGCCCAGAACCGAGCTGGGCTGGCCTGGACTGGGTTGGTCTTACCTCATGCATTGTAGCACTACTGTCAGCAAGGCAGTGCTGCTTTCTGCGTTTTCACAGCTGACGCTGACGCGGGCTGCTGCCGGGCATGTTCCCCCTCTTGCACCTACAGAAAGGCGCCTATTGGCGTCGGACATGCTCTGTTTGTCTTGTCTGATGACCAACTGACAAGGATTTTTCACTCAGCCAACAACGCTTTGTGCTGTGCATCGTAAATTGTGTGTGTGTGTGTGTGTGTGTGTGTGTGTGTGTTGGTGCCCGTTTTGCTTTGCAATAGTGTGTTGGTGCCTCCTGGTGATGTACCTGTTGTACTACAGAAAGGCACCTAGCCAACATGCTTTTCAATTCCTTCTTCTACTGATCCATTCGGCCTGACAAGATTCATTAGCGACCAGTGCTGTGCTCTGTTTGTCACGCCTGTTCGTCTCGCTTCAATCGTGTGTGTGTGTGCGTGTGTGTGTGTCTGTGTGTCTGTGTGTCTGTGTTTTTGCGCAACGAGGTATTCCCCCGCACTTATGTTCGCACTGTTTTGCAACAGAAAGGCGCCTAGCCTCATGACATTTTCATCGCTCTGGATGGTCTGGTGAGGTTTTTGGATACCAGTGCCCTGTGACCTGCTGCCTTGTTGTGCTTTGTATCGTCCACACCGGGTTTCTTGGTCGTTGGTTCTTGGTTTCCCTCACGAAGTGTGTGTGCAAGTGTTCCCTCTGGCCACATCGCATAGCTTTTGGCACACAGGGCTCGCATTGTCAAAAGGGTGGGTGAAAGGTTAGGTCGCATGTGACGTCCGGTTGACCATTACTGTCATCCCCTCCCGGCGCACAACTCACTTCTGGCCCATGGGGTCACAATAGGCACCAAAGTGCTCAGGATAGCCCAGTGTTTCTTCACCCAGTTGGCGTCGATACTGCCGCTCTCTGCCGCTCGCTGCTCAGCAGTCAACTGATCCTTGCGTTGAAGGGTGCAGGTGTAAGGGAGCAGTGCTCATCCACCCAGCAGAGACATGTAATCCCGGGTTCAATATTCATGTTCTGCTGAGCAAGTACAAAAGTAACATCGGCTGTGCGCCTGCGGGGCAGTCAAGAGCCAGCGATGCATGGGCCGGCGATTGGGTAAAGTGGCCGGACATACACGCGTGTATGTGTGTCTTGGTGCACTGAGGGCAGGAGGGGTAGTCTGCAGGTATCCCTATGGACGCTTGTAGGCGACAAGTTGACATGCAGCCTGCATGGCGATGCCGCTTTGGATTGACAGGCACATTCCTTAAACTGTCCCCAGAGCTGGTGCGAAGTCATGACAGACAGTCAGGCCTGCCGGTTGATCTGGGCCCTGGTGCAACGGCAAAGCCCGGGCTCGGTCAGCCACTGCAGGCCCCCCAAGACAATTAACAACTGGTCATACTGCAGGCAATAGGGGGTAGGATGGCAGTTCGAGCATGATTGGAACTGACTGCCTTGGCGCGTGCGCACACAGGCACGCACACCATGAATACGTAATGGCCCGAGCGATTCAATCTCGTAATGTCGACCATGTTGTGCTGTGTAGCCAGCCCCCAGGGCATCAAAGGGTGAGTGGGGGGGGGGGGGGGGGCTGAGGCCCGCATTCTGTATCCCCCTTCACATGGCCCCAGGGATCATTTTGAGGTGAACATCTCGGGGGAGTTCCACACACATTGGCGTGCCCACTGCAACCGCTTCCCCAGTTCCTGGCATACGGACCCTTGCGGTACAGTGCCCAAATGCCTCGTCCGGCTCACCACCTGCACAGGGCCACCCCATAGCCCCTGCCGCAGGCTCTGTTGTCTGCCGTCCCCGCTCCTTCCGCCGCCCCCGGCACGCTGCCATTTCCGGGGTCTTCGTTTTGCAGATTCGCCGACTCATTCAACGAATGGTCCGAAGGATTTTGACATCTTTTTTGTTGGGGTCCCCTGCCCTCTGGCCGCGGCGGCCGAGTGCATTGCGTGGCTGCTCCACCGGTTCCCCGACAGTGTGATCGCGGATTGCGCGGCCCCCGACTGCAACGTTTATGTCGTTGCCGGTGACCAGTCGCTGCATTTCCAGGTCCGCGTGGCTTTGATGCGGGAAACGAGACGATGGAGTGTGCGTGTCTTTGTGGAACGGGGGTCGAATGAAGTGACCCCAGCACATCATTTTGCGTCATTCATCGTCAGCACCGCGCAGTCGTTCCGGTCTCGGCGTTTGACAAACTGCTTGTGTTCATGTGTCTATTGCTGTGCCTGTGTGGCGTGCGTTTGCGTTGATGTGTATGGAGGGCCACGTGGATTGCATCGTGGCCTGCCTTTCGCCGTGCAGGACGGAGCCTAGTCGTTTGGTGGTCACCGTCTCTGGCTGGTTGACCAACGTGATCAGATTGGATCATTCGGGTGCTTGGCTTATGCATCTTCCTTTGCATGCGTGCGTGCGTGCGTGTGTGTGTGTGTGTGTGTGTGTTGTTTGGAGTGTTTGTTTCAATGAAGCAAAGACGTCTAGGGCTGCCCCACCGCTCTTGCTGCTCTGTTTGTTGTGATCGTGCGGGCGGTTTCCAAGATTGTGTGGGTTTGTGTGTGGGTCTCTCCCTCTCTCTCTCCATCTCTCTCTCTCTCTCTGTGTGTGTGTGTGTGTGTGTGTGTGTGTGTGTGTGTGTGTGTGTGTGTGTGTGTGTGTGTGTGTGTGTGCAACAGGCCTGTGCTGCCGCTGAGCAGCTCGCCTTTTGGCTGTCACAGTGCAGTAGGCCCTTCTGCTGCCAAAATGCAGCAGGATCCTTTGCCTGCCGCAGTGCCATACCCTTCTTTTGCTCCCGCAGCGTGGCTCAGATTGTACGCAAGGCAACAGGCCGTCTGATGTAGTGTGGCAGGACATTCCAAACACATATCAGGCTGCGCAAGCCAGTGTGGGGCGCTCCAGCCAGTTACCCACAGTGATCGCCGTTGATTCTTGACGCTTCAACAGGACGCGAAGCACATGGAGAGGGGTTGAATATAGATAGCCAAATGACTGGAAGGACACGTCCGGCAAGGTCACTGTGTGTCAGAGGTCGTATTTGTGTAACCGCCCCCCCGCCCCCCCGTACCTTGTGCGACCTCGGTAACAGCCGACCTTGATCGGTCAGCCGCCAACCGCTGGGGTACCCCTGTAGTACAGCGGTCAGAGGCATACAATCGCAGGCGTCTCGCCACGTGTTCGCTTCCCAGCCCCAATGAATGACACGCGGAGGAGGTCCTGAGAAGGGGCGTGTTCAAACCCGGAGGGGCCATGCAACCCCGGCACTGAAGCGGGTAGCTGAGCGGCTGGCCACCTGGGATTCAGGACTGTTCGTACCCGGTTTGCACTTGGCTTACATCCCTCTCCCCCTGGAGCGTGCTACAGGGACGGCAGGCACAAGGGTTCCACACGGCGTCCATTGCCCCGCTCATAACCAACCGCCGTGGGTTAATGACGATTGCCTAGCAACCACGAATACCAGAGGCAGCCTTTTTTTTCTTTCACCAAAGGACCCCCCCCCCTTAAAGGGTAAGTACCCCCCCCCCTTTGTCCTAACCTGGGCCACCCACAGTGATCGCTGTTGATTCTTGATGCTTCAACAGCACGCGAAGCACATGGAGAGTGGTTGAATACAGACAGCCAAATGACCGCAAGGACACGTCCGGCAAGGTCACTGTGTGTCAGAGGTCGTATTTGTGTAACCCCCCCCCCCCGTACTTTGTGCCACCTCGGTAACAGCCGACCTTGATCGGTCAGCCGCCAACCGCTGGCCAGGTTCAGTGAAAGGGCGGAAACACGGGGTCGCGGTGTTTGGACAAGTGCGGAACGCATACCACGGAACACACGTTGCAAACGTAAGCCAACTCTACCCCTCACAACACGACAATTTACAGCATTTCTCTTCATCTGCGATACAGCGGCCCACCCCACCCCTGCTCCCCCCATCCCCCATCCGCCCTGCAGTTCCTCAAGAAGACCTTCGCCTCGCTGGATGCGCTGCTGTTGAGCACCGACCCCGGCATCACCGCCGTGGCCTTTGACGGTCAGGACATCTGGTGCACTCCGGATTTTCTGCGCTGCGCCGCGCAGGGGGCGCTTGTGCTGCCCCCGATGATCCTTAATGCCCCCGGCCGCAGGGAAGACCACGGGTGCCGATTGGCCAAGTACGCCCGCAAAGGCTTCCGCGTGCTTGTCCCCGCGGAGTACCCCATGCCTGGGGTCACAGAGGTGTGTAATGCCGTGCCACCGGGCCCTCGGTGTGTGTGCGAGCCAAGCCTCGTTGTGATGCTTGTCCGGATCTGGCAGCGGGTGAACGCATGGGTTGGGGGGTGCCCTTTGCGCAGTGCGGGCGCAGTGCAACTATTTGGGCGTCTAGCCGTACTGGAGACCCATACTTTGTGATACTAGGGGCATCATTGTTGCCCCTAGCATAGGTTTTGAGGCTTCTTCCACATGGGGGATATGGCATTTTTGGATTTCCACCCACTTTCACCCATTTCCACCCCTTTTCACAGTTTTCTTTTGCTCATCTTCACCATGGACTCCCACACTTTGGTGTGGGCCCTTGAGTTGGGGTGATGGACTCCCACGCTTTGGCGTGGCCCCTCGAGTTGACGTGACGGACTGCCCGGTTTTTGCCTGACCACAGTCGAATGCCCTATGCGAGGACGCATCCCTGCTGATGAGGAAGCGTGATTGTACCACAAGTTGAAAACAGAGGTTGACGTGGATTCCCTCCTGCAAGAAACTTTGCCCCCTGGTCCAGTTGAGGATGGGGTGGACACATACGCGGCTTTGGGACTAGCTGGTAGGGTGAGTGAGCTTTCAATTGAACAAAAAAGAGGATATGTGTGTGGCTTTCCGCATTTTGCATGATGTCTTATAGAAAGGGAAAGTAGCTTGCATCTGTCTTGAGCTAGGGTAGTTTGAGTGACTTAAATTTAGGGGCATTTGGGTGGCCTAATTTTGAGGGTGTTTGGAAGGGGTCGGTATGGGGGTTCTTCACAGGGGAATCTAGTCCAAAAGTAGCGCACAGTAGGCGCAACGTGCGCGCGCAGTGCAAAGGTTCCCCCTTGGTGTGGGTCAGTGAGGGGCTTAGGAGCATGGCTGAGGGCTGTGCACGCTGGGGCTGGGCCGGGGCGCACACGTACGCTATGTCGCAGTGCGGCGTGGTGTGCTGCGGTCTGGTGCATGCTTGTGTTGCCCCGCAACCTGATCAGTTTCTAATCCTTTTGTAGTCCATTTTGGTAGTGCTCTCGTCCTCACGGATAGTGTGTGTGTGTGTGTGTGTGTATGTGTGTGTGTGTGTGTGTGTGTGTGTGTGTGTGTGTGTGTGTGTGTGTGTGTGTGTGTGTGTGTGTGTGTGTGTGTGTGTGTGTGTGTATCTGTGGTTGGGTGGGAGCACCTAACACGGGATGATTAGCATGTACTTGGATGGCTTAAGGTAGCAGAACACACGAAGTCCTCCGTGGGACTATTGAGGTCCGTTGCGGGGCGCAGGGGCAAGCGATGCATGCGCTGTGCACTCTTTGACAGACCGAAAGATGTCTAGGGCTGCTCTTGTTTGATGGCCAACTGACGAGGAGAGTCACACTCAGACTTTGCGTTGTGCTTGTCTGTTTGTTGACAATTGTTTGTGTGTGTGTGTGTGTGTGTGTGTGTGTGTGTGTGTGTGATTTCTTACCAGTTGAATCCCCCCTTTTTTGACAGGGAGGGGGCGGGCAGATGTCCGGGATCCATCGCAGGCGGGCGTGGGAAGAGAAGAGACCACGGGCGTATGTCAGGGGATGCATAGAATGAGGGCTGGTTTTAATGCTGGTTTGAAAGCTTCCTGGCTTGCCTCTGACCCGGTCTCCGTGCCATGAAACATTGAGAGGTGCTGTCAAGACGACAGTGCACCTCTGTTCTTCAATCAGGTCTGGGGTGAGTTCGGGACAGTCCGTGCGCCTGCTGCCTGCAGAAAGGCGCCTAGTCGCGTCCATGGCTTCACAATGTCAGTCTGACTGAGCTTTGGATTGCGGCCTGACGAGATTCATATTGCGACCAGTGCCTGCGCTTGCTTCTGTCTGGGCTGGTTATTTGGTCGCTTTACGTCGTCCGCGCGCGCGCGTGCATGTGTGTGTGTGTGTGCATTCGTAGGGATGGGCTTGTCCAAGAACTATTCGGGTCTGGGGAGGGCACAAGGCAGTGGTTCTGCACTCATGCACGCCAGCACCGTCTTGCACTCCGTCCCGCTTCAACAGACCGAAAGATGTCCAGGGCTGCTCTGCAGCTCCTGAGGAGTTTACTGCAACCGCTTTTCTTGTGCTTTCGCTCTTGTTTTTGCGGTTACCGACGCACGTGTGTGTGTGTGTGTGTGTGTGTGTGTGTGTGTGTGTGTGTGTGTGTGTGTGTGTGTGTGTGTGTGTGTGTGTGTGTGTGTGTGTGTGTGTGTGTGTGTGTGTGTGTGTGTGTGTGTGTGTGTGTGCCCCCTACGCACTCATGTTCCCACTGTCTTGAAACCGAAAGGCGCCTGGCCTCATGGCAATTTCATTGTTCTGAATGACCTGATGAGACTTTTGGATACCAGTGCCCTGTGACCTGCTGCCCCACTGTGCTACGTATCGTCCACACCGGGTTTCTGGGCCGTTGGTTCCTTGGTTTCCCTCACGAAGTGTGTGCGTGCGTGCACGCGCATGTGAGACCCCTTCTATGCTGCAGCTGCCCCCCCCCGCAGCTGCGGCACCCCGCAGCTACCCTCATGAACAGTGGACCGCATGGCAATCCGCTTGACTGGGCATTTGCTGAGGGGGGAAGGGGGGTGCCCAGGGTGGGGGTCGAGGCTGAAGCATTGGCCGCCCCCCTCTCACCCCGCGCACCCTCCACGCAGGCCGTCGTCCCCGATGCGTACCCCCCTGAGTGCGGCTACATGACCTTCCGCGCCGCCCTCAACGCTCCCCCGCCCCGTACCCCCCGCATGGGCGCCCCGAGCCCCTCCACGCCGACCCCGCGCGCCCCCGACGGCCCGTCCTTGCCCTCGGGCCCGGGCTGGACCCTACCCTCGATGCTGGCCCACGTCACGGAGCACCTGCCGCGGTACCGGGGCTGTTACCTCCGGTTCCCCCTGTTCGGCCCGAACCGCGACGCTCCCCCCGACCTCCCGGCGCTCGACGGGGGTGAGCCCAACTTCTTCCTGCAGCCGCCGGACGGCGACCTCTTCCAGGCCAACCACCGGCCCCTGGCGTACCGCCGCAAGGTCGTGGCCGAGGCGCGCGAGGCCGAGTTCTGGAGCGAGTGGGGGGTCCAGGGGTACGGGCTGCCGGTGTGCGGCGTGTGCCGCCGCCCCGGGCACGGCGACTGGGAGTGCCAGGCGCCGTGCCATGAGTGCGGCGGCGTGGGGCACCGCCACCGCGACTGCCCGAATGTGTGGGCCCGCGGGTCCCGCGAGGCGCGGGACTGGGGGGCCTGGGTCCGCTCGCGGTCGCGCTCGGAGGTGTGTTGGGGCTGTCGGCAGGTGGGGCACCGGAAGGCCCAGTGTCCCAAGCGCCTCCCCAACGACGTCTGTGCGTATTGCCGGCGGCGGGGGCACTGGAAGGCCCAGTGTCCGCAGAGGACGTGCTTCGGCTGTGGGCGGCCTGGGCATGAGCACTGGGAGTGTCCCTATGAAGGGGAGGGGGATACGCTGAGGTGAGTGCCGACCCCCTTCCCCAATCGAATGGGGCGTGCGCAAAGGAGTGTCTGAAGCTCCTTCAGGGCAAGGGTCTCTCCACCGGCAGGACAGGGGTGTGCATGAAGGGTGAGGGGTGGGGGGGTTGACCCCAGCCGCCCCCTCTTTGAAGGCGACGGTCAGTCCCCAACCCTCTGTCCACACCCAAATGGCCCTGAGCATGAGTACCTGGCAGATGTTGTCACCCAACCGCTGTTCCAACCGTCTTCCCCTTCAGCGCCGGGCAGGGAAGTGCTGAGGGAGGGAGGGAGGGAGGGAGGGTCAGGGCACGATCAGGCGGGGGGGAGGGGGGATTGTGCAGCGCGCGATGCCGGGCCTCAATCCCTTGGGGGTTGCCCGCTTCAGTTTGCGCTGTGCCTCGTAGACTTCGACGACGACTTGAACGCGGCCACTTCAGCTCCAATGGACCATGTGGCCCTTTCTCCAAGTGACCCCCCGTTGTGGCACGATTCCCAAGAGCAGGTGTCCAAAAGTAACCGAAATTCCCGTGACCTTCGGTGGCCACCGTTATGGCCCTCTACCCCAATCCCAATTCCCGGCAGCACAACGGTGTTTGTTATGCGCGTAACCCCTTTTGTTGTCCAACGCAAGTGGGCAACGGGATGCATTGTGCAGAGGCCAACCAACATTGAAGAGCAAGACGAAGCACTGAAGGGGTCCAAGCATGTGGCCCGACCGCAGCATCCAGCCTCTTCTCAGTCTCTGTCGAATCTTGGCTGGGCACAGGGTACCATATTGGCAGGCAGTACTGTCAAGAGATTAGGCTGTTGGGGTGGAGGGGGGGGGGGGGGCTGGCAGCCGGGCAGCAGCCCAAGCCCTCAAGTTGTTGTTTGAAGCACCGCCCATTTTGGAGGAGGGCAGGGTCTAGCTAAGGGGCTCTATTGGACCCACCCCCCCTCGCCGAGTTGAAAGCCTGTGTAGCCATCGTGTTTCCTGGCCTCAAGCCCCCCCCCCCCCCCCCCAGCACACACCCAACCTCTGCACCCCCCCCCCCCCCCCCAGCCCTGCCTCTCCTTTATTTCCCGCCTCTGGCCTTGTGCCGCCCAGTCCATCAGTCAGGTAAGAATACCCTGACCATGAGCGACCCGCAGCCGAAGGAGGCCTTGCCCACCCCCCACCGCCCCTCAAAACAACAACATCAAAAGTTTCGCTGGATATCCGTGGTCGGTCACAGTAGTGTCAGTTGTCTCACAGCCTCCCGTAGCCCGAGCCCTGAACGTATTTTGTTGAATTTTCTGGAGAATAGAGTGTTTGGGGTATGCATTGGAACGGGGGCTGGGGGGGGGGGGCGCGACAACCACTCAACGCCTGCCCCCCTCCAGGTCCCCCAGCCTATGACCCAGCCACTCTTGTCTGAACCACAAGTACCACGAACCGCCCCTAACCAGTCTTGGTAAGCCCCTCCAACCCTGGGACTCCCTCTGAGGCCCTCCTCGAACGCATCACTGGTTTGGGGGGTCCAATCACCCAAACTGATGTTAGGCCAGGACACAGATCTGCGGCTGCTTCCCGGAATAGCTCCGGAACGTATTGCAGGAAACCGCAACCCCCCCCCCCCCCCCTCTTAACCCCCAAGAGTAAGTCTTCGGGTTTTGGTGAGCAGACTTCAAAGCCGATGGGCCCACTTTTCGCACAACCTGGCGGCTCCCTGGAGAGAGGTTCCGCACGCCTGTCAACCCACACAGCCAGCGGCACTGAGCTTGCTCCCTGGTACCGCCTGGGGGCGTCTGGGACAGCACATGGGCATGCAGCAAGGCACACCAGGGTCCGTGGGCTGGGGATGCGGCTGGGGGGGGGGGGGTCCGATAGGGGTGCATACATAGTTTTGATGTTTTGCTGAGAGGGAGGCAAGGCCGCATGGGCAAAGTATCCAAACATTGCTGCAGTCAGGACAGAGCTGTGGAGAGGTGATGTATGGGAACGACCACAATTTTAGAACCCGGGCGTCACACGCACACACACACACACACACAGACACACACACACACAGACACATACACACACACACACACACACACACACACACACACAGATTCGAATGGATTCCTTGGCACACACACACACACACATACAGGCTGCATGGGGCGGGAATCCAAACATTGCTGCAGTGTGAACATTGCTGTAGAGGGGTGCTGTATGATAGCGAACGCTTTGGATCTGTTGAAATGATTGGGCGTCACACACACACACACACACACACACGTGTGCGATGACTGACAACAGGAAGCCACCTGCGACCACCACTACCCCCTTCAGGGACTCCCATTCAGGGGCAGGTTAAGGAATCAGTGTGCCAGTCGTCGGGCATGCCGGCGAGGCATTTGGACAATGAACTCATGGTTTCGCTGATGAATGGTAGGAGCTTATGTCCGTTGAAACTCGCAGTTTGAGCATGTGACGAATTCTTCATGACGCACACACACACACACAGCACTTGTCTGTAGTCTTGATGTTGTTCAGAGAGGCAGGATAGGTTGTTGGGGACAGCGCGGCTGAATCCAAACATTGCTGGAGTGCAAACAAGGCTGTGGAGTGGTATGATAGCGAACGCTATGATGTTGCTTCAATGATTTAGCATCACACACACACACAGGTCTCTTTTGTTAACCCCTTCACGTGGTGGGACCGTTGGCACCGAAAGTTAACAACGCATCAATCTGAGCTGCTTGGCAGCGCACGAGGCCAAGGGCCAGTTTCAGCAACTGGATCCCGGGTTTCCATTTTCAGGGCCCCTCCCCCGGGCCACACACAATGCCGCCCACGGTCTCTGCCACGGATGTTGCAGCCATCACGGCGGCAGTACTCGAGAAGTTGAGACAGGACGTCACTGCAGCGGTTACGCAGGCGCTGGGACAGCGACAGGGCAATGGAGTGCCCTCCAGGCGCAGCAGGAGCGAGAGCTTGGGCGAACGGCAGCGGCGAGAGCAGCCTCCAGCAGTGCGCAAGGACACGGACACTCCGCCCTCTGGCAGGAGCCGCAGCAGGGGCACACAACAGCGCTCGGGGAGCCCGCGCGCGCTACGGACACGCGGCACCACGCCGGCCACGGTGAAGGCGAAACCCGGCACGGCAACGACCGAGAGTGCCCTGCTCGCTACTATCGAGGAGTTACGAGGCACTATACGCGATCTGAGGAAGGAGATTGCAGCCCTGCGCAACGCTGGGGGCTCGCAGCAGCCGCAGGAGGCAGGAGCGCGGCAGAAGGAGCGGCGCGCCCGCGAGGAGGAGAAGAAGGACGCCACGGAGAGGACTCAGCTGGCACAGCCCCCGCCCCAGCAGACCTACGCGTCGGCGGTGCAGACGTCCACGCGGAGAGGGCGTGCGCACACGGTGGTGATCGCCAAGAAAGAGCCTCAGGCTGCAGGTATCCCTCTCCAGCCAGTCGCGGAGGAGCTCCAGAGAACGGCCGAAAAGGGAGGATATGGTGCTGTACTGCCGGCACGGCCGTACAGGGATCGCGATCCGGTAGACACGGGTATGACTCAGCTGGCGCCGTCGTCTACGCCAGCGCAATGGCCCACGACGCTCAAGAAATTGCTTGTGGTGGGCAAAGCCACGGAAGATGCATGGGCTCTGGCCTCGGAGGCGCTGATGACTCACAAGAGCCTGCAGGAAGTGGCTGCGATCGTGAATGTGGGGTGCCCGGGAGCAGCACCGGCGATCGATACCCTGCTTCGCTCGGTGGGATGGAGCAAGGAGGAGCTGGCTCTCACAGGCGCTCACCTGTCAGTCACGGCGACCAGCAGATCCAGCCAATGGGAGCCTGTCGACCCGGGGCCAGCGGTGTGGCCACCGGGGTATCGTCTGCTGCTAAGGTGGAGCACGAAGGAGACCCGAGAGGACAAAGCACCGCAACCGCTAGCTGCGGTGGTCACTGCAGGCACTGCAGGAATGGCACGCCTGTATTGCTCGCTGGACAAGTTGGAGGTAGCCGACGGCTTACCTCCCAACCGAACGAAGGCGGATGCCACCAGGTGGGGGTGCAGAGTGGCCTGGGACCACCTGAAGGAGATAGTCCAGCCGCGGCTGAAAACAGAGGCCGCCCATGGCAGTCAGGGGCGGCCCGGGGGACACGCTGGAGGTCGCCATGGACTTGAAGATGGAACAGGTCCGATCGGCGGTCCGTCACTCGGGCAGATGCCCGGGGGTCGAGTACTGGGCGGGCAAACCAGCCCCAGAGGCGCTAACGACAACCACTGTGTGGATGAATCTCCCGACGGAAATCAGAACGACCACGGCCGACATATGGACACGCCTACAGGAGGCCCCCTGGTTTGCGGGGATACGCGCCGTAGATCGGCCAGGCAGGATTGGGGTCTCCGTCTGGGGCCCTGCGCCAGTATGCGACGACATTCGCGGGCGACTGGCGGCGGAGCTGGGTACAGAGGTGAAACGGCCCAAAACACTTGCTCGAGTGTACGGCTATGGGCCTGGCTTTGGCCTGGATGCCTGTGATCCGCACTCCTATGCCCAGCAGGAAGTACGCCGGGTGTGGCCGTCCATGGATGTGAAGCTACTGGACTGCCAGCATCTCACGCGGTCCGGCCTTCAGCGCCCCACCTTCGCGCTTACTCTGGAGGGCGTACCGAAGGAATGGGAGCAGTCCATCTTGCGGGAGAGCGACGCGCGGCTGCGACAGAAGGTATGGGTCCGGTGTGTGACCCAACAGACCGCAGGGCAAAGGAAGCATGTGGGCCCTGGCACACAGCTGGTACGTGGCCCCCGGCCGGAGGCGGAGGACCCCAGCCAACAACTGGCACAGCAGGAGCCGTGGAGGTCGCCGCAGAACGACGAGGTGGAGAGCGAGGAAGAGGACATGAACGGAGCAGGCGAGCTGTGACGCACGTCTGGGGAAGGGCCCGGATACTGATCCTATGGTTGTCGCTTGCGGGATGGCTCTGGCTGATTGCGGCTACGACATCGACGACAGGCGGCGTGCACATGCCTCAACGACGCCCCCTGCCTACTCTGGGATGGCCGAAGCAGTATGATCTGCAGACCCCCCCCCTGGGGGGGCCCCAGGATCCGGACCCTCAGCCCGGCAGGAGGGTGTCTCTACGCCCACAGCCCAGGAGGGCGCCCCGGGAGGAGGCGATGGCCTTGGGTCCCCTCCGGGGGGTGCTAGCAGGATGGCTCCGGTTGGATGCGACTACGATATCGGCGGCAGGCGGCGTGCGAGTGCCCCAGCGGCGCCCCCCGTCGGCTCTGGGGTGGCCGAAGCAGTACGACCTGCAAGCCATGCTGCTGGGCCGTTGTGGGGATATTCATCCGAGGCCGGGACCCCTGCAGGTGGAGTCCGCGAATGTGACCTCTCTTCGGCGGCACTGGCGGCAAGTCATGACCTCCAAGGCCGACATAGTGTGCCTTCAAGAAACGCGGCTCACCGCAGCAGGACAGAGAGCCATGGCCGCGCTGGCACGCAAAATGGGATGGTGCGCGCTCTGGGGCGCGCCGCTCGATCATAACGGAGCGAGAGTATGGGACACAGGCCCCGGCGGCGTGGGCATACTGTATCGCCCAGGCATGGTGATGCAGCTGGCGGCTCGCCCGGCGGATGATGAGGCCGTCCAGGCACTGTGGGCGTCAGGGAGGTGGATGCATGCCCACCTGGCGCATGCGGAGGGCCGCAGCATTCTCAACGTACAAGTGGCCTATGGTATCGTGGCACAAAAACCCCCTAATGCCCAGCTATGGAAAACGGTGTTGCGCTACACGGCCAGGCTGGGGAATTCCCCGCGGATAATATGTGCAGACTTTAATTTCCGACTCTCCGACGAGAACGACATGCCGAGGGAAATGTTCACAGCATTACGGAAGGGCCTCCTCGTGGATGTCATGAGGGCCCGTGCGGAGGCCCGGGGGCATAAGCCATGCCCGACCTACCAGGGCGGCTCGGGCGCGGAAACCCGCATTGATGGGATCCTGACGGACCCCAGAGTGGCCTCCCTGGTATAGGAGGACAGGGTAATTAAGAAGCCGGGGCTGCCGGGTCATTCTCTCCTGCGAGTGAGCATTAGCCTGGACATGGCGAACCAGAAGGTGACCAAGATCAGGAGCCTGGAGGACCCTGAGGAGCACAACATGCACACGGAGGAACGCCAACGGCTGGCCTCAATTTTCTGGGACAGCATGCGTAGACCCTAGAAAGCGGCGGTATGCGCCGAGGACGTCAACGGCATGTGGCACACGTGGACATGGGCGGCGGAAGAATTTTTGCTGATGGAGCTCGGGGAGGATAGCACCGTGGAGTCGGCGCTCCGCATGCATTGGCCGGGCCCCCCGGTGGTGAAGACCGACCCGATGGAGCTAGAAAAACGGGGGCGGGGCACGTCGCATACAGTGGCCACTACCAAGCTTTGCCCTAATAAGAAACTGCCCAGCGGGGCCCCAAAAACCAGAGCCATTCGGATCATGGACGCGGTCAAAGGAGCGCTGAAGCAGGTGCTGCGGTATGTTCGGGCGCAGGAACAGCAGGCTTGACAAGAGTGGGCGGGTGGCCCAGGGGGGTAGAGCAATGCTGGCTCTCTGCGCACAGGGGCATGGACCAACTGCAACGGGAGCGACCCCCCCCCCCTGCCCCCTGGAGGGGATTGTGGTGCCTTCGCGAGACAGACTATGCGATGCCCGGACGTTGGAGCAGCTCATGGCGGCCCTGGAAGCGGCGGTACGAGCGCGAGCGCTGGCGGAGGAGAGGGCGCGAGTGCAGGCCTGGAGACAGTGGATAGATGAATCCTGGGCGACCTCGCCAGGGGTGGTATATCGATGGATCAGAGGAGCGGGGTACGCAGCCTTGCAAATGGTGCGGACCCCAAGCGGGGAGTTCACGGCGAACATTGCAGAAATGGATGAGGCCATCAGAGCGGCTTGGGCGCCAGTGAACAGACGCTATGAGGCGAACCCGGAGCCCTCTGTCGACAAGTTCATGCAGGTATATAGGCACCATGTGCGACACAGTGCGATGAAGGCCAGAATACTCACAGGTGACGTACTGCTGCAGCAGGCACGCAAAATGGGGGTAAAAACGGCTAATGGCCTGGACCTCTGGTCAATTGGCCTGCTTAAGCGCCTCCCGACACCCTTTTGGGACGCGCTGGCGGAGCTCCTGCGCATGGTGGAGCGCACAAGACAGTGGCCAGACAGGGTGGCAGAAGGTTTCACGTCGCTCGTGCCCAAAGGAGAAGGGGGGGGGCGACCCCATGAAGCTGCGGGGGCCCTGGACCCATACGGGCCTCCCTCTATAGTATTGTTCTCCCCCCCCCCACACACGGGTGTTTTGTTTGCCCCCTGCACATTGGTAACACCACATACCCAATGTCATGCACAGGCCCACGGCAGAGCCTGTGCATGACAACAAGCCGGCCACGGCCCATGAAGAGCAAGTGTCGGAGGTCATCAAAGACCTGAGAGAAACAATTCGAGAGCTGCGTGCAGCCCTCCAGGTGACAGGGAAGGGGCCTGCGCAGGTAGACTAATCCAAGGATCATGCTGCTGCGACAGACGCACATGCACACACACATACACAAGTTGCGGATACCAAATCCTCATACCGAGCTGCTCTGCTACGCAAAGCCGGAGCACAGAGCCACCTGGTGGTCAAAGCGGTCCCAAACCTTGAGGAGCCTCTGCAGCCCACGGCCAGCTTGGTGCGCACCAATGAGGGAAAGCATGAATTGCAAGAGGCTATGCAAAGGCCACAGCAAAGCTGAGCTGAAAATGCAGCAGATGGGAGCCTCCAAGCTTGTCTCGGAATGGAAGGTCACGGAGGCGACAGAAAAGGCCTTCACGCATGTCTTGCTGGTGTGTTGGCCTAAGCGCTCAAGAAACATGACAGCATCCAGAGTGTGAGCGTGCACGTGCTGGGCACAGGGGGGAAGCGTCATGTGGCCACAATTCAAGGGATATTGGAAGCCATGGGGAGAACCAGGGAGAGCCTCACCATCAACAATGTAGTGCTCGGCGTCAAGGTGATCACCCGCAGGATGGAATGGAGTCCAAAACAGGACACGGAGACCACCGTCATCCCGCCTTATCACTCACGACTGCTATGCTGAGAGCAATCAGCGGAAGGCACAGAAAGTGAGGACACGGAGCCAGAGGAATTGCCCAAGGAAAAACCATCCATCCGTGTCATATGCTGCCTGGATCCAACTATGTTGCGCACAGGAGGCGAGGAGGGCGCAAACGTGAGGGCAGCCAGGTGGACTAAGGACAAGTGTTGGGAGCTCACGGCACCGTACTTGAAACCCACGGTGGCGACCCCCCCCCATGCAGGTGGGCAAAAGAGGAGCAAAATTCGAGGTAACGATGATGCTGCCAGCATCTATAGTGAAGCAAATCCTCCGTAACAGCGGACGGGTCACTGGTGCAGAGTCCCGTTGTTCATGAGCTGCGATAACGACGTCAACACGCTGCAGGCGAACATGGTGTGGGTTAAACTCCTGGCCAGCGCAAAGCGCTCCACTGCTGATCAGTGGCGCAGGCTGCACAAGCAGCCATGGTTTGCTGGCATTGTTGCCGGGGACCGGTAAGACAGACTGGGGATACGCGTCTGGGGCGGCCCATCATTCCAGATGTGCATAACAAGATTGCGGGGTTGCTGCGCATTGAACTGCCCCCCCCCCCCCCCCCTGTCACACGAATTAGCGTAAGGGGGTTTGGCATCTTGATGGGCCTAATCTCTGGTTCCCCGTCTGCAGCACAATGCGAAGCAGACAAAATTCTCGGTGCAAATACCGTGGCAGTCCTCAAGTGCCAATGTCACAGTGGGTTGACCTCCCCTGTTTTTGACATGGATATCACAGGAGGCCCAGCCGATTGGGAGGGATGCACGGTTCCAGCCAAGGACTCCCGTATGCCAGTACGTTGTTGGCACAAATGCGTCAGAAGATCTACTGCCCCCCAGTACAAAGCGATCAGCAGCAGAGCAACCCTTCCCGCAGCAGGGACCCCCCCCCCCCCGAGGGTGAGGAAATGAAAGACACAGTGGAAGGGGAGGAAGGGGAGGACATCCTGTAGAACCCCCCCACACACAGACATGTAGGTGCCCTGGCACAGGTCGTTTAACGCTAATTAACACAAACGTCACGTCACTGTGTGTTCACCATGAGGACGTCTTTAGGTTTCAGGCAGATGTTGTTGGCATGCAGGAGGCCAGGCTAACAGAAGCAGGACAACGCTGCATGCAGGCTGCAGCTGCGGATTTTGGCTGGGCATGTTTCTGGGGCAAAGCATTGGGGCAACCTACAAGTGGCATCTGGGCCCCCCCTCGAGGGAGGAAGGGGCATGCTTTTCCAAAAGGGTTGGAGTGTACGCAAGGTGGAGGAAGATGAAGAAGATCCCATAGCAAGCAAACTGTGGCATTCAGGGGGGTGGCTACACGTGTGCGCAGGGATAGGGTCCAGCGGCATCGTAGTAAACATGTGTGTGGCATATGGCATTGCCGGCAACGCAGCACTGAATGGCGAGTTCTGGGAGTTAGTCATCTGCTACCTCAGCCACGACACGGGTATTTTCTCTTCACCAACACAAATTTTGACTTCGATTCTTTTCACAAATTTCCGGCAGCACCACTCACAGCCCTCGCAGACGGTTGGCTGGTCGATGCTGACCGCACTTTTTCAATTTTACAGCAGCAGCCGTGTGTCAGCAGCTTCTCGCGTGACGAACAATCTTTCACACGTATTGATGGTATGTTGGGAAGTGCTGTACACATAGGGTCCTTGTCAGACGTGTCCACGGTGCAGCGGCACTCGCCGCCAGGACATCGGACATCGGCTTGTTCGTTACGTTTTTGATTTGGATAGCCCCTCGCAGAAGGTTATCAAGACGTGGAAGCTACCCCCCCCCTTCTCCTACCCAACAAGATCGCATAAACATCTCCATCACATCTACAATGAACTGCTGCGGCCATATGCGGATGAACGGGGCCGCATGGGATGTCGTCTTGCTGGGCCCAGTGTGGTCTCTTGGAGCCTTTTTTCTGTCCCTCGGTGCTGTGCGTGGTGCATAAGGCAGTGCTATGTGCCACGCCTACTTTTTGTGATCCACATCCACTTGCTCCAGAGATCCTCAACGGGTTTTCCCGACTCCTCAGGGGGCCGCAAACCCACCTACTGTCCAAGGTCTGAGGAGCCCTGGGGGCACTGCGCGCAGTCATCCAAGTCATCCGGTGGCAACACAAGTAGGCAGGCATAAGGGGCAGCAGAGCGCTGGCATCGGCCAAGCGCAAGGCCCAGCAAAAGGTGCACCTGGGCACAGCCCCAGGCAGGTGCATAATCTGGTTTCAGAGTCAGCTCATCCTCACTCCGTATTAGATCCGCTACCAGTCATTTGTGGGATCATCGTAGAATTGGACAGCTCTGAACATTGATTCCAAGATGGTGTCTTAAGCACCATGCAGTGAGCAGGCTACGCCAGCTCATGTCAGCCCCCTCCCCCCCCCCCAAAAAGCAAGGCAAAGAAAAGGGAAAAGGTGCCTAAGCACATCAAAGGGGCAGCACTCCTGCCCAAAGCGCAGGAGGGCATTCAAGGCAACAGGGACAGGGGATGGCATATGGCCTTCAGGGACGGCTCAAGGGACGAAATAGCAGGGCTGGCTCACGCAGTTTGGGGTTTGGTGTGGGTGCAGGGATGACAGACAGAACCTGGCACGGGCGCATGCCCGTGCCAGCACAGGGTGCTGACTGCAGTGCGGGCCAACCGCACTGGAGTTAAGTTGCATGTAGTCACAGACTCAGAAACGATATGTGCTGGACTCACCGGGAAGTGTGACAAGTGGGAAAGGCATGGGTGGGTAGCAGGGTTTTGCTTAGTGTGCGTCCCACAGAATCCTCAGAATTCCTGGGAGGGTGGGTTTCCAACTATGCACCCCCCCTCCCCTCCCGTGGCGTGGCTGTTTGCTGTTTGCTGCATGTCTCATTTCAGGAGTTCGCTGGGTGGGTGGGCGGGTGGGTGGGTGTCTAATAGCCCCCCCCCCCCCCCTGGGGGTGGGGCATTTCTGGGTGCCTGGGTTTCCCAAAATCTGGGTGGGTCTCTAAATCAACCCCTCGCCCCCCGGTGGTAAAGTCAAACCCTGGTGGGTAGGGGTCCACTGGCCCATCGTGATTTGTGGCAGCAACTTTTGACAAGTTGGAAACTATTGTGCGTAGTGGGTATATTCAATGGGTCCTTTCTCATGTTGCCGGTAAAGAGCAACAACAAAGCAGACAGGTGTGCAACACAGGGTCTGCCCGACAGCTCCCAAGTCCTTGGGTGGAAGTGGCTTGCTGAAAAACATAGCTTAAACTTAGGGGCAAAACACAGGTGCTAACGGTGATATAACTCAATGCCCCCAACATCGTCCTGGTCTAGCCAAGTGGCCAGACCTGATTTGGGCATCACGCACGCATGTCGCAACATGCAACAATGTTGCCTTTGCTACCATGAGTCGATTTGGGTGGATCAGATTACTCAAAAATGTCCGGAAAAGTGGTGTTGGAATAATTGGTCAAACTAGGGTGCCCCTAGTGACACAGCCATATGCAACCGGAAGGGCCGCTGGGTGGCCAAGTGGCCGGAGCTGGTATGCACAGAATGTTTCAGTTCTGACTAGGATTCAGTTTGGGTGCAATCAGCATGTTGGAATGCGTAGGGCAAGATACCCACTTCCCACTGTGCCTTGCATTGCGGTAGCGCATAGAAGGAGTCCCACTACCCGTTGCACGGCTGTGTACTGAAGGAGTCCCACTGCCCACTGCCCTCTACAGTGCGGCAGTGTATAGAAGGAGTCTCACTACCCTCAGCACTGTGTAGTGTGGCAGTGAACATTCAGAGTCCCACTACCCACTGTCTTTGCCCGTGCAATGTGACTCTGCACGAAAGGGATCGCACCGGTGGGATCTTGGCGTTCATTGCCTCTGAGGGAAGGGGGTAGTGCAGATATTTCTGTGCATTGCACTCAACCATCATGTAGGGGGCATTCTACAGGAGTATGTTGCAGCACTGTAGGCGGTGGGTAGTGTAGATCGTTCGGTACACTACCGCACTATAGGGGGGCAGGGTTCCCAATTTGGTTTCCAAGTGGAGGTTTTACAACCCTTCTCAGGGTCCAAGGTGAGGGGGCACCCTTAGTGCAGTGCGTGCACAGTGCAATTATTTGGCCGTTTGGCCGTACTAGAAACCCATAGTTCGTGATAATAGGGCCCTCATTGTTGTCTGACAACAGGTTTTTGATGCTTCTTCTTCATCGGAAATATGGCATATTTGGGTTTTTACCGTATGTCACCCATTTTTACTTATTTTAACCCCCTTTTTTGCACTTTTTTTTGCTCACTTCCCCGCATGTTTTCTTTTGTAGGTGTTCTACACCCACAGACTGGGCTTCCGGTTCCCGCAAAGGTTGTTGGCCATTTTGACAAAGGATATGTGGACTTGGAGTATCATCAAGATGGTGTGCTGGTGGTCAATCATGGATGCCCCATGGACTCTATCTCCTTTGGTATCCCAAGTCTCGATTCACCCCCACCATCTCCGGAAGTCCCTCTCGATGGCCCCGGTGATGAGGGTGATGGCAGCGCTTTTTTGGGGGGTGGGGGATTTAGTCTAAAAGTAGCGCGCAGTGCAAGGGCTCCCCCTAGGCAACACATTTTAGCAGCAAGGAGGCGATCCAGAAGTCTTCTTGGAAACACCATGGCTGAAATCCAGCATTCAAATAGCTCAAAAGGCCGCGCAGCAAATGCGCATCACAGCAAACAAGTTTCGTGTGATTTCGAGCCGCCTAGCCTGTTCTATGGCCGATTTAGTGTGCGAAAATGGCCATTTTTGGCCACCTTTTAGGACAAGCGTCCTGAAAGTTCACGGCAATCATTAGTGTGTCAAGCAGGCGTTTACTATGAGGGCCGTTTTTGTTCCATATTGATTGGGCTATTAAATGATTGGAAATGGGTGTTCAATGAGGCATCTCGTACGCGGTGGTGCAATGCAGCGGTCCACTTGAGGGTGAAAATGAGCCGTTGTTCATCTTTTTTTCATGAGAATCATCTTGAACATGCAAGACCACCTCCAACCTAGGCCGTTCTTTTTCCACGGCCATTTTCCTATGCATTGAGCAACACTAGGGCCCAGCTTGGTCCTAGTCGTAAGTCTTGATAGTGTAAAGGCTTCAGTACACCGCCACACTACAATGGGCAGTGGGTAGTAAGAATCCTTCTGTACATGGCCAAAGTGCACGGGCGCAGTGTGCATTGGGCCTTCTTCTGCATACCTACATACCGCCAACTTGCATGTTGCTGACTGCACAGTGCAGTGGGCAGTGGGCCTCCTTCGTAAACTGCCCAACTTTAGGGGACAGTGGGCAGTGGGCCTCCTATTCATTGCCCTAGTGTAAAGAGACCTAGGATACTGGGAATCCTTCAGTACGCTACCTCACTGAAGGGGGCAGGGGGCAGTGGGACTCCTTCAGTACGTTGCCGCACTACAGGGGTTAGTGGGCAGTGGGAATCTTGCTGTACACTGCCACATTGCAACAGGGCAGTGGGTATTGGGTATCATGTAGCACACTGCTACACTGTAGTGGGCCCACTATCCCTTTAGTGTGGCAGTCCCACCGCCGCGTGCCCCCTGCTGTATGGTGGTATATGGATCCACTGTGCACTGCCCGGAGCAGTGCCGCAGTGTACTTTAGTTTTGCCACAGCCCACTGCTCCCTGCGGTGTGGCAATGAGGCTACAAGACCAAGATTCAGTATTGGGGCCCACTCGCTGACTAGTTCCCATTGGTGTTACATGCCAGCCATTGTGTTTGGGTAACAGTGCCTTTGGCACACACCCACACATGTGGTGTATGTTAGCGAATGCTATGAGATTGCTTGATTGCTGAAAAAAAATCGCGTGTCCACTTATGCAGATGAAATGAGCACAGGAATTTGAATTTTGAGCACTTTGTGTGCGGGCACTCGGCATGAGTGTAAAGAGTAGAGATCGATTCCTCCAGCTTACAAATGCTTGGGGGGAACCGGCTCATTCAGGCATCACGAAGCCCAAACAAGTGCAAAAGAGGCAATCCCATGTTTCCAAGTTCCACGAAATTGTCGACCAGGCGACCGAGCACATGAACATGAGTGAGCAAAAGGTGAAACAATCGGAGCAAAAATTGCTGAAGCTAATTGAATTGGCCGAGGAGCTTGCATGCCTCAATGCTCAAAGGGCTGCAGATGACGTAGCTTTCCCAAAAGCTTCTTTCCTTGAAAGGTTCTCGGAAGCAAACCGGGGGAAACCGCGGCCGCGCAAACAAGCCAAACAGAAGGGGCCCAAGCTTCCCAAGAAGATGACGGTCGACGGGAACCCAAATTACGCAGCCCTCACTGCCTCTTTTCTCGCTCGGCACGGGCAGCAAGAAATGGAAGCTCTGTCCACAGGAACCTCTAACGTCCGCCTCACAAAGGGGAATTCAGCGATGATTCGCATGGGGTTGAGTTTTGATTTGAACATGCCAGACGCCGAAGACGGGGCTTCAATTGCATCAGGGCCTGCTTCCGCGAGAGGGCCAGAATCACTAGCTTTGACTGCCCTACCGGACTTTGAGATTGGAACCAGCTCACTGAAGAGATACTTGCACGAAAGGGGCTGGGCTCTGAATGAGGGCATCATGGGTGATGGGGATCTCAGTGATGATGATTCAATGGAAGAATTGGGGCTGGAGCTGGATCCTGTGAAGAGGGGCAGGGCAATCAAACAAAAGAGGCGGGTGATCAGGCAAGAGTACCGAGAGTCTGTCCAGGAGCACATCGACCGCCGTGAGGCACGCCGTACCGCTGGTCGAGAGCAGCGTGACGTGCTGACCAGGATGCGGCAGCACGGCACCCGCGTGGCCATGTGGCTGACCATTGTGACACTTAATTCACAGTCGTTCATGGAGGCACCGCGCCGGCAGAGGACAACGATGTTGCTCCGCCGCTTCTTCATGCCCCTGTGGACGAGGTACTGGGCCCTGAAAAAGCGGCGAATGGGGCGCAAATGGATGGTGGCACAAGGGAGAGGGAAGATGGAAAAGCTGACCCCTGAAGTACTGCGGGGTACTGGGCCGCTCTTCAGCAAATGGGATGTGGACAATCTCAACTCCTTCATCAACAAGATGTTCCCCGTCGTCTTCCGCCCCGGCGAATACATCTGCCACTTGGGGGACTCGTCGTACGTGCTGTACATTTTGGTCGGGGGCAGTGTGGACGTCATCATTCTGCCCCCCAACAGCCAAACCAAAAAGCGCGGCAAGAAGTCAGGCCTCACCGTGGCCACGCTGACCCCCACCAAATACTTCGGGGAGTACGGCGTGTTCGCAGACGAGCCCCGCGCGGCGACGCTGTACTGCGCCACGCGAGTCTACTGCTGGGCCTGCACGAAGGAGGTGTTCTGCTTCCAGCTGCAGCGACTGGCCCCGGAGGTGGTCGCGGACATCAACAAAGCGTTTGAGGCCATGGTGGTGAAGATCTACAAAGTGCGTCCTGCGCAGTTGGCGTCCACGAACACTTTCTTGAATTGGAATCCTTCGCATTTGGACGGGCTCGTCAAGGAGTTCGAGCCGGTGGTCTTCTACGAGAACTCCATCATCCTGAAGCAGGGGGACGCGGGCAGTTGCATGTACCTGATCGCACGCGGGCGATGCGAAGCCATCCACTCGCAGGACGATGCACCGAACGATGAGATGCTTCTGGGACCCGACATGCAGTTTGGGAACCGCGCGTGCATCTTCCTGGAGGGACAGTACTACACCGTGCGGGCGCTGAGCACTGTGCAGGCCTGGCGCTTGAAGAAGGAGGTGCTGATGTACCACATGCTGGACCGGCCCGACTGGTTCCTGCGGGCGAGGCAGCGCATGAACCGGGAGCTGGAGAAGAGCATGCCCAAGCCGTACTTCCACATCTTCGTGGCGAGCAGCGGGTTCCTGGAGGGGTTCCCCCACAGCCTCGTGGAGCAGCTGTACCACGACCACTTCAAGCCGAAGGTGACGGAGACGGGGCTGCACGTTGTGTACCGCGGGGACCCGCTCGTGGACTTTCTCTACTTCGTGAACGGCCACGCGACGGACGCCGCGCTGCCCCCCCGCTACTTCGCGGGGTGGGACTACGTCAAGAAGAAGCGCCCACGGTGGGAGAAGACCATCACGGCCACGGGGCGCGTGGAGACCTGGCTCTTGCCTCTGGGCTCCATTCTGTCGGTGCTCGAGAAGACAAGCTCGAAGGTGTTGGATCGCAAACCGGAGCTCAAGACCGTGCTGACTCGTCTGCAGGCGCACCAGGAGCTACTGCAGGAGATCACCACCGGAGATGCGTCGTAGAGGGCCCGGGTGCGGCGCGCAGACGACCGGTCGTCTGTCCCCGCGCCGCCGGCCCGGGCACACCATCTCACAGACGCGACGCCGTGCCGCCGGTGTTCTGGTGCTGACCTGGTCACGCCTGATCGCCAGCCTGTCGGCCGTGCCGCCGGCGAACATTGTACATAAAGTCGAGCTCGTGCTGCTCCTGCGCCGCAGTCAAAGGCCACAAGGCGGACAGTCGTCACCCGCGCGCGGCACAGTTCACAAGGACGGAGGGCGGGGGGAGGGCGGGGCGGCGGGTCCTGGTCCCCTACCGCATTGGCGTGTCCCTGCGGAGGTGCAGCCCATCTTGGCATTTCTCAGGCCTGGCCCGCTGCAGCTGCCGATGCCCCTGAACATGATGGAGTCACTGCCGTGCGCCTTACTTCTACAAGACGGTGCCGAGTCGCCCAAGATCCCATCGTTTCCTTGTTCTGGCTGGTGTTGTGGCTGCGGCCCAACGCGGGGGTGAGGGCCAGGGGCAGGGACCACGCCATCACCAGTGCTGGTGTGAACGCCCATGGTCACACATCCAGGCCACGTTTATAAGCCTTAAGTTGCAAAGGGGGGGGGCGGGGATCCAGGTGGGTGGGTCTAAGGCTCTGGGACTCCCCCCCCTCTCATAATTCCGAGGGGTTCCTGGCGAGGGGGGCGGCCTGTTCGAATTCCAGACCCCTCCCCCCCTCCAGACCCCAAAGCTTTCGAACCGTCTTTCTCCAATTTGAGATTTGGGGGAAAGTGTCAGCGCTGAAGGCGCCGAAAATTTTTTTTTGCCCTCCTGAGGGGTGTGTCTATACTCAAAATACTCAGAATTTTATGGAGAATTCAAAAATGGGTGAAAAAACACAGAAAAAATTTTGACCCCTGACCTGACCTCCGGGTCGGACCTTGGCTGATGGGAGCCTGAGCTAATGGGCAACTTTATTCTGAAGGTTTTTTTACCCCAGTTGTGGATGTTCAAAATGATCAGCGCGTCGTGGGGATCATTTTGAGGAATGTATGTTGGGGTGCCCACTGACCGGGAGCCCGGCGGCTGACCGGCCGACCCACCTTATCCCCCTCCCTCCAGACCCCCAAAAGTTTTCGCACCTGATTGGGGTCTAGAATTTGAACAGGCCGCCCCCCTTGGTTCCTGGGTTGGGCTCCTGCCACACCTTCTTTCTTTGTTTACAGAAGCCCTGTCTGGCTGTTTCTTTGTTGAATGCCGGGTGTGCAATTTTTTTTCACTCTATGTGTGTGCACCCAAAATGCTCAGAGTTTAATGGAGAATTCAAAAATGATGGTAAAACAGTGGTTGGGACTTTTGTCTGGACATCATGTGCAGGGTTTGAATGATCTGTTACAGACGATTTCCAGATGTGAGCAGTAGCCAGAGTTACTTACTTACTTAATACTTAGCTGAACTGTGGAAGCTCATTGGCTCAATACCTGCTGTACACAACTTTTTGTCTGTCAGTGGTCTCTGTTCTTTTCCATTTATTCCACAGCTCTCATGATGATTTGACTTACAAAGAATGCTCCCCAGAGAATTATAAGAGAGGGGGGGGGGGTCCCAGGTTGGTCCGAAGTCGGGTGGGTGGGTTTCGTCCAAAATACCCCCCCCCCCCGCCCCTTCTTGTAAACGTGGCCTGACGTATATATTGCACAGTGCATACAGATCCCAGTTTGTGTTAGGCTTCTGGGATCCGCCGTTGCGCTACAGAAATGGCGTTGGTTGTACACCATAGGTCCGGGTTAGTGTTCGCAACACCACAGTAAAACAGAGATTCAATCGAATTGCTCTTCAGCTGGCAGGTGGGAGGCTGCAGTGTCGCAACTACCTGGCCACAGCTCCAACACTGCATTGTATGACACACGATGCATTCGAAAATGTGACCCCAACCCTGCCCCACCCAAGCCCCCGTTACTTGTAGAAAGGCGCCCAGCCTCAAAGAATGCATGACACACGATGCATTCGAAAATGTGACCCCAATCCGCTGCACAATGCCCCACCCAAGCCCCCGTTACTTGTAGAAAGGCGCCCAGCCTCAAATACTGTCTGTGTTCTGATTGGCCCGACGAGGTGTTTGGAGACCGGTGCCCTGTGGCATTTGCTCTTTTGTGCTTCGTATTGTCCACACTGGGTTATTGGTCGTTGGTTCATTTGTTTCCCAACGAAGTGTGTGTGTGTTTGGGTGTGTGTGTGTGTGTCCGTGCGTGTGCGTATGTGTGCGCATGTGTGCACACGCGAGCGCCAGAGTGGTGCATGGCACCGGCAGTGCCCATATTGTAAAGTGTTTCTTGCTATCCTGTTTTCTGCAAGGAAATACTGGGCGCAATGTCCACAATGGATTTCACGACCCCCTTTGCCACCTCGCCTTCCCTCAACACAGGCGTGCGGGGGTTTGTATGGGGGAGTATCATTTCGTGTCTCGGTATTGGATGCGTTGGTGGCGGTGATGGGGGGGGTGGGGTTGATTGGGATCCCTGGATACCTATAGCGCGCATTGTTATGCATGTTGACGAAAACCCTAGAGTCATGGGACAAGGAGCTTGTAACCTCCGCCACCGCACCTTCAGGCCTTGAGCCCACCATGCATGCACACCGGGCGCCCATGGACCCTAAGGAGGGCGGCCTGGGCCTATGGGCCATTTGTTGGAGTTATGTCCCATATCATCACCCTTGGTCAGTGGTGCTGTGCAAGCTCAGTGAGAAACAAAAACGATATTGCTGCAGTGTGATGGACAGGCACTTCATCATGTGTGAGAGCAGGCGGTAACACTTGGCTCAACAACCCTCTGCTCCCCGTATGTCACAGCATATGAGCAGTGCTACATCCCCACAGTCAACTCTCCCTCTTCCAAGCTACAGAGGTGTGAGTAGGCTGGCAGGACGCGTGATTCCTTATGATGAGACTCTCTAGCGCTCCCGAATCCATAGTCCGAATCCATAGTGTTTTGCACAAAAGGTGGGAGGGCACCTCACCACCCGAGGCAGCAGACCGCCATCCCAAGTCCTCTGTGACTCTGAAAGTTCCAATGAGGATGAAGCTCACAACCACCTGAGGCACCACCCCCACCCCCTATCTGTTAGCAATGATGTTCAAGAGCCTCCTGCACAGTCACCAGACCAAGATGCGGAGTCAGTGCTCCTAGAACTCCCTCTCAGCATGCATGTCCTAGGAGTATTCTTACGGTACAATAGTGGGCCTACAACCTCCAAGCTGTGCACGGATGGCTCCAGAAGGAATGGGGGAGCAGGAGGGGAAAGTTCAATGGTCATTTTCGGGCAGCCTTCAAAGTGCCTAGTGAACAGCAAGTCTACTAGGCAGAGATAGTAGCAGCCACGGTCGCATCAGAGCTCACCAAAGAAGGGGACTGTATCACGTTGGACAGCCAAGGAGCAACCAAAGCCATCCCACGTCCGCACGAGCGTGTTGTCCCTAGCCAAGATTTCCGGGACATAGGATACACCAACATGGTATAGAAGAAGCTGTCCACGTGTTGGGTCCCAAGACATAGGAAACTAGAACAAGCCGCCTCATATACCGAGTTTTGTGACCTCTGTGGCAGTACCGCCTCAGAGCGAGTGGCCAACATGGGGGGTGACCTCCGCCGGCAACCATGCGCTGCACTCAGGGCGGCACACCCACGCCGCCAAAAACCTAGCTGATGTGCCTTCATACACAGAACCCCACGGAAGGAGCACATTGGCTGAGCTAGAAGCCCCTACAATGGCGGAGAAGGGCCGCATACCTCCCATGGTTCTGCGGGAAGGCTCGATGGTGGGGATGTGCCCCCCCCCCCCATGGGACAGGAAGGATAAGCAATGTGTGCATTGCCGCCGGCACCATGGAGCATCCGTACAAACCTGACTGCTTGATTGGACTGCATGGGCGGCATTTTGGCAACAATGGCCACATTGGTGGGACCCATAGACCCGTAGGCCACGCCAAAGCATGGTTAACCCCAGGCTTTGAGGGGGTACAGAACCTTAGCGGTCAAGTTGCTTGTCCCCAAGTCATTAGTGGACTCTATCCCTCCTTAGGAGAAGAGATCCACGAGGGAAATCGCAGGCCAGTACCAGTATAGGGCCTTAGCTGGCGTATCCAAGCTAAGGAAGGCACTCACCCCCTACTCGCCTCTGCCCAAGGTCTCACACCTCTGGCCTACACGGTTCCACCCGTTGCTAAAGGAAGCATGGATGACTATTGCGTTTATGTGGAACCAAATGTGTGGCCCAATGCACACTCAACCCCCAAGAGAAAGGTCAAGCAAATCATGGAACTTGGGGGTAAAAAGTTGCCGCGGCAATGGCAACTTACTCACGGCCCTAAAATGCCATTTTGGCAAAACAATCTCTCAGGAGTGTGCACAGAAAACCACGTTGAAATTTTTTTAACAAAAGGGGTTCCATGGTGTCAATACCAATTTTTTTTGCCGCTGACAGCAGAACATGGGGTGGATCAAACACTAGGTCCAATGGTGTCAAAGGTGTGTTCCTAGGGGGGTTCAAAGGGAGGGGAGTTTTGGGCTCAGGGTTATCTTCGGGCACATGGGTACATGTGTTACCCCACAGGGTTGCACACCTATCCTACGCCTATTACAGAAGGGAAGATTGTCTTCTTGGCGGGTGAAAAAGGCATTATTCGTTTGGAGTGGCTGTATCTTTCCATCTATGCAGTTTGTACTATACTTTACACCGGGTTATGTGTTACCATGGGTGCTTCACATTGATACTAGTGTTCTACTTGGTAGCCCGGCACGATGTTTCTAAGTTTTGGTGTGCCCATTTACTGCTGGCAGTAGAAGTACTCCAGGACGACACATGCTAGTGAGTACATGTGGTATGACCATAAAACTATGGGCTATGCCCCTAGTGTACCCTGTATTACTCGGATATATACCCCTTTAGTGGGGGACCATGCGGTGGTGCGATATGCACGTGGTGGCCATGTGGTGACGAAGGTGGGCATTGAACCTACATCCACAATTTAACGACCACCATGCATACCGCTGCACTAGACGAGTGGATACCGGAATTCCAGTTTCAATTCCTTGTGAATTTTTTTCGCCGAAAAAAAATTTTGCGTCCCATGTGATGCGTACAACATTTCCCGGTCCTTGGTCCACTGTATAGTTGTTGTATAGTACTCCACCACACATTTCTTTCCATTTGCCCCTGTTGTAGGCCTGTAATACAATTCCCACGATGTTTCTACTGCTGGCGGTAAAACAGTTCGCCATATTCACCAAGCTTGACACTGTGGTGTGTTGCAGTACTATTGTCCCATTGATTCCTCCCCGGTGCCTACTGCCCTGTTGATGCCATCACCTGGGTATGCCATCTTTATCTTTTGTTGTATCTCAGGCTCTGGATTGTAGCATAGCAGTTGGAATGCTTGGATGACACTTTTAACATTGGCTGGAATTGCTTGGGCAGGGGCATCTAGTATTTGTTACCGACCATGATTGAGCCTTATCTTTTGGGTCCCATTGTTGCATCGTCCTACTCCATGGAACTCCACGCCACAAGTCTGGAGGATGTATGTAATCAGGACCATGGTACATACATATGTCTCCTTACCAGCATACACCAACCTACATGGGACATGTTCATGGGTACTTTCATGACGTCTTCTATGTTATTATCACGTTTGGTCAGTGGTGGGACATATATCCATGTGTTCCGGGTTGAGACACAGTTCTACTGCTTGCAGTAGAATACACGGCAATGGATTGTGTCCCACCAACAGTGTGTAGTACACGCACGTCTGTGAAATTGTTACGCCATACCACACAGTCAGTCCCCTGTACGTTGGTGTACTACAATTGGGTCAACTCTGCCCAAAAGCACATATGTTTTGGTGCCAACAGTAGAAGCTCCCTGCACACTGTGGTCTTTTATAAGACACCCATGTATTGCACCCTGCCCTTTGTTGACGTTGACCTGGACATGTGGCGTAGTCTCCTCAGTATGGAGACCCCTTATGAGTCCGCTAGGGACCTATGTGGGGATGCTGTTGATGACGGACCGGTAGAATTCCTCGTGTACTTTTGCCTGCAGCTGCGCATCGACCTCAAGACCCGCCGGCAGAACTCTTTGAACAGACCAACTTCAGGGAGGATTGGGAGGACCGAGGGCGGAAGCAATGATTGTTGATGTTGATACCAACCATCTTTATGTTGTATTGTACCCTGCTTAAGCATCCAAATAGTGCCCGGGCTAGCCTACCTCAAGACACTTCAAGGGTTTCCAAACGGGTTCGTGTTCACCTTGCCCCCTGTGGTTTGCTTGTTGGCGTCAGGCGCATGTGGCGACACGTGTAGATGTTGGTGACCATGAGGCCCTACGGATGTTGCAACACGGGGGGGGGGGTACACATGTTGCTTGGGTAGACCATTTCAACAAAGCCCGGTACTCCAAAAACCCGACCACTCGACGTGACATATCATTGTCAACAACCGCAATGGCACTTGTACCTGTTGGTAGTTTAAGGGGACATTTTGCGGGGCACCCCACACCTGACTCCCTGTACAGTGGCTCGGCATGTTGGCGACCTAAAGGATGCAAGGGTGTCTTTTATGGCCTTTGCAAAGCAGCTTGTGCACCAATGCATGGGTTTTGAGGAGGTGCGGTGCCCCTTGGATGTTCACTGCAAGGAGGTTGAGGTCACTCCATGGCACCCGTTAGTCATTCAAGATGTGCCTATCTCTGCAACCTTTGGGTTTCACAAGGCCATGTACGGTGTGCTTCAGCCGGCTAACAACTATTCCACACTAGTGTTACCTATGCTATGCGGCATTACCATTTACTACAGCTACCTGAAAATGTTGTACAGCTACCGGATGCAGCCACTTCCATCGCGCCATGTGTATGCTCCGTCCGTCCTTTGTTCGGTGTCTAGCATCCGTATAAGTACTGTGTTGATCAGCATGCACCTGACATGGTTGCTAGCATGCATTCATGCGGGCACCGTATTGTTTGTAAGAAAGATAGCTGTTCGGCCATGGCAGGGTGCCCGCGCCACCAATACCCTGCGGGCTACCATGGAGTGGCCTGAGGAACCTAGTTTTCCACCGTGCTTCAGCGGATGCAACGATCATGTATGGTGTATACCATTCACTGGGCGTGTTCTTTTTTTGGTGAGACTACGGCAGAGTGTCAGCCTAGGTTTGCCGCAGCAAGGGCGCATCTGCCGCGTGATGTGGCCGAGGTGGCTGTGCACCCCGTGTTCCATGAGTTGAAGCAGCAGTTCATGAACTGTGGTGCCCATTTTGGGTATACACGTCCACATCCCTTCCCCACTGACGGGGATGTTGTGGGCGATCTTGCCCCCCCCTGACGTGTTCGGAGGGGGGGGGGGATTCTAGTCCCCCCCGCTCGCCTTGCAGTACCCGCCCCTGCTGCTGCGGCGGATCCTGCACCTGCACACCCCGTGGTCCCTAGTTTGGATGGTGATGCTGCCTCCAACAGTGATGCATCATCATCTAACGTCTCCAGCTTGACGTCTGCTATTGTGGACAATGACAGCTCAAATGGTCTTCGCAATGTGACTGCAATCGATTAACCCCCATGGTTTTAGTGATAGCAGTAGAAGGCCACGACTGTGCTTAGTACCGCCCTTGGTAATGCACTGCATGCATACACGGTGCTGACCTAATCTGCTGTCACGTGTATTGAGTTTGGCTGTTGTTTTACGGCCAACAGTAGAAGGTACTTCGGGGTCGCTATGATGTACGAGGACCACCATACATGGTTGTGAATTACCCATGGCAAACCTCAATGATCCGCTAGTGGTATGAACTTCTAGTCACATCGATCGATGTGCCAGTTGATGCAGCATAGCCCATGCTGTTGGTGTTTCTCACGTCCTGCCGCTCCGCCCAGCAAATTTTGAAGACTGTGCCAGCCCTTCTGGTGTACTCTGTGCGATGGACCATCCGTTTCTGGGATTGCACCGGCTTGCCACCCAAAAGCATGCAGAAGGCGTTGTTGGAGGAGGTGAACACCACACAGAATGCACTACCTCCGGACTTTGAATGTGTGTTGTCATTGTTCGCCAATGGGACGCCGGTGACCCCGGCCGCGGTGAAGGCCCTAGACAAGTGCTTCCAAGAGACGGCAAAACGGGCAAAGAAAATAGACAAGCAAATGATGAAGCACAAATTCGTAGTGCTAAGTGCAAAGCACGCTTGTAACCACCGTCTCTGTGCTGTGGGTTTAACTTCTGAATGGAGTAGAGCGAAACCTGTAGGCACTGCTTGGTAGCATCACCGGTACATGGTGTACGGTGGTACCAAGAACAGTCACGCACCATAATGCCCAGGCGAAGTAACGCCGGGGCGTACTGAAAAACAAGACGACATAGCCCTGCTAATTGTTTGTCTTTGAGTGTTCTACAGCCGGCAGTAGAACGCAAGTGTGCATGTATACCGGGAATGCAAAGGTAAATCGCCAATATAAGATGCTCCTTAACCATAAGGGAAGGATATGCATACGGCTGTCCTGCATGTGGGTTTGGTAGGAACCCATCGTATTCAAGATGAACGGCAAGAAAGCACTGTATGTGTGATCTGCCTTTGTGGAGGAGAAGGGTGAGGCCTTGTTGTCCCGTCTGGCACGGGCAGTGGGTGAGGACACCAGCATTACCAGTGTTGCGGACTACCACAACACATTTGTTACCCTACGCCACCAGCAGCCGGGTGCCCGGAAGCCCCTCACTAGTTCCCACATCATCCGCGAAACAGTGCGGGGCGGAGGCCAAGCAAGCTGCCAGGGCCGCCAGCACGCCGAAGGCAAATGGGAAGAGGACGAGTGCATCATCGCAGCCGGCACACCTGATAGAGATCCCCTTTCCCTTGCCTGCCCCGGATGAAAATCCTCAGCATGACACCAGTGGGCCGGTTGCTGCTAGTGCCCCTAAAAGTAAGGTGTCACAATCCTAGGCCAGCCCCTCAGCCAATCCGTCTGCTAGTGCCTCCCAGTCTGCTCTTGTTCATAAGGCCACGGCTGCAAGTACGGAGGTTCGGTGACAGACCCAAGGACTAAAGAGGCCAAGGCCCAGGAGGAAGCACAGACGGGCCCGGCCACGTGCTCCACCAGTTCTAACTCTACAGCCACCAAGATCCCTATTGCACAAGACATGCAGAAGTTTTTCGAGAAGAGTGGGGTTAGGGGGAAGAAGAAGCAGTCCCAGTGTCTCCTGGATGCGAGTGTTGGCAGTATTACCCCCCCCCCCCACGTCGCCGGGGGATATTGGTTGTTGTCTATCACTGTGATGGGTTTGCACCCTATGTGTGGGGCGAACTATGTTCCCGTACATTGTGCACTTGCTGCCTGTCACTGTGCACCTATGTTCTACTGCTAGCAGTGTGGGCGTTCATGCGGTTGTTTCACCCTATTTGCAGCATCCCTGCACACACGCTGCCCATCATGATCCAGGCCTGTTGGGCTTATTTGTGACAGTGTACAAGTGTTGTGCTGGTCGCTTCAACTGCTAGCAGTAGTACCGTTATTCTCATTCGCTTCATTGTATGGGTTCACTTATAGGCTGTGCATCGCTCTCACTTCACTGTACATCAATCTTGCATACCGCTAGGATTAATCACATTGCATGTTGCGCATTTGGACTGTGATGCATTCTTTTTGTTACTCGAGTAGGGACGTCCACAGGTTTGTGGTGAAGAAATTTTTCATAAACAGCTTTTTGTGGCGCAAGTTCTACTGCTCACTGTAAAACAAACATTGCAGCCTTGTAACACACGGGTATCAACCGTGCTGTTGTGGTTCATTTCCATGTGGATTCACGGTTGTGCTTGCATGTCTTCTACTGTTTCCTAACAGGTCGACGTACCAAGTTGTATGCCTGTGCCTTGGAACAACGCCTTTTCAATTTACCATTTCGTCGCACATTCGTGTTTTCTACCATCTGTAGACGAGTTCTACTGCTAGTAGTAAAACGAGTTTGCAGCGGGGATGCGGTTTTAGAAGAGATGCTGTGAAGCATAAAATCCAATTTTGGGTCCGTGCACATACCTAGGATTTTGGTCCAAAAAAGGGGGTGTTCTTGGAGCCCCCAAACCACCCTACAGTAATGTACCCGAAAAAGGGTAACTTTGCACACCCAAGTGGAAGAACCAACCAGGAATGTGGCGGAATGGTGCACAGAGACAGCACGCAATGGTGATTGGGAAGCTGTGGCTTGGATCACCGGGCAACACTGGCGGGTCAAGGAACGTGTCGTATTTCCCTCCTCATTTATCATACCGAGTTTCTCCATGCATCTCAATGTTGGGGATAGGGTGTTCTACACCCGCTCCAACGGAGTGCGAGCTCCTGCCACGGTGGTTGGGACTGCCGAAGATGGACTCCTCCACTTTGAATATTACCAAGATGTGGTGAAGGTGGTGAATCAGCAATGCAAGATGGACCCCATCTCCTTAGCCATCCCGAGTTCGCTTCCACCACCTCTCATCGCCCGGACAATGCGGGTTTTGACCCTCTTGTTTCTATGGCACATGCTTGTTTATGTCTATACCATGCGTTGCATCTTTGTAGAGTGGCGAAGAAACATTTGGTCTCCGGGGGACAAGCACGCGTCGGGTGGCCAAAGATTCTGGTGGGGAGGGGAAGCATTGAAGCAAGTCCCATCATTATAGCTCCAATCGGCAACATCCTTTGTGATGTCCTGTTCAATTCAAAGTATGCCAGTTGTGAATACAAAGTAGCGGTTGCCATTGATAGTCTTGGCAACATTGTTTGGATTTGTCTATCGTCCCATGGGACATCGGCGGATGTGCTCATTTGGGATCGCGAAGGACCTAAAAGGTTGAAGGGAAGTTATATGGATTATGAGATTGGCTCCATGGATAGGCATGGCCCATGCTGTCCACATACGTCCTTATATTGATTTATCGGTCGAAAGACTTTGACTGATCGGCAAAAGGAGTACACCGATGTTCATGGTTTCCATAGGGCACATATTGAGCACTTGTTTGCACGCATGTGGCATTGGGGCATCGTAAGGAATATATGGAGGGTATCCGATAATGAGCCGCATGAGTATGTGCGTGTACTCTTGCATTTGCAACAATTTTTGATTCGAAGACAAGTACGGTACCCTCCATATGGTCCATGGGAACACGTACCTACACATGTATGGGTCGCACCTACACATGAGGACAATGATGATGAGGATGTTGTGGGTGACGATGTGGATGTATGTGTTTGTTGTTGCACCAACTCTGACCCTAAGAAGACATCCATGTGTGACAATGTAAATAGTGCTTTAAGTCTGCAACTATGTCATGTTGTGCACACAAGTTGCTCATCATCATTTTGGTACTCAGTGGACAATTGAACAAAAAGAAGGATATGTGTTGTTGAGGGTGGATACCCTGGGTGGCGAACCTGTGTCATTGTAGGATTGTAGGATTGTAGGATTCCTGACAGCAGGTCAACGTACCATTGTTTCTTTGGTCATTCTTTGTTCTTTCTTTGCAGTTGTTTTTGTTGTTGTGTCGTCGGTGTCATCATTTGTTGTCGTTTTCTTGTTGTGATTGTTGTAATTGTTGTTGTCGTCTTTGTTGTAGTTGTTGTCTTTGTTTTTGTTGTTGTTGTTGTCGCCTTGGTTTGTGTTGTTGTTGTTGTTGTTGTTGTTGTTGTTGTTGTTGCTGTTGTTGTTGTTGCTGTTGTTGTTGCTGTCTTTGTTGTTGTTGCTGCTGCTCATCGTTGTTAGTTATTTACCATCGCTGTTGTGGTTGTTGTTGTTGTCACAGGTGTTGTTCTGTTGTTGCCATCAGTGCTCTTGTTATTCTTGTCGATGTTGTTGTTGTTGTTGCTGCTGCTGCTGTTGCTGTTGCTATTGCTGTTGTTGTTGTTGTTGTTGTTTGTTTGTTTGTTTGTTTGTTTGTCCTCGGACCATTTGGCCCGTGCAGTTCACAAGAAACAGTGGGCCTCTCCGCCACATTGTTCAGCGGCTTCGGTGGCATTGTTGTCATGCATGGAAGTTTGGATTCCAAAGGCCTTGAAATAGTACTGCAGAGAAACTGCATTTTGTCTCCAGTTGAGGATCTCACTGCAAGTTAGTCATTGATGGCAGCATGGGGGCGGTGTGTACAGGGTGCACAATCCAAGCACCCCACAAATTGCAGTCGCGCATTTGTAGAAGGCAATGCCTTTGCACTTTCTCATTCATCATACAGCCGCCGGATGCACCATGGCACTTTGTTTCGGGTTGGTGTTGTGGCTGTGCATGGCTACGCTGCAGAGTGTTGGCCCCAGCCCCGTACCACAAATGTTTCGATCGTGGCGACTACCCTTCAGCGTACCCACAAACAGTCCCCACCGCAACAAAAGTTTCTTTGAGCTGGGCATGAGCACAGGTATGTCTTGTGTCTGGTCTGTGAGCGCTGGTTGCGGTTGGGTGCCGCCTTTAAAGGCATTCAGTTGCTTCCCCAAGGCCGCCACAGGTACACAAACAAGGATAAATTCCAATTCCCAAATGCACTTTTCTTCGGGTTGCTGCAATTTTTGAATAAGCCGTTTAACAATCATGTGTTGTCAGTTTTGAATTGATGTCAGCAAGCACCAACTGCTGTCCTGTCACCACCAACCGCTGTTCGCTGAAGCAATCCATAGTTTTTGCTGTGCCACGACAGGGCTCAAAGTGGACTACAACACTTGTTTGGGTGTCCTCAGGGTTTGGAAACCATCTTTTTTGGCCCGTTTTTGGGGAGCTACTTTGGTCCAGCAGGAGGGGGGGGCACCTGAAATACCTGACCACAAAACCTCCAAAGGTTTGTCACCCCTGTTCTGCGATGGCAGCGTAGTTTCTTTGTTTGTTTGTTGTTGCATTACCTTGTTGAGCTGGGTGACAATGCAATGGTATTGTTATAACAGTTTTTGTTTCCTGGAGTTCAGGTTTTTTCCGCTTTGACACTTTTTTTGATGGCAAAACAAAGAAGACAGGCCCTCCTGCCATCAGGCATGCTACATACGCATATGGTGCTCATATGGACTCACAGTGTCTGATGTATCGGGTGCCAACACCGCAGTCATTGGCACTCGCTGTCGGTTGGATGAGCTGCGGAGTAACGCCAGCCCAACTTTGTCCCCCACCCCCACTCCCCTTGCATGGACCAATGTAGATGTGCCCTTTGGTGGGGTGCACTTGGGAGGGTAGGAGAGTTACCGTACACTTCCGCACAGTATGCTGCGGCTTGGCCAAGGACAGGGCACGGTCGGAGCTTGGGATGTGGCCCCAAAAATGCTACCCCCCCCCCCCCACCATCAACACCACCCACCCACCCACCCCTTCCCTAACCCCCTGATGCAGTGTCTGTACTGCTGTCAGCTCTGCGCTCCTTCAGAAGCAAGGGAGGGCACGCGGCTTTGCTTTTTTCTCAGTATCACCATTTCATGCGGATGGGCCCTGAGAGGTGCTGGTGCACCCGACGACATGGTAAACTCTGCCCCATGTCTGCCACCACCGTAGGCACATGCCAACCCGGCATTCAAGCAAAGATGATCAACTGATGCGACCAGGCCCATCCTGAAAAGAAGCGTTCTGTTACACCTCATCCCAAAAGTGTTGCACGGAATGAGCTCAGCTGATGTGTAGTAAGATTGACAGCCTGCCCCAGAAAACAATCAGGACAAGCAAAGACACAAAAACTATTTCTCATTCTTTTGGGTTGTGCACACCTTGTAAGCCTGTTGTGCCGCACAATTTCAAATTCTTTTGTCTCAGCCTGTTTGTTTGATGTCAACATGTTCTGCTGCACCCACTGGAGCCAAGTGGATATGGTGTAGGCTCTAGCTCATTGAATTGCTCAAGGGCAGCAACAGGAAACAGATCCATTTGGCTTTTGTAGCTTAACTCGGTTGTAACTCAGCTTTTGTAGCGTAACTTAGCTCACAAGACCTGTGTCTATACAGTGTCTATACAGTGATTCCAAGTGGTGCGTGGACATCTTTTCCAATTTGCGTCTATATAAGCACAAGGGGTGGATGGCGCAAGGCAAGAAGCCGGTGCAACACCATGACGTGTGGGAGGACATATACCAGATGTGTCAGGCCACGACAGCACACATTTCAATGACACATGTGTGCAGACACAACAAACTGGTGTATAGTGAAGAAGCGGACACCCTGGCAAAGGCGGGGGGCGGCGATGTCCAAGGTGCACAGACCGAGCCGTGTTAGGATCATGCCACAGGGCAGTCTAGTGTCCGCCAAACGAAAACACACAAGGGGTAGGTGACTGTCCAGCACACATACGACACAAATGTAGAGAGATGCGCAATGCGCCTCTTGATATACCAGACCTTGAGCCGGATTAAGTGCCAAACAGGCTGCCGAGGACATTGTACATTGACCGACGAACCTAACTCTGTCTGCAAGCAGTGTCAGGGCAGGGAGAGAAATCAATGGCATCAAGAGGTGCCAGAACAATCCCCAGAGAACTGCCGAAGGCATGAACTGATTGCGTGAAAAACCAGCCCCACGGCGGGGCAATTGGCAATTGGCACACACACAACCCCGATGTTTCTAGTTTCCACCTCTCAGAAACGCATACTTAGGCCCCGTAATGGTGTGTGCTTGGCTTTGGCATAGAGCCGACGTGGCCAAAAGATGGCGGGTGGCATGACGCTGTTTGGGGCTTGGAGGTAATCCATTTGTTTGAGCGCGAAAAAGAGTTCAGAAGGGTATACAAGATATATTGGATCTTCAGGGAACACATTTTTTTCTCGGTGACACTTTGTATTTACTGGGGGACACTTTGTATTCACGGCGAGACGCTTTGCTTTTGCCTGGGGCCCTTGATTTTTACCAAGGTGAAACTATATGATATGTATTTACATGCACTGTTGTTATTTATTGTTGTTCCTTGTGGACACGCAGGGAGATGCCTCCCCAGTCCCGACACTCTGTCCAAACACGGCGACCCCTTCCGCACTTTTGGGTCTTTTTTGGAACCATTGTTTTCGCAGTTCCAATCCAATAGATGTGGTTTGTAGCTTTGCGCAGGCTGCAGGAATGGACGGCGTGTTGGTGTAGCTGTAATGCCATGTGCTCTTGTGTTCTGGGGTGTATGCTGGCCTGTTGCTTTGTATTGTCATGTTTTGAGGGGTAGGGTTGGCTTTTGTCTGCAACGTGTATTCCGTGGTATGTGCCGCGCAGTGACACGGGCTTGTCCAAACACGGTGACCCCGTGTTTCCGCGCTTTTGCCCATTGAACCAGAAGGTTTAGGGGGGGCATGGTATCTATACAGGAGGACCTCCCTCTGGATGCGCCAAAAAAAGATAATGGCGGCGATTTTTGAGCAGGAACAGACATTCTCAGCCCCACACAGGGGGGTAAGTTGAGGGTTGAGTTTTTTTTTCTGGATTACATTCTCTGTTGTCGCTCTTCGCCTCTTGTCTCCATCGTTTGGTTCCTTCGGCCCAGGGACTGACAAGGTGGTCAACAACTTAAACACCCATCATTATTACCACTTCCCCTACGAACATCTGCTGGAGCCGCACCGCAACGACGCCTTCAAAATGCTGGAGATTGGGATGGGGTGCGACATGAAGTACGGCCCAGGACGTTCCCTGGACTTGTGGCAGGAGTATCTGCCGGGCGTGACTCTGCACATGGCTGAGGTGGACGCCAAGTGTGCCAAGAAGTTCGGCCATACGTTGCCAGGGCGCATTCATACGGGAGGCCAGGAGCACCGCGGCATTGTCAAGCGCTGGGTGGCGCAGTCTGGGGGCAGCTTTTTCCTCATCGTCGACGACGGTGGGCATCGGTACTGGCAGATGAAGACCAGCTTCGATGTGCTGTTCCCGCAGGCGTTGGTACGCGCGGACAGGGACTGAGGCAGGACTTGTGTGTGTGCGCAAGAAGGGCAGACGGGGCGGTCGTTGCTGTTGGTTTGGGGGGTCCTCGTGCCGGTCTTCATTTGCTGTGAGGGTACGGGGGCTGCTGCATGGTGGCTGCCGCAGGCTGTGGCTGCCACACCTCCGCGTTCAAGGTGGATGCAGTAGGTGGCATGGCGTGCTGTTTAATGCTTCCTTCGGGGTACTTAGCCACCGCACCGGGGAGTACTTGCACACCGGGGTCCATACGATACGGCCCATGTTCGTGCAGACAAGGGCTGGGTGCCTGTCATTGGGAGGGAATGGTACCCACTCCAAGCTACAGCGGGCGTAGGGACCGTATTAATTTGGGACCTAATTTGATTCAGTACCAACTGTAGTGCAGCCACATAAGACATGGGTTTGGTGACAATTTTGCCAGCTACATAGAGTCATAGACACATTTTTTGCCAGTGTTTGCCCACCTGAATCCACATAGCTCTGATTTTGGGGATATTTGTGCATGATATTCCCCTTTCTTGCACCAGCTCACCGTGCAATCTTCTCTTTTTGAACCTGGGTGTATACGGCCTTCTCCAAGCTACAGTAGGCGTAGGTACTGTATGAATTTGGGACTTTTGCGTAGTTTATACAAGGGTGGGGGGGGGTGGGGGGTGCTCTCACGTCCCGCAAACAGTCATACAACGAGATTTCGGGTCTCTTTTGTTTGGGAAATTTGTTTCTCAAATTGACCACGACATTCACCAGGCAACACCAGCAACCTTTCCAGGGCAAGGCAAGGAGGCCCCTACTTCCCGCCGGCGGCGGTGGCGGTAGGTACGTAGATCCTGTGGCAGTTGTCGGCAGTCCGTGTGTTGATGGCGGTGATTGCATTCCTGCTGCCTTCTCTTGTGTTCAGCTGCCGGGGGGTTTGTATGTGATAGAGGACCTCGGTTTCCAGAAGGAATACCACGTGCTGCATGGGCTGCACATGCTGTGGATGTGGCATGCGGCCAAGGCGGTGGGTGACCGCCAGCATGTTTCGCAGTTCGGCCATGCACACCACGATCCCCCGTGCCACTGCCATTCGTTTATGCTGGAGATCCTCCAGCACTGGAGGTACCAGCTCACGATCGGCGGCCCGACTCAACCTGAGTCCACGATCGGGACCCCGGTGCGTTTTGTTGCTGCCTAAGCTCCCCATGCCTTGCCAGACCCATCGCTGTCTTTCTGTGTCTCTCTCTCTCTTGGCCGGTCCTTTTGGCAGGACCATGGAATTGCGCGCTGCCTTTCAGGGATTTGCTTGAAGGGGAGGGCGCTCTGGGGGCAAAATCAGAGCAGTTCCAAAGCGGTTGGGGCGCTCCGTAAAATCGGTTGGGGGGCAGTCAGTCCCGGTTGGAAAGGCGGTTGGGGGTGGTATAGGGGTTGCGGACGTGCCTTGGGGTGAAGTTGTAGGAGGAGCGTTGGCAGGGGAACCCTTCAAGCAAAGCCCTTCCCCGTCCCCATGTGCCCATGGCGTTGTCTCAGCATTGCAACTCCGTCTGACCGTTAATTTTGTCCCGCAGTTTTCGTGGGCAAGACTCACGGGTGGCGCAGTGACGGGTATAGGGCCGGTCCCCCCTGCCACCCTCCAGACCCTCCTGTCGACGCTAATGGGGGAACAGCAAATTTGCGGATGGCAAAGGCCCGGGAGGCAACCAAGCCGATGACGGTGTACGCAGATGCCCCTGAGTTGAAGTGATTTCACTCACAGTGAATGGGATTTTGCCTCCCGACTTGTGTTTTTTCTAAATGCTCAGAATGAAACGGGGAGTTCAGAAATGTTTGACCCCACCCCCACCCCTCGGGATCCCCATGCTTAAGCCGGAGGCGTGGTGGATACATTTTTTCTGCTTTGGGGACCCACTACGGCAGGTTGCATGTTCCCATACCGAAATATCTGGCCATTTGTGTGATCTTCGAACAGGTGCAGCATTTCTACGAATCCTGCCCCCTTGAGAACCAAATTTGATGAGTGGACCTGTGGCTGTCGCATTGTACACATTACCCGGGAGGGGCGACTCCGCGGGTCCCAGGACGCCAACTACCCCTGCCCCCCCCCCCCCCCCCCTAGAGGCCTTCGGCCAACAGTTAGTTGCCAAAGGTGTCGCTCCCAGGCGTCCATGGGCGCCTAAGGCGCCCGATGCTCCATGAACACCAAAGGTGCCCTAAGGAAAATTTTGTCCAATTTGCACCCCAACACTATCCTTAAACCCAACCTTGACTCTAACACCCACCCCCAACCCTCAGCCTACTCCAATCCCTACACCTGACCCTAACCCTAAGCCTAACCCTAGCCCTAACCCTAGCCCTGGCTCTCACCCTAGGCTAGGGTCAGAGTGAGTGTTGGGGTCCAAAATGGAGCAATGATGTGGTAAAAGCAGCCATGAACGAAATTGGGGGGATCTTGTTAAGCCCAATCAACATGGCTGGCATGGCCAAACCAACTGGCTGCAAAGGTTAGGGTTAGGTTTATGGTGATGGTATGGTTAGAGGGAGGGCAAGGGGAGGTAAGAGCCTGTGCCCCCCTCCCCACCGACCCTCCCGGAGCCCCCCCCCCCCCCCCCCCCAAACCGACCCTCCCGGACCCCCCCCCAAGCCCCTCCTAGACCCCCCCCCCCCCCCCCCCCCCAAATTCGCCCCTCCCTGAACCCCCCCTCCAATGCCCCCCCCCCCCTTCCAAGGGGCCTCCGGCCAACAGTTAGTTGGGGGGGTAGTTGGTGTCCAGCACCGAGGGGTTGCCCCCCCCCGGGACGCATTATTTAGCAAGCGCTGTTCTATCACGAGCCTCTTTCCAAGGTTTCCCAATGCCTCCTCTTTTTGTTGTAAGCAGTGCAAGCCATCGATGCCGCCCGCACTGCATTTGTTCCAGAGTGCAAGCCATCGATGCCGCCCGCACTGCATTTGTTCCAGAAGGCCTCAGTGATGATTTGGAGATTGTTGCCAATGCTACCCCCAATAATACCCCTGCCGCCTCCCAAACAATCACCCAATCAACTCCCCCCCCCCCCCTGTACCCCTACTTCCAGCACACCTCCAAATCTTGCACCACAGCTTCAATCGCCACCACCAAGCAACCTCCAGCCACGTGCAGACTGTACCTTTGCGTGTTGGCTGTGTCTCCCCAAGGTGGGTTAGATGGACAAAAGCAAAACATCTTCTATGCAGCGCGTCCCCTAGTTCACTCAGGCGATATTTGTTTCTCTCCGGCTGCTCTCCAAAAAGATTTCAACCAGCGAGCAAATGCAACCAGACCGCGCAATGGTTGTTTGCCACATCCCAACGCCTTGTGTGCCACGTGTCCATTGCCCATGCAGAATGCCCAAAATCTCCATGGGGGCTGAATGCTTTGCCCCTTGCTGTAGCGATGGGGGTTGATGGGTGCCCCTACACACCCCTATAGCGGTAGGAGGGCCACCACCCAGAGAAAGGCAGAAGGACCAGGACTGTCTTATAGGAACGGAATATCTCTTTTTTCCCCCCACTAAGGACGGTCCCAGGTCATTGGTGGATTGGTTTAACCGACGGCGGTTGACACGCAACCGACGGAGGTTGGCGCTGAACCGACGCCGGTTGGCCGATGACCAACCGCACTTACTCGCCGGCTGCGGTGCGGAGGTTCGAGTGTACCGGAGGCCGGCAGTTTTTGTTTCAGTTTTTAGGACGGCCCTGAGAAGGACTGTGGTGATGTGATGAACAAGGACAGTGCGAGGATCAAAGGAGTGCGCTGCAGTTTGCTGCTGTGCGACTGCCTGACTGACAGTGCCGAGCCGTTCCCCTGTCACGTCTGTGGTGCCATCCTCCACCATTGCCTTCAGCGCAACTGCCAACGAAAGATGTGTGAAGTGCCGATCGGGCCCTTGCCCGCCAACGTCGAGAGCATCACTTTCTGGCACGACATGTGCTCCATCACCAAAAGCTTGCCCAATGGCCATGAAAGCCGCTACAAGGCGCCACCATATCTGTCCGCTTCCACCTCGACTCCCGTATACACGTCCCATTCCATTGCAAGGACGCAGGCAGTGCATCCCCCTGACAATGCTTTCCGGCCGATATTCGAAGCTGAACCTGCAGTCCTTGGCAATTCCACGGGCCCTTACCGCACTTTCTTTGAGATCACTCGCAGCGTTGGTATGTCTCGTATTGCCCCTGCAGCGGCGGCCTCTGTGACTAGCCTGACCCGTTCAGCATCTCCGTGCGCCCACATCCCAGAAAGACGGCAGATATGGTGTGTACTTTTGCTGACGAGAGCTGCTACACCCCGTGCTCACCTCGTGCCACAAGCCTCCCCAAACAAAAAAGCACAAACAAGGACAAGCACACTGGAACCTTCAGTGACCCTTGGCCCCGAAATGTTTGACCCCCCTCACACACTGCCAATAGAGTGGCAGGATAGGGTGGTCGAGTGGGCCAGCACCGCGCAAGCGCTGTCTCACTAGTGGCCTCTGAAACATGCGTTTCGGCCCACGGGATCCATAAATGACCTGTCCTTTGCCGATTGTTGTCTTGGCTTGAGGAGATGTAGGGGGGCAACACTGCAGAACCGGGTGCTTGGAGGCTGGTTTGGTGACGTGGGTCTTGGCATAGCCACGGTGCAAGGAGTCCCCTGTGGATATGCCTACAGTTGGTGCATTCTGCCCACACTGGGAGTCGACCGGGATCGTGTATCTTCAAGGAAAACCACGACCCGTGTAGCAGGGGGATGTTCAGAACCCTCAACATCCCCCCTGCCACGCGTTTTGTTGTCTCTCTCTCTCTCTCTCTCTCTCTCTCTCTCTCTCTCTCTCTCTCTCTCTCTCTCTCTCTCTCTTTCTCTTTCTCTCTCTGCGTGTGTATGTGTGCTTGTTACCCAAGGTTTTTGGAGTGTCTGGAGGTTGCAGTGGCCATTGCATGTCTCATGGTATTTCGGGTGCTTTCCTGGTGTAATGGTGGAAGAATAGAAGATCACCAAGGCTGAGCAGTTCCAAATGGCTGGCGGTACTAAATGCATTGCGTTTAATAAAACCATTACAATGCATGAGAGGTCTTGAATCAGAACCATTTGCCAGGACTGCCTCTGCCGCCCCCCCGCTCTTCATGCAGGCAGCACCCGGCCGCACATCGCATACGAACTCCTGCTGGAGCCACATCGCCATCGCACCCTCAAAATCTTGGAGCTGGGCCTCGACTGCGACACAACCCGCGGTCTGGGCCCTTCCGTGGCCCTGTGGCAGGAGTACGCCCCCCGGAGCGAGTTCCACGGGGCGGTTAGGGACCCCCAATGCGCCCGGAAGTGGCAGCATGTGCTGCACTCGAGGCTGCACGCGTGGGAGCCCTCCAGCAACTTCTCGGCGTTGCAAGAGCAACTGCGCGCGTTCGCTACCCAGACCGGGGGCGGCTTCGACGTCATCGTGGACCGGGATTGGCACAGGTATTGGCCTCCCGTTTCGTGTTCCTCTTTGGCGTCGTGATGAAGCGCCATCATATGCCCCGTAACCGCCGGCGGATGGCGGTTTGCGGATGACAACTGGGCCCTGAGGCGGCGTTGGTGTGTGACCACGGGCCCCGGGGGTCGCAACGGCGGTGGTCGGCAAACACATGACGCACTACTTCCCTGAGGCCGCCCCCGCCCTCGGGTAACGGATCGTGACACCGCTTGGGAGACCAATGGGCAGACGAAGACCCCTCAATGACCCGCCAAGCGTTGGCGTTGACTGCCGTCGAGACTGCATTTTGTGCCGTGGCGCCGCGGAAGCGGTGCTTTTTTTTTCCCCGTCAAGGACGAGAGAATGAAAGGCTGCCAAGTTCTCCTTGGCATATTTGTGCTGTGCCAGGACGCCCCCTCAGATGCCCTTTTTGTTGTGGAATGTTTCATTTGGCTGAACACCGTCAATACAGGGGGGGGGGGGAATTTCGCCGTTAAGAAAGGTGGCGAAATTTTCCCCTGGCGAAATTTTGGCGCAACAGTTCCATCCTTCACCACAGCTGCAGGCATTGTGTTTCCTGAGCAGGGCCAGGCGCGATTACGAACACATGCTTGCTTGGGGCTTTGGGGATTGCAAGGGTGGCGAAATTATCCCCTGCGAAATTGTCCCCGGGCGAAATTTCCCCCCCCCCTGTACAAGTTTTTTTTTGGTTGTTCACCTTTTTATTGCGAGCCCAATTTTCGCCAACACCAAGCATCATGACGAGCAAAGCGATCCCATTCATTCAAGCGATATTGAGATTTCTGTTAGCTGCCCATGTGCTTATCCGTTGTCCCTCCGCCCCTCTAAATCCTTTGTCCCTGGACCCGTGTTTGCACTACTGTCGAAATAGGGATTTTACGACGCGTCGGGCCCCGACACCTCCCGACGCGTCGTACATCCCCGACGCGTCGGGCCCCGACACCTTGTACGACACTGTACGACGCGTCGTACATCCCCGACGCGTCGGGCCCCGACGCCTTGTACGACACTGTACGACGCGTCGTACAGTGTCTTAAGCAACACTCTGCCCCCCCCCCCTCTCTTAAGCAACACTCTGCCCCCCCCCCCCCCCCCCCTCTCTTAAGCAACACTCTGCCCCCCCCCTTCTATTAAGCAACACTCTGCACAGGGGGAGGGCGGTCTGGGGTCTGTAGACACTGTGCACCACAGGTAGACGCGGCCTGCTAATTGTAGACACTGTCGGCATGTTGTAGACGCGAAGTGCCAATATTTGGGAAGGGGGCCGAAGGCCCCCTTCCCCCAAGACGGTCCGCTGCCATCGTTTACCCGCCTAGAGGGGGAGGGCGGTCGTACTATGTCGTACTGTGTCGTACGGTGTTGGTGCTGTACGACACCTTGTACGACACTGTACGACGCGTCGTACATCCCCGACGCGTCGGGCCCCGACGCCTTGTACGACACTGTACGACGCGTCGTACGCTCCCGACGCGTCGGGCCCCGACGCCTTGTACGACGCCCCGACGCGTCGTACAATGCATTTCCGACAGCACTCCGTGTTTGACACAGGGGTGGTCACGTGGTTCAGCTGTCGTAGCATGCGACACCTGACCAAGTGGGTTGAACCCATCCGGGACATAAACTAAGAAGCTAAGCTGCCCCAGGCGCCCGGGTGCCCTCGGTGGCCCTGTGAGCCGTCAGAGTGCCCGGGCGCACTTCAGGCACCGGCGAAGCAGTGTTAGCCCTTTCCGGCTCGCGGGGACACCGAGGCCCAGAGGGCTTAGCGTCATCAGTTATGTGCCCCATCCGGAACTCGAACTCGAACCCGGTCTGGCGTCATGTGGTACGACAGCTGAACCGCGTGACGTCGCTGGCTGGGTGGCCTGATTTTTGGCTTTTTAGGGCAAATTAGCTTCCCCACCCCTTGTTTTGGAGGGCGAGGGGAGGGCTTGGCGGAGGGGCTGGGAATGGTTACCACCGAAATGGCCCAATAGAGACATTGGCTGAGTTCGCAGGGTGATGCCGGCCCTTTAGGATTGATGTGTCTTCTCTTTGCCCTCGGAATCCGTCTCTTGTTGTGTTGTCTCCATCCGCTTCTGCCGTGTCAACTGGCAATTCATTTGTGCATGTTAATTCCCGACCAGTGCCGGTCCCAAGGGTGTTCTTGGCCTGTGCATTGTCCTCCCCATTCCTGGGCACAACAGTCTGCCCTCCCCCGCCCGTGCGTTTCGCCGAAGGGGAAGATGCCGGATGATGCTGCTGCGTCACATTTGGTGCTCCGGAACCCCCGGGTCCCGTGGTGCACTTCCCACATCGGCGGTGGAGAGCGCTCTCCCGACTTCACTGCCTTGCCCCACCGTCTGGGGATCAACAATGCACACGATTCCCCCCTCAAACCCCGCACCAGTGCGCACATCCGGGAGTACCAAACGCCGCACGTACTTGAGCTGTTATGGCACCCTCTCCCCCCGGCTCCGCCTCTTTCAGTCGCCCCCTTCGCACAGGTCTGCAAATCCCGTCTCGACGATGGTCGCCGTGTTCCAGACGTTGCTCTCGCACGGGGGCACGTACGCGCTGGAGGGCCTCGGGCAGCAAAGCGGCCGCGGCCCCTCCGCCGGCGCCCAATCGGACACCAACACCGCAACTGCGGGGCAGCCCGAGACCCCGCCTACGTGGCCCCCGCCGCAGCCGCGGCACTGCACAACGGGGGACAATGAGTGCGAGCTGCAGCGCACGCTCCGGGGGTGGGTGCACTTTTTGGTGTCCAGCAGCGTCCCCGACCGCTGGGATGAGATCAAGAACTTGGGGGTGGCGCTGTGCCCCACGTCCGTCGTGGCCATCGGGTGCCACGCGGGGCTCTGTACGCTGCGGAAGCGACTGCCGGTGAACGTGCAGAGTGAATACCACCGCCTTCCAGAGGGCTGCTGCTGGACCCCCAAAACCAAAAAGAAGAAGAAGCATAACTGATGTCCCTCCGAGCCTGCAAGAGCCCCCGGTGACCATGATTTGCAGCGGCAGGGCAAATGCTGGTGGTTTGGGTCAGCACTGAAGTTTGGCTAACGGCCGGCGGTTTGGGTAACTGCTGGTGGTATGGGTAACCGCTGGTGGTCTTGGTCACCGCTGGTGGTTTGTTTCGGGCCGGGCGTTTCAGCCCCCGAAATTGGGGTGGTTTGGAACGGAGGCTCCCATGACCTCCAGAGCTCCCAAACCACGCTATCGGGAGCAATTTTCTTCGCTTGCAGTGGGGCCGACAGCAACATTGCGGCTCGTTCGGTACTTTGGGGGGTTCTTTCATGCGTGTGCCAGAATTGCCTGTTTGTTTTGACTTTTGGTGAGCGGTCACCAGTTTTTTACCCCCGTTTGAAATGCTCAATGCGGAATTCGAATATGCCGAAAATAACCAAGACGATCATCTGGACCCTCCTGCCCATCCTCACGCCCGAGCATTGGGCCCAGTCATGCACTGCGACGCTCCCCACGTCCAGCACATTCAGTCTTTTTTCCCCGCAGCCGTCGTGCAAGCAGAAGGGAATGACCGAGCCTGTGTGAAATGGCGATGCTGAAGGCTTGAACTGGCTTGAGATGGGCGGCACACCAGCCAAAATAAAGTGCTTTTTTGGAAGTGTTTCTCCCCCACGATACACACATGCCTCCCTCAAAATGGTCAGCGCATCATGGGACTTGTGAGTTATATATGTTGGGGTTCCCATACCTTCTTTGACCCCACCCCCTCCCGTATCGGCGGCCGACTTGTGGCCATGTCGCCGATGCGTCGGGTGGCTGGGGCAGCCGACAGGGCCCTGACTGCACAACAACCAGAAACAACGTATTTTGGGGGCTGACACTGACGTTCAGACTGAGTGTGGGCAAGGGGCACTTTCAGGCACTGGGCTTCTGAATCCTCAATCCAAAACTTGCACTTTGTTGATGTGGTGAACTCCGAACGAGATTGGCGCACGGCCTTGTGGAGGAGACCGCGACCATGCGCAAGGCTTGCGCACCGCTTGTGGCGGGTGAGGGGGTGAGGGGGGTGAGGGTGGCACGCCCGCCCCCCCCCCCCCCCCTGGTAGAGAGTAGATGTCTGACTGACAGCTACTGACTGTGATTGTCTGGCTAATGTAGTCAGACATGATGTTCTGTTTTCTGTTTCAGACACAGTGTGTGTCTTGAGGTTTAACCAGGTTTGGCATAGAGAATAAAGATGCACGTATGCCTGACTGTGGAGTGCATTACCTCTGGTTTGCATTTGTCTGTTTTTTAATTAGGTCACACCCCCCCCCGGGTAGAGCTGTTTGCCAAAAGAAAAGGTGTTCGCTGATGTGTTGGGATGTCTTCGCCGATACGGTGGCGGGGGGCCGGCCCCCTGCAAGCTGCAATTACCTGGAAGCTGCTTTGAAAGTATGGGAGAGCGAGAGGCTCTTGTGGATGGCGCCAATGCACGGGTCATTGAGGGGTCTTCGTCTGCCCATTGGTCTCCCAAGCGGTGTCATGATCCGTTACCCGAGGGCGGGGGCGGCCTCAGGGCAGTAGTGCGTCATGTGTTTCCGCCGTTGCAACCCCCGGGGCCCGTGGTCACACACCAACTGCCGCCTCAGGGCCCAGTTGTCATCCGCAAACCGCCATCCGCCGGCAGTTCCTCTGCAGCCCCGGACCCCAGAGCAGAGGCGTCAGCAGCAATTGACAATCGCTGTCATTGTGAATGGTATTCCGGACCCCACCCCCGTCTGGGCCCCGTTTTGGGCTTCGGTCAGGGGAATCACCTCTTTTGGGTGTGGGGGGGGGCTCCCAAAAGTGCGCTCGAAAGCCCCCACCCGCCCGCTTTCCAAACGCATGTTTCCCCAGCCCAATCCTCGGGCCGGGCCCGCAGCGTCACGCCACCAATGACCCACAAACACACGCATCGTCTGCAGGTTTTCAGGCTGTTCCCCCTCGTTTTCTAGACGGACCCCCCCTCCCGCCCCCGCCCCCCCACCGCCCACGTGACCCGACGGGCCCTGCCCCTGACCCTCTGCCACCGTCCATCTCGTGTTGTCTCAGCGGCTGCCCAACGCGTCGCTGACCGGCACGCCGCATCGCACGCCGTCGTCTGCGCATCACGTCTCCGCATCCTCTGGACCACAGTTCTTCGGTTCGGAACGGGAGAACTTTGGGCGTGACGCCGACCGCAGGTCCCGAAAAGACACCGTTCGGATTCGCTGCCGCCATTCCTCCGGAGTTTTGTGGGTGCGGGGGGGGGGGGGGGCGGGGGGTTAGGGCGTGGCACAGTTTTGATGGTGTCGGGCGGGTTCCCCGCCGGGCCCAGGTCCCCATGTCCGGACCCTCGTGGCAGGTGTGTGCACGCCCTCACAAGCCCCGGCGGGCAGTGGGTGGGCCGGCGCAGGGCCCGCAGGGCTCTGCAGCCTGCAAGCGTCGCCCCCCCTTCCCAAAGCAGTGGGCGCCGCCACAGGGGGCGGAATTCGGCAGCGAGATGCCCAAAAGTACTGTTTGTTTTTTTTTTGGGGGGGGGGGCGCAAGCCATAGTCACTTTTGCGAGACCCGATCCTGTGGTGCATTGCGTTCCCACGGGGGGCGTAGAAGTGAAGCTCCGTACCCCCCCCCCCCTCACCCTCGAGACCCCCAAACCTACGCCGACGGGGAGCGCCCACGCAGTGAATTTGCGCAGATTTCGAAACTTTGCCCCCATTCATTGCCTCAATGGGAAATTCAAATGTGGTAAAAAGACCTCGAAAACATTATTGATGCCCCCCCCCCCTTTTGCCCCCCCGCCCCACCACCACCACACCGCGGGTGTTGGGGTCCAGAACTAACCTGACCCCCCCCCCCCCCCCCCCCCAAAATGTGTTGTCTTTTTTTAACATGACAACGTTCGATGCCCATCCGCCCCCCGTGTCTGCATTGCGTATCGTGGCTGGAGCATAAGTCCGATGTCTGACGCGTCATGCGCCCCCACATTTCGACCGACCGGAGTCTCTTTGACAAGTAATGGCAATGGAGGAGGCCCGTGGCACTAGGGGCGACACACATATTGTATTTGACCGCGGCACCTGCAGCCAGAAGTTGGGTGATCCCCCCCAAACCGTCCACTCCAGCGTGCCATGGTCCCAGGTTCAATCCCCACGGTTCAGGGTAGCCACTGAACCGGTGCGGCCCGAACACCCCAAGATCGAGGGTTCGAACCGGGGGCTTGACGTTGATGGTTGGTGACGCGCCCAGTCGTGCACCGGCGTGTCGGCGTCTCACTGGATCTGCGCCCATCGACGCAATTACGGGGGCGGGGGGGATTTCTTGGAGGGACAATTTCGTGGGAAAATCTCGTCTTTAAAGAACGTGGCGAGATTTTTCCCTGGCGAAATGTAGGGGTGTCGGCAGGCGCTTGCATCGTTCAGTCTGAGACCCTGTGCACATACCATTTGGGTACTGTGCCAATCTGCTCACCTATTGCTCATGGGTGGTATAGAGTCCAAGGAGCAATTTTTTTTCAAAAAATCTGACAAATTTTGGGTTTTCAAGGGACTACTGTGTGATTTCAACTGTATATAGCTCTGTGTACAGCATTGCCTTGCATGTTAGGGTGTGCATGAGGCAGTTGGAGCTTCGGGATTCCCAAGGGTGGCGAAATTTTCCACGAAATTTTCCGCGGCGAAATTGTCCCCGTACGAAAATCCCCCTATGTCCCCGTGATGCGGCCGTGGAAAACCGTCTCTGCACAGCCATGGGGCCCACACTGGCGGGCTCCCCACTTCCTGATTTCGTCTGCTTTTCGCATTTATTTGGCAGCATGGGTGATGTTGCCGCATCAGCTGCTTGCCGAAGGTATGGGTCTGGAAAACTGTTGCACTGCTGCACTGATGGGTGTGGGTCCCATCAGTTCATTCTGATGCGCAAGCAAGATGTGCAGGCGCTTTCACTGCTGCTTGGTGGCTTCTGGAAAGACAGCTACCACATGGTTTCATGTGCATGCACAGTGCTCAAGTCCCATCAAAACAAAAACCTCATCACCCAGATTGGGGGGGCGGCCTGCTTCAGCTGCAATTGCTTCGAGAGGTCGGCGGTTCCCGTTCGGTGTGCTTCTTCCGGTGGCCCACCATTTGTGCTTTGCGATACTGACTCAGGTGGCTTGTGTGGGTAGAATAGACAAGTCCTGGGTCCATAGGATTGTTGCTAGTCGACCAGTGCCGCAAAAGCGAAGGATTCCAAACATGCCCAACGACCGGTCGAGGGTTCCAATCAGAGGTTGCAAAGGTGGTTGTAGCAAACCTTGTTGTTGTCTAGTCCTCAGGACTCATGCTCTGGTATACCACTAGTTGCCGATCTGAGTGCCTCGTTGAAGCACAGGTTTTGGCGCTGGATGTCTGGCTGCCTACAGTTCCCGACTAGACGCCCTCAGCAAGACATTGAGGCAAGCAATGGCCGAGTTTGGGCAGTAGATACATCACTTTTTTGGGTGTGAGGGTTAAGTGGGCCTATACACCCGTGGAACACAAGGGTGGCCACAGTTTCCTTTTGGGTGGGATGTAGTGACAGAGGGTTTGGTGGTAGGGTGAAGGTTAATGAGGGGTGGGGTGGCTATCTTTTTGCAGTGGAGCATACTGCACGCTTTGGAGTTGTAACCTGCGGCCAGGGGAGGGGAAGGCATAGCAAGGCAAGTATTGGGAATGGATGGATGGTGTGGTTGTATCCCTGGGACTTGGGTGCTTATTGGGGGGATATTAGTGCGCCGAGTGCTTGCGCATCGTTCTAGGCCCAAACGCCGAAAACTAGTGCTATCCCAAGAGCTATCCAAGCTTTCTCTGCCTTGGCGGACCCAATACAGCAGTGTTATGTTGCCATGTCAGTCCCCCATTTTTGGCAATCATGTGGCAGGGGTTGCCCTTTCACTTCCCCTCCTTTGAGGACCTCTATTTGGCGAGGGTCGTGGAGCCACTTTGATGCCTACATCTAGCATGGCGCTGCGAAAGAGTTCCATAAGCCAGTGCACATTGTATTGCACCTTTCGCAATTTTGCATTTGGAGGCAGGTTTATCAACCCCCCTTTATTGACCATGTGGACATGTTCCCCCTCATGTGTGGACCACAACTGATGCAACCAACACGGATGCCTTTCAACATGATGGTGGGGATGAGGTTGATGTGTGGGCTTTATGGTGTCAAAAAGCACACAACTGCACCTTGTAGTGAATGTATGGAAAATAAGTGTATTGAATGTATCGACCCACATTTTTGTGGGCACAAAACTGTTTATGAAGCACAATAAGTGCCACCTTTGTTGTGCAGTTTGATTTGGCAGATTTGATGTGGTGTTGTGTGCTTAAACAGGATGGTTTGGGGGGTGATTTGGTTGGAAGGGTTACACCTGTCTGTTGTGCCTGGGGACTCTCTAGGAGATGGTAAGATTGGGGCTACAGTTCAGGACACTTGCCTGAGAGTAGCACTCCAGGCGCGCCCCAGGCAAACACTTCCCCACCCACAGTCTCAGCTAAGCAGTGTTTGCCAGTCCTCTCAGACAGTGAAGCCCTTCCCCAACCCCCCTTGAAGACAATGGCCCATTGCGCCACTGAAGCTGGCAAGGCTCCCCCACTAGCCGGCAAGCGCCAGCAAGAGCAAGTAGGATGAAGGATGGACAAAGAGAAGGAGAAATCTTTCCAGATGTCAGCCACGCAAAAACGAAGGGTGGCCCAAGGGGAGAGGGGCATGACCACATATCTACCACAAAGCGATCGCCACACATTGTGCTAATCATGTGAAAAATATGTATCAATTTCCACCCCAAATGCTGCCCAACAACGTTTTCTAGCGCCTCTTCTTGTAGGCCCACATGGTCGCCATTGGGTGACTTGCTGTCAAAAAAAGCAGGGGGGAGGGGCGAGGTGCACCCACGGACTAGGCCCAGCCCCCTATCATGATGGTTGCCTGTTTCCGTGAGATGTTTGGCCTTGATGGCACCCCAGCCCCAAAAACAACAACACCACCATGATCTGAGGGGGGGCACTATAATATCAGTTGACTTCCTTTTCATAAGGCGGTGGCAACCTCAAACCTGAGTGGTCTTTCAAAGAGGTAGGCACTCAGCTACCATACCGTAGCATCTTCTTTTTCAACAAACCCAGATGTGGATTATTATCGATGTATTATGCCAATTTTTTTCAGGCAACCAAGGTTATCTTCACTCTTTCCCAACAGGATGGGAATTTCTCAAGAACCACGAGTTGCATTCATGGCAGTATTTTTCTACTCGTGGGATGTACCCAAACTTGCACTATGTTTGCTCATGTGATGGGGGCAACATGGGCCACCAATTTGTGATTTATGTCCAGTCCACAGAGGTGGTTCAGCCATATGATTGTTGTGCTGCTTGCCTCTCAGGTTGCCCTGATATATGGACGCGTGCTTTTCAAAGGGAGAATGCCAACCCCCAGAAGGAGTGGAGATTGAGAGAAGGCGTTGCATATGTGCACCCACAGAAACATCAACACCTCTCAAACAGGGCATCTCTACAGATCAATACGCTTGATTTTTGTGGCAATGAATGCAACCGAAATGATACCCAAATAATATTGGTGCCTTTTTTTTGTCTACTGCGGCACCACATGTCTTCAGAACTGAACGTTTGAGTGCCATGTATAGGCGTTAAAGCCGAGCCACAACACGCATACCTTCACCTTGAAACTTAGCGTTCCGGGGATAGCACGGTTGATACGGCAAATGCAGCCGTCGCCCAAGCCCCGCCACTGGAGCTGGCGCAGGTGCGCGAATCACATATGGTATCGGCAAAGACATGAGAGCCCAGCGTGAGCTCTGTTGAACCACCCCAACCGGAACCTACACCACGGCCGCTGCACGGTGCCACCCCGCGCAGTGACGCGGGAATGTCTCACTAGTCACCCGCAGTCACGTCAAGTTGGAAAAGGGCCTTGTCACCCTCCCCGGTGGACCCCATGTGGTCGCAAGCGGTGACCTCAAGTGCCGCAACGGATGACGACTTACAACCAATGTGCTTAGATGAGCTGTTGTCGCGGGAAGCCAATTGTCAGATAAGCCCTGATTATCGATGTGACCTTGACCCTACCGATGGAGGGGATGCCGAATCCTGGGAAGTGCCTGTCGCTGGGGACTTCCTAGGCAGAGAAATGCCGCAGGCCGCACACAACGATGAAGATATATATGCGGTGCCAATGGTGCCCTTAGAGATCATTGAGAGGGGAGCTGCACCCCCCTTGTCGGAGTTTACCAGAGTTTGCAGGGCCATCCTAGGGCTTGCCAAGGTGGATGGCAACCCTCCTTTTCAACTGCAGTAAAGCCTTCCCCTCCAGCATCACACCATGGTGTACAGTATGTAGCCTAACCCGCCACTAATGCCCAGCAATAGAGAGCATGGTAGGGCAACCACAGAGCAAACATAACTACGGTCAGCGGTGGAGCCTCTAGCTCTGTCGGCGCCAAAGGCTCTTTTCCACGTGCTCCCACTAGGATGCAAGGATAAAGGCGATGCCTTTAAGCCCAAGGCCTATGCTCCATGTACAAATGCACACACTCTCCCTCTTAGCACTTCGTGCTAATAAATCCCATCCGCCCATGACGGACAGTTGGAATGCAAGTAGCCCACGAAGCAAGCAAAATGATGATGCGGCATCATGCCTGGATGCAATCTACCGAAAATGGGAGGTGGTGCACAAGTGAAGTCAGGAGTGCAGGTGGTGGTCAAGAACTATAGAGGGCTTTGGAGAGTTGTGGACAGCTGTGTGGGCCCCTGAGGGAAGCGATCCTTCGAAATTACCCCCCCCCCCCTTGTATAAGCTACGCCCTTGTCCAAGCTACAGTAGGCGTAGGGACCGTATTAATTTGGTACCTAATTTTAATTCGGTACCAAATGTAGTGCGGCCACATAAGACATGGGTTTGACGAATTTGCCAGTCACATGAAGTCATGGACACATTTGTTGCGAGTGTTTGCCCACTTGAACCCACCCCATTTCTGAGCCCTCTTCTTCAAGTGATGATTCTAGTGATTCCGATGATGCTCCCACTGAGTTTGATTTGGGCTAAGGCTGCCCGAGGTGTGTGGGAATGGCCCATGTCTTTCATGGGAAGTTGTATTTTACAAGAGACCACATGCAAGGCAATTTCATTCCCAAGAACTTGAAGTTGCCTGAGCCCAAACCATCCCCTAAAAGGCATCTTCAAGTGGTGAGCATGTGCAGTTGTTCCGCATGGTGTATGATCGCAAGAACGGTTTCCAACCCGAACATTTGTAGGCTTCTCATGCTTCATTGCTTGTGAGAACATGGGTCTGAACCTGAATTTCCATGTTTCAAACACTTTCTTGTGTTTGCATGCCTTTGGGAATATGGGTGGAGGTTGAGGTGCACTCATACTATGCGCTCATTTACGTGTGTGTCGGTAGTTGCATGTATCGCTCGCAAGCTACGCCCGTGACCAAGCTACAGTAGACGTAGGGACCTCATTAATTTGGGACTTTGGCGTAGCTTATACAAGGAGGGGGGGGGGGGGTACGAAGTGCTTTCTCTTGCTTCTGAAATGCTCATGCCACCACCTGTCAGAGCTTCAAACTTATTGATAAGGTTCAGTTGAGGGAATGAGGAATCCTCTGTCGTATCGCCTGTACTCACACACTCTCTTCTTAGTCTCTCGGGCACTGCCCCATTGCAAGTGCCACGCAATGGGGCAGCATTTCTCGTGTCCTCAAAGGACACGTGCGCGGAACCCCGCGAATACACCCAAAGGGCCCACAGCAGAGGCTGCCGAGGCGGGGCCCACGTATTGGGGGCTGGTGGCCCAGTTCTGGGCTGAGCAGCTGCCGCCAACCGTCGCCAACGTCCTCGAGACGTACGAAGGCTCCGCCTACGCATACGTCGAGGACTGGATCGCCGTCGCCCTCTTTAACCGCTCGAACACGGCCGCGTGGCTGGGCTTCGCCGTCACGTTCGTCGTGCGCCCCTTCGCCGGGCTGGTCTGCGGCGTGGCGGCCGACGAGTTCGGCCGGCGGCGGGTCCTGCTGGCGTCGCTGTACATTATGTTCGGGGCCACGGTCGGGCAGGGCCTGGCCCCCGCGGTCCCGTACCTCGGGGCCGCGTGGATGTTCGCGTGCCGGGTGCTGCAGGGCTTCGGGAGCGCGGGGCAGGTCGGGTCCTTCACCGTCATGATGACGGAGAGCGCCCCACCGCCCGCCATGGGCCACGCGGCGGCAATGATCAGCGTGAGCGGCTGGCTCGGCTTCATTGTGGCGCTGGCCATCAGCACGGCGCTCAACTACGCGCTGAGCCCGGCGCAGATGCTGCGCTGGGGCTGGCGGGTCCCGTTCCTGCTGACCGCCCTCCCCGGCGGCCTAGTCCTCTACTACGCACACGCGACGCACGAGAGCGCGGCGTTCGAGCGGGAGCACCGGGAGCCGGAGGACGGCGGCGCGCGCGTCGACCACATGAAGGCGGACCTAAAGGCTACGGTGCTCGGCCACTGGCGCACAGGGCTGCTCGGCACGGCAGGGGTCCTGGGGGTCAGCAGCCTGCAGTACCTCTACAGCGTGTACTTCCGGCAGTGGCTCGTCCAGGCGTGCGGCATGTCCACGCTGCAGGCGTCGCAGGTCACCCCCACCCCCGCAAAGCCGCAGCCCTCTCCCGGGCGCGGTTGCTCCATTCTGGACTGTGACGCATGCCGGAAGGAGTCCGGAGGGTGACGACCATCGTCAATCAATGGCCAAGCCTGGGTCGGATGACCGAGTGCTGAGCTGACCTGAGCTGACCCGCGGACCTTTGGGTGTGTGTAGCTGAGTAGTGGCACTCAACACTGAAAAACGGCATCTGGACATTGGTAGTTAAGTAAGACATGGGCTCCTCGAAGGCTATTGTTGGGTCTGGGAGGGGATTGCACTGCTTTACGCACGACAGCACCCGCTATGCACTCCGTCCATCTTCACCAGACTGAGAGACGTCTAGGCCTGCTCTGCAGCTCCTGAGGAGTTATCGCCAACCGCGTTTCTTGTGCTTTCGCTCTTGTTTTTGCAGTTCCCGACATGTGTGTGCGTGGCGGCTGATGGGGTGGTCAGTTTTCTATTTGTTGCTGCACCTCTGCGAAGAAATCCCAACAAATCAGCGAACAAATCGGCGGACCGATTTTTCGGCAAAACAGGCTCCCAGTGCCCTGGATCTCAGTCCCAGGCCCCAAACACACCTTCCTTATGGTTGCTCAATAGTTGCAGTCATGTGGAAATGCAAAATATCTCTCAATTTTCGAAAAAAATTTTCGTCTCTCGGTATCTGCTGCTGCAGAGCGTTACTTGCCCCAACAGCACTGCTGACCAGAGGACGCCGTGTCGCATCGCTTGCGCATCGCGGTGCGTTGCAGCTCGCGAGCAGTTCCCACGCCTTTCCCGCAACCGCCACCCTTTCCCACCGCAACGCACTGCCCCATCAACAGGTCGTGCTGGCGGGCACCGCCGTGGCCGTCATCGCGGCGGTCCCGGTGGCGGTGCTGGCGGACACCTGCGGCATCGGGACGACCGTCGCGACGATGCCGCTCTGCGCCATCGCGACGGCGGTGCCGGCGTACGCCGCCCTGTACTACGACCCTGGGTCGCCCGCCGCCGTGGGCGTCGCGGGCGTCGTCGTACCGGGGGCCCTGACGGCGCTGGGGGCGCTCACGAACGTGTGGGCCACGGAGCTGTTCCCGTTCGAGGTCCGCGGGGCCGCGTTCTCGCTGTACTACAACGTCGGGGTCGTGGCCGGCGGCCTCACCCCCTTCGTTTGCAGCTCCTTCAAGGCGGTCCCCCTGTTCCCCGGGTACTACACCGTCGCGGTCTCCAGCGTGGCCCTCGCGGCGATGGTCGCCACGTTGTGGCTGCACAGGGCCCACAGGGCGGACCAGCAGCGCCTGCAGGTGGTCCACATCCGCGCGGATCCGTATTGAGCCTGCAACCCGCGCGGGCGCTGCGGTGGGCCCCGTGACCTTTCCCGGTTGTTGGTGCAGGGCTGCCCTGTAGGCCATTGGCCAGTTGCTGCACGCAGTTTGGTGGGGCTGCCCTTTGGGAATGAGAAATGCGGTAACGGAAGGCGGCTGGCAGTCAACCCACAGTAACGGACGGCGGTTACCCGGTCACTGACGGCGGTTGCTGATCGGCCGGTGCTGAGGCGTACTAGAGTAGTACAGCCCCACAATTTAGTCAAGTTGGGGTTTGACCTTTCATTCTTTTTTCGGGGGGGGCAGGGGGGGGGTAGTCAGGGAGGTAGAGGCGCGCCCCCCCCCCACCTCAAACTTCCACTGTGACTTCTCGGGTACGGATCGACCCGGGCTTGATTTTTGAGGCAAAGGGGCCCCAACAGGGAGCATTTGCGCAGGTGTTCACATGTTGAACACCACAACCGGTGTCTAACATGATTTATGCAGCTGCATGATGCGATCGGGTGCAAGCCGCACACTTTTGAGGGCGGAATGGAACCAAACGATATGCCATTTGCATTTTGCAGAGTACTTTGGTGCTTGTACGGTCACTCAGCCCATTGTATGTCCATCAGCCCCACGTAGAAAGTCCCCTTTTTGAGCCTTTGGACCCTTGCAGGTGTCCCATTCTATACATATGTTCCCCAGCGTTCGGCAAGGGACACTTCATGCGTCCCGTTCTACGCCTGTTTATCCGTCGTCGCCAAGGTACACTAGCTACGCCTGCCAAGCGTGCACGGGCCGTGGGGGCATAAGCAGAGCTGGGGCTGGAGGAAATACCTTCGCCGGAGAGGGTTGGTCAGTGAGCACGGCCCATAGGCCAGCACGTTTGACGAAGATGGGAGGGCATGGTATTCCGCTCAGCGCATCAGGAGGGTTGGAGCCGTCTAAAGTTCACATTTACCCGTGTTAATCTGGTATCTTCCTGCATGCAGAACAAACGTGGGTCAGGGGGGAATACCACATCTTATTGCCGTAACACCCCTGCCCTTCTAACCCTACACTAGACCGAAGAGGCATAGGAATTTTACAGAGGACCTTGCAGGTGGGGCACAGCACTATGAAGCAGCATGATGGCCCCTTTGCAATGAGCCTCCTACGCTGATGATTATGCACTGGACATCGGTTGCATTGCACGGCATCCGACCATGCATAGTTGCTTTCAAAACGAGCGACCTCATTTTGGAACATGTATCGAATCTCTCGCGTGCATAAGATACATCGCCGCAGCCAAGCCCGTTCGCCCTCAGTCATAGTGCAGGTTTGGGATTTCAAGGGGCCGGTGCACAACGTCTGGTCAATTTACTCTGGTGTTGGTGGGGCACAGTTCCTGTGCGAAGACGTTGAGTTTGGGAGTCGGATCGCTCATTTAGAATGACTGCTGCAGCACCCATTCTAGCAAGGTCCGCAAACATTAACGTTGATGCAACATCCCCTGCGAAAGGGTATTTAATTCCTCGCAATCGGTCAAGAGGTATATCTCCATAAAGGTATGCCTTTTTTTGCATGTCGGAAAAAACTGTGTTCCCGTACACCCCATTTTAGAGCAGGAAAGAAATTGCAGGGTATTGCATAAAATGCTGTTTTAAGGAGTGGTCCACACAATACCCTCCTTCTCAGCCTGCGCCATCGAATACAACTATGAATTTGTGCGGGCCACATCATCCCACATTGTCCCTCGCGATACCGACCGCGCACTATTGTATCCGCATTTGAACTCCAGTTACCTGCGGAACCACTCTCCCCCGGGGAGGCCGACTCCGCTGGTCCTAGGACGCAGATCCCCCCCCCCCCCCCCCGGGGGCCTCCGGCCAACAGTTAGTGGGGGTGGGGTGGGGGGAACTCCGCGTCCGCGTCCTAACGGAGGGGTCGCCCCCCCCCCCCCCCCATGCACCCAGCGAGACAGTGATGTCCTGATGTTCTAAGTCCTGCTTACCAGCAGCACAACCGCACGGAAGGCACCTTTCTTTGATCCCCATTTATCTCAGCCATACCATTTTGAGGACGCTGAACCCCCATTGCGACACCGCTCTAAGCCCCCATCCCCCTGAGGCAGACAATGCATTGTCAACATGACACACGGTGATCTGTCACTTTTTTTTAGGCAGTTGGATTCTTTCGTGGGACGGGAGATCTGTCTGGATGTGGTGCAGTGTGTTGTGCTGGTTGTGGGCAGAGTCATTGTCTGGCAGACTCACCCACGCCTCAGAGGGTGCCTCATGCGCCGTGCGCGCGGTGCGCCTGAGGCCCAGTTGGCGTAGAACGCCGGTCCCCATGAATGTCGCCCAAAAGCTGTCATAGGGGCCTTGGCATCACAAACAGATGGCCAATTGCTGTGTTTGGGTAGAAGTACCAATGGGGTCCTTGGAGTGGAGTCGACCGTTGTTGTATGCTAACCCGTAGGCCACCGCGTCCCTGCCAAAAGAGTTTGTGTAGTACACCGGTACGTGACATGTCTACCTCAGCAGGCAGTGCGCGCAGTGCGACTGAGGCACCCTCTCAGGTTTTGTTGTGGTGGTGGGGTGAGGCCGTGGCGAAACTGCATGGATGGTCGCTAGTGTGGGTGCCCTGGTCTCAGGATGGTCTTATAATCCCAGTTTTGCACGTGTGTTGCCGTACCTGTTCGTACAGCATGTGTTGTCAGCTTTATTTTTGGTCTTTGTGCCCTTGTCTCAACAAGGAGGCAGGAAATGCGTCCACTGGCTAAGCTTTGCCTTTGGGCAAGATAAACTGTTTGCAGGGACCGTTTATGATTCTTATGATTATTATAATTTTTCTCATGGGTTTCGGCGCAGATCTTGCACCCTGTCGCGAGGGGCTCGTTGATGCCCGTTAACGTTCTTCCCTCAACCTGTGTATGCAGTGCCCAGGGCATCTATTCCATCATAAACCCATCAGCATTAACCCCCATAACATGACATACAGATCCTCCCGCATATCCTATAAATTGTGAATTATCACTTGCTTGGTGGTGGTTGGGCTTGGCCCATTGAAGCCTAAGTGTATCTGCCCACGGACGGTTGTGCCTGTGTTTGCTCCTGTGATTTGCCGCACCTGTGATGATTAAAAGGGGATGATTTTGACCTTGACCTTCCAGCGATCTAAACCTGCCCATGTTTCAGTGCAAGGAAAGGCCCATGCTTGTGGTGGGTTCCCTGCCCCTGTAGACAAGTCTTGTCCCTGTTCATAAAGTCGCCACCTGTACTCCTCAACACCCTTTGGAGCACGGACAACGCTTTCATACTCGGGGGGGGGGGGGGGGGCTTCTAGGAATTTGTGTATGCTTGGTGGTGTACGCACCGCCGCTGGGTGCAGGCACCCACGCACTCTGTTGCTTTGGAGCTCCATGATGTCAGGGTTGCCCAGTGGATGTAGGGTGACCGGGGCGGTCCACCAAGTCACCAAACTAGAACTGCCAATTTACATTAGGTCTTATGAATTTTCGTGGTTCACAATCGCGTGGCAGAGGTATGTATCTGCTTGGGCACCATGAAGGGTGATCATCTAGTGATCCCCGTGTTGTTGTTCGATATAAATTTGTTTTTTGTAGCCTAGCCATTCGGGTGCTATCTCCCAGTGGTAGTGCGCTGCAGGCGCTACAGGGCTATTTATTCATGTATGACGGTATCTGCACTTTCAACGTGTGTTAAGGACGCCATCTCGCCAAGTGCATTCCTTGTTGTGCTGCTCTGTGAATGGTTGTATTTGTGGCAATATGACAGGTGGTGCATTTCCACGCTTGACAATAATGATAACAGCACTGTTCACCTCAGCAGCTCCGTGGCTCTGTCGAATCCCTTGTTTGTACTCAAACAATTGTTTGCCTTTTCCTTTTAAGAAGTTGCAAGTGCGAGCGCCAACGAGGACTATTGTTGTGTTTCGAAGCAAATGACCACAACCGTTCCTCGACCTCACGTTCAGACGGCAAAAATCATAGACGAACGGGGGACGGCTTTGCTCAAGCAGTCGGAGACTCTCTAGGAGATGGTAAGATTGGGGCTACAGTTCAGGACACTTGCCTGAGAGTAGCACTCCAGGCGCGCCCCAGGCAAACACTTCCCCACCCACAGTCTCAGCTAAGCAGTGTTTGCCAGTCCTCTCAGACAGTGAAGCCCTTCCCCAACCCCCCTTGAAGACAATGGCCCATTGCGCCACTGAAGCTGGCAAGGCTCCCCCACTAGCCGGCAAGCGCCAGCAAGAGCAAGTAGGATGAAGGATGGACAAAGAGAAGGAGAAATCTTTCCAGATGTCAGCCACGCAAAAACGAAGGGTGGCCCAGGGGGAGAGGGGCATGACCACATATCTACCACAAAGCAATCGCCACACATTGTGCTAATCATGTGAAAAATATGTATCAATTTCCACCCCAAATGCTGCCCAACAACGTTTTCTAGCGCCTCTTCTTGTAGGCCCACATGGTCGCCATTGGGTGACTTGCTGTCAAAAAAGGCAGGGGGGAGGGGCGAGGTGCACCCACGGACTAGGCCCAGCCCCCTATCATGATGGTTGCCTGTTTCCGTGAGATGTTTGGCCTTGATGGCACCCCAGCCCCAAAAACAACAACACCACCATGATCTGAGGGGGGGCACTATAATATCAGTTGACTTCCTTTTCATAAGGCGGTGGCAACCTCAAACCTGAGTGGTCTTTCGAAGAGGTAGGCACTCAGCTACCATACCGTAGCATCTTCTTTTTCAACAAACCCAGATGTGGATTATTATCGATGTATTATGCCAATTTTTTTCAGGCAACCAAGGTTATCTTCACTCTTTCCCAACAGGATGGGAATTTCTCAAGAACCACGAGTTGCATTCATGGCAGTATTTTTCTACTCGTGGGATGTACCCAAACTTGCACTATGTTTGCTCATGTGATGGGGGCAACATGGGCCACCAATTTGTGATTTATGTCCAGTCCACAGAGGTGGTTCAGCCATATGATTGTTGTGCTGCTTGCCTCTCAGGTTGCCCTGATATATGGACGCGTGCTTTTCAAAGGGAGAATGCCAACCCCCAGAAGGAGTGGAGATTGAGAGAAGGCGTTGCATATGTGCACCCACAGAAACATCAACACCTCTCAAACAGGGCATCTCTACAGATCAATACGCTTGATTTTTGTGGCAATGAATGCAACCGAAATGATACCCAAATAATATTGGTGCCTTTTTTTTGTCTACTGCGGCACCACATGTCTTCAGAACTGAACGTTTGAGTGCCATGTATAGGCGTTAAAGCCGAGCCACAACACGCATACCTTCACCTTGAAACTTAGCGTTCCGGGGATAGCACGGTTGATACGGCAAATGCAGCCGTCGCCCAAGCCCCGCCGCTGGAGCCGGCGCAGGTGCGCGAATCACATATGGTATCGGCAAAGACATCAGTGCCCAGTGTGAGCTCTGTTGAACCACCCCAACCGGAACCTACACCACGGCCGCTGCACGGTGCCACCCCGCACGGTGCCACCCCGCGCAGTGACGCGGGAATGTTTCACTAGTCCCCGGAGTCACGTCAAGTTGGAAAAGTGCCTTGTCACCCTCCCCGGTGGACCCCATGTGGTCGCCAGCGGTGACCTCAGGTGCCGCAACGGATGACGACTTACAACCAATGTGCTTAGATGAGCTGTTGTCGCGGGAAGCCAATTGTCAGATAAGCCCTGATTATCGATGTGACCTTGACCCTACCGATGGAGGGGATGCCGAATCCTGGGAAGTGCCTGTCGCTGGGGACTTCCTAGGCAGAGAAATGCCGCAGGCCGCACACAACGATGAAGGTATATATGCGGTGCCAATGGTGCCCTTAGAGATCATTGAGAGGGGAGCTGCACCCCCCTTGTCGGGGTTTACCAGAGTTTGCAGGGCCATCCTAGGGCTTGCCAAGGTGGATGGCAACCCTCCTTTTCAACTGCAGTAGAGCCTTCCCCTCCAGCATCACACCATGGTGTACAGTATGTAGCCTAACCCGCCAATGATGCCCAGCAATAGAGAGCATGGTAGGGCAACCACAGAGCAAACATGACTACGGTCAGCGGTGGAGCCTCTAGCTCTGTCGGCGCCAAAGGCTCTTTTCCACGTGCTCCCACTAGGATGCAAGGATAAAGGCGATGCCTTTAAGCCCAAGGCCTATGCTCCATGTACAAATGCACACACTCTCTTAGCACTTCGTGCTAATAAATCCCATCCGCCCATGACGGACAGTTGGAATGCAAGTAGCCCACGAAGCAAGCAAAATGATGATGCGGCATCATGCCTGGATGCAATCTACCGAAAATGGGAGGTGGTGCACAAGTGAAGTCGGGAGAGCAGGTGGTGGTCAAGAACTGTAGAGGGCTTTGGAGAGTTGTGGACAGCTGTGTGGGCCCCTGAGGGAAGCGATCCTTCGAAATTACCCCCCCCCCCCCCTTGTATAAGCTACGCCCTTGTCCAAGCTAGAGAAGGTCTCGTAGTTCAGCGGTCATGCACATGACGCCTGAACTAAAGGTGCTCGGTTCGAATCCCGGTGGGGGCGGAACGCAGTGTCCTAGGCGCTAGGGTGTCGGTGACCCCGCGAGCCGGAAGGGATGCTGCGAGGGACAGGTAGGGATCACTGATACGCTGGAGTTCGGAGATCGCCCGAGCAACTTACCTTACCTTACCTTGTCCAAGCTACAGTAGGCGTAGGGACCGTATTAATTTGGTACCTAATTTTAATTCGGTACCAAATGTAGTGCAGCCACATAAGACATGGGTTTGACGAATTTGCCAGTCACATGAAGTCATGGACACATTTGTTGCGAGTGTTTGCCCACTTGAACCCACCCCATTTCTGAGCCCTCTTCTTCAAGTGATGATTCTAGTGATTCCGATGATGCTCCCACTGAGTTTGATTTGGGCTAAGGCTGCCCGAGGTGTGTGGGAATGGCCCATGTCTTTCATGGGAAGTTGTATTTTACAAGAGACCACATGCAAGGCAATTTCATTCCCAAGAACTTGAAGTTGCCTGAGCCCAAACCATCCCCTAAAAGGCATCTTCAAGTGGTTAGCATGTGCAGTTGTTCCGCATGGTGTATGATCGCAAGAAGGGTTTCCAACCCGAACATTTGTAGGCTTCTCATGCTTCATTGCTTGTGAGAACATGGGTCTGAACCTGAATTTCCATGTTTCAAACACTTTCTTGTGTTTGCATGCCTTTGGGAATATGGGTGGAGGTTGAGGTGCACTCATACTATGCGCTCATTTACGTGTGTGTCGGTAGTTGCATGTATCGCTCGCAAGCTACGCCCGTGACCAAGCTACAGTAGACGTAGGGACCGTATTAATTTGGGACTTTGGCGTAGCTTATACAAGGAGAGGGGGGGGTTAGAAGTGCTTTCTCTTGCTTCTGAAATGCTCATGCCACCACCTGTCAGAGCTTCAAACTTATTGATAAGGTTCAGTTGAGGGAATGAGGAAGCGGTCCACACAGAATCCTCTGTCGTATCGCCTGTACTCACACACTCTCTTCTTAGTCTCTCGGGCACTGCCCCATTGCAAGTGCCACGCAATGGGGCAGCATTTCTCGTGTCCTCAAAGGACACGTGTCCGTACACGTACAGCACGTACACCACGTACACCACGTACACCACGTACACCCAAAGGGCCCACAGCGGAGGCTGCCAAGGCGGGGCCCACGTATTGGGGGCTGGTGGCCCAGTTCTGGGCTGAGCAGCTGCCGCCAACCGTCGCCAACGTCCTCGAGACGTACGAAGGCTCCGCCTACGCATACGTCGAGGACTGGATCGCCGTCGCCCTCTTTAACCGCTCGAACACGGCCGCGTGGCTGGGCTTCGCCGTCACGTTCGTCGTGCGCCCCTTCGCCGGGCTGGTCTGCGGCGTGGCGGCCGACGAGTTCGGCCGGCGGCGGGTCCTGCTGGCGTCGCTGTACATTATGTTCGGGGCCACGGTCGGGCAGGGCCTGGCCCCCGCGGTCCCGTACCTCGGGGCCGCGTGGATGTTCGCGTGCCGGGTGCTGCAGGGCTTCGGGAGCGCGGGGCAGGTCGGGTCCTTCACCGTCATGATGACGGAGAGCGCCCCACCGCCCGCCATGGGCCACGCGGCGGCAATGATCAGCGTGAGCCGCCGGCTCGGCTTCATTGTGGCGCTGGCCATCAGCACGGCGCTCAACTACGCGCTGAGCCCGGCGCAGATGCTGCGCTGGGGCTGGCGGGTCCCGTTCCTGCTGACCGCCCTCCCCGGCGGCCTAGTCCTCTACTACGCACACGCGACGCACGAGAGCGCGGCGTTCGAGCGGGAGCACCGGGGGCCGGAGGACGGCGGCGCGCGCGTCGACCACATGAAGGCGGACCTAAAGGCTACGGTGCTCGGCCACTGGCGCACAGGGCTGCTCGGCACGGCAGGGGTCCTGGGGGTCAGCAGCCTGCAGTACCTCTACAGCGTGTACTTCCGGCAGTGGCTCGTCCAGGCGTGCGGCATGTCCACGCTGCAGGCGTCGCAGGTCACCCCCACCCCCGCAAAGCCGCAGCCCTCTCCCGGGCGCGGTTGCTCCATTCTGGACTGTGACGCATGCCGGAAGGAGTCCGGAGGGTGACGACCATCGTCAATCAATGGCCAAGCCTGGGTCGGATGACCGAGTGCTGAGCTGACCTGAGCTGACCCGCGGACCTTTGGGTGTGTGTAGCTGAGTAGTGGCACTCAACACTGAAAAACGGCATCTGGACATTGGTAGTTAAGTAAGACATGGGCTCCTCGAAGGCTATTGTTGGGTCTGGGAGGGAATTGCACTGCTTTACGCACGACAGCACCCGCTATGCACTCCGTCCATCTTCACCAGACTGAGAGACGTCTAGGCCTGCTCTGCAGCTCCTGAGGAGTTATCGCCAACCGCGTTTCTTGTGCTTTCGCTCTTGTTTTTGCAGTTCCCGACATGTGTGTGCGTGGCGGCTGATGGGGTGGTCAGTTTTCTATTTGTTGCTGCACCTCTGCGAAGAAATCCCAACAAATCAGCGAACAAATCGGCGGACCGATTTTTCGGCAAAACAGGCTCCCAGTGCCCTGGATCTCAGTCCCAGGCCCCAAACACACCTTCCTTATGGTTGCTCAATAGTTGCAGTCATGTGGAAATGCAAAATATCTCTCAATTTTCGAAAAAAATTTTCGTCTCTCGGTATCTGCTGCTGCAGAGCGTTACTTGCCCCAACAGCACTGCTGACCAGAGGACGCCGTGTCGCATCGCTTGCGCATCGCGGTGCGTTGCAGCTCGCGAGCAGTTCCCACGCCTTTCCCGCAACCGCCACCCTTTCCCACCGCAACGCACTGCCCCATCAACAGGTCGTGCTGGCGGGCACCGCCGTGGCCGTCATGGCGGCGGTCCCGGTGGCGGTGCTGGCGGACACCTGCGGCATCGGGACGACCGTCGCGACGATGCCGCTCTGCGCCATCGCGACGGCGGTGCCGGCGTACGCCGCCCTGTACTACGACCCTGGGTCGCCCGCCGCCGTGGGCGTCGCGGGCGTCGTCGTACCGGGGGCCCTGACGGCGCTGGGGGCGCTCACGAACGTGTGGGCCACGGAGCTGTTCCCGTTCGAGGTCCGCGGGGCCGCGTTCTCGCTGTACTACAACGTCGGGGTCGTGGCCGGCGGCCTCACCCCCTTCGTTTGCAGCTCCTTCAAGGCGGTCCCCCTGTTCCCCGGGTACTACACCGTCGCGGTCTCCAGCGTGGCCCTCGCGGCGATGGTCGCCACGTTGTGGCTGCACAGGGCCCACAGGGCGGACCAGCAGCGCCTGCAGGTGGTCCACATCCGCGCGGATCCGTATTGAGCCTGCAACCCGCGCGGGCGCTGCGGTGGGCCCCGTGACCTTTCCCGGTTGTTGGTGCAGGGCTGCCCTGTAGGCCATTGGCCAGTTGCTGCACGCAGTTTGGTGGGGCTGCCCTTTGGGAATGAGAAATGCGGTAACGGAAGGCGGCTGGCAGTCAACCCACAGTAACGGACGGCGGTTACCCGGTCACTGACGGCGGTTGCTGATCGGCCGGTGCTGAGGCGTACTAGAGTAGTACAGCCCCACAATTTAGTCAAGTTGGGGTTTGACCTTTCATTCTTTTTTCGGGGGGGGCAGGGGGGGGGTAGTCAGGGAGGTAGAGGCGCGCCCCCCCCCCACCTCAAACTTCCACTGTGACTTCTCGGGTACGGATCGACCCGGGCTTGATTTTTGAGGCAAAGGGGCCCCAACAGGGAGCATTTGCGCAGGTGTTCACATGTTGAACACCACAACCGGTGTCTAACATGATTTATGCAGCTGCATGATGCGATCGGGTGCAAGCCGCACACTTTTGAGGGCGGAATGGAACCAAACGATATGCCATTTGCATTTTGCAGAGTACTTTGGTGCTTGTACGGTCACTCAGCCCATTGTATGTCCATCAGCCCCACGTAGAAAGTCCCCTTTTTGAGCCTTTGGACCCTTGCAGGTGTCCCATTCTATACATATGTTCCCCAGCGTTCGGCAAGGGACACTTCATGCGTCCCGTTCTACGCCTGTTTATCCGTCGTCGCCAAGGTACACTAGCTACGCCTGCCAAGCGTGCACGGGCCGTGGGGGCATAAGCAGAGCTGGGGCTGGAGGAAATACCTTCGCCGGAGAGGGTTGGTCAGTGAGCACGGCCCATAGGCCAGCACGTTTGACGAAGATGGGAGGGCATGGTATTCCGCTCAGCGCATCAGGAGGGTTGGAGCCGTCTAAAGTTCACATTTACCCGTGTTAATCTGGTATCTTCCTGCATGCAGAACAAACGTGGGTCAGGGGGGAATACCACATCTTATTGCCGTAACACCCCTGCCCTTCTAACCCTACACTAGACCGAAGAGGCATAGGAATTTTACAGAGGACCTTGCAGGTGGGGCACAGCACTATGAAGCAGCATGATGGCCCCTTTGCAATGAGCCTCCTACGCTGATGATTATGCACTGGACATCGGTTGCATTGCACGGCATCCGACCATGCATAGTTGCTTTCAAAACGAGCGACCTCATTTTGGAACATGTATCGAATCTCTCGCGTGCATAAGATACATCGCCGCAGCCAAGCCCGTTCGCCCTCAGTCATAGTGCAGGTTTGGGATTTCAAGGGGCCGGTGCACAACGTCTGGTCAATTTACTCTGGTGTTGGTGGGGCACAGTTCCTGTGCGAAGACGTTGAGTTTGGGAGTCGGATCGCTCATTTAGAATGACTGCTGCAGCACCCATTCTAGCAAGGTCCGCAAACATTAACGTTGATGCAACATCCCCTGCGAAAGGGTATTTAATTCCTCGCAATCGGTCAAGAGGTATATCTCCATAAAGGTATGCCTTTTTTTGCATGTCGGAAAAAACTGTGTTCCCGTACACCCCATTTTAGAGCAGGAAAGAAATTGCAGGGTATTGCATAAAATGCTGTTTTAAGGAGTGGTCCACACAATACCCTCCTTCTCAGCCTGCGCCATCGAATACAACTATGAATTTGTGCGGGCCACATCATCCCACATTGTCCCTCGCGATACCGACCGCGCACTATTGTATCCGCATTTGAACTCCAGTTACCTGCGGAACCACTCTCCCCCGGGGAGGCCGACTCCGCTGGTCCTAGGACGCAAATCCCCCCCCCCCCCCCCGGGGGCCTCCGGCCAACAGTTAGTGGGGGTGGGGTGGGGGGAACTCCGCGTCCGCGTCCTAACGGAGGGGTCGCCCCCCCCCCCCCCCCATGCACCCAGCGAGACAGTGATGTCCTGATGTTCTAAGTCCTGCTTACCAGCAGCACAACCGCACGGAAGGCACCTTTCTTTGATCCCCATTTATCTCAGCCATACCATTTTGAGGACGCTGAACCCCCATTGCGACACCGCTCTAAGCCCCCATCCCCCTGAGGCAGACAATGCATTGTCAACATGACACACGGTGATCTGTCACTTTTTTTTAGGCAGTTGGATTCTTTCGTGGGACGGGAGATCTGTCTGGATGTGGTGCAGTGTGTTGTGCTGGTTGTGGGCAGAGTCATTGTCTGGCAGACTCACCCACGCCTCAGAGGGTGCCTCATGCGCCGTGCGCGCGGTGCGCCTGAGGCCCAGTTGGCGTAGAACGCCGGTCCCCATGAATGTCGCCCAAAAGCTGTCATAGGGGCCTTGGCATCACAAACAGATGGCCAATTGCTGTGTTTGGGTAGAAGTACCAATGGGGTCCTTGGAGTGGAGTCGACCGTTGTTGTATGCTAACCCGTAGGCCACCGCGTCCCTGCCAAAAGAGTTTGTGTAGTACACCGGTACGTGACATGTCTACCTCAGCAGGCAGTGCGCGCAGTGCGACTGAGGCACCCTCTCAGGTTTTGTTGTGGTGGTGGGGTGAGGCCGTGGCGAAACTGCATGGATGGTCGCTAGTGTGGGTGCCCTGGTCTCAGGATGGTCTTATAATCCCAGTTTTGCACGTGTGTTGCCGTACCTGTTCGTACAGCATGTGTTGTCAGCTTTATTTTTGGTCTTTGTGCCCTTGTCTCAACAAGGAGGCAGGAAATGCGTCCACTGGCTAAGCTTTGCCTTTTGGCAAGATAAACTGTTTGCAGGGACCGTTTATGATTCTTATGATTATTATAATTTTTCTCATGGGTTTCGGCGCAGATCTTGCACCCTGTCGCGAGGGGCTCGTTGATGCCCGTTAACGTTCTTCCCTCAACCTGTGTATGCAGTGCCCAGGGCATCTATTCCATCATAAACCCATCAGCATTAACCCCCATAACATGACATACAGATCCTCCCGCATATCCTATAAATTGTGAATTATCACTTGCTTGGTGGTGGTTGGGCTTGGCCCATTGAAGCCTAAGTGTATCTGCCCACGGACGGTTGTGCCTGTGTTTGCTCCTGTGATTTGCCGCACCTGTGATGATTAAAAGGGGATGATTTTGACCTTGACCTTCCAGCGATCTAAACCTGCCCATGTTTCAGTGCAAGGAAAGGCCCATGCTTGTGGTGGGTTCCCTGCCCCTGTAGACAAGTCTTGTCCCTGTTCATAAAGTCGCCACCTGTACTCCTCAACACCCTTTGGAGCACGGACAACGCTTTCATACTCGGGGGGGGGGGGGGGGGCTTCTAGGAATTTGTGTATGCTTGGTGGTGTACGCACCGCCGCTGGGTGCAGGCACCCACGCACTCTGTTGCTTTGGAGCTCCATGATGTCAGGGTTGCCCAGTGGATGTAGGGTGACCGGGGCGGTCCACCAAGTCACCAAACTAGAACTGCCAATTTACATTAGGTCTTATGAATTTTCGTGGTTCACAATCGCGTGGCAGAGGTATGTATCTGCTTGGGCACCATGAAGGGTGATCATCTAGTGATCCCCGTGTTGTTGTTCGATATAAATTTGTTTTTTGTAGCCTAGCCATTCGGGTGCTATCTCCCAGTGGTAGTGCGCTGCAGGCGCTACAGGGCTATTTATTCATGTATGACGGTATCTGCACTTTCAACGTGTGTTAAGGACGCCATCTCGCCAAGTGCATTCCTTGTTGTGCTGCTCTGTGGATGGTTGTATTTGTGGCAATATGACAGGTGGTGCATTTCCACGCTTGACAATAATGATAACAGCACTGTTCACCTCAGCAGCTCCGTGGCTCTGTCGAATCCCTTGTTTGTACTCAAACAATTGTTTGCCTTTTCCTTTTAAGAAGTTGCAAGTGCGAGCGCCAACGAGGACTATTGTTGTGTTTCGAAGCAAATGACCACAACCGTTCCTCGACCTCACGTTCAGACGGCAAAAATCATAGACGAACGGGGGACGGCTTTGCTCAAGCAGTCGGAGACTCTCTAGGAGATGGTAAGATTGGGGCTACAGTTCAGGACACTTGCCTGAGAGTAGCACTCCAGGCGCGCCCCAGGCAAACACTTCCCCACCCACAGTCTCAGCTAAGCAGTGTTTGCCAGTCCTCTCAGACAGTGAAGCCCTTCCCCAACCCCCCTTGAAGACAATGGCCCATTGCGCCACTGAAGCTGGCAAGGCTCCCCCACTAGCCGGCAAGCGCCAGCAAGAGCAAGTAGGATGAAGGATGGACAAAGAGAAGGAGAAATCTTTCCAGATGTCAGCCACGCAAAAACGAAGGGTGGCCCAGGGGGAGAGGGGCATGACCACATATCTACCACAAAGCGATCGCCACACATTGTGCTAATCATGTGAAAAATATGTATCAATTTCCACCCCAAATGCTGCCCAACAACGTTTTCTAGCGCCTCTTCTTGTAGGCCCACATGGTCGCCATTGGGTGACTTGCTGTCAAAAAAGGCAGGGGGGAGGGGCGAGGTGCACCCACGGACTAGGCCCAGCCCCCTATCATGATGGTTGCCTGTTTCCGTGAGATGTTTGGCCTTGATGGCACCCCAGCCCCAAAAACAACAACACCACCATGATCTGAGGGGGGGCACTATAATATCAGTTGACTTCCTTTTCATAAGGCGGTGGCAACCTCAAACCTGAGTGGTCTTTCGAAGAGGTAGGCACTCAGCTACCATACCGTAGCATCTTCTTTTTCAACAAACCCAGATGTGGATTATTATCGATGTATTATGCCAATTTTTTTCAGGCAACCAAGGTTATCTTCACTCTTTCCCAACAGGATGGGAATTTCTCAAGAACCACGAGTTGCATTCATGGCAGTATTTTTCTACTCGTGGGATGTACCCAAACTTGCACTATGTTTGCTCATGTGATGGGGGCAACATGGGCCACCAATTTGTGATTTATGTCCAGTCCACAGAGGTGGTTCAGCCATATGATTGTTGTGCTGCTTGCCTCTCAGGTTGCCCTGATATATGGACGCGTGCTTTTCAAAGGGAGAATGCCAACCCCCAGAAGGAGTGGAGATTGAGAGAAGGCGTTGCATATGTGCACCCACAGAAACATCAACACCTCTCAAACAGGGCATCTCTACAGATCAATACGCTTGATTTTTGTGGCAATGAATGCAACCGAAATGATACCCAAATAATATTGGTGCCTTTTTTTTGTCTGCTGCGGCACCACATGTCTTCAGAACTGAACGTTTGAGTGCCATGTATAGGCGTTAAAGCCGAGCCACAACACGCATACCTTCACCTTGAAACTTAGCGTTCCGGGGATAGCACGGTTGATACGGCAAATGCAGCCGTCGCCCAAGCCCCGCCGCTGGAGCCGGCGCAGGTGCGCGAATCACATATGGTATCGGCAAAGACATCAGTGCCCAGTGTGAGCTCTGTTGAACCACCCCAACCGGAACCTACACCACGGCCGCTGCACGGTGCCACCCCGCGCAGTGACGCGGGAATGTTTCACTAGTCCCCCGGAGTCACGTCAAGTTGGAAAAGTGCCTTGTCACCCTCCCCGGTGGACCCCATGTGGTCGCCAGCGGTGACCTCAAGTGCCGCAACGGATGACGACTTACAACCAATGTGCTTAGATGAGCTGTTGTCGCGGGAAGCCAATTGTCAGATAAGCCCTGATTATCGATGTGACCTTGACCCTACCGATGGAGGGGATGCCGAATCCTGGGAAGTGCCTGTCGCTGGGGACTTCCTAGGCAGAGAAATGCCGCAGGCCGCACACAACGATGAAGGTATATATGCGGTGCCAATGGTGCCCTTAGAGATCATTGAGAGGGGAGCTGCACCCCCCTTGTCGGAGTTTACCAGAGTTTGCAGGGCCATCCTAGGGCTTGCCAAGGTGGATGGCAACCCTCCTTTTCAACTGCAGCAGAGCCTTCCCCTCCAGCATCACACCATGGTGTACAGTATGTAGCCTAACCCGCCACTGATGCCCAGCAATAGAGAGCATGGTAGGGCAACCACAGAGCAAACATGACTACGGTCAGCGGTGGAGCCTCTAGCTCTGTCGGCGCCAAAGGCTCTTTTCCACGTGCTCCCACTAGGATGCAAGGATAAAGGCGATGCCTTTAAGCCCAAGGCCTATGCTCCATGTACAAATGCACACACTCTCTTAGCACTTCGTGCTAATAAATCCCATCCGCCCATGACGGACAGTTGGAATGCAAGTAGCCCACGAAGCAAGCAAAATGATGATGCGGCATCATGCCTGGATGCAATCTACCGAAAATGGGAGGTGGTGCACAAGTGAAGTCAGGAGTGCAGGTGGTGGTCAAGAACTGTAGAGGGCTTTGGAGAGTTGTGGACAGCTGTGTGGGCCCCTGAGGGAAGCGATCCTTCGAAATTACCCCCCCCCCCCTTGTATAAGCTACGCCCTTGTCCAAGCTACAGTAGGCGTAGGGACCGTATTAATTTGGTACCTAATTTTAATTCGGTACCAAATGTAGTGCAGCCACATAAGACATGGGTTTGACGAATTTGCCAGTCACATGAAGTCATGGACACATTTGTTGCGAGTGTTTGCCCACTTGAACCCACCCCATTTCTGAGCCCTCTTCTTCAAGTGATGATTCTAGTGATTCCGATGATGCTCCCACTGAGTTTGATTTGGGCTAAGGCTGCCCGAGGTGTGTGGGAATGGCCCATGTCTTTCATGGGAAGTTGTATTTTACAAGAGACCACATGCAAGGCAATTTCATTCCCAAGAACTTGAAGTTGCCTGAGCCCAAACCATCCCCTAAAAGGCATCTTCAAGTGGTTAGCATGTGCAGTTGTTCCGCATGGTGTATGATCGCAAGAAGGGTTTCCAACCCGAACATTTGTAGGCTTCTCATGCTTCATTGCTTGTGAGAACATGGGTCTGAACCTGAATTTCCATGTTTCAAACACTTTCTTGTGTTTGCATGCCTTTGGGAATATGGGTGGAGGTTGAGGTGCACTCATACTATGCGCTCATTTACGTGTGTGTCGGTAGTTGCATGTATCGCTCGCAAGCTACGCCCGTGACCAAGCTACAGTAGACGTAGGGACCGTATTAATTTGGGACTTTGGCGTAGCTTATACAAGGAGGGGGGGGGGGTACGAAGTGCTTTCTCTTGCTTCTGAAATGCTCATGCCACCACCTGTCAGAGCTTCAAACTTATTGATAAGGTTCAGTTGAGGGAATGAGGAAGCGGTCCACACAGAATCCTCTGTCGTATCGCCTGTACTCACACACTCTCTTCTTAGTCTCTCGGGCACTGCCCCATTGCAAGTGCCACGCAATGGGGCAGCATTTCTCGTGTCCTCAAAGGACACGTGTCCGTACACGTACAGCACGTACACCACGTACACCACGTACACCACGTACACCCAAAGGGCCCACAGCGGAGGCTGCCAAGGCGGGGCCCACGTATTGGGGGCTGGTGGCCCAGTTCTGGGCTGAGCAGCTGCCGCCAACCGTCGCCAACGTCCTCGAGACGTACGAAGGCTCCGCCTACGCATACGTCGAGGACTGGATCGCCGTCGCCCTCTTTAACCGCTCGAACACGGCCGCGTGGCTGGGCTTCGCCGTCACGTTCGTCGTGCGCCCCTTCGCCGGGCTGGTCTGCGGCGTGGCGGCCGACGAGTTCGGCCGGCGGCGGGTCCTGCTGGCGTCGCTGTACATTATGTTCGGGGCCACGGTCGGGCAGGGCCTGGCCCCCGCGGTCCCGTACCTCGGGGCCGCGTGGATGTTCGCGTGCCGGGTGCTGCAGGGCTTCGGGAGCGCGGGGCAGGTCGGGTCCTTCACCGTCATGATGACGGAGAGCGCCCCACCGCCCGCCATGGGCCACGCGGCGGCAATGATCAGCGTGAGCGGCTGGCTCGGCTTCATTGTGGCGCTGGCCATCAGCACGGCGCTCAACTACGCGCTGAGCCCGGCGCAGATGCTGCGCTGGGGCTGGCGGGTCCCGTTCCTGCTGACCGCCCTCCCCGGCGGCCTAGTCCTCTACTACGCACACGCGACGCACGAGAGCGCGGCGTTCGAGCGGGAGCACCGGGAGCCGGAGGACGGCGGCGCGCGCGTCGACCACATGAAGGCGGACCTAAAGGCTACGGTGCTCGGCCACTGGCGCACAGGGCTGCTCGGCACGGCAGGGGTCCTGGGGGTCAGCAGCCTGCAGTACCTCTACAGCGTGTACTTCCGGCAGTGGCTCGTCCAGGCGTGCGGCATGTCCACGCTGCAGGCGTCGCAGGTCACCCCCACCCCCGCAAAGCCGCAGCCCTCTCCCGGGCGCGGTTGCTCCATTCTGGACTGTGACGCATGCCGGAAGGAGTCCGGAGGGTGACGACCATCGTCAATCAATGGCCAAGCCTGGGTCGGATGACCGAGTGCTGAGCTGACCTGAGCTGACCCGCGGACCTTTGGGTGTGTGTAGCTGAGTAGTGGCACTCAACACTGAAAAACGGCATCTGGACATTGGTAGTTAAGTAAGACATGGGCTCCTCGAAGGCTATTGTTGGGTCTGGGAGGGAATTGCACTGCTTTACGCACGACAGCACCCGCTATGCACTCCGTCCATCTTCACCAGACTGAGAGACGTCTAGGCCTGCTCTGCAGCTCCTGAGGAGTTATCGCCAACCGCGTTTCTTGTGCTTTCGCTCTTGTTTTTGCAGTTCCCGACATGTGTGTGCGTGGCGGCTGATGGGGTGGTCAGTTTTCTATTTGTTGCTGCACCTCTGCGAAGAAATCCCAACAAATCAGCGAACAAATCGGCGGACCGATTTTTCGGCAAAACAGGCTCCCAGTGCCCTGGATCTCAGTCCCAGGCCCCAAACACACCTTCCTTATGGTTGCTCAATAGTTGCAGTCATGTGGAAATGCAAAATATCTCTCAATTTTCGAAAAAAATTTTCGTCTCTCGGTATCTGCTGCTGCAGAGCGTTACTTGCCCCAACAGCACTGCTGACCAGAGGACGCCGTGTCGCATCGCTTGCGCATCGCGGTGCGTTGCAGCTCGCGAGCAGTTCCCACGCCTTTCCCGCAACCGCCACCCTTTCCCACCGCAACGCACTGCCCCATCAACAGGTCGTGCTGGCGGGCACCGCCGTGGCCGTCATGGCGGCGGTCCCGGTGGCGGTGCTGGCGGACACCTGCGGCATCGGGACGACCGTCGCGACGATGCCGCTCTGCGCCATCGCGACGGCGGTGCCGGCGTACGCCGCCCTGTACTACGACCCTGGGTCGCCCGCCGCCGTGGGCGTCGCGGGCGTCGTCGTACCGGGGGCCCTGATGGCGCTGGGGGCGCTCACGAACGTGTGGGCCGCGGAGCTGTTCCCGTTCGAGGTCCGCGGGGCCGCGTTCTCGCTGTACTACAACGTCGGGGTCGTGGCCGGCGGCCTCACCCCCTTCGTTTGCAGCTCCTTCAAGGCGGTCCCCCTGTTCCCCGGGTACTACACCGTCGCGGTCTCCAGCGTGGCCCTCGCGGCGATGGTCGCCACGTTGTGGCTGCACAGGGCCCACAGGGCGGACCAGCAGCGCCTGCAGGTGGTCCACATCCGCGCGGATCCGTATTGAGCCTGCAACCCGCGCGGGCGCTGCGGTGGGCCCCGTGACCTTTCCCGGTTGTTGGTGCAGGGCTGCCCTGTAGGCCATTGGCCAGTTGCTGCACGCAGTTTGGTGGGGCTGCCCTTTGGGAATGAGAAATACGGTAACGGAAGGCGGCTGGCAGTCAACCCACAGTAACGGACGGCGGTTTCCCGGTCACTGACGGCGGTTGCTGATTGGCCGGTGCTGAGGCGTACTAGAGTAGTACAGCCCCACAATTTAGTCAAGTTGGGGTTTGACCTTTCATTCTTTTTTCGGGGGGGGCAGGGGGGGGGGGGGGTAGTTAGGGGGTAGTCCATCATATATCCGTGCTAAAGGATGACAACACAAAATCAACACAAAATAACAAACCAAGATCGGGATTGCATATACTCGTCAATGGAAGCCAATCTTAAAATCAAGCCTACAATGCTTCACCATTGAGGTATGATCAATCGGCATCAATGGATTCGCATATATATCGAATATATAACTTTCTGACCGATCCGCAACCGCCACTGGAACCTAAGTTTTCTTGACACCATGAAATCAATACATCAAGAAATGTCTGGCCCCTTCAGCTCCAAGTCTGAGTAAAGACGCAATCTCAGTCAACCTCTGCAGCTAATCACCACTGTGCTTAAACACGCAATCTCGCGAGTCTCTGCAGCTGATCGCGACTGGCTTTGACCATCATGTATAATACAAATGGCAATCCTAAATTGTTGCAGGTAGAGGCGCGCCCCCCCCCCCCCGCCTCAAACTTCCACTGTGACTTCTCGGGTACGGATCGACCCAGGCTTGATTTTTGAGGCAAATGGATGGAGACAAGGTGAAGGCTGTGGTGACGGGCATGGCTTGAGTCCAATGAGCGCCTCTGCTTGCATTCCCAAGAACGTCCCATTGGACTGCTTCCCCGGACAAAACTCGATGGGTGTCACCAGCACAAGCCCTCCGTGATAAGCTCATGGGGTACTTTCAGAGCTCCTGGGACCACCGCTACAACAGGAATCTTCTGATTGTGTCTGAACCGTCTGTCCCACAGTGCTGCATGCCACCACTGTGTGTGCGTCTAATTGGGGATTCACTGCTTTTTGTGTGCACAATCAGTCCCCGTTTTATCTTATGGACCGTCCAACTCGTTCCTCCTTTTGGCAGGCTGAGGTTTGGACTTGCCATCGATATATTGGCCTTTTAACCAGATGCAGGTTTGTGGGTGGGTTTGTAGGCGTGTCTATCGATACGTGTACAAACATTTAAACACCACGGGCGTGTAAATGGGCAATTGGGTCTGACTCCTGCTACTATGCTGCAGTATTTAGTGGTGCAGCCTAGACAGCAGGACCCTATAAATTGCGAATTTCTCTAAAGTATCATGGCATGGGTGGGGTATGTGTGCAACAAGGGTGCCACATGCACCATCCCACCTGACGGTACTGTGGAGCCACGGACCGCATTCGAGACCTTTCCTTGTCCCCTGGTGTGTGCGACGCAACGGTCAACATTATTGGACGTCTGTTGCAGAGGCAATGAGCACGACAAGCGGGTCCTAACAACGAGCATGATGAGCTTCGGCTTTGCATGTTTCTTGGGCTTGGGGAGTGAATGCGAGGGCGTCAGCCGTTCTGCATTGCTGGAGGGTCCAAAAGGTATTATTGATGTCGAACCTCAAGAAATGCTTTTTGCTTCCCACTGAAGCACGTGTTCAAAGGTTGTCACCCACAGTCGAAGTCCCTTGACCAACCTGCCTCCATCCACTGTTGCCTGCTTGCGTATCCAACAACAATGCATGGCCAGATCACAACAAAAGATCAGCCCGGGTGCTGAGGTGGTGATGGAGTTTGGGAGAGGGGGGTGTAAACCAGCCCCCACACAAAGCAGGCAGTCAAAGTAGGAATATGCATGCAAATAGAAACACTGAGCCCATCCAGACCTCTCTGTGGAAACAAGCAAAAGCGGGGCAGAGAGCAATTCAGGTCCAATCTTGTGTGCTCGCAGTCTCCTGACCTGGGTTTCAAGAAGGCTGTCATTGACAACTGCATGGGGGCTGCTTTGGGTTTAGGTTTGGCAGCCACCGGGTGAGTAATTGGTACTCCTGGCAATTGAGGTGGAACAAGGGTATAGGGAACACGAAGCTTGACGTCATATGGATATACATACCCCAATGTTTTGAAACATTTGGGCATGTCAAGCTTGCCCTTTGCCATCCTCAAACCTGTGTGGCTGAGGTCCTCAAACGCAAACGCATCATGTGCATCTGATGCTGTGCATTTTTCCCTCTACTTTTATCAGGAGGGTGGGGGAAAATGGGTTGTCCTCACTGACCAACCCTCTCCGGCGAAGGTATTTCCTCCAGCCCCAGCTCTGCTTATGCCCCAGCTAGTGTACCTTGGCGACGACGGATAAACAGGCGTAGAACGGGACGCATGAAGTGTCCCTTGCCGAACGCTGGGGAACATATGTATAGAATGGGACACCTGCAAGGGTCCAAAGGCTCAAAAAGGGGACTTTCTACGTGGGGCTGATGGACATACAATGGGCTGAGTGACCGTACAAGCACCAAAGTACTCTGCAAAATGCAAATGGCATATCGTTTGGTTCCATTCCGCCCTCAAAAGTGTGCGGCTTGCACCCGATCGCATCATGCAGCTGCATAAATCATGTTAGACACCGGTTGTGGTGTTCAACATGTGAACACCTGCGCAAATGCTCCCTGTTGGGGCCCCTAGGCCAGCACATTTGACGAAGATGGGAGGGCATGGTATTCCGCTCAGCGCATCAGGAGGGTTGGAGCCGTCTAAAGTTCACATTTACCCGTGTTAATCTGGTATCTGAAATCTGGTATATGAAAGGGATGTGCATGAGCAAAAGTGCAACTGGACATGTTGCAGTTGCAACTGCAATAAGATTGCCACATGGCCTGGGCTGCAGACCCAGCTTTGCAACGCCTGCCTCGTTTCTTTGCTGACAAGGAAGGTATCACCTTTATCTGTGTTTGCACACTGCTTGCACGAGATGTAATCGTTCTTTTCAGAGTTGGCCACTCACCACTTATATCCCCCTATGCATGGAGTGACATGCCCATGGGCTGCATTTATTGTGGGGGGACTCAATAAGGAATAATAGGTGGTGCCTCTTGCTCCCCCCTACGAGCCCACATTGGCCTGGGAGTAAGGGTATAGGATCGCACTGTGCAAATCAAAGCAAGGCTTGATGTCTTTTAGCAATTTCTATCTGACGGTCAACAACCAATAACCTTTCCAAAGCTGCAAGCCCCGATTATTTGGTAAACGAGGCATGCAGGGCCATTTCGCTTCGTGATTCTTGTTGACTGCTTTCTTTGCCTACAGGGCGGGGGAAAATTCCGCGGGGGGATTTTTCTGCGGGGAAAATTCCGTATTTCAACTTGGTGCGGAATTTTCCCCTCTTTTTTCGAGGGGAGGTGCGGAATTTTCCCTGTGCGGAATTTTGTCCATGTAAGCCACCGTACCACCGTATGCCTTGTGCTTCGCTGCGCGCTCCCTTTTGTTTTGTTCCCGCTCTTCTGCAGGTGTTGTCAACCAACAGGGAAGGGGGGGCAGGAAGTCGAATAATTTGTGAATGGCGGGCCACGCCATCTACACAGGTGATCTGAGGCACAATGGTCATTGCTTTCTCCCAGGATCTGTGATCTGTGATCCATTTAGACATTTAGAAAATTGGTCCTTTGCGTTAAGCACATGCGACCTATCAGAAAAGTGGCATGCTTCTGTGTTTTTTTTTTTTGCAAGGTTGCTTCACAGGTGTCACGCATCTCAGGGAAATAGTGCACAGGTGTCGAATCAGCACCAAGCCGCTTGTTGTCTACCAAAATTTGGATGTACGTCGCAATACGTCTAGCGGAACATTATAATGTTAAATTTGGTCCGGTTATAATATTCCGCTAGACGTAACACTTATTCCGCTAGACGTAAGTAGAATTTTGTACGTCTACCGGAACATTATAAGGGCCATTAGACGTAAGTAACAGAGCTGGTTGTTCCAGTAGACGTAAGCATCTACACCATCCTATTTGTTTCATAAAAACTTGAAAACTGAAGTTTGAATGTCGTTAACAAGTATTGTGAAGCTCTTCGACAAACAATGCGCATATGCGAGCCACATTATCCATATTTTTCATCTTGGATTGGGAAGACACCTCTTCTCAAATGATGATCTGCTGTATGTTCAGACAGTGTGACTGACTGCTTCTCCAACTTGTCAAGCATTAGAGTTGGCATTATGTTTGGATTATATGTACACTGAAGACTGGCACACATTGCTATGGGTTCTCTCCCTATCCTCTCCCTATTGCATCCAATTTGGCATTTTGCCGACTCTTCGGTCGTCGTCGTCGCCGCCACTTGAATCTCAGCTTGTCCAACTGCTCCCTAGAGAGGCCAAAAATCCAACGCCTCATAACTCGGGCTACGTATATATTTGCTGTATGCCGTTCGACGGGAGGAGGTCCTGACACCCCTTAGAATTGATAGAGCAAAGTGGCGTACGAGAAATCCACGTTTCATTTTTGACTCCCCCAAGCACCCTGGGTGTCTCCTTCCTACCTATATGGACCTGTTCAGACAGCAGCAAAACCCTACCCTAGACCACTACGTGCATTGACGGAAGCATATAGCACCACACAGTAACTCAATAAAGGCATTCCAATCATGCTTTGTACACAAAAGATAGGTCTTGGGTCTCATAAGGTTCTAGGACGGCCTCAATTTGGTCCAACAAAGAGGCACGGTTCCTTCCCACACCCAAACCTGCGTACTAAAATGTCGAAGAGGCCTTGATCGGTTTAATGGCACCCTTCAAGACGTTTACAATCAACTTTTTAAGAGTAGGGCTAGGCAACAAGCTACGACGATCAAGAGCAGCAAATATTGTGGCATCTCGTTGCGCTACCTTCTCCTTGCACTAATCTTCATGGCGCTTCCCTAAGAGGAGTGCCGCCTTATCTGCATTATACTGCTTGAGACTGTTTTTCTAATCACCCTTAATGAGGCGTACAAACTCTCTAAAATTATGGCCACTACTTTGACGCTCTTTCCCTTTCTTTGACACCTGAAGCACCAGCGGGGATGACGCTTGAGACACACAAGATGCGCGCAACTAGCACGTGCCATGATGCACAGTCACCTTGTCAATCACGCGGCGGAGGGTTGTCAAATCCTTCTGACACGCACGGGAGCACCGAGGTAATAACGTCGAAAAGAATTAGTTCCCGGGAAAAAATGGGAGTCCATATTGTATTCATGCTTAGAAGGATACTTGGCACATGCATCACACAATATCACATCCCTTTTCTCAAAGCCATTAGGAAGTGGTTTGGAGTTCATGGAGTTGTGATCGGTGTTGAAGGTGGCGAAGCAGCATCCTCTAACCGACCCCTCTGCCCCGAAGGCAACGGGGAGACAACATGCCTACCTACTCTATTTGAGTTGGACTTTGAGTTGGCCTTGCAGTTCGAAACTGGAGTCACATGCATCAAACGGACAGAATCCGGACTTCTCATCATTTACCTGGTCAATTTGATACTTCACTAGTTGTGCCTCGCCTCAACTTTTGTTTGTGTCTCCAATGTTTAGGCAGTTTTCCTGTCTTTGTTTTTGTTAACCCATGGACGGGGTTGAGCAGCCCAATCAGGCCCAGCAGGTGTCAGCCGAGGAGCGACTGGCAGCACAGGCCAAAGAAATTCAAGAACTCAGAGAGCAACTCGCCCGAGTGGCGGTGAAGGAGGGGCCCCGCTTGCCCCCGCTGAGCGTGCCGGAGATCAACCGAGCCCTCGAGAAGCCCCAGTTGGCACAGTGGATGAGACTCATGCTGTCCAACGTCAAGGCGTACGTACGCCTTAGGGCCGGTGAGGTGGGGGAGATCCCCCGCCCGAGTGATTTCGGTGGCCAGGCAACGGAGGCCGCGGTCGACCCAGGAGAACAGCTGGCGTGGAGGGTCTGGGACTGCGTGTCCCAGTCCCAGGCGGCGTATGCCCGCAGGTATGCAGGAACACAAGGGAAGTCCGGCTCCGAGTCCAGCCAGTACGCCACGTTGGAGGAGGCATGGAAGGAGCAGGGGTCGGCATTCACATGGCGAAGTGTAAAATTCAGGGAAGTGGGCGGAGTGCTGCAGTGGCAGTCACGGCAAGGCGAATGGATCCCTGTGGAGTCGCCGCCGAGCGGAGGGTGCCAGAGGTGCGCGCAGCGGGGCTCCCCCGACGAGCGCCACTGGCACTTTAGGTGCCCACACTGGTCCTGACAGGACCAGCTGGAGCCCGGACCGGCCGCCCCGGGCTCCGGCGTCACGGGCACGGCGGCGGAACTGCGGGCGCTCGCCCGCCGGTGGGAGACAGCAGCCCGGGCAGACGACCCCTGCTCACCGGAAGAAAGCGCCATGCAGTCATGGAGGCCGAGAACCCGCTCGCAGTATGCGTCCCGGCTCCGGGCCTTGGCAGCTTACGCGGAGCGCGCGGGCCCGCCTGATCCAGCCGCGGCACTGGCAGGCCTCCTGGCAGAGCGGGCGCAAGCCGGCGCTACAGCGTCAGCCCTGCGGGGTATTACCTCCGCGGTCCGGGCCGTGGAGGATCTCCAGTGGCTGCCCCCAACAGTCACAACCTTGCACAAGAGGATCGCGGCGGGAGCCGCCTCCTCGGGCTCCCAGCCCTATCTGTCCCCAGCAGGCTTGGTCCAGCTGGTCGAAAAGGCCAGAGACTCCAGAAACGGAACGGTGTTCAGCGCGTTGGCGATCATCAGCTGGGTATGCTACCTACGGGTGGGCGAAGCAGCTGGCATCAGGGTTTCTGACCTGGCTATGCCAGGCTTTGTCCAGTTCTAGAACTCCAAGACAGGGGAAGAGGGGTACACCACCCGACCCCTGTACAGGTATGCGGACGGCGTCCGTGCGTGGCTTCATCGCCACATAGTCTCGCTGGGCCGGTCCTCAGACATGCTGGTCTGGCAGTCAGGGGGAGGCGGGATTGGAGGCAGGCATGGCCGAAACCCTGGCGAGCACCGCGCACGCCCGAGCCAGGTGGCATGCCCTGCGCCGGGGAGGCGCCGCAGCAACTTGGGCCCGCAAACCAGACCTCGCCTACTACAAATGGTGGGGCAGATGGCACAGCACGGCCGTGGCGATGCAATACGGCACCAAGTGGTCCGACCCGGGAGTCGTGGCCCCTATGGTACTGCCTGCATAGTCCCGTGACCGAGGGCCTTTGCCGGCTCCGGAGCGTGTGGGCGTCCTGGCGCTGTGGGGCTCACCGATGTTCCCCAGCATCGCTGGCGCCCTCAGCACCCCGACCAAGCGCAAGCCGAGGCGCCCGCGGGGTCAGGGGCAGGGGTCCACCGCGAGCGGCACAGTTGGGAGCGGAGACGAAGGAGACCAGGCCGCGGCCGAGCTGGAGGAGTCCGCCGAGGATGGCGCTGCTGAGATGGGCCCGGGGCCTGAAGCGGCTCCTACCCTCCCTCCACTTCAGCCTTTGGCCTCTGCCTCTGAGCGCGGCGCCGTGTCTCAGGAAGATGCGGGTCAGCTGTGCACGTTGGCGGGTCCTCTGGTTGCTGTGGGGGGGGGGGGGGGGGTGCGGGCCGGGGACGGCAGCCGGGCCCATCAATGTCGATTGCGACGTGGACACCAACGACGACAGCGAGGGTTCCGGAAGCGAACCCTATGGCGCCTTCGCAGTCGGCAGCGCCAGGGGTTCCCCCGGGCGTCGACAGGCCGGAGTTGCCAAGTTCGTGGGGCGGGAGCGTAAACCGTGGTCCTCCAGGACAGCCGCCGGTCCTGTCAGAGGGGGGACCGGAGCGGGCTCGAAAGCTGGAGTGGTGGGCCGTATCCACCGCTCATACACGGGGCCGCGTCGCGCTAAGGTGGTCGTGGGTGGTGCGCAGGCCATGCGATCCCGAGCCCCCGCACGCCGTCAAACTGGGAGACCTCGTTTGGCCCAGCAGATCGAGTCGCCGGAGCCCAAGCGCACCAAGCTCGGGGCAGGCGGGCATGTCCAGACGCCGGCGACGCAAAGCCCGGTGGAAGGTGCCTTCGTGGCTGCAGCTGAGCGCCTCAAGGCCAAGGCTAGGGGGCGGATGGGCCCAGTGGCATCGCCCCCCCCCCCTCTGTAAGGGTCCAGACAGGGGCCGGAGGGTGCAGGAACAGCCCCCCCTCTTCCTGGAGTTCATGCAAGCCCTCACCCCGCATTTCCACTGGATAGCGGAGCGGGAGCGTTGTGGCTTGTGGATGGTGGCGAAGAGAGTGGATTTGTGGTTGAATAGAGTCTTCGATACAGCCGAGGATTTCCGCTTGCGGGGGGCTTTACCCGCGCTCCTGAGCGCGTTGCGCGCGCTCCACCCGGGCGCCTGGGAGGCATGCCTCCACGTCAACACCTCCCCCATTCCGCGGTTCATGGGGGGGGTCGAGGATGCAATTTTGGACCGGGGTTTGGGGCCGATCGGCACCCACCAGCTCCCTGAAGATCTGTGGGACGCTGTGGTCCCGCCCTTCTACCGCGAGGGGCTCCGGGATTTCGATGTCGAGCGGGAGTGGCAGGACGGGGACAGGGTGGTCCGAGGGGCAACCCGCTGGGTGTCCCAGCAGGTCCAGAGGATAGTGCAGGCTTTGCGGGGGGCGGGGGTCTACGAGGAGACGGCTGACCCCCCCCCCTCCCCCCACGTGTTACCCCTTCGTCATCCCCAAATCCTCCGAGAAGGTATCCTTGATCTTGAGTTGCGTCAAGATCAACAAGAGTGACGGGGCCAAACCCCCCACTTTTAGATTGGATTCCTGGGAGGACTTGGCCAGGTCCTTATCGGCATTCCCGCCTGATGTGGGCCTCTATGGGCTCCACATTGACCTCAAAAATGCATTTTGGAGCTTTTGCTTGCCCCAAGGGGCGCGCCAGGTTTTTCGCTTCCGGCCCGCCCCCGGGCCCCCGCCTGTGGCGCTGTCACGCCTGCCCTTTGGCTGGAAATACAGCCCGTATCTGTGCCAAACGAGTTTGGCCCGCATTCTCCGGGGGGTGCTGCCCCCCGAGATACTCCTTGTGCACTATCTCGATGACTTCTTGCTCGTCTTCACTGATAGGGAGGTGCTCAGGGAAGCGGGGCGATCGGCTGTCCGCGCCCTGGTCGAGGCTGGGTTCCTCATAAGTCCTAAGAGTGTCCTGGACCCGGTGCCTGTGGCATCTTTCCTGGGAAAGGAGCTTGACTTGCAGGCCAGGCATATCAAGAGCCACGAACAGGTGCTGCTCAAGTTGTGGGCAGGCTGGCTGAGACTGGCGGTTGGGACAGGCAATGACAGGCACCTCCAAAGCTTCCTGGGTTTGCTGAATTGGCACGTGCGACCGCGGGGATTCGGTTGCCCCTTCGCGGCGGGCGCCTACTGCTGGATGCGCTGGGGTAGAACGGTGGGAGGGGTCAAACAGCCGGCCCAGGGCTTCCCCCTGAAAATGCTGGGCAGCCTCGCAACATTGGTGGCGGTGGCGGCCGAGCCCTGGCAGGCGCCGGGCGGGGAGGCCTGGCGACAGTTGAAGACCCTCCAGTTTGGGAGTGAGGATGGGCTTACGCACTCCTCTCTGTGGTACGGGGGTGTCATCATCTGTGTCGATGGAGCGCGCGATGCAGGGTGCTGGAGGGTGGGAGCGCTTGTGCCGGGAGTGGGTGTGCGTACGCATGTGACACCTCCAGCCCGCTTTGCCAGCCAGCAAACCACGGAGCTGAGGGGCTTGGCGTGGGCGGTCAGGTTTGTTGTCAGGACAGGGCACAAGTCTGTTACGGTGTGTAGCGACAGTGAAGCAGCCATTGCTCAGGTTCTCCGACTGCGCGCGACTAGCCACCTGACCCACCACCAAGCGGTCCTTCGGTCGTTGGCTAGGGTCCTGTGGGTCTCGGGGATCGTGGTCCGCCTGGTGTGGGTACCCTCGGCGCTGCAGCCGGGGGACCCTATGTCGAGGGTGACGTCACTGTTTGCAGGCTCCCAGGCGAGGGCGGAAGTCGAGGCCTGGCGCACGTGGGATGCATTGCTGGATAATTTGGGCGAGGCTCGGGTGAGGGGGGTGGTATGTCTCAGGGGATGCTAGCCCCCCCCCCACCCCCCCCCACCCCTCTCCCCCAAGCAGTCCAGCGGCGGCAGCGTGTGCGCCCTCCATGTAGCACCTTTTTTTTTTCCCGCACTTATGACCAAGCGTCGGGGCTCGCGTGGGGCCCGCAAGCGACGGGGTTCCCATGGAGCCCACCGGAAGGGTCGCCATGGCGGACAGCGTCACCGGCGATCCGCGGAGGCCAAGCAGCGCCGGGCGGCGAAGTGGACCACCGTGCTCCGCGGCCGCCTTCGCGGCAGGGTGGCGCACCTGCCCATCCGCCGGGTGCTGCTCGGCAACGGGGTGCGCCTGTGCCCCCAGTGCCCCCTCCCTGCCGACAGGGATGGGTTATTGGAGCGAGCGGTCCGGGACGTGGCCGCACGCGTTGGAGGCACGCCGCACCGCCGCGTGACCCCCGACGGCTGCAGCGTTAAGCCCCCAGGGAAGCATGCATGCTGCGAGGTCTGGGAGGTGAGGCTGCCGGAGGGAGTCGCTGTGGTCTCCCTGACGGACTGGAACAAGGGACACAGGGTTGCTGTGCCCTATATATGGATTCAAGGTGGGTACGTGTGTCCTGTGCAGTTTTCTTGTGCTCTGCTGGTGCAAACAGAAGTATAGTATTTAAATTTCGCATCAGAATTCGACATTCATTTTTGTAATGAGAAAAAATCCGAGTCGCCTGCACCATTTCATTAGTCGCGCGTGATTGGACAGGCTGACTTGAATCTGCAGGTCTGCAAGTGGACGCGCGTGTTCGTATCCACACTATCTATCTCACAGCTGTGCTGCCTGCAGGCCGGTATCTGCTTAGCCACATCCATAAGCAACGCTGCCCCGGGACCGGGTCCAAATTGAAGTAAGCAGCCCTGCTTCTCTACTATTGATTGGAGAGAGCACCGACCTTGATTGGGACAAATGAAGCCGACATCGAAAAGGCTTTGCCATCAGTAGGTGCTACATGGTGAACGGATCATCCACGATCCAGTATTGTTTCAAACTGATCCCTTTTTTCCTCCGCAATTCCAATGTATGGCCCCATCTAGGGAGCGGAATCATGGCTATGCCACGTGCCATAATGGCCTGACATGCCGGTCTGTTCGAGGCCCCATCATGAAGAAGACGCGTCGTGAGAAACGAAATCATGCTATTTGAAGCGCGCATTCATTCAAAGCACTTCATGCCCTAGCATAGGGATGTCACTCTCGTAACAGGCAACGTAAACCGCAAAAAACCTTGCGCTCCAAGGATGGTTGGCGACTAGCTGTGCGACAAGCACGCTTGTCAAAAACCGCGACCCGTAGCAACGCCCATTTGTGTACAGATAATTGTTGATATTCTAAATACGCCCGTTTCAGCGTTTTTGCGGTTCTATGGTTCTTGGCGAAATGGAAATATGCACAAAAGCGAAATCGTTGTTTTTGCATGTTTCATGTTTCGTTTCAAATATGCGCTGTCCCCATTTATGACACACGCCCTTTGTTTCAAGCTCTCATGTGCGCACGTGTGTCACAGTTTATTCAAGGAGAGTGGAAACATTGTAGCATATGAGTGCGCAAAACTCGCGATTCCCGAAATCGGTATCGGGCGTGTGTACCGCACTTACAAGTAAAAACAAATCATTCCATTCACAGCATTTAAACATGCAAAATGTGCCACGATAGAATTGTGGTAATTTGAGGAAGCCGGATTCAAAATGCCATCCTCGTGCCTACCGTTTCTACCTTTTTTGAGCTTGTCGCCTTGCGTATCCTAAGTGGTGCATAGGATTCTTTTCGTTTTCATGATCGAGTGCAAGGGGTATGGTGCATCCTTGGAATCAATTGTGTCCACCATCCCCAGGTGTAGGAAACATTTCTCGTGCCCATACGCAAGACATGTGGTAAAGCCGAGAGCCTCCGCTGAACGGAATAGAGCATACCATAGACTGTTTGGTGGTCGGGGTTTGTTGTTTGATCTTGTTCCTCGATGCAGCTTGTTTATTTCTTTTCGCCGTAACAAAATGTGGCAATGGGTTACAGACGAAGGCCGTTGGCATTGTTACGATGAGCACTCCAACGCTGCAATTCTCAGGGCAGAGGCTCAAGGCATGGCGAAGGTTTTCTTGAAGATAGGCCCTCATGACACAGAGGTGAAATTTAAAAAAGGACACCAGAAGAACATGCGGACCGGCAAGAAGCGCAAAGTTCGAAAAGTGGCAGGCATGTTTTGGGAGTTCCGCTCTCAACGCTCTCAGGCACATGCAATCGCACAATTCGACCCTGCTACGAATCGGGTGCTTCAATACGACCCCACTTCACGTTTACTTGCGGGCGACACTATGTAGGCGCACCCCTTGAGTGTAGGTCATAAGGTTTCAATCGGGGGCACGTGGTAAGTGTTGCCCTCTCGTGACGGTTGATGCTTCACGTTGATTTCGTGTCGTGCATTGATGTTGGATGGGAGCCATGCTAGTTTTCGTGGGGTTTTTGGTAGTCCCTTTCCTAGCTCGGAGAGTTGATAGGATCGTCCGGGCCTATACTCACTTGTGGATTCTAGCAGGGGTGGAGAATTTCCAAATACTTCCCCACAACTCCCTCGTGACTTCCCGTGATGCCTTCCCCAATGGCTTCCCATGATTTCCGTGTGACTTCAATGTTCGCAAAGCTCGAGAAATTTTGGGTGTTGGCAACAATGCTAGCGAGATTTGTCAGGAAATCCAGGACAAGCTAGACGCGTGCCAAAAATTGCCCCCACTGACATTGACGAGTATTGACCGCTAAATTTTCTGAGTCTCTATGGTTCACCCTCCCCCTTGCCCTCCCTGCTCTTTTTACTCACAAGTGCACACGCTAAAGGGAAGGGTACCTTGTGATCTCCCCGGCTTTCGGCGTTTCATGCCTACCTCCTTGTCACACAGTTCACCCTATCACACAGTTTCCCCTGTCACACAGTTCACGAATGCACTCCGTCCTGCCGCCCAGTCGTGTTCATGCGAACGCAGTCATGCCCCGGCTCGAGCGCGACCTTTCGGGCTGTGCCCCAAGACCCACTGATGAACCAATACATGCGCCCCGTTGGCTATCAAGGTGCATCAGGGCCCGCAGGTACGTTGACCTACCTCTCCTTGGTTGCTGAGCCACTGGCGCCCAAAGAAGATCGTTATGTTTCATTGAAGTCTTCATTTTCCTGAAAAATTGGAGTATCTGCACAGGGGAGCGCCATAGGGGCCCCTCGCAAGGCAATGCCAACACTTGGGGGGACCAAGCAGCTTTTGGTCGGGTCCAGACATGCCACAAGTGTCCGGCAGGGATCTGAGTTTCGTTAGGAATCGGCTGCGTACCATCTGCCACTCCGTAACATTCAATCCTGTCGCGCGAGTGGCAAGTTTGTTTTGGTCAGTGGGATTCAGATTTTTAGGCTACCAACGAGGAAACCATGAATCCCCGAAACCCAAGCAGGACAGCCCAAGTCATGCCGCGCAAGTCATGACACTGTGAGTGAAATCTATGGAGCGCTCCGAGGCTGAAGGGTGCGAACTGTGTCCAAATTGTATTGCATGTATTGCACAGCCCGGCACGGGGCATCCACAAGATGTCTCAGTGAATGCTCCGCAACGAAAACAGCCCCATATTTCTTTTACGCAGGGCCAGGGCAAATGGCACGTCGTATGATTCAACTCGATGCCGACGGATTCCCCATTTATGATCCGGCCTTGTTCGATCCTCCCGCAGCTCCGGCTGCCCCTGAGAGTATGCTTTGTCTCTCTCTCCCTCTCGTGTAAGTAAGGGCTACAACTTGGTATCCACATTCATTCCACATTCTGCCCATTGGCAAAGATTCATTTCACTGTGCGCTACTCAGTGGAAACTTGCGGTCAGAGGAGCAGCAGTGTTAATTCTTCAATGTTTGTTTCCAGTTTATCTCAAGCTGCGGACATCCGGTGCCTAACACATATTACGTTGCCACTCAATTTTCGGAGGTATCCGTTGCCTGCCTGCGTTACCATCTTGCTCAGGCCGTCCGTTGACAAATCTTCCGGTGGATGCTGAAGGCTTCCCAATCTATAACCCGGCTCTCTTTGATGCCATCCCTAGTATGTGTTGCATTCTTCCTTTTTCATGCTCCCAGCCTCTTCTCTGCCCCTGCAAGCTGCGCCCACTAAGAGGAGAGGGAATAGAACATAACCTTGAACCCCCCCCCTGTCGACCTCCCGCATTACCAGAGCCCCCAAACCCCCCACACACGCCGCCACCATTGCTTTTCTTCAGAGAAAAAACTGGTACCCTCGTCTTGTAAGTTCCATGCTCATCCGATTCTATGCTTTGTTTGCCAATTTGTGTTCCTTGTGTTTTGACTAGTGCTGACGGGGCATGCGAATGATCCGAATTTTTTTAGGGGTTCGACGAGATGATAAAAGGCAATGAAAACTGAAAATTGCACCTCAATGACAGACACTGCTTGCCTCCACTGGAAAATCCCGCATGCTGTTTTCCAGATGCAACAGCACCTGTGGCACCAATTGTTGCACTGGATTCTCGGTGGCAGTCGTAGTCGTGCGCACATTTGATGCCAACAGTAAGGGAGGCCTTAGATCAGGTCCTGATGTGCTCGTATTAATTTCAGCGCCAGGCTTGCCCACTGGGCCCCTGAGGGAAGGAAAGGGGGGGCGGGGGGGCAGCGGTGCTGTAATGGTTCAGCCCCGCAGACTTACTGACTCGTTGACCATGGGCTTCGCCCACTCGGGGGAGGGGGGGGGGGGGGGCTCAGAAGAAGGTGACGCACAACGATGCATGGTGCTGGGTGTTGGAAAGGTTAGGCAGAGCTCAAGCTGTGGCCAACCAGCAGCCACTGTCTGTTGCCCACCAACCGCTGTCCATGAGCCAACAAGCACCGTGCGGTTCAGCTAGTGTGCTATTTTTTCAATTTTTTCCCAGTGCATTGGCACCAGCGCTGGATCAATGTAAAGAAGGTCCCTACCAGGACCGGCCCCCGCTGTGCCCCTTCCGCCTGTAACCCCTGCTGATTTACTCCTGATCAACGATTGCATTCCTCAAAATCCAGGGTCCAAAGTCCAAAAATATAGAAAATAAAATCCTCCTTCTACCCTGAACAGCAACCAGATCCCACAAATACAGCAATAACCCAATCCACAATCCAATCCAAATGGCGGGCTTCCGTTCAGCACATCGATTGTCTCACGATGGCGGGCATGTACAAGAATTGCACCAAAGAGAGAAGCCCTGAAATTGGCATATGAACACAAATAAAGCAAAGTTGGGGAAAGATGGAAACGTACACAATCACAGCCATAGACCCCTCATTCCCTGGACTCAAGACCTTCCCTTGACTCACCAACATGATGCCCTGAACCCAATCAAATAAGATGGCTGAATGCCATATGTCAAAAGTCACTACACAAACCCCAAAAATGTGTTCACTCCCAAGCCTCTAAATCCTAGCCCAATAGGGGAGGTGGCGTGTCATGGCCTAGAGTGGCACTCAGGACCATGCCCTACCCTGACATAACCTTGGTTGGACTTGGAGTCGATTGGGCTTGGAGAACTGCCCCATGAAGATGACCTCACAACATGGCAAAATCAGGCAAAATACACCATAGTGCCCAATATTCAATTATATACTCAAAAATGCATATGGCAAATGTTCATATGCTCCATGCATGTGTCAAACCGGAAAGTAATATACAAGGGTGATATAGACCAAAGGTCCATGCCCAAGAATATCCCATCATTGGCTCCGAAGACCCTCCGGTTATGTACATGACATGCTTCACAAGTCAGCCCATGATTTTGAGACCTAATTTTGTGAGGCCTCGTGTGCCACGCCAAAGTGACCATGTGATCCGGCATATGGTGAGGTACAACACCGAAGCATATGCCAACATATAAGCAACATACCATAGTTCACGGATCTCTAGGCACTTTACTGTTAGCCGACCAGTTGAGCACATAAAACACAAAAATGAGCATAAAATGAGGCCAAAAACACGCAAATAATGCCAAATACAAAGTTGTCATGATAGTATATCTCTACGCTCACCCATGATATCCGCTCATGGTTCAATACACAAATGATTGGAACCATTTGCGAACAATTCCCCCACTTGGATCCCCAATCGGGCGCATGGAGATACCTTCGCCACTCGTATCTACATGCCCCATGAAAATGGGAGTGCACTCATGGATCTCTTTGCCAAACATACCATGAGCAATACATACGCGGTAGACTTAGTCTAGCGCTTTGAATTCCACAATTGAGACATGGGCAAAACCCTTGTCACGTATGGCTCCCCATCTCTTCGGCCACACGAAGATATATAACATGGGCGTGAGCATATCAAGACATATACCATGCACATAAAACATACCCTCAAAAGTGGCTCCCACCATGATATGCCATGTCCCTCCATGGACATAACTTCACGTTAAAAATGCGTAGGAACCCAAGGAAAGTATCTATGCAACCCCAACACTCATGCGGTACACTCGAAAGTCGCATTAAAATATTCGGTTGCACGGTCCAAGAGTTATATATCACTTTATACCCTCTTGACCATTATCCCTTGCTACACCGGGCATGTGTACACACCAAAGGCGTTTGATGCTTCCTAAATTAAGTTGAGACCAAGGCGCTTGCAACGCAACCTTCCTTATTCTCTTTCCTCACACTCGCTCGTAGATATGGCCCTTCAAAGTGGTCCCACGATTCACTTTTGTTTCCCTTATATCTCCAAGTCAAATGGGTGGCAAGTATAAGGGAAACCTGATTTGGGCATAGGGAAAAGAGTATGACCACTCGAAGAAGACCAAATCAAGTGCGGCGATGTCGAAGTCGAAAATCCGATTTCGACATCGCGAAAAATTCAGAATAAAATTTCGAGTGCATATTTAGAAAATTGCGGAAGCAACGAACCCTTTACTGATGAAATCTGACCCTTCATCGGGGTTTCCGCCAAAATATCTGGAAATAACAATTGACCAATCGGTTAACGCAAAATCGCGAGCCAACTGACAGTCGCCGATACATTGACCATCAGAACGAAAGGCTGAAAAATTACGGAAACATTATGATAATAAAACCCTGTTGATTCCTGATATTCCGATATATAAATCTCCGCTGGCGGCTCCTCGGTACTGAATATGGCCGCTCATAGCCGGAATGGCCAAACCTATCACACTATCACATCGGGTTAGGTCAGGTGGATGGGAGAGTATGATATCAGCCAATGGCGGCTTGCCGGCACATAGATACACACCCCAAGTGACCCCAAAATGGCCACGGGGGTCCGAACCGGCTTCAAATGCATGACTCTATCGCGCCGGGGTGTTGCATTGCTTTTCAGCACACGCCCACAAGCACACGCACACAGACGCACGCGCACACGCACACACGCGCGCGCACGCACACACACCGTGCTCTCGGAGCGGTATTTGTGGTGCAGATGTGTTGTGCTTCCGGATGCTCTTTATTTCACTCCAGATCAGGACCAGGACCTGATGTCCAGGCGTCCGCCCGCTGCACCGGCACAGGGACGGCAGTCACCGCCGGCCCCTTCTCCTAATGTGGCCCCGCCGCGCATCCCGCCCCCTCCAGCCGGGCAACCCCGTACCGCGCCACCCAAAGCCGCAGATGTGCCCAAGGGTCCTGCTCCAGCCTCAGCCGACGATTCTTCAGATTCCGAGGACGAATCCGAGGACTATGCGCAGGCGAAGAGGCTCGTGCGGACCCAGTCGGAGCCGACCCCTGTGTATTCCGCTGACATGTCTCAGGGCCCTGTGTATTCGTCGGAGATGTCGAGCACTCCAGTCTACAGCTCTGACATGTCGGATGGTCCGGTGTATTCGGCCTCCATGTCCAACTGCCCAGTATATTCCTCAGGCATGCACGCTTAGGTGCACTCTAGGGGTTGGCATTGGTCCCGGCCGTGGCGACAGGGGCTCAGTGGCTCGGCCATCGCCCCATTCGGGGTAGCTGCTGAACCTTGAAGTGTTTGGGTGCGTTTGTGTTGGCGTCTGCGATTGTCTGCGGGGGCATGTGTCGGTCGTATTTTTCGGCCCGTATTTTCCGTCAATGTGTCTGATAAATCGTTGCCTACGGGCCCCACTTTGGGCGCGCGCACCCGCGGACGCATGGGTTGGACAAACTTCGGCGAGTGCCCCACATCCCGTGCCCCGTATGTTCGTAAGCGTTTGCTGGTGTCCACGACGGAAAGGCGCCCCTCCTTCCCTCACTATCCGTTCGCAGTGAGGTTGGGCTTTTGGGTCACTAGTTGTCATTACCCGGGGGTTGCCGTCATACGTGCGCCGGCGTGCGCGTGTGTGTCTCGAAAATTAGGCGAACAATTTGATCGGTACAGTGTGCAAAGATTTGTGTTTCTCGGTGTTCGAGGCGGTGCGACTAAGGCCACTGTAGAGCCGTGCCGTCCACTTGAAGCTGGAATCTCCTGATCCCGCGCCCACAACCGTCATTCAGCAGTTGCCAGCAAAGGGCAGTTTCTTAACGGCCGCCGTGTGCAAAGCATTGACGGTGTGGACAAAAAATACCACTGCCCGGTGAGTGGTGAAACTGTGAGGAACGGGCAGTCATTTTGCCTTGTTCATTCTGTAAATATTTCTGTACTTTTATCATTGCTTGCCCTGGTTGTGTGGCAAAGTTTTTTCTGTTGCCTGGAGGTTGGACGATATGCGTGGAACTGGGGCGGGGGGTGATGCAGTGGTGTGCGTGCACATCTCTGCTGCGCTGGCTTATCCAGGTACACGCAGCATCTTTCCTTCCGAATTTATGGCCACAGGATTCTACAGGATTTTACTACTGAATGGGGTCACCGGTCTATTTTAGTCGCTTTCAGATTTTTTTCGTTGACATTGTGGGCTCTGCCTCACCACTTCTTTGTAGAGGCCCTGCAGTCAAAGCTTTTATGGTGATCACACGTTTCTTTGGTACCCGTTTCAGGTACGGTATCTTGCATATAAACCAAGGCAAAGTGCCTATTTTTTTTGTGCCTTTGTCAGGATTTAGCCCCCGTTTGTGGCGTGCCCAACCTCTATGTATGCAAAGACAAGATATGCTTGTGACCTGAGGCGCTGTTGGAGTTGCTCATGGCCGAAGTGTTTCGGTCGTTTGCGTATGTTATTTTACGCCTCCTTTTCGGGTGAGTCCGGTGTCGCTTTAGTTTCATGAAGCTTGCAGTCTCATGAGTCAGCCCGGGCTCCTACCCTTCTGCATTTGAGCATTCCAAAGTGGTCCAAGATGTGTTCAATTGTTGGATGTGTGTGTTGGGTGGAGCCTTCCCTCAAGTTGCCTCAAGTTGCTGCCGACTCTGGCACACGGATACTGATTGCTGGCCCACATGCTTACGTGCATATGTTCATGTGTACATGCACCTGCATGCATACATGCGCTGTGCTCTTACGCATGCCGATATGTCTGGTGTCCAGGATGTGCTGCCTCTGCACCCGTCAACCCATTTCCAGACATGATATTTTTGCTGTTCCCTTCTGGATGCCCGATGCAAATCCCCAAAAAACTAACAAGTGCATGTCTTGGAGTGTGTGGTGTGGTTTTTGTTTCCTTCTGTTTCCGTTGCATATTGTCCAATTTGCCGTAGTCAGTCAGTTGATGTGGTTTTCATGTGTGGCCAAATGGTGCTGTCAGGGTCGCCATTTACTACCAATACCCAATTGGGGTAAAATTCGCCCAGCATTGGGGAGAAGACTGATTTTCTCTGTCATTTGCTGTTCACAACATGTGGGCCCAGTGCAGTGCAATGCAAATGGACAAATTGTTCCTCACACTACGCCATAGATCTTTGTCTCAGGTGTTAAATGAGGTTGACTGGTTCACGCCATCATTAGCACATACTGGTGATGCTGGTGATGGTATGGTGGTGGCAGCAGCAGTGGTGGTGTTACGTGGAATCCATGCATGTTTGTTGTAGATGAATCTTTTTAAAGGGCAAGCTGCCAGGCGTCAGGTGTCTTTGCCACGGGTTTGTTGTTGAGTAGTTTGAGGACTCAGCAAGGTGCCTCGCATGCCGCAGTGTCACGATCACAGTGTCAGGATCACAAATACACATATATATGAGCATGTGAATGTGTCTACAACAGGTGCCTACAATAAATGCTCTTGTTTGGAAGGATGTCCATTGGCCAGGGGTTTGCCACATGGGGGCTTGCACTGCTCCATTTTTTTGGCCTTGAGAAACCCGAAATGTTCACCCATTTGGTATCACTGTGCATTTGTGAAACGCCTCTCTTTGAGTGGCAATGGGTGGAGAGGCTTGTCTAGGTTTGAGAGAGATGCAGCAGCATAGTCTCCCATGTGATGCAGCACTAAATCTTGTTCCCCATATGTGCTTTTTGCTCGTTTCTGTGCCGTGTTTACTCTTTCTGTGTGATGTTTCGCGTTGCAGTTGTGAGTGTTTTCAAAATTTGTCGATGCAAGTGCAGATGCCATGGATGGTGTTCCCAGCACTAATTTCATTGCATCAGTGATTTTTGCAATACAGGGAATAGTGGGAAAGCTGAAGACGGTCCAAGGTTTGTTTTAGATGTGAAATCTTATTTTTTAGCCTTTTTCTTCCTCAACATCCAAACGCATAGCCAAAGTAGCTTCAGCCAATTTTTCGCTTCTCAAAATACTGAGAACATTTCTTTTCATTTTTTCACATAATCCGGATGTTTTGGCAGCGAGAAATCTACCACAATTCCCAAATTCTGGAGTTTTTTTTTTTGCAAAAGCTAGAATCAACAGCAAACCTCACATCATTCTGAATTTCACAGAGACATCCCAGCTCGGGGGACCACTCTTCCCAACGTCTATTCAAGCTCATTTCACGAGTACACTTCGTCATAGTTAGCGATGGTTGCACATAACGGCCAAACCATCGACTGCTACCAAAAGGACAGTGTAGCCTTTGTATTTGGGTAAATCTACCAAGTCGTTGTAAATCCAAGTACTGACGAATGATGCGATAGGCAGGCCTGCAATGTGTCCTCCTACAGGTGGTATTGAAGTTTCTTAAGTTACCGAGCACTCATATTCCCGGAAAATTCCAGCTGGAATCTCATCCAATTGGTCTTTCTTCGGCTGAACTTCAAACTCTTTCGTGAACCTTACCAAGGATCTTTGAAGTTTCGTATGTCTTTACTTCTGATGCCACCAAAGTGCTTCTTCAACGGTTGTAAAGGGCACACAATTGCATCGTTCTTAGCACATCCACCAAAGGCCTGTGGTAAAAGTGTTTTTCAATAATTTTGTACTCTCCCATTTGGAAGTTCATTGATTCAGGACAATCTTTTTTGTAATCTTCCGATTGTAAATTAGGCATAGACGAATAAGGGCCGGCTCTTAGAAATAAGACAATAATTTTGCATCTCCCACTTAGAGGTTGATTAATTGAGAACAATCTTTTTTGTAATCTTCCCATTTTAGATTAATAAATAAATAAATAAATAAATAAAGGTCAGCTGTTAGAAATAAGTCTAGATGTACATACGCCCAGTTTTTTTGGATCCGTGGTGCGCTGGTTGATCAAGCACTACATTTCTTCTCTTTGGGTGTCCCACTGCCGATTGAGCTCTTTGTTATTGACTAGTGTGAATATGGGTGCGGAGGACCATGGCATCGATTGCATCCCGTTGGATAGTCTAAGAAGAGATAAATCCGCAAGGTTGCCCAAGGAGACGTATTTGGATTAGATAAGCAAAGTGGGAAACTGGTGATGGCCTACCAAGATGATCATGGTTTTGTGCCAATACACCACTTCAATTGGAAGTATAATGAAGCGAGAAAGAATTATTGAGTATTCCAACTCGAATTGTTGGGTAGCCTTATGATTATGTCCAGCCAAAATAGGCTGTTGCGCAATGAGAAAATCATCTACTTAGATATGCAGCACTAGAAGACCCCAAGCATTCTAGGACAACGAGCCGCCGGAGAACCCGAAACTCCAAAGATGGTTCGTGCTTCTATCGCAAATGCCCATTCTTGTGCTTCATGGCCCTAGCGCCAAAAAGGATCTATCTGGTTGGTCATCAAAGAACAAATTTGATGAAGACTTTCGGATCAGCTTGGAAAAAGCTGGCATACATACAAATGCAATAGGAAAAGGGCGGTGAGCATCCCCCGAAGGTCCACCACCTACCACACATACACCTACAGACCTACCATGTCCAACCCATTGCATCGTCTCACCTTACAGTACCTTCTCCGAGATATTTCACTCACCCTGGCATACACATACTTGGTGTTAAATGCTTAGGTTTAAGGCTTGGGGTTTGAGGTTGGAGCTTTCGGGTACTACACATTGTTTAGCCTTCGGAAGGGGTACTTTGGCCGGGCCACATAATATGCATCTCCCAAGACCTAGTGGGGGGCCCTTTAAGACACACTTCCTGCCTGGTGACGGATTCACCGGATTCACTGAGCTCGGTGTTGTGTCCCTCTCCGGCTTCCCCATTTGTCACTCCCCGGTTAGTGTGCCTTTAGCAGCTTAGTGTGTGGTGTAGGTACCGCCACAGGTGCTTACCCACTACGCCACCCCCCTGATGTGTGGTCGGTCGCCTAGGGAGCCGGCGCCGCCAGGTCTGTGCTACTGGCTTGTTGCCAGTGGGCCCCCGAAGTTGGCGCAGAGGCTGCATAGACATAGGGCTGGTGCCGGAGGGTGGTGTCTCACTACTGTCTTAGTGGGTGCAGTGCCCCGCTAGTATGTCCATGGTGCGTGCGGCGGGTCAGGGGCAAGGCCGACGCCTCGTTGTGTGCCCCCCGCCCTCCGTTTTTTCCGTGTCTTACGCGGCTCGCACCCTGGGTGTGGCGGTGGACCCGTCCGGGGCTCCCTTTTCTTTGTACCCCGGTACGCCATTCTATGTGGTGTGCGTGTTCCGCGGCCTCGCTTTAGTGGCCCTTTCCTTTCCCACCGCACGTCCTTTGTGTGTTGGTGCGTGTGCTCTTGAGTGGCCTTCGCTCTTGCTCTCCTGCTCCTGCCCCCCCCCCCGCCGCCTCTTTTCTCTGCGCGCACCGTGCGAGGTCTCCGCCAAGAACGTTCCATGTGGTTCATGCCCCTCCGCGTTTCTTATTCAGGTTCTTGCTCCGCTGTTCCTGTGGGGGGGAAGGGGGTGTTGGCGTTTTGGTGCCCGTTTCCGCCCTCCCCGCTGGCTCGTGATTCAAACGCCGGGTCGCCTCCACCCAAGCGCCGAGGCTTTTGGACACAGGCGCCGGGGCTTCTAGACAGATGCGCCGGTTCAATTCTCGCACAGGGGCGTCTCGACACAGGGGCGGGGGCGTCTGGACACAGGCACCGGGTGCGTTAACGCACAGGGGTGTTTAAACACAGGCGCCACGGTGTCTGGACACAGGCGTAAGAGCATCCAAACTGAAGCGTCACGGTGGTTCTCGTGTGGGGGCATCGGTAATGAGATTGGCCAGCGATGGTCAGTTTGTACCATTATTATGGCCTGTACTCATTGAGTGCAACTATCGTGCTGCAGTCACAAACTGCGTGCACTGTTAATGGCGTAGGATGGAAGAATAATTATGACGAGTTGTCTATTGTTTAGCAATGAATTCAGTTTGCTTACTACCAAATTGTATTATACTATTGTTTTTGTGTAGTTATGTTATTGCCGCCATGCATTGGCCGCATTGGGTATGGGGCAGTCATAGTCCAGCCCTACTGAAGAGTCCGAGGACTGTAAATGGACAAAACCCTGAAAGAATTCACGTTCAGATGTATTGCCGTGGGTTGGAGAGGGCTACCAAGGAACTTGGACCGTCGAGTTTGAAGATCGGTGATTTTGGATTTTCCAAAGGAAACTAGGAGCCCAATTTGTTCAAAAGCAACGACGGAAATATCATGCAAGGCTGTCTGAATACAGAAATACAAGCGCAGGCAAACTCGGTAGATCAGAAGGTCAAAAATAAAGAGACTGAGCCCAAACACAAGAATACAACCGTCATATTATTACATGGTAGCTTCTTGGTGCAATGGCTTTCGTGCAGCAAACCTATGGGTATGAGTTTCGTCTTTATTGCTTTCTCAACAGTGTGATGGGTGAGAGCATGCACGACAGGATGCAGCGATATCGCGAGGAGCGCGATCAGCGAGGCAAGGAGTTGGATGCCCAGCGCTGCACGACAATGCGGCTGCGTAGAGAGCGAGATGACTTATAACAGCTGCTGAAGGAAGCGGGAGAGGAGCTTCGCGCAGCACAAGGTACAATTGTTTTTGTGTAGTTATGTTATTGCCGCCATACATTGGCCGCATTGGGTTTGGGGCAGTCACAGTCTAGCCATTCTGAAGAGTCCGAGGACTGTGAATGGACAAAACCTTGAAAGAATTCATGTTCAGATGTATTGCCGTGGGTTGGAGAGGCTGCCAAGGAACTTGGACCGTCGAGTTTGAAGATCGGTGATTTTGGATTTTCGAAAAAAAACTAAGAGTCCCAGCAAAGTGGTCGGAATACAGAGAAACAAGCGCAGGCAAACTCGGTAGATCAGGAGGTCAGAAATAAAGAAAATGAGCCCAAACACAAGAGTACAACCGTCATATTATTACAGCATGTGGACACAGGCGCCGGGCCGTCGCGACACATGTGCCGGTTTAGGTCTCGCGTACGGGTGTGTGTGCCAGGTCCGAGGGCGTCCGCCCGGTGCCCCTTAGCCACGCCGCGTCCTTTGGGTGCGGCCTGCTTGATCCTCATGTGCAGCTTGGTGTGCCGGGCACCGGGATGTCCCCAGAATGCCCCTCTGAGAAAAAGAAAATGGCTTTGGACTCCGGTCTTTATCTTATAGAAAATTATTCCCTTGCTTTCTCTCTTCCCCAAGATGATTTAGTTTCAATGAATAAAAGACAAAAAAAATCAAACATGAAAACCTATAAAAAGCACGGCTTGCAAAATGGTGTCATAAAACTATACAATTTTTGGGAAGTGTGCAGACGAGCAAAAAATTATCTGAAACCATTCCTTGGTTGTATCGGAAAAGAAAATTTCAAACAACGACAAACAAGAGCAAAACAATGCAAAGAAAACACAAAGAAAGTCACCACGAAGCAATGCACCCCGCAGTCAGGCATCAGTGCGTCGTTATTCTCTATGCCAAACCTGGGTGGACATCTCGGATATTTGGATATATGGAAGCGACTATCGCCTCATGACTCCCATCGCATCACGAAAAAGATCGGCTCTCCACATCTCCATGCTGAGAGACAAGCAATGGAGATGTGTGCGTAACAACAAAAGGCAACAAAAGCACGTGTGTAACCACGCAACAGCAACTAACATATTTGCTACATGCCAAGTTCATATATTTACCTATCATGCGAACACTACGTTGCTACGTGCACCCAAACATGATTAATCTTTCCCACACTAACAATGAATGAACAATGCATGCAGGAATGCAATGAATGCATGCAATTAGGTCTCCAAAAGTACTCATAATTAACGGCAGTCTTAGAGCATCGAAAACACGTTCTAATTCTATTTTTGGCATGTCTTTCTTCACGTCTTTCTTACGTTAAATCTGCATTACAAAACCGACAGTACCGATGATGGCCAGCAGGAGTCGCAATAGATAGCTAGACCTAGGCCTAACTTTGTCCATGCACCTTTTCCATCCCTAGCTTATCTACAATTAGTGCACGCCGGGTGCCAAAAAGTGACCTTTGTCAGGTTTCTAACTTTCCACAACAACTAAATTTAGCGGGTCAATGTCCTACTCGAGGCAGTCATTTTGGAAAGGTGTCTTGGTGGTTTTGAAAAATGTTTTGTTTTGTCGTATGTCCCATATGTAATGGTGTAAAAAAGGGTTTTTCACGGGGGTTGAGGCCCCACTCCCCGGCCCCCCACATAACAACCCCCAGGGGGAGGGGGGGGGGGGGGGATTGAACAAGCTTCAGGGACTTCACAGTGGCAGTGTGCAACGAGCAGCAGCAGCAGCAGCAGTGACTTCAGGTGGGATTGTGAACCCTTAGATCGCCATTTGTTCACAAACACGCGTTTACATAACGCGCAAATTCTCTTTGACTGAGCCATTCCCAGGGCAGCTGTCCCGCAGATATTTGTATTTCTGGCAAGCAATGTAGCAATCGGGGCAGCATTGAAACCGAATGATTCCTAATGCTTATTTCTACTGCAACACATCCAAAACCCAGCAGCCACAATTGTGCAATTCTAAGCAAAATTCTTCCATGACAAACCAAAATGAATGCATTCCTTGGGCAAGACTGTACAGAATGCAAACTGTTGCAGATTGCAAAAGCCAAAACCAATGTGAGAAACAACAGGTATCAAGGTACCAGGATGGCAACTGACTAATTCATATCATGAGCCACTAGCGCATATATGAGATGATGGAGATTCAGTTTGCCTTCTGCTGATAATAACCACAAAACATTCCCAACTGTGCACAAAGTAAGTCAAAGCTATGAAAGCACTCTGTCTAGTTCATGAGACCTGCACCGATAATGCACCCTGTTCAGTAGCATTGCACCATGCCAGTGGTGTGCTACATGTGTTCAGCCCACCAAATGGCTTGTATGTGTTTGGCTGCACCATCCATCCCCCTCTCAAAAGATCCGACGCCACTGGATCCCCAGACTGCAAGCAATTCCCAGGTGACATTTGCCCAACGTGCAATTCACTCCCCAGCACTGAGCTCAAGGGATCGAAAAGATCAAGACTGTGAAAATGCAAAGGTACTTGCACATATGCTCACTCTTGTCCCTTCCAGACAAAATCCTCCCTTCAGATAGCACTGCCAAACAGTATTTTCAAACTGGAGTGCAGTAACACTGGAAATGGGGCACACACTCAAGGGGTGCTGGCATCTAATGAGAGGTGTGTGCAATGTGCACCGCTTGTCCAAATCCAGAAAATGTTCGCTGCGCCAAAAAAGAAATCCTCTGTCTGGATTTGCTCGGTTATGGGTAATAGGTAAGGAGGAAAATGGGCATTATGTGATCCAAAGGAGTAGGGTCAGAGGGCCAGAGGAAGAAACAAATGAGTGCACACAAGCAGGGCACCGGGAACATGGCCCCTGGCACACCCCATGATTCCCAAAGCAAAACCACCTTCATGTCAATTGGAGGATATATAAGGATATGACCTGCTGGCATCTTGGTGCCTGGATGCCCATATCAAGTCGGCCCGAAAACACCACAGATTGAAATTGCCCTCCCCCTCCCCCTCCCCCAAAACCAAGAAAGCCGCATCTTGATGAACAATGCCAACCTTTCAAACCTTCAGCGTTGCAAGAATGTGCGACCTGGACACTTTGGCATATTGGGGTATCTCAAAAGCACCCTCCTTCTCAATGAATGCTGCAGTACGTGTTGCCAATAGACTCATTTAAAGACCGGTGAAGACTGTGTAAGTGTTGTGGCATGTGGTGATTTGCTGGCCGCTGCCAACCAGAAAAATGAGAGAACATTTATCCCTCATCAGAACATTGTCTGGAGGGGTTAACCAAACTGCCTGGAGGTTAGAGAGGTCAAAAGCGGTGAATGCATATCTGAGGGTTAGACCCTCACTTCAGATCCCATCTCATTAGGGAATCACACCAAGAGCAAATCCTGTGCCAAAGGACACAGAGCAGATTAATGGCTTAATTATAAAATGTACTGTCATCTGGCAAGAACAACCCTTTTCTGACCATGACTCTTGTCTTCTTGACCATTCTCTTGCTCATCTCCTTGACCTTCCTGGCAGCCACAGTTTCATACTGCAAATAGGTTGCAACGGTGAAAACGGCATGAAAACTCAGCTTACTGTGCTCTCAATGTGCTTCAAATATGCTGCAAGAGTGCTTTCAGTGTGCTGCGAAGGAGCACAGGCAAACTTTCTTGTGGTGTGGCTCGCAACACCTCTACTCAACTCATCTCATATCCCTGGAGGTGACTGTGGGGTACGAGGGAGAGCAGAGTAGGTGTGGGTAACCAGCACATGAGGCATGAGAAAGAGACAAAGACCCACGAAACTATGCACAGACGCACAGCCACACAGACCATTGCAGCCATACAGGGGGGAATTTGTGTACGGGGATTATTTCTCCGGGGAAATTTTCGCGGGAGGCCACGTTTGGAAATCGCAAAGCTCCCAAATCTCAAATAGCACGACATCTCGAAATTTCGCCAGGGGAAAATTACGCCACTTTCCTTGAAGACGAAATTTTCCCATTCGAGAGTGGACAACAACTTTTCAACCATTCATTCACAACCATTACTGGGAATTTCTTGGGGAAAAGAAGCTCATTCACAGGTAAAATGCCCACCAGCCATGTTAACTGACAGCAGTCACTGGTAACCCATGACGGTTGCACAGTGACTGGCAGCAATGGAGATGTGATCGACAACAGTTGGACAGTAGCCAACCACAGTGGGTGAATGCAGTTTGGTTGCAACTTAACCCCCCCTTTTAATATCATGCGCGTGATATTATTTCGGTGCGTGATATTATTTTGGGTGTGATATTATTTTGACCACTCCCTGTTTGTGCACCAGATCTTCGTTGCGATGGTTCCTGACTCTGAAGTTCTGTTTCTTGTTGATGTCATTGAGGCACGGCAGCATGCCGAGCTTGTTGTTGAACATGTTTTTGAGGCTGTGACGGATGATGAGGTGTCGGATGTTGAGGAGTACTCCACTGAGGATGATGATGACGCTTACGCTGACAGTGACATGGAAAATGCTGACACCAAAACCCAAGGCAGCAGCACGCCAGTTGTCAATGGCCACCTTCTTGGCACCAAAATAACTGCATGTTTTGGCTGACAATCACATTTCCCAGCGTGTTTTGCCTTGTTCTTTGGGATGTGCTGGGGTGGCTAAGATGGATACGTGATATTATTTTAGCGGTCCAAAGTATTACCATGCGTGCGTGATGTTATTTCGGTGCGTGATAATAGGGGGGGGGGGGGGGAGAGCAGTCAGGCGGAATTTACGTAACAGAGAAAGCGGTGTTTGGGGGTGGGGGGGTGCACACATACGAAACAGCGAACCCCGGTGGGACATACCGATTGAATGGCAAACTTTTCCTTGTGCCTCTTGCGGGCCCTCAGTCGCTTGTGATAATTCTGTCTTTCAATCTTCCGCTCTTCTCTAATCTCGTTCAGCAGCTCACTCACCCGCTTGTCCGCAACTTTCTGCTTCATCTTTTCCTCCCAGGTCTTGCCTGTCGTGGCACTGCACTTCCGTCCTGCAACAAAGGGGCACACAGGGGCGCGTTATGGTCCTTGTAGGGCCAACAGCAGTCTGCCGTTCAATCCTTGGGATGTCGGATGCAGGTTTTTGGCCACCCTCCAGCCCCCCTCCCCCCCAACAGCCTGGAGGGCCGGCATCTGAAGGCAGGACCAAATAAAAGGGCGTGTTGCCCCAACAAAAGACACGTGTTTGCTCGAGCAAAGGGCAACCACTGTCCTCAGCAGACGCAAGTACACTCCTTACACCACTGCAGGTCACCTTCACCATGGTATTAGTCCATGTTGGCGATATCAAAGCAACAAGTCCCCACTGCTTGTGTCCACTGATGGAGAAATATACCAGGGGGGGTTAAGACCCAATGAGTTGGATTGAGGAGAAAAGATATGACAAACATGAAAGGAAAGAGGAAAGGGGGGGGAGGGGGACGGGTGTGGAGAGACAAATTGTTCGGGAAAACGGAGAACTGTAGCAACTTGTCAAGCACCAATTATTGACAGCGGGTGAACTGATCGTGCAAGACGTTCAAAAATTGCTTTTTCAAACAACAGAATGTTTGGACGGCCGCCAGGCCCAAGCCATGGAAACACTGTACACTGTTGGGAAGAAGCTTGGGGCCAAGCCATGGAAACACTGTTGGGAAGAAGCTTGGGGCCAAGCCATGGAAACACTGTTGGGAAGAAGCTTGGGGTGCAGTTCAAGACTCTGAATGTTGGGCATCCCCACTCCCAGAACAAATCATTCAGAGCACATGCAAATGCATCTCAATACACGCAAGGCAAACTGGAGCAATGGAGGCAATGGTTGCACGAATCCTTACAAAAGCTGGACATATTGTGAGGGAAATTGTTTGATAGAACGTGTTCGGGATTCTGCCCCACCAAACGTCGCCCTGGTAGAGAGCAAGCAGCATGGGAGTGCCAAAGCGGCAACGAACACTGAACACTGCATTTTCTTGAAACCTGGCGCCTCAGGCTTCAGCACACCTGGGCTTGTGGAATGTTGAAGACTGCTGTCTCTTTCCTTTGACATTTTGGTGACAAGACACACAGGCAGAGGAAATCAGAAAGAACACAGAAAATCAGGCAACTGGTACCTCGTAGCGTGATGTGGTGCTTAGGATCTCGCCAAGGTCGCCATGATTTGGTCAACCCACGACCACCAACTTTTTCAGCAACAGGATCATCCCCAAGTTCTTCATCAGACTGGATCTCTTCGTCTTCGTTGTCCTGTTCACTCTCCTCTGCCCTATTCACCTGAATTCAGGTGTGTAAGTTCCAAATGAGCATTCATGCAGAGATGCAAACAAATGGGGGTTGTGTGCAACGCACGTGCCTTTTGAGGTGATTATCTAGGGAAAAGCCGAATTTCCCCACCCCACCCACAAAAAGACACGCGAAGAGGCCTCCAATGGTTTCAAAGGCATGAAGACACGAATGCATGCCTCTCGGAGAGTATTATGATAACCCATGTACTAAAAAAGAGTGTAACCCGCAGGGGGGGGGTAGAAAAAAAATTCCTGGTACCGGCGTACAGCTTTTTTTTCGGGGGGTACCCCCGGAGGGGGAGGGGGGTACGAAAAAAAAAATTCGCGCGAAAATTTTTTCCGGACCCCAAAACCTGAAATTTCCTTAAGTCTACCCCACGTGTTTGGGTTTGGAAGGTGCAAGGAGGGTATTTTTCAAAGTAACCATGCATATTTCAGCCGATATGGGTGGTATTTGTGTTTAAGGGCACAAAGACCCCCGGTCTGTTCCGGCTGCAATGCAGCGCCCCACCCTGGCCTCTTATCGGCAGGAAAGAGTCCCCAGATAAGGCAATACACCCTATCTGGGGCGAGAAACTGAACCAGCAGCATTGAAGGACAAGGGTGATTGATGTCCATTCTGGCCGTTCTGCAGGTTGCCCAAGCCATTGCCTTCTCGCATGCTGGTTGATGACCGCCACGCCACAATGGCTTGCCAACAAAGATTGGTTCTCAATGAGGCTACGGTTTGTGTGTTGGTGTGTTAGTATGTCTCTGTATGTGTGTGAATGGTGCACATTGTCGCACTACGCCGTTCTTGCGCGCACATCGCCAAAAAAAAATTTCTCCTATGGTTTTATATGACTACAAAAAACGTTTAGTTAAACGCGTGCTTATGGGTGCACCGCATGCACATCGTTTGTCCAGACCCCCCAACCGCAGCCCCATGTCCTACCAACCTTCATTGGCTTGCCAACGTTTCGCCCGCCAAACGGGGTGCCCACTCCCGTAAGGCCGTTTCGAGTCGTTTCGCGTTTCGAGTGGCATTACGCGGTCACCCCATTGCCGGCCAACGCACCTTGTTGCCGGTTATCCCCAGCGGCCACTTATCGCTTCTTTGGCTTCCCACCTTGGGAAGCTGCGGGTCGCTTGTGGCCTGTGTTGCCCGGAGCCTGCTGCTTTACCAGGGATTTCGCTTTCGTGTGCTTCTTCTTCTCCGGAATCTGCTTCTTCTTCCGCTTCTCGGCCTGCGTGTTGCTACTACTACTGCTCTGTTTGCTGCTGCTACTGCTGCTGTTGCTGTTGTTGCTGCTGCTGCTGCTGTTGTCGCTGCTTCGGCTGCTGTTGTTGCTGCTACTACTACTACTCTGACTGGTGTTGTCCTCGTCCTCGTCAGGGTCATAATCTGCATCATGTTGTTCCTGAGCTGCCATGACTGATGCTGCTGCTTTGTCTCCTGCCTTGAGGGCCTTCGCTGCTGCTGCTTGCTCCGCCACATTGTCTGCATTGGCGAGAATATCACGTTGCAACCTGGTCTCACCTTTCAATTTTTGCCGCTTCCCCTTCACGCGTGTCTTCTCGCGCTCTTTCTTCTTTGCAGCCAACTCTTTTCCCTAAGCAGTCATTCCTTTCTGCAGGATGGCCTTCTCCTCCTCGTCAACCTCCCATAGCGCCCGATGCTGCTCTGTGAAGGGGAAGTTCTTATGTGCGTCATCAACCAGCAGGTGGCCGGGCATGTTGTAGCGAGATTCCCAGCGGCCACACCCGGGGACAACACATTGGATGGGCTCGTTGTGCACAATTTGCTTTGCCAGGGCTGCCATACTAACCTTCCGGAAGCAATGATGTGCACATGACCCTGGGGCAGGTTGCCAGCGTGCATTGGCTGATTTTGTCTTCGCCATCTGGAGGCGGCATGCACCATCAGTGTGCCCACAAAAGAGGCACGGAGGACAAACCCCCTTTGCCTCGCCACGGCCAATGTGAAACGCCATATGTTGCATCAAGTCCTTCCCCTTGACGGACATCTGGCAATATTGGCACTCGTGTTCACCTTCTTTCATGGTGGGCACTGCAGGGGCTGGCTCCATTCCGCCATACGGGTTCAACGCTACAATTGGCACATGCACTTTACGTGTGTACAATCCATGTGCAATGGTGGTCAGGGCTTCCAATGACAACCCCAATGTCCCGTCCGCACCACATTCGGGATTGATGAAGGAAAAGCAAATAACACGTACAATTGAACCCAAATCTTGATGGATTATTGCTAATTGGACCCTCTCCCTCTCATGCTTTCTTCGCCCTCCCTTGCTGTGAAACAAACAAAAAAACAAGTGGAACACCCCACATTTCACATTGTGTACCGCAGTTCCACTCCCGGGTTTCCACAACGGGCCACCAAACGCTGGTGGCCACGCAGTTCCACGCTGCGCCCACACTCATTGTTGAGTGGGGCACCGCTAGCAAGGCTAGCAGCTCCGCTTGAGGAGTGGATGGATCAGACACAATGCTCAATGTGGGTGGCAGCGTCCCGCGCCAGGGGCCCCTTGTCCGCGGGCTGACGATTGCATTTAACAAGTGTCCCCCGCTACTGGAGGTGGCAGCGTCCCGCGCCAGGGGCCCCTTGTCCGCGGGCTGACGATTGCATTTAACAGGTGTCCCCCGCTACTGGACAGAAATCAATGGCGCCATGCAAAAAAAAACCCACTTACTTTTATCTCACAAGTAGTTCATGTACCAACGTCCTACAATGTGGCAAAGTGAAGGTGGCATGCAAGTTCAAGTAGCACACAGTAAAGAGGTTCCTCCTGGCGAAAAAAAATTCCTACATGGGGTGCCAGCTTTTTTTTCGGGGGGTACCCCCGGAGGGGGGGGGGGGGGTACGAAAAAAAAATTCGCGCGAATTTTTTTTCCACCCCCCCCCCTGGTAACCCGCTTGTTTTGTTTTCGGTACCCCGTGTACCCCACAGGCGCGTTACACCGGCATGTTTTTTCGCCTGTCCCATTGAAGAAAAAAAAATGTGCACAGGGGATACAGCCAAAAAAAATGCAGGTTACGCCATCAGCCTGCACTCGATGGAGTCGCAGTTTAATCGACGGCACATGATTGTTGCACACTGCTTGGCACCCATCCCTTTAGAGAGCCTTCCCCAGGTGCATGGGAGGGACAAAGATGCAATTTGAAAAAACTTTGGTGAATGTCTTGTGCAATTTTTTTTTTGGGGGGGGGGATGCCAGGTGGGGTGCTGGAACAGGGTACATCTTCACTTTGCATCCACACCTGGCTCAGTCTCACATCACCCCCATTTGCAGACAAAAACGTGTCTCACAGCACACAAACATGTACTGCACACAATCCACAAATATTTCACACAAGTGTCACAGAGTGTAGACACCAAGCATCAAAGCGTCTACACATGTGTTGAAGAACAAAAAAAGATGTGTGCCACTGCGTCCAGAATGCAACATATGTATTCCTGAGAGTAGACTTGTTTTACACAGAGGGTGGCAAGCGCGAGGATATCACTTTTTGCCCCCCCACCAATTTAAGCACCAATTCGGGGGGGGGGGGGGGGTATGACCTAGATTATGTGAGAGATATTGAATCAAAAAGAGAGAGAATCAGAAACAGAGCAGCAAAACAGACAGAGGTAATGCACTCCTCAGCATGGCATAAGTGGGCACCAATTCGGGGGGGGGGGGGGTATGACCTAGATTAAGTGAGAGATATTGAACTAAAAAGAGAGAATCAGAAACAGAGCAGCAAAACAGACAGAGGTAATGCACTCCTCAGCATGGCATAAGTGCATCTTTATTCTCTATGCCATACCTGGTTGAACCTCAGTAAAACAGGCAGTACAAACATCAGACCAGGCGTCCCTGGTCAATTCGGGGGGGGGGGGGGGATTGGCACAAGGCCTCGGGGGGCCACAATGGGTCAGGTTTGCTTCACCGCAATTAGCTCCAACCTGCCCCATGGTCTTCATTGCTCTCAGTTCAGTGTAACAGATCATTGTTCTCTGTGCTTGCTGTCCGAGTGTTCAATGGCTGGGGTTGAGGGCCAAGGTCCCTTCCTCCCTGCGGCACTGTACCAGGTCAGCTGTCACCCGTTGGGCTGTAGGTTGGCAAACATGCAGCCAGGCTCACGCCCGTATGCCTGGCTGTTTCTCTATTGGATCAGGCCCGTGCATGCAGGTCAGGGGTCACCAGTGGGCGGGCACTTGCTGCTGCTTGCTGCTGGCCCCATTCGGCCATGCCCTCCCCCTATTTGCTGTTGTTGGACCTTGGGCCTAAAGGCCTAGTGGGTGCAGGTTGACATACAGAGTTACCAGGCACATACATGTGTGTGTTTGGGTGTGTAACGCGCAGGTCGTAGGAGAGAATCTGCAAGGGGGGCACCAATAGCTGTTCTCTGGGGTGGGGCATTATCTATCTGCGGCGGCGGCCGTCCGAGCGGCGGCGCACTATCAAGGGGACCTCTGATCGATCCCTTCGAGTACAGGTGGCGGTGCGCGCTGCTGCAGGTGTGTGGTGCCACGATGCATTTTTTTTTTGGGCAGGGGTGCTCTCAGGAGCAAAAAAATAGATGAGACCTCCACCCGATCCGCCGGTACCGGTGGTGGCGCGGGCTGCTGTAGGGGTGGGTGGTTCCAACGATGCCCACTAGAGAGCTCTACGTGCAGGGGACCCAAGAGCCGCAGCCCCCGGGTATCGAACCCCCGCACTGGACGACTAAAGACTACCGCTTTCGCTATTGGGCCGTCTATGTCTCTTACCAGTTTTCAAGCTCAGCCACTTGGCGGGGGGTGTTCCCGGGGGGGGTCGTCCTCGCGGCCGTGGTTTGTCTCGCGGGCGTGTGTGTTTGGGCGTGTTAGAACAGGGGTGACATCCTGATCGGTGTGACACATCGAGAGCCTTCAGTGCTACAGGCCGATGCTGTGTCCGTGGAGAGAGAGTGTGTGTGAGGAGAGTGAAACTCAATCCGTGTAGGCGACCTCGTTGGAGGGGAGTGGGGAGCTGGTGCCCGAGACTGGGCCTGAGATCGCCAGTGGGAGGGTGGTGTGGAGCGGCCTGTGGACTGACATGGCGCCCTTGAAGAGGGGGTGCAAACTTCGATGTCCACCAGTCCACCGTTGGGCCCATGGACTTGGGGCGTGACATATTCTGCGTGTCGACAACCGCGTTTGGGCTGTGGTGTGGTTGCTGGCTCGGGGGAGGGGGGGGGGGGGGGGTGCTGAGGGGGTTTGTTCCCTCCTCTCCTCCCTTTCCGCGGTGCTCGCCGCCTGCCGTGGGGGGAGGGGGGTGCCGTGGTCCCCCACCCCATCCATTGCTGTCCACATAACTGGGGCTCCCGGATTCCGGTTCCGACTCATCCAGTGATTGCCCTCCCGCCAGTGACACCGTGACTTGCCCATTCAGCAAGGGGGGGAGCGCCGGCGTCCTATGTCAGCCAGCCAGTCCGCGTGCGTGTTACCATCCACACCAATGTGCGAGGGGACGTGTAGCCATTGTATGGCTGTCCCTTGTGACTCAGTTTCGTGCAGCCGTTGGTTCCACAGGTCCACATGCCCCACTGGCCTTGCCGACCCTTGCCAGTCATGGCGTCGCCATTTGTGGGCTTTCCCCGTGATGCCCTGGACCACTAACAAAGAGTCAGAACAGATGAGTGTCTGTTTGGACTTATTCCTATATTGGACCGCATGCAGCGCCACTCTGAGCTCACCTCGATTGTTTGCCTGCGGTTCCTCGCGGGGGATATGCGTTGCAGTGTCCCGTGCGTCTCCGAAGTACACCCCGTAGCCCCCCACCCGTCCCACCGTGGGATGGTCCTCGGGTGAGCCATCCGTGTAAATGATTTCCCATCCCGCCTGCCTGTACTTGTCCACCAGCACCTTGTGTGACTCTGCCATTTGTGCGGCATAGAGTTCCTTTTTCCGTTTTTTGCGTCGTGGCCGGTGGAGCTTGGGGGGAGACCTACTGCCCACTTGTTGCACCCGCGGGTGCTGGAGATGTCCTGTCTCCTTGAGTTGCTTGATTGCCTGGTGTAGGAGCTGTGTTTCGTCGGCTGGGAGGGAGGGTTGCGGGTGACTGGACCATCTGTGGAGTACTTGGAGCCACATGGAGAGGAATAATTCCCAGGAAGAGGGGGGGGGGGGACTTGAATTTGACCAAATTGCGCAGGCCCCATGAGGCTCTGACCGCAGACCAGTAAACAAGACCCAAGGGGGTTTGGAGTGAGAGGGCTGGTTGCTCAACCAGGAGCTCTGCGGGGTCCGTTTTTTGGGTATCCCCCAGTATGGCGGGGCCCATACATTGCACGGCGATATGAAACGCCGCCGCAAGAAAGCGACAAGAAGTCTGCGCATGAGCTATGGTCTCCACCTGTCCGTCCAGAGGACACTGGGTGGCATGGGGGAGCCAATTTTTTAGCCTGTCCCCTACCGGTAGCTTCTTCCATAACGCCGTCTGTATGAACATGAGATCGCCCTGTGGCCTCGGGGGGGGGGGGGGGGGATACACCAATTCGGGGCACCTATTCGGGGGCGGAGGGGCAAAATCGCCTGCCACTGACCACAGGCCACAGACCACCTGGATCTCAGTTCCAGGCCCAAAAAGCACCTCCTTTATGGTTGCTGTGCACTTACAGCCATTTGCACCTATCGGCCGATAGGATAGTCCAGACCAATAGATTTGTGTGTTTGGGCATGTATGCCCAAAACTTCCCGATGCTAGGCTTTGTGAGCACGAGTAAAATAACACACCATGAGACAGCAATGCAAGCATAATGTTGCTTTGCGGTCTCATGTCCACACTGCACCACCATGAACAGGCAATTAACAACAAAAAGCCGTCGGATGTCTGATAAACCAAAAAAAAGGAAAAAATTATGCACTGCACACTGCAAGGGGTGGGGGGCAGGGGAAGAGGCACATGCAGCATCACATACTTGCCCACCATCACCAATTTCATCTAGTTCCTCGTCCTCCTCTTCTTCCTCCTCATGCTCCGGCTCAGGCTGTAGCTCCAGCTCACGCTTGGACTTTGGCTTGGACTTTGATTTGCGTCCAGCACTTTTGGGGTGTTTAGCTGCCGGCTCTGGCTGCACCTCTGATCCTGACTTTGATTTGCGTCCAGCACGCTTGGGGCGCTTGGCTGCTGGCTCCAGCTCAGGCTCAGGCTCAGGTTTCGGATCGGAATCAACATTCAATTTTTGTCGGTTACGTTTGCCTTTGAGCGTGCCCATTCTGTTGCACAAACCACTACGAGAGTTATTGGCAGATGGTTCTCCCCACTGCATATCACCTAGCATGCACAATCCTGCATCCAACCAACAACAACGTCTATCATATCCTACAGCATGCTGCTAAGGGGGGGGGGGATTTAGTACGGGAAGAAACCTGTCTGGAAAAATTTCGTATGCCCAATTCTGGCGCAATTTTTCCCATCACTTTTAACGATTGTGGCGCAATTTTTCCCATACTTTTTTTTGGACATCAAGTTCAAAATTTGTACCCTGTGCTGGGGGGGGGTATGATCGGGGGAGGGGGGTGCAGAATTAAATACGTCATGTGGATGGATGGTCTGGTTTGAATCTGTGTTGTCTGCTTGGCTGCTGTGAATACCGCTGCGATCAACACAGGGTTCTATCCTTCAGGGCACTTCAGGCTGCCTACCACATGTAGTGCCCTTGCCCTTGCCCTTCACCATGGAAAAGTGTGGCGCAATTTTTCGCATCACTTTTAACGATTGTGGCGGAATTTTTCCCCGGCGGGATTTTTCCGGGCAAAAATTTTCCCGTACAAAACTCCCCCCCCCCTGTATCCACCATCCATTCAGGGATGTGACTCTCATGTGTTTTATCTTGGGCTGGCACAATGCTGAAAGTCCTAATCTCTTTCGATTTTCCCCCCTCTTTCATTCACTAGTAGCCTCCATAGTTGGCACTATGCCAAATGCCTCAGAGCGCAACGCGTGTGGAGACCCAGGGCTCAATCATGACTCAGTCGTCAGTCACGATCTCCGGTGACTGACTGTAGTCAGTCATCAGTGATCAATTTTTTGACTGAGTCAATTCCTAGATACACGGGCCCACCGATACTACCTTCCTTCTGTTGCATTTCTAAAAAAGGCCAAAATATGCACTGAGCTGAGTGTACAGTGTGCACAGTGGCAGATTTGACCGTTTCGAATCTCAAGATTTGACGGTTTCGAATCTCATGAACATTCTAATGGTATTTGGGGGGGGGGGGGGGGATTGTCCCTCCCTGATTAGCTGGGTTGCCATCTTCTGGACTCTATCGGGTCAGACGTACATACTGGTCAGTGGTCACTCCTTTGCTGGGTGCACTACTGCTGGCCCCATTCAGCACTCCCAGGTCCGGTTTTGTTTGGTCCTTAGGTTCAAAAACCCCAGTGAGCACAGGATGCGGTTCCGTGGTCATTTACACACAACATTCAGTGGTGAAAGTGGGGGGGGGGGGGGGGGGTGAGCTCTGCTTGCTGGGATTCCCTGAAGGAGCTGTCGTGTAGCCGGTCTGGTTCCTCCATTGCCATCAGCTGCAGGCTACGGCGTCGCGCACTGTGATCCGTCTGTGCTGCATGTCACCGTTGTGGCTGTGGACACGTGCGTTGCAACCGATCTCGGTGTATCATAGTTCACAGACTGATCACTGTCGTCAGCCATTAGTACCAGGTTCAGTGATTCTAACAGTTGCTGTGAGACCTGCTGTGGCATGGGCGACTGTATCTGTGGGGATTCAAAGGTGTTTCTGGCTGGCCCCAAGTAGTACGGTGTCACTGCTCCTGAGGGTGTGGCCGGTGTTGCCGCCTCCCCGGGTGGTCTGGGCACTTTGACCAGCGACATGTGCAGGGGGGTCTGCAGCCTGGGCCTCTTTGCCAGTTGGGCAGGTGTGCGTACGCCTATGTCCCATGGTGGCGAAGGGGGGGGGGGGTCCAGGGGAGGGGGGTAGGGGGTCCAGGGGGTACCCCCCCCCTCCTGCCGGAACATACCCAACCCACAGGGAAACAGAAAATTCTATTGCCTTCGGCACCTCGAAGAGAGGCTGACAGTCAGCGAATCAGTCAGTTAGCCACGCAGTAGTCAGTCAGTCAGACAGAAACACACAGTTTGGGTTTGTTGTCAGTGGCAGACTCGGCCGTAAGCAGTGGGGAAGAAGAGGGTCTGCAGTGCAAGTAGTGGCCGAACGGTAATGCAGCGGGCCGCAGACTTTTTGCCCCGGGGCTGTAAGGCCCGCCCAAAGCTGTCCGGCCGCGGGGGAGGGGCTCCGCGGCCGCCAGCGACGCTCAGCTGTAAAGCTGACCCCGGTGATTATGTTGGCGGAGTAGCGCTACGTTACAGGTGGCAACGGACGAGGTTCTGGACGAACCGAAAGGACATTTGTGGATGGGAGGTCGGGCCCTACAATGTTATTTTGGGGTTTTTTTTTACTGGCCAGAATCTCGATTTCTGGTTAAAAATTGGCTCGCACGCGTGACCAGTGGCTGTCGCCGACATTTGTCTTGTTCAACTCAGCACCTAGCTAGAAGTGACGAAAATTCGATTTAAGACCATGAATCTGAAGGGTTTTAAAGCCTGAATAATGCTGTAAAATCGAATTTCCGCAAAACTGCACGAATCACTGTTTCGCCACACCGATCGTCCATTTGCGCCAGCAGCGTGTTCGACGCCGAGGTTTTGACTAAATATTCGTGTTCAGCGTCAAAAACTACCCATATTTAGCTTTCGGTTTATCAAAATTCGAGCCGGTAGGCCAAAGATATGAATTTTTCAAGTTTTGATACAGTTGGCTCAGTTTGGCCATTTTGGCCTGTTTTGTAGGCCTGTTGTAGCAAAGCCACGAGAGTCTAGCAACGAACCAGGTGACAATCCAAGTTCATTTGTACCCAAATGATGTGAAAATCCCCAAGGTTGACCCCTCTAGCCTCCTCTTGATGCCTAGAAAGAGGGTACAAAATGTAGAAAAAACAGTACTTAAATGAGGTTGCTGTCTCCATTGTACAGCCTTGTCAAAGCGCATTATCCCGGCCTAGGGTTTGAACCTTTGTGCAAACTAGTCCCGTATGGGTCCAATGGAACGGGTATAAGCAATGTTACGTCCCTATGGCCTCTATAGAGAGCACATGGGGGCGAAAACTCAAAGATACGTGCTTTTTAAGCTGTGTTTTCTGGTGCTGTCACAACACCAGCCTACTAAAATCATGGGTCTCCCCCCCGGTGTTCCGGTTGCATCCCCATGCTTCCGTGGGACTTCAACCAAGCATATTTGAGTAGTTTGGACCTAGAGGGAGGGGAATGACCACTAGTTTGCCTGGTGTACCCCCAACGGTCTCTAGATATAGCAGCCGGGGGTTTGGCATTTTGGTCAAAAATGGTTATTTTCGGTTTGTGGGTCCATTTGTCGGAGCTCGTTCTCCAACATACCGTGGAGTTAGAACAAAGTGTTGAGCTCGTTTGAAAGCTGAGAACATGTCCTATCAGGATAATAGGACCGGCCATAGGCCGTCTCACACCCATTTCTTGCAAAAATGGCATCTTTGCTGGTCATTTTTAGGTAAAATCAGATGTATCTTGTGCATACCCTGCCACGTCAAAATGTGTATCTGTTGGCACGTAGTCGGGTAGGAAGCACATAGGTTACCAAGGCCTCAACCAAGCATAATGGAGTTATTTGGAGCTAGAAGAATGCAAAAGGTCAATTGTTTGCCCATTGAAGCCCCGTTGGCCCGGATTTATAAGCGTTGGGGGTTTTTCATTTTTTGTCAAAAGTAGCAATTTGCAGTATATGCTCCCAGTTGTTGGAGGTCGTTCTCGAACATATTGTTGACTTGGAACGACCCGTTTGGCTCGTTTGAAAGGTGAAGATGTATTGTAAAAGAATATGAGGACTTATCATAGGCTAGCTTGCACTCATTTTCCGCGAAAATCAGGTTTTTAGTCATGATCTTCAGCTAAAATCAGCGCAATGAAACGTGTACTTGTTGGTACGTACCGGAACTTCTGATACTTTCGGCGTTTCTAGGCTTGGGAAGGAGGAGCATAGCGAGTCCTTCCCAAGCCTAGTCACAAAGCTAATGACATCAATTGGGTTATCCTTTATTATTTTGTCATTTTTGTTTCGTTGTTGTTGTTTGGGCAACGTAAGTAAACTATTGTTGTTCGATATGTTATTTTCTTGTTCTGTTTTTTTTCTTTTCCAAAGATGATCGCAAAGAGGTAAAAGAAGACGTTGTGCATAGCCAGTGTAGCATGTAGTGATATTCTTTGTGCCGCACAATTTTGGTGCTGTGACAATAGCATGTAATATGCGCTGAAATTCATTCATTAAGTAAGGTGTCATTTAATAGCATTAGGTACATCTCATGAACGAGACTTATAAACTGTGTGCGAGGAATCGTCGCACGTATGCAATGAAAAACGCATCTACTTTTTGCCGGTAACTCGTACATGAAACAGAAAATGTGCCAGTTTGGAATCTGGCATCTTGAACTTGATTCCTCTAATCGATGACGGTGCCACTATCGAAAACTTGATAGGAATTGCTCTTTGTTGTACATGGCATCCATTATGTTATGCGAGTAGCAGCTATCTAAATTTCGATTGAATGCCGCTATCGAAATTTCGATAGAAGTCAATTAACTTTTAGTTGAATGCTCCTATTGAAATTTCGATTGGAGACGGCTCCTATCGAAATTTCGATTGGATTTAGACACCAAAACCACTATGCATGTATCTCTATGGGATAAAACAATCAGATGCTTTTGATTTCTTTTACGTGTCGTCTCTACTATTTTAATCAAATTGTTCTGGTTTGAAATTCATGTACTGCTACACTACAACTATGGTCCGATAAATCTTCTTGATAAAAAACAAAAAAGGTTTACCCTCTGGATTTCGATTTAGAGTTGCAACCAAAATTTCCATTGATCCGTGTAAGGTAAACTGTTACGTGGTATGGCCAATCGAAATTTCGATAGCAGCATTGCTTGTTCATCCTAATTTTCGCATACTCGGAGTATCAAGATTTGAAGCCATTGACAACATTTTGAATTAGCTCATCGCACAACCGAAATTTCAATAGAAGTGACCTTTAGGCTACAATATGGACTTCCTTGGGTCTCTTTGCAATTGGGATGACAAGCAACATGCAACAATTCCAATAAAACACACGGAAGCGCTCATTTGCATGCGCGTGGTGTCGACATGGTATGCAACCGCTCATGTACTTGGACAGGCACCGTCTTTTTTGGATATTTGTTCTTACTTAGGATGGGGCACATGTTCTTTACCCCATTTTTCACACCGTGCAGCACACTCCGATTTTGCTGACTTTTCCGGTTATTCGGGCTCATTTTGGGTGGACACTTGGTTTGTCTAAGAAAATGGGGCATTCACCATCTGATGTCAAATGACAGTGATCAGTCAGAATTAGACTCGCCTGAACTGGAGCCTCCATCGGTAATGCAACTGGAACTAGAACCTTGGAACTAGAACCTGATGATGATGACGTTGAGTCACTGCCTTGAGCTACAGTGTGGCCATTGGTACGCTCAAAAAAAGTGTGGCACATGCCTTTTGTGCCTCGTTGTAGGCTTCTTGTCTTTTCTGACTGACCTCAAATAGAGCAGCGCATCAATTACGTCTACGATTGCGTTTTGCACGTGGCGACGGTTGGACCGGGGAGCTGAAATACACTAACAATGAGCGTTGGGGCATGGTGGTCTACAAGACAAGGTGTATGGAGCACACGTGCAGCAACACGTACACAGTATACGGCATGTGCCAAAGGCAACGAAATTTGTTCCCATGACAAAAAAAGTTCCCAAAACCAAGGTTTCCAGGTGCACTTGAGCTGAGGGGCCTGCTGAGGGGGGAGGGGGGGAGGGGGGGAGGGGGTCCATGGGGGAGCCCCCCCCATAGTAAGTCCCGGGGGGGGGGGCGTCCATCAATTTGGAGCAACAAATCGGGAGCATACATCAGGCGCAACACGTACACAGTATGGGGCCTCTGCTAAGTGGCTGCCTTGGGCAGCAACAGCACTGGGCAAGTATGCACATGCTTCATATGACATTCGATCCAGCTGTTTGCTGATTTGGAGATAACTTTGCGAAGGCCCAGCTCGTGCAGCACTGTGCCTTCTCAAGCCTCGCCCTGGGTGTACCAGCTCTTAACAGGGAGATGGGGGGCATACCTGCATCCCTGGGCTCCCTACTGCTAGCATGTTGGTTGGTGCATCTAAGTGCACACACTGGTTTGAGTTTTTTTTGGAAATAAATTGTTCGCATTGCTTGTTCCATGCCACTGGTACATGCATTCATTTGGCAAGTGTCACTATGGGGCAATGTTTGCCCGGCGCGCACCCGGCGCGCTACCTTTGTATTCAGTATCTTATCTCTAGCCCCAGGTTTATCCTCACCTTGGGGAGTCTCCCAAGTAGACCGCACTAGACCGCAAACCTTCCCTGCAAGGCACCCTGCATTAGCCGAAATATGAGAATTCAACAACACAAAATGTCACTCCCACCACTTCCAACCACCACCCTTGCCATCGTCATAAATTGGGTGCAAAGGATGGGCCAAGTTCTTAGACACGGTGAGAAGGTACTCCAAATTGTTTGGTGAGGTAGGGGCAAAAACAGGCACGGGTAGGGAATGGTCAAAAAAAGATGCCCAGCGCGCAAACGCTCCCCCTCTACCCCCTCCCGTCAGAGGCCACCTCCCAGGCCGGCTGGCGCACAGGCCATGGATGGACAACAACATGTTCTCCAAAGCATGTGATGTGGCAGATGGTCACCCCAGCTAACCCTCTTTTCAATGTGCTACCCCACGGCTTTAGGGGTCATATTATCAGGGGGGTGGGGGGGCTGGTTGCTTTCAGCAATGTGTGCACATTCACTTACAAGGGGCCTCATAGCCCAGGGGGGGGCCGAGACCTAATTTGATTAAATGATTGGTACAAGGAGAGATGACAAATAAGACAGTGAGAAGCAATGAAGCTAAATTGCAATTGAGACCACGGGGGGGCCGTCTCCTCGCTTTTAGACGCGACCCCCCCCCCAGTAGAAGTGGGCCGAAGGCCCCTAGGGGGGGGGGGGGGCTTTTGGGGGGGGGGGGGGGGCTAGCCACCGAGGAGGGCTTCTCTAAGGGACTTGCTAGTCGCTGCTAGTTGCCGGGGGGGGGAGGGGGGCTAGGGGAGGGGGTTAGCAGAGGTCTAGTTCAGTTTGGCAGAGACGCGGTGGCCTAAGGGGTTACTCTACAACAACGGAGGCCTCCACTCTACCTCCTCACCAATGCAAAGGTGGTTGTAGGCGCCCACACCCGGAAGTCATCGGAAGTCAAAACCTACGCCGGGGGTCACCATGATGCACCACACAACAAAGCGTGGATTCAAAGATTGTCCCGGTTTCCTCAATAGCACCGGACGGTTGGGGCCCAAAAGAGGGCGGAAATGCTACATCACCCCTGCATTCTCGGGGGTCCCCAACAAAGGGAACAAAATCGGAAGTCAAAACCTATGCCGGGGGTCACCATGATGCACCACGCAACGAAGCGTGGATTCAAAGATTGTCCTAAGCGCGCCCCCTTAGTATGGCTAGTAGCCATTGACCCTTGGTAACTAAGTGGGCCCGGAGGGCCCGGAGGGGGGGGGGGGGGGAGTCGCGTACCCGGACCGAGGAGACGGCCCCCCTGTGATTGAGACATTGCACTACTCCACCTGCTAAGCGTGCAATATCCATTCCCCACTTCTGGCCTTGTTGGTTGAACCTCAAGATTCAAAAGAAACTCTGACCGGGGGCGGGGGCTGGGGTGCGGGCGGCAGCAGAGTTTAAAGGTACCATATGGTGAGAATGGGATACCTGTCCCTCCCATGCCACCAGCATGCTTCACACTCAAGTGAAATTTGGAGGGTGCTCACCACCACTGCTGTGAGAAATGTAACACAGGGCCAGGAGTTCCCTGATCACGAGGTGTTACCCATCAGGGGCATGGCATTTCAACGCATTTGCAATAGGTCTTTGTTTCCTTTTCCGGTGCAGGCACCCACACCCAGGGTAACACCTCAGTCCCATGAATGATGCTGAGCACAAAATACGCATGTTGAGAAGCATCAAAGGATGATGATGCCCTGGAACAGCCTGAACTCTGCACCCTATCCATATGGCACCTTGCGCACCTTGCACATTGCACACTGTGCATGCATCATGCACTCTGCACTGTGTGCACTTTGCGCTCGTTCCATGGTGCATACACATTGAGAAAATTTCAACACTTTTGTGGGGATGCGGAGGATCAAAATCAGATTCTTGTGGCCGAAAAATGTGGGTTGCAGTATCCCAGATTTGCATCTGTTGTCAAACCATTCAAATTCTACATGAGCCATTTCAAAACATTTTGCATCTTTGTCATGCACCTGGGCAAAAATTACTCAGGGTTACACATGGGCCAAGAAGGGTGTTCACATCGTAAGAATCTGACTTCACCTTCTTGGATGGCACCCAATCAACTTTGGAAAATTTCCAACCATTTGTCCACCCACCAGTAACCCTTGCATGTGCATAAATAAGAAAAAAATAACACCACCTTGCACAGGAGGTATGCAAATGGTGCTTCTGGCAACAACGCGTTTTACCGCGTTTTACCAGTGTGGTTCATCATTATCTGTCAGCATGAGGCTCCTAGGGGGCATTTTTGCACAGCGCCGGCACAGCACCAATTGATGCGTTCTTTATCCCGGGAACACCCTTGAAAACCACCCACCTACAGAAGCATGCATGATCAATTCAAAACAGCATGGGGTGCAGCATTCAGGACCCTGGGACCCGTGGCACGCATCAGACGAAAACAACAAATCCCTCGTGTACCAGCAGGGGCTGTAGGGTGCAGAATTCAGGACCCTGGAACCCGTGGCTACCGGTAGTGCAAACAGCTGACTTTTCGCACATCGCGGGCACAGCGCATGGCGCGCCCCCCTAGAGGCAATGCATGGCATTGAAAGAAATGGAAAATGGTCAACTATTCGTTTTGGGTCACCTGTTCATTTTGGTGATACTGTGGGCTCAAAACCACTGTCACCAAAGGTAATGAAATGGTTTTCCATCATTTTCCGTGGGCTTCAACAATCATGCAACCCACCGCTCAGGGCCTCAATAACCAAAAAATTCCAAAAACAGCAATTTTGGCCATTTTTGACAGTTGTTGGAACCACCCTCCTCAAGGTGTCATGCCAATTGCTGGTGACAGGATTGCTCACCCTTTGAAGGATTTGACTTGTGTGTGTGCGAATGTATCATCAACCAAAATTTGGGTGGAAAATCTGACCCCCCCCCCCCCCCCACTCATGCCTGCTTTGTGCTTGCTGCAGCTGCTGTGCTTGCCAAAACCTTAGAAATTGAATTTAAAACCCCACCGGTTCATCATCTCACACCTTAAACAGATAATGACCAGTGATCAGTGACACCTGAATTGTGCGCAAACCATGCCTGCCCATCACCCCCAATCTGCCACCCCCCTCACCTAGTATTGTCTCTTTGCAGCTACAGTATGCAGGCAATGTCTTCAAAAAGCAAACTGAGTCTATTGCAGAACATGGTGTCTAGACAAGATTGTTTGTTGCATGGGAGCCCAGGCAGCCGTCCAATGTATTGTCTCTACACGTCAACCACATGCAGTGTCTACAAGCAGCAGACTATGTCTACTTCCTACTGTTGCAGGCCACTATTGACAGACTACTGGTATAGGCATTCAACTGCATATCATCAGATAGTCGTGAGAACATCAAGACATGTAGGCTGAAGTACATAAGAGGCCACCAAAAGAGGAGAACAAGAACAACAAACTGAACAATGCGGGGGGCGGGGGGTTCTTCCAGACAAGAGGGGGGGTTGGTATGGGGGTTCTCAGAATGAACCCCAATTGTGTCCCACTCGTGTCCGACTGGACAGCCTGGTCCAGTGTCTGCCAGCAGGCCATGCTCCACTGCGAACCACAAAACTGCCGTTTTCCATCCTTCACTTGAGACCAAACCACTTTGATTAACAAACATGTGGAGCAAAAGAGATTGTATTAATGACCGATTGTACACGTTAACCAACCCCCCCCAAAAAAAATTGGACAGAATGATTGAGATCAAGCATGAAAGATGCAACTGCAGCACGCACTGAGACAGAGAATGAATTCTTCAATTGGCTCAACAAATTTCTTGATACGGTGTGAAAAGCGCAAGCCCCCAGAAGGACAGGCAAAGCACAACAGTCTTCTGTCAGTGCAAATAACTTTGTGGTAGCGGGCCGGATAATTTGTGCTGTGCTGGAGCTACTCAAGTGAGGACGACCCTCAGTTTGTTGTTCAGCAACTTGAAATGGGCAACAGCACGTCAGTGCACGGGTGAGGATAGAGGTCAGACTATGGTGAGCTGGTATCAATTCAGATATGCTTGTGAAGATCAAGGATGTTGACGCCTCCCTGGTTGATCCCTCGGAAAGTAGGCCACAGTCAAGGTCAAGAAGAGTTGCAGACAGGCACAAACCAATTGTGTATGAACATGCTGCTGGTGCTGATTTCTGGCAGCTGTCAGCTTCAGTGTTGTGGACAATGGATATGATTAGAACCCCTTCCGTGAACCAAGCTGGATACTGTTTTGGTTTCTCTCACTGCCACTTCCATGTGGGCCATGAACATGTTGCAATGACCACGTGCTTGGGGGAATGTTTGCCCGGCGCGCGCCCGGCACATGCCTGGCGCGCTACCTTTGTATTCAGTATCTTATCTCTAGCCCCAGGTTTATCCTCACCTTGGGGAGTCTCCCAAGTAGACCGCACTAGACCGCAAACCTTCCCTGCAAGGCACCCTGCATTAGCCGAAATATGAGAATTCAACAACACAAAATGTCACTCCCACCACTTCCAACCACCACCCTTGCCATCGTCATAAATTGGGTGCAAAGGATGGGCCAAATTCTTAGACACGGTGAGAAGGCACTCCAAATTGTTTGGTGAGGTGGGGGCAAAAACAGGCATGGGTAGGGAATGGTCAAAAAAAGATGCCCGGCGCGCACCCAGCGCATTAACACTCCCCCCTTAGCCACCACTGCGCCGAACTGGGTCACGCCAATAGTGCCCTCTTCAACAAATATGCACACCAATATGTGAACAGCAAACGGTTGATGTTGAATTGCTTTGCCTGCATATCTGCCCAGGTACTGAGAAGAAAGGACTCCGTCAATTGTGTCCAGGAGTCAATGGAGAGGACTGGGAGCTCTGCAAACAGGTCAGGTTGCAAAATGGTCTGGACTACAGGCACACGGCCGAGTGTCAGCACCTCCCAAGTCCGGTATGCATCAACACCGTTACCTGAAGGGAATCGCATGTATTGGAAAAATGAGGGAACAAAGAAAGATGATGTGCCAGCATAAGGTAGTGCAGAAGGTGGTGTACTTTCATGACTCCCTAGGGTGGGTACTGGGGTTCATTCGGCGCGGGTCATCAAGTCAACAACATTTGTGGGTTCCAATGTTCTCTTTCAGACATCTGACTGGTCAGATGATGGTTGAGAAAGGCCGTTTTGCATCATGTGCACAAAGCGCAGCTGCAAAACTGCGAAACTGCCAGAGGTTTCAAAACCACCACTCGGGTGCTAGTTTTGCAGCGTTTTGGTGTTTCAGGCAGTTTGCAAAAAAACTCTCAAGAGGTAGTTTTTGTTGTATTTTTGGACTCTTAAGCAGCGAGATGGCCTCTGATAGACGTCAAGAAAAACTCGACGGCCATTGGAACCCCTACCCCCCTGGTGTATACCATTTGAAATGCATGCAAATACTAGCAAAAGCACAGAATGTTGACATGGACATGGACATGATCATTGGCCGTCAAAAATCCAACAGTGGTCTGTCATAATTCTGATGACTATGGCCATCATACTGCATGTCCATTACTAACTAGAAAACGTGGTCGCCCTTGCCACTTGCAAGTCTTCCTTCCCACTTTTGTGAAATCTGGCTCAAGCATGGTCATATGTGTGGCCCATCTGTGGCCCATCTTCAGGAGGCACAATTCATAGCTTGCAACTTGGTTCTGTGTTGGGCCAGCCACAAGCTGAATTTGAATCTTCCGTAGTGTTGCATGCTCATCAGTTGTTGTCACCTAACTATGTATCTTGCACGGGGGGATCTGCAAGAGAAAAGGGGGGGACGGGGGCTGAAAAATGTCCGTTTGAAAAATGTCAGTGTAGCCATTTGTCGTGCAAATTTTCCTTGTGGTTGTGTGGCACACTTTCTCCGGAGCGGTTCGCAGATTAAATCCCAAAAACACATTAGAGTCAAAACCAGGATTGGGGAGATTTCCTGAGGGAGAGTATCTGCATTGCGCGCACACCGCATGCACACCAGGCATGCACTGTGTGCACCCCATGCCCGCTTTTGGACTAAAACCAGGGCCGATGGTGTCCCCTTAGAAGTCCTCAAAATGGTGTCCTTTTGGGGGTCTCTGGAATATGCGATAATCATCTTGGGCACAAATGCGAGACGCGGTTGCCATTAATATCATACTGCCATGGCCACATACTGCCCACATTGTGAAGGGCGCAACCAGCATGGCTGCCACCTGGTCACAATTTGGTCCAGTGTAAGTGACTGTCACACCCGCAGGAAGCCATGACAGAGACATTGCACTACAATGACAATAACAACACCAACAAAATGCATACATGGGAGGCATACTGCGGTGCAAAATAGCAGCGGCAAAACGGACCAGAGTGTATCATCACCAACACCAACACTTAAAAACGGGGCCCGCAAAAGTGTACATGACAGCAAACGGTGGCAACACATCAGGGGACATATCCTGCATCAATGTGTCCACTCAAGCGCAGGCAATACCCTCTGAACTGGGTGTGTGGGCTCTGGGTACAAACCCAATCTGCGCACCGTGTGTGGGAGCCCACCCCTCAGCCAGCCTCAGTAATTTTGAGCTGACCCACCCTGTGGACCTCAGGCTCATGTGCCTGCAGTGTGGCAAAGGTGCAGGGTTCTGCTGAACTGTACACTGACATCTATTGCTTTGTTGTGGCACCCCAGTATTGTATTGTAGCAGTCCCTATCGCAGAGGCATCTGTCAGAATTCCGATGAAGAGCTTGAGCCACCTTTATTGCTGTGTGAACGGTCATCTCAGATTCAGAGTGCTGCCCACTTTGGCTCGGTGTGTGCCTCTAACGCCAAAACTGCCCATCCTGCTTGTTGGATGGCTCTTCAATGGGACTGCATGCCAGAAATGCTCCTCCAGGTGATGCAGTGGGATGAAACAGATCCCCATGGCGGTGTCCTGTGATGTGCCACTGCTGCCACAGTTTTGCAGTGGTGCTTCACTCAAATATTTTGCACGTGTGGCACAAATGGTGGACTTGGCATCAGGCAGGGACAGGGAAAAGATCACTACCACTCCGCTAAGCTCAGGGTTTAGGCACAGAGTGTAACCTGAGGTGACAACACAGAACACAAATATCAGAGCAACACACGCAAACAAATGTGGGGGGAAGAAAGGGGAAAGGCCATCCCGTTCCTCCCCACCCTTCTGCACAGAACGGGCAGTACCATGGGGTGGGGCAGTGGAAATTGGTTGGGCACATCACCAAAGCATTGGGGTATACATACCTGGGGGTGAAAGCGTGTACTTATAACGTCGCACATTGCTGTAAAAGTCGTATGGAGACAGCCGTTGTGTCACATTCACAGTCAAATGGCCCCACCCTCCACTGTTCAATTCCTGCAATATTTTTGTCCGGCGTTGCACACGAATTGGAGGAGGACTGATGCGAAACCTCATGAAGACCAAATCTGAGGGACCAGATGTGTCAGAGGCATTCAATACCTGTTGTAAATTGATGGCAGGGCTTTGGGTCCTGGATGATAGCTCTTCATATTTGGTTGAACAGAGGGTAGAGGCAGGGCAGAACATCAAAACTATGCCATACAGGCGGGGCAGATCCACACTAGACCAAAATCATAATGCAGGGGGTGCCAGAGTGAAAGTGGCTGTGTGTGCAACCTGGCACGCAAGATGGTTCGCTGGTGCCAAAATTGGGTGGAAGGGAACATGATGACATGCGGGTATGTATGGCAGAAGGGGGGGGCCTCCACTTTCAATGGCACTGGCAAGAAGACCAGTACAGTACCAAGGAATTGATGCACAATGAAATCAAGCTGCTCTGTGGGCAAGGGAAGATTTTGAGGCGTTTGGGGGAGGCTCCTCCTTTGGAATGGCGGAAGTTTTTGGTGCCAGATCCCTGAACGGATGCTGCAATTTCCTGGAGGTTGCCGGATGGATGATGGATGCCATTATTTCTGGTGGTCCCTGCGATGGATGTTGTTATTTCCTGGAGCCCCTGGATAGATGCAGCCACCCTGCCATCACCAAACATATTCGTGTGATATACTGCAGACTTTTCAGCAGACCATTCAACCCATGGTTTCTTGTTATGCGATCGCCTGGGCTTTCCTGTGGCCTTTGACGCATGGTACTGCCGAGCTGCTTGGTGCAAACATCCAATTTGTAAACTTCAATTTTTCCCCAGTCTAAATTTTTCATCTCCCCGTACTCCTGGCACCTCTGAGTGTCAAGTGACGCACATGCTGAACATGTGGTTGCATGCAATTGCACGTGTCTTGTAAACATGTAACTGCTTCCTACTACTGTATTACTGTCAGAGAACTCAACTCTTGAGCATTTGTACAAAGAGTGTTACTTGTAGCAGATACAATAGCTGTCCCCCAAAAGTGGACATTGCATGTTTTCATGTGGTTCACAGTTTCCCCTTTGTTTCACCTGGATTTGTAACGCTGCAGAATAGCCTGATGCACCGAAGTGTTCTTTGTCTCCACTTTGGACTCCTGTTACTAGTTAAGCAGCACTGGAAACCTGTCCCAAGTGCGAGATTATTCAAAAATATAAGGATGGAAGACTCTCCCCCCACCCCAACGCCCCGAGACACTTGCTCCTGAACCGTCAAACCCTCCTCAACATCCTTCTCTCTGAACCTTCCTTGCTTTTAGTATGTGATGCTTACAGTATGGAGGGCAATTGCCATCTCAGACTGAGTGGAGTTTGGTTATCATCCGCTACAATCTAATGATCTGCAATTCGTAACCCTGGACCATGACATTTCCTCTGGGAACCATTGCAAAGAATGCTGGATGCTAAAGCCTGTCCTATTTTCTGACTTTCCTGGAGAGGGGGGAGGGGGCTGCTGGTGCTGGTGCATGTCTGTATGCACTGTTGCCAGCTGCTTGTTCTGTGGTGCACAGCTGCAATATATTTGCAGCTGCATGTTGTGCTGCACATACTCTCAGCAATTAGGGGGGCTGGAGTGGTGCGACACCTGAAGCACCTGCAGCAAAGACCACCTCTTTGGAGAGTGTTCCCAAATACCAAGGCCATTTGTGGGCACTTGCTCCAAATAGGCCCACGAGCAACCTCAAAAAAGAAATGCCACCAGTACAGCCAATTTGTGTGACTGCTTCCACCGTTTGAGTGCTTGGTCTACAAGAAACCCAGTGCTCTCTGTTTATCATGGATGGGGCCACAATCCAAGCAAGGGCGCACCAATGGATGAAGGACACTACCTGAGCCATTGCCTCATGAGAGTAGTAGCTCTCCAAGCCCAAAGGGATGCCGACTAACTTTGGGTGCTTGTGCCTTAACTCTTTGTTGGCCGTGAAGATTAACAGTACTTTGTGGCTGAACAAATGGAATCGAGCATTGAAGAGAGTTGGACATGGTGAACATCAGCCCATTGAGGGGGGAGAGGGAAGAGACAGACAGACTCTAAAAGGGCGACAGACAGCCTCTAAGTGGAGTCCGTCCGCTTTCAGACTAAACTGTACTTGACCGACTAAACGCAGTTCATTGGTGTTCCAGATTGCAGGTCCTGTGAGCTGTACAGCAGCAGACAGTGTATTTTGGAGCACTTTGTGCAGAGTCAGCGGGCCAACTGCGTTCCAAAACAACTAGAAATACACACCTCCTCTTGTGCCCTGTGGCACACTGTCAACACAAACGAATGAAACGACATGCCAAAGGTCCTAAAAAGCATGTTGATCATGGTAAACTGTCCCAGCAGCTTGCAATGCTTGCAAGCTGTGGATCTTAAAGAATAGGGCAGCTGGCACATGGCCTCCACCTCTGGACCAGCAAAGTGGGAGATGACATTCCTATGGGCCATACTAATGCACTACCTGCTGTGCATATCAACGATAACAAAGGAACCTTCCGGCTCATGTGGGCCATTCTAAGGCACGGGGGCCGATCCTGGTCAGGACCTGACCCCAAAGGGGGGGGGGGGGGGCTCTACAGACCCCAAAATGGTTGTACAGAACAATGGGTTTTGTGGGTGCCGGAGGCGCTGGAGATTTTGTTTTAGGCATACGGCACCGGGAAATGTTTTTGTTCGATGTGTCTTTTCTCAAAATACTCAGAATTTTGTGGAGAATTCAAAAATGGCTGAAAAGCACATAAAAGGATTTTGACCCCGACCCGACCTCTGGGTTCGACCTTGGCTGATGGGAGCCTGTGTTGATGGGTAAATTTTTTTGAAAAATCTTTTACCCCACTTGTGCTTATTCAAAATGATCAGCGTGTCATGGGGATCATTTTGAGGTATGTATGTTGGGGTACCCACCGACCCCCCCCGGGGAGCCTGGCGGTTGACCGCCCGACCCACCGACCCCCAAGGCTTGGGTCAACCAAGGGGGGGGGGGGGGGGGCCTACAGCCCCCAAAACGGCCCGCACACCCCTTGGGGTCACACATTGGCTGGCGGCGGCCCCCGTGTTCTAAGGATGAAAACACACAAACAAATACAACATGCTGTCGAAGTGTTGTTCATCATTCTGGCTCGGTAAGTGTGCCGGTTGGCATTTCCTGGGGGGAGGCACTGGTGCGGTTTTTATGAAGGTGTTGTTGCTGCAGGGGATTCTATTGCCTTCGGCAAGTCCACCTCGCAGAGAATCTACCGCGAGCAACACACACCCAAAATAGGGTGGAAACTACATAAATACCGGCTAAAACATGCTTTACATACCTTGGATGATCATTTTAGGTGATCACAATACCAAAAAAACAAGTTTCGAAAACTTCGATTTTTGAGCTGCCCAGGGTGACAAACTGCATCAGCAGGTTGTGTACCAATCCCTTGGGAGGACCCCCCCCCCCCCCCCCCCCGAACCTAATACCCAAATAGGGTGAAAAACACGTAAATACGGCCTAAAATATGCTTTCCATACCTTGGATGGTCATTTTAGGTGATCACAATATCACAAAAACAAGTTTCGAAAACTTCGATTTTTGAGCTGCCCAGGGTGAAAAACTGCATAAGCAGGTTGTGCACCCGTCCCTTGGGAGACCCCCCCCCCGACCTAACACCCAAAAAGGGTGAAAAACACGTAAATACGGCCTAAAACATGCTTTCCATAGCTTGGATGGTCATTTTAGGTGGTCACAATATCAAAAAAACAAGTTTCGAAAACTTCGATTTTTGAGCTGTCCGGGTTGAAAAGCTGCATCAGCAGGTTGTGCACCCGTCCCTTGGGAGACACCCCCCCCCCGGACCCAACACCCAAATAGGGTGAAAAACACGTAAATACGGCCTAAAATATGCTTTGCATAGCTTGAAATGTCATTTTGGGTGGTCACAATATCAAAAAAAAAAGTTTCAAAAACTTCGATTTTTGAGCTGCCCAGGGTGAAAAACTGCATCAGCAGGTTGTGCACCCGTCCCTTGGGAGCCCCCCCCCCCCCCCCCCCCCCCCCCGACCTAACACCCAAATAGGGTGAAAAACACGCAAATACGGCCTAAAACATGCTTTGCATAGCTTGGATGGTTATTTTAAGTGGTCACAACATCAAAAAAACAAGTTTCGAAAACTTCGATTTTTGAGCTGCCCATAGTGAAAAACTGCACAAGCAGGTTGTGTACCAATCCCTTGGAAGCCCCCCCCCCCCCCCCCCCCCCGGACCTAATACCCAAATCGGGTGAAAAACACGTAAATACAGCCTAAAACATGCTTTACATAGCTTGGATGGTCATTTTAGGTGATCACGATGTCAAAAAAGTAAGTTTCGGAAACTTCGATTTTTGAGCTGCCCAAGGTGAAAAACTGCACAAGCAGGTTGTGTACCGGCCCATTCACTAAGCCATTATTGGTGGAAACAGCCATTTTGCGTTTTTGGCACGGGTTGTGAACGGCCCTAAGCAAGGCTAGAGACTGCAAAAAACGTCCTTCCGTATCCTAGTAGGCAGATACTGTCACAACATCCCCACTCACACCCCTCAAAGTGGATACCACGGGGTCACCGAGGTCGCCAAAACCGCCAACATCACAAAAATGGCTAAAAAGTGCATAAACTGCATAAGCGCTCGTCCCACTCCGCCCCATACAAACCCTATGGAGTCGGGACCCGGAAACACTTTTTCGGCTCAAAATCAAAAAAAACCAAAAGATTCATGATTTTCGACCCAAAAAATGGGGGGGGTCATTTTTTGACCCCCCCCCACCCCCCCCCCTCCCTCAAAACCTCAAAAAAGTGGGTTTCAAGTGGGGGGGGTCTGGGGGGGGTCCGGACCAAAAACTCATTGGGGGATGCGTTTATTGGACAAAATAATGATTTTACAGGGGGTTAAACCAACAATTCAACCCCTTGGGGTAGGGTACGCGAATAGGCCCAAAAAGGCCAAAATGGGGGGGTATGTGGCGTTTTCCCCATATATACGCCTGCCTGGCTTTGATCTAACAACCTCTGCGAGGTGATTTCCTCTTCTTGGGTGCGATCTGGGTTGAGGCCTCAGGTGCACCACAATGCATAGACATTGGGGCTGTGAAAAACAGAAAATACGCATGCTGCAAACGCGCTTAAGTGCATGGTAGCTGTACTGCCCATCGTGCGTCTATGGTTGATTGCAGTGGCAAAAACTCATGTGGCCAGCAGCACACCTCGAGGTCCCTTGGTGCCATTTCTTTTGCTACCAGTGCGGCCACTAGTGCACTCAGTAACAATGTTGAGGTTGCTTTCTACGCATGGTTGTACGCTTCTTGGCGCTTTACACCTTTGAGTGTGTTTTTAAAGCGATAAAAATAAAATACAAGATCGCGTTGATGATTTCTTCGTGTTTTGCGCATGGCTGCAGTTCGACTGGGGAGCTAAAAACAATGCCTTTGATGAGCAGGACATTGTATCTGTCACAGAATAGACATTGGGTAGATGTTGATCACAAAGCAACCTGCCCCAGTGGGCGCTGAAGAAAAAATTCTATTGCCTTCGGCAAGTCCACCTCGCAGAGATTCTACCCCAAGCCACACACACCCTAAATAGGGTAAAAACTACATAAATGTGGCCTAAAAAATGCTTTACATACCTTGGATGGTCATCTTAAACGGTGACAATATCAAAAAAACAAGTTTCAAAAAATTCTATTGCCTTCGGCAAGTCCACCTCGCAGAGAATCTACCGCGAGCAACACACACCCCAAATAGGGTGGAAACTACATGAATACCGGCTAAAACATGCTTTACATACCTTGGATGATCATTTTAGGTGATCACGGTATCAAAAAAACAAGTTTCAAAAACTTCGATTTTTGAGCTGCCCAGGGTGAAAAACTGCACTAGCAAGTTGTGTACCAATCCCTTGGGAGACACCCCCCCCCCACCCCCGGGACCTAATACCCAAATAGGGTGAAAAAGATGTACATACGGCCTAAAAAATGCTTTACATACCTTGGATGATCATTTTAGGTGGTCACAATATCAGAAAAACAAGTTTCAAAAACTTCCATTTTTGAGCTGTCCGGGGTGAAAAACTGCATAAGCATGTTGTGTACCAATCCCTTGGGAGACCCCCCCCCCCCTGGACCTAATACCCAAATGGGGTGAAAAACACGTAAATACGGCCTAAAACATGCTTTACATACCTTGGATGGTCATTTTAGGTGATCACAATATCACAAAAAC